>OY740773.1:65811400-67011400 GCA_963513935.1 Aphrophora alni
ATAGCCTAAATAAAATAACTATTGCTGATAAAATAACTCACTAGTCATAGAACCCCCATTTTTACCAATATACAGAGTGTTTACAAAAATCGTCCCAAGACTTTTAGAAGCTTATTCCTCACATGAATACCAATGAAAAAGTTTATATAATGCTCAGTTTTCTACCAATCATCCATTTTGTGTTTTTAACTAAAAAAAATGTTATCTTTTTAACGGTGAATAATAAGGAGTTGAAATTTTGATTGATACATAATGTTATAAAATCCAATTTAAAATAATAAATAATCAACTGATATTCCTCAGTCTTTTCAAAATGGCTGCTATTTAAACTTTTAACATCAAATATCTGAAAAACAGTTATTTTACAAAATATTTCTCTTTTTTACAACAAACATTTTTTTTTTTCTGCAGCTCAAAAGATAACTGAGTTATTCGACAAAAAACTGAAATCAAAAATTTTGGTAATAGTCTACAACATTCAAGATTAACCTAGAACCAAAATGTTTGTGTGAATTCTGCAAAATTTTACCTCCAAAACTTCCTGTAGCTTAAAGGACAACTGAATCAAGGACACCCAATAATAATTATAACTGACCAATAGAATAACGGAATAAGTTTTTATTTACTACAATCACAACAATACTTTCTTAATAATCAACTGTTGGGTAACATGAATATACTTTTTTAACCATTTGTAGGAAGTTCATTAAATTGTGACTGAGTAAGTGTTGGTGTATTAAACAGTTGTTTCTTCGAAATTTTTATTAACCTTAACACAATAGGCCTGCAGTCTCATTACGCATTACTACAAAACACAAAAATCTATGATATTGAATATCTATTGAGTATGTCGATAATTTAGTAGTTTAGGTCGATTTGGAAATAAAAGTTGCAGAATTTTAAAAAAATTTTGATTCTAAGATTAATCTTGGTTGTTGTAGATAATTACCAAGAATTAATGATTTCATTTTTTGTCGATAACTCAGTTATTCATTAAGCTACAAATAGAATTTAAAAAATGTTTTGTCTCTTTTAAATGTTTTGTAAAGTTAACGGTTTTTCATATAATCTACGTTAAAAAGTTTAAATATCCGCCATTTTGAAATTAGTACAGGAAATCTGTCAATCTTGACAATATCCAAAATGTCAACTAAATATATTTAAAAATAAAAACATACGATTTTTTTGTTTAAAACACAAAATGGATTCCTATTAGAAAACTAACCATTTTAGGAAGTATGCTTATATAAAAATTTTTATTGGTTTTGGTGTAAAGAAGAAGCTTCTGAACTTTTGGAACATTTTTTGAAAACACCCTGTATATTGATTTAAACAGATTTTCAAAACTATAAAACCTTAAATATACTTTGGTCGTCATTTACCTTTTTAGGTAACTTATATTGCAAATAAAAAATGTATTTAATAAAGGAAAAATGGTAGGACACAGATTTGGGCTTTAGGTGTGGTAGGAATTAATAAAAAATTCGCAATAGAAATGGTTTTCAGTAGGGTAAAATGAAGAACAGATTCCAAAATATTATACCCAATAAAAGTTATAATCATGATGATGTACACATAGTTTTTCCTCATTGCTATAAGTATACATAAAATCATAACGCACTTATCAGAACCTAATAAAAATACAAATTATTTTAAAATAAAAGACAGTTAATCATTATCCTATATTTGACTTAATACTAAATTATAAAACAAAAAAGTGAATTAAAATTAGATATCCCACCAGAAATGATGTCCTGCTGTTGGATTATCGTTACTATAATTTAAAAGAAGTTTATGGAGGTCATCATGGTACATGCCCTGTCCCCCTCCCATCACAAGCAGATCCTCTAAATGTATTGTCCAAAGTAGGAAATGTTTACTTATATTGATAGACTTATCTAGTAGGGTAAGTTTGTTTAAAACAGTTGTTTTAACTACTACTTTGTTGATGTCGGTTATGCCCCGACAGAACTGGTAAAGTGTAATCAAGTCTCCACTAGCTTCGCTCTTGTCTGTGTTTCGCCTCTAAGCTGTACTTCAACTCTCTATGCTCGTGTTTCTTGGCCAAATCTCGTAACAATATGAAAATCACATTTTTGAAAGTCAAAGTTCAAAATTACACATTTGACAATTACTTCCCCATTTGTCATTATTGATACCATGACATGTATAATAGTAATTTACTAGTTTTTATCTGATTTAGTGTGTTTCAAGTTGAATAATATGCAAGATAGGAACCGCAATTTTGACATTTTTAATTTGATTTTTATGAATTACAATAGAGTAGCACAGTCCTCTAACTAAATTTCATGTTTCAATTAGGCCTACTTGTTGTAGCAAAAAAGGAGGTCAAAATATTTTGTAATTACCAAGCTTTCTTGTACTGGATAAGTAAAATATTGTTGAATCATATTGTACAGTCAGAATGTAGACAGAATGTTTTGATTATTTTATATTTATTTTTGTGGTTAACAAAAATATTCTATTATCTGAAATATAAAAAGTAGTTTAAAATGAATGAAAACCACTTTTGTACCAAGTGAATAATTACCGTATTTCTCCTAAAGGATACCATGATCAACTCTGTTGAAAGAGTTTTAAATGTCTATGAAAATTGCTGACCACTCGTGCATCCTCAGCAATCAATCCCATATATAATTTCTATCCTCCTAAGCTCCAAAAGCGCATCTTCTATTGCCAACATTCCCCTTGAACCGAATTAACTTAAAAGGATTATTGTAAAAAAAAAAAATAATAATAAAATAAATAAAAAAAACTTTCTCCAGAATTTTTAATATTATCGGCAAAAAAATCCATCTATCGGGAAAAGTGTTCCTTTCTTATATATAAACTGTAGTTTTTAAACAAAGTAGTTGTTATACTTTTGCTAGATTTATAAAGCAAAGTGTTAAAAAAAATCAGTTGAATATTTGTGAATGAAACCTATTAAATAAACAATATTGTTGGTGCATATAGGCTATGACTTGATAGCCGAGGTAGGTGTCATCATTGATTAATGTTTCAACAAGGGGGCCTCGACCAGCCAAAAGATGAGAAACGCTGATGTAAGACGATAAATTTATGAGTTTTAGTAACGACACGAAATCTTAACCCTGTAACTTACAAAATAAGATAAAAAAACTATAGTAGTAAGGTTGGGGTATTGGCTTCATTACAGTGTTATACAAGATGCAAAGGGAAACGCTATCATAATTTCAGTAACAGCTGTATTTTACATTATTCAATATACAGTAGTATATATTTTAAACTTCCTCAATAAGATCTAATTAAAGTTTTTTTTTAAACGAGTTTGAATGAGTTCTGAAGTAAAGATTGATTTATTTTACCTTATAACCAAACTGTTCATTAACCGGCGGAAAGAAAAACTTCTATAATTATATTGCTTTTAGAAATGATTATTTTCTACGATAAAGTTTCGGGAAAACTGTAATAAAAACTTGCTCCATCATTCTGTAGGAGGAGGAGGAGGAGGAAAGGGGGAGTTAAATAAAAGAAGCGAGAGCAAAAAGGAAAATGTATTAAAGGAGACGGGGTAAAAAAAGGACAAACGGAAACGTCTGGTTAATTACTAAAGCAGAGAGGGAAGTGGTTTCTGATTGGTTGATAAAAAGGACCTGCGCCGGACATACTGACACGTGACTAATTAAAACAACCAACTAGGTGTAATTGTGTCTGCGCAAACTCACCAATTAACACCAAGTCTAATTGTCTCATCCTTTAATTATCAATCCACCAATCAGAAACATCCTCTAAAACTGATTATTTTTTAAAGGAACAGTAAAAAAAATAAAAAATTGTATTTTATTATTATTATTATTTTTCAGAGTATAAACTAATTACAACATAGCATAATTAATTACAATATTTATGTAGAAAATTGTTGTATTAAATAATTTATTAAATAAATTAAACTTAAATTTATAGTCCTACTATACTACTTTAGAGGAAACATTTTAAAAGTTATAAATTTAGTGATTTGAATGTTTTAGTAGTGGAATCCAGCTCTACTGTTTAATTCATATGTACTGGTTTAAATCAAAATCATAAAGGTGATATAGGACCTCTCAATTTGTATGTCGTTTTCATTGATCTCTTACTTGATGGTAAACTTGTACACTCTGAAGGTTGATATTTCTCGTTTAATAACCCCCCCCCCACCCAACATATAATAAATCTTCAAACATTTTTCAAAAATACCTAAACTTTAAAGTCTATCTAGTCCCCTCGCCCCATCTTTAAGAGAGAGACAGAGAGAGAGAGAGAGAGAGAGAGAGAGAGAGAGAGAGAGAGAGAGAGAGAGAGAGAGAGAGAGAGAGAGAGAGAGAGAGAGAGAGAGAGAGAGAGAGAGAGAGAGAGAGAGAGAGAGAGAGAGAGAGAGAGAGAGAGAGAGAGAGAGAGAGAGAGAGAGAGAGAGAGAGAGAGAGAGAGAGAGAGAGAGAGAGAGAGAGAGAGAGAGAGAGAGACCAATGAATAGAACAAAAAACTATTTTTCATATAAGTTAGGCTATTATTATTTTGATAATTCCGTTTTCATCTTTTCCTATAACAGTGAAAATACTTACAGGTTTAAATAAGGTATGACGTCATTGGATAGGCCTACTAAGCGAATCACGGTTGTTACATTAGGCCTATTTTCATTGTTGACATTGAATAAAACTCATTCCATAGGTCAAAGTTTTAGTTTTGGTAAACGTTTCATCAAACTAAACTTATGAGCGATATTTACATTTGAAGGTCTCCTGATTAAAAAATATATTAGGTCTATTTTTTTAACTTTTCTATTCATGTATTTGTGTCGCCTATCTGAAAGTTGTGGGCAGTAGGCCTAATCCAAATAATTCAATAAATTAAAGTGTTTCCAGACATAGGCTACCTCAATTTTTGTAACAGTGTTCTATTGTAAAATTAAAGGAAAAGATTTTGTTGCAATTCCGTATTAGCGTTTTACAATATCAGTAATTTTTGAATTTACCGAAACAATATTTGGTGGGGTCTCCCATATAAATAGAAGGTGGTGAAATATACTTGAGCTTTGACTTCTAATTTTGATCAAATTTATTATCCCTTTATACTATCATTTTAACGAATATGTGGTTCTAATTTTATGGTTTGTTTTTATTTCAGCCAGAAAATATACTACTCACTTTAAGAAACTACGATCTGGGGAGGTGACAACCCTTTCAGTGCTATGAAAATACCTTGGAAATTCATAATTTTGAAAGTTGGAATCCATAATTAACTTTTTTTCAATATGATCATTTTTCAGATTAGTTTACAAAACTTCTGCATTTTCCTAACTAGGTCTACATTAACGTAGAAATCATTGTAAATACTGCAGTACAGACATAGTTGTATTTTCCAATAAACTGTAAATAATGACTCCGTAAATTTTATCATAAATTTGCTTCTAATAAATAATTGGGGATCCGTAGTTCGAAGTTGAAAAGCAAAAACATGTTCTGAACTGAGCACATAAAAACTATTAACGGCCTAGTAAAATGCAGACCAGATCTTGAATTTTCCAATTGTGGTTTCCAGATTACAAAAATTAGGCCAATCGAACGTCACAAATCATTAAAATGAAAAGATATAGGCCTACTGCCATAAAATCTTTTACAAATAAAAATTAGAGAACGTAAAATTAAATGATATAAACTTCATTTCTAAACCTATTATTAGCTCATATTATGTTTTTGGAAGAGCACTCCCCCACCCCCGTCTTTACTTGGTGCATCAATATCTACTTCCACCCCTCCACCCCAATCATCAATTTAAAAGCAATTGGAGAACAACTACGATTCTAAAATATCTACAATGAAAAAGATTTCTTTTAAGAATATACCGGGAGTAGGTTAAAAAAAAAGTTGTTTTTTTTGCTTTAAGAACTAATTGATATTGGCCTACACAGATATACGTCATTTTTTATACACACAACTAATTTGCCTACTAAAATTTCAAAACCTAACTTCACCACTATCCACAGAATAATATTCTTACAACTGGCATTCAATCATTTGCAAGTTTTATTACTCACGATTCGGATATAAACAAGAAACCCCTTTAGTGTTCCTTGCACATTGCTTTACAAGCTGTGTTATTAATCATTTCAGCATTTTTGTTTAAACTCACAAAATTTTAAACTGGAACTGCAGATAGGTTTATGTTTAGAGTGATTAACTCTCCATTGTTAGATCATTCACATAAAAATAGTTTTTTTTAATGACCTGGTCAAAATTTAACTATTAACCCTAACTCAACTATTTCTATCTTCTCTCTACCTCACTCCCCTAACTCAACTTCATCTTCCTTTTCTCAAATCCTTTCCTATAACTTAACCTACTCCTTCCTTCTCTGTACCTTTCCCCCCTAATTCAACTACACCTTCCATCTCTCTATTCCACTCCCGTAACGCAACTACTCCTTTCTCCTCTCTCCCTTAACTCAATTAACCTCCCTTCTCTATACCTCTCTCCTAACTTTTCTACAATAATTACTCCTCATTTCTCTCTACTCCTCTCTCTTAACTCAACTACTCTTTCATTCTCTCTACCTATCTTTCCTAACTTAACTACACCTTCTATTACTCTATTCCTCTCCCCTAACTCAATTTCCTTCTTTCTCTCTCCCTAACTCAAATACACCTTCCTTATCTCTAATCCTCTAGTTAACTCAACTACTCCAATTCTTCTCTTCATTTAGATCCTTTAGTCTATTACTCCTCACTATTTATTTCTCTCTCCATACACTTGTCTTTCTACTACTCCATCCCTGCTCTCTCCCACTTACTTTATTCAACTTCTGTCTCCTTTCTCCCTACCTCTACTCCTCTCTCTTACTGCCGCTCCCCTACCTATATTTCTTCTCTCTCTCTCTCTCTCTCTCTCTCTCTCTCTCTCTCTCTCTCTCTCTCTCTCTCTCTCTCTCTCCTTCACTTCCTCTCTTGTGCCTCTAATCCTCTCTCTCTGATTAAACTATTCTGTTCCTCTCCCAGTATCCCTCTTTCTCGCTCTCTTCTACTCCTTTCTCTCTGTCTCTAATATTCCTGTTCCTCACTCCATCTACTTTCCTTTCACCTACACTTCCCTCCCTCTCTCCCTTTTTTCCTATAATGTCTCTCTTGACCAACTCTTGTTCTTCTCCTACCCTGATACTATTAGAGTATTCGAGAGCTATTGGTCTTTTATATTCTTTTCTTTCTTGTTTATCAGACGTTGATGACTGAAAGGTTTTTCGCCTTTAAAAACAAGAAATTTTTTTTTGTAATTCTAGTGCTACTTCCCTCTCTCCTATTTCTAATTTTACCTGCCCTCTACTACTTCCTTCTTCCTCTTTCTTCTTTTGTACACCTATTTACCGCTTGATGTACTTTTTTTCTTTTCTAAATCTCCTCTCCCTCCAAATTATATAAATATCCTTTACATTTTGTTTTATTTTTTTAATAGCCTATTATATGATCTTGATCACGAACTTAAATACTAACGATTATATACTCTAATAATTCATTTCTATCAGTTTAAAACGATAACATATTTAAGATAGGCTATTATTTTGGCAATCTATAATCACACAGCTAGAAAAATATCAATTAAAATCACACAAGACAATATATTTTACAATTTGACAATTAGCCTGAATACAAGTTAGTTGGTAGACTATGTATATTAATATTAAGAAATATAATGTTCATCTCCTTTATATATATCAAATTAGATAGGTTATTATTATGTGATATCCAACCTATAGGCTATTAACAGATTTTATGTTAGTGTTATTATTACAACAGTAGGGCTACATAGGTCTACACTTCATAGTAGGCTATGCCAAATAGCTTATTCCTAATTGTTTTTATTTCTCAAATACAGTAACTTATGTTAAATATCATCATTATAATTTGTATTTGTAAAACATAAATTCCTATACTGATTATTATTATAAGCTTGCTTTGATATTTTGTATTCTTCATTAAGATTACATTGAGTTAAGGGGTATATATTTTGCACCTATCTAAAACATTTGTGACTGTTTGTTGTAATACCTAATAACTACTCTCATTTCATATTTAAAATAGTATGAATTCCTATTACAGGGTGTATAAAAGTGATATGTTAGTGGTATTTTAATATTTAATTTTGCAAAGTGGATTTTCCTAATTGTCCAACATATCAACAAATATAACAGTAGATTTCGGAAAGTGCAGGTTTTAGTAGCTTTCCATAAAAAACGTAGTTAAAGATTCTTTTTAAAATAATTAAATACTAATGTCGACAGTTTATTGGAAATTATCAGCTTTATTTTTCTCTAAACCATAATGGATTGGTATTTAATACAATCAATCATTCAAAGTTCATTACACCCCTGTACTGAGAATCTGTATTTTTTTCAAAATTCTATAAAGGCCTAATTATAATTGCAACATTAATTTTTTCTAATACATTTTGATCCCATGTTCTCCTCTTCTAATTAATTGTGAATGAAATAAATAATGTAAAATAGCCGTTTTAAATATTTAAACGGCTGACATTTTAGACAGAAGCAAGATATCGACATCTAGTTTGTACATTATTTATATTTTACTAAATAAGCCCTTTAACATGAGTGGTCACTCGATGGGGTTTCTATTTACGATTATTGAGTTGCCCCCCAAAATCCCATTTTTGGGGAACAAGTAAAAATGTCTCATTTGCCATAAAGTAGTGTTTTATCACTGGAAAGCAATTAGAAATATCTTTTTTCTATCTTTTATAGTATTCAATTTATTGAACCGGTCTGAGACTTTTGGGACACCCGTTATAATATCTTAAGTACAAACTACTGCACCAATTTGATAAAATTGATATAAGTTATAGCTAAAACTTTGACCACATCTCAAGACTTTCTTATAGTTGAGGAAATTTCAAAACGTGGAGATTGCTGCTATAACAAAACAAATTACTATTTTCTCAAAATCAAATCGAACAAAATTAATTGTTAAAAGATTTTTCTAAAATTTAGCTTAATAGGACCCAAGCAAAACGTATTTTTCAAGAAAAAAAAATACTGCTTGGAAGTCATCAGTAAAAAACTAAACCATCGTTTATGCAGCTGTTATAAGACAGGACTACCTAATTTCTCAAAAATTACTTTATCGATTTTTTTTAGATTAAAGATCCAGTTCAGTGTCCCTAAGCAAGAAAATTAAAATTACGGAACAGGCATTAAAAATTCAATTTCAACTCAATTTTTTACATTTTAGTCGAGTTTATGACAAAAGTAATCAAGAGTTTATTTAAATAATAAATAGATATCTTCCATAATATTTATTAAAACATACAACTTAGATATTAAGTTAATATCTACTTATAGGTATATCAACTTATCTCCCACAAGATGTACATGGACAAAACGGGTGAAGGTTTAATAATTTCTCATTGTAATAGTTAGTTTTTGTAATGATGGTAACAACATTATATTTGACATTATGGATAAATCTTGACTGCATTGATTTGTTTTTGTACAGTTTACTTTTAAAATCCTTTCTCTGTTAGGTATCATTATTTTTTGAGTAATAATATTCAGTCCTTCAAAGTAACTAAATAATAACGATTTAATACTTTGCAATGTAACAACAAAATATTGGCTAATTCACTCCAAGTTTCTTATTGATCCAAAGTCTTATGGCTACTTTTTTAAACAATAATGGAATAAAACTCGAACAAAAGATCTCATAAAAATTACTTAATCAAACGCGTTTCAAAGACAGAGTCACCATCCTCGGTGATACATAAACTACAATAACTAAACTATAACTTGCTATAACACTTATAGTTTAGTTTTTGTAACTCAGCTGATGATGGCGACTTTGTTGTTGAAACGCGTTTAGGTAAAAGAATTTTCGTGAGATCTTGTGTTCGAGTTTTATTCTATCTAATTTTATGTCACAAGTCAAGCTCAATATTTATTTATACTTTTTAAAAGTTTCAACTTAATATCCTTCCGAATTCAATGTGAATTGTTCCTCTATTTATTCCAAGAGATGATAAAATTGACGTAAAGATAACAGTTCTTCTTGAAGTTAAATATAAAATCACTAAATAAGACATGATATAAATAATTATAATAAAATTAATGGAATGGATATAATTAGACTATACTTCAAAACAAATTTAATCATTTAATCAAAACAAATCAATTAATAAGTCATAAAATTTAATTTATTTAATTACTAATCAATCTAATTAATTTATCTAATTAAAACACAATTCACAGTGTTGAATCGTAATTTAAATGTACAAGGAGAGAGAGAGAGAGAAAGAGTGAGAGAGCCCATGTTATGAGTACATCAAAATATTGATCCCGCCCCCTCTCAAACTTGAAACCCCTCCTAACTCCTCACGCCCTCGCTTGGGGCGCAGCGCTTGCGCACTTTATCCTTCATTATTGTACACAAATAATTAATGATCATATACAATCATAAATTTGATTAATTAATGAAAAAAATGTCGAGTTTAATTAAAAAAATGTCTGATGGGAAATTGAATTTCTGATGACAATAAAATTGCTCCTCGGTTCTGAAATGCTTTCTTAACGATAGTCGTTTATCAAGAAAATCTTCAAGTATAAAATAAAACTGTTTTGGAAGTTTGCGATTTATTGAATTCAGTGTAAGTTATAATCATTTGATTTAATTTCCTCTGTGCTTTATGCAATTTTAGACTTATCCTACGGTTTTATTGTTATTGTAATTTGCTTTATGATTTCATATTTTTACTGAAACATTTGGATTTAAACCTATAGGATTAGGAATTCTGAGTGGTTGCAGTCACACTCGGCCCTGTTCATTCCCACCACCTATGAACACTTATAACTTCAACAAAACTTGAAACTTATTTTATGCTGCTGTGAATTACGTCCCACTATATATTATATATTATATTCGACTATATGATGTCATCTTCTAAGAATATAAATAGAACTCAGATTCGTACAACAACATTTAATAATCAAACGTGTTTCGACAATAACACGTTATCGCCATCCTCAATACATTACCTCCAGCATTCAAGTTAGAACTAATCGACCTAAGTTCTTGGTATTATTGTCAAGCTGCAAAAGAATTATAGTTTTTAAATAGCAAGAAATTACTGTAAATTAGTTTTAAACTACTACTAATATCAATGTTTGTAACTATTTGTTCAATCAAATAACAAAATAACTAAAACATAAATTGAGTATTTTTAAATTTGGGATTATGTTTTAAACAATTTTACATTTTAATATAACTCTTTCATTCTGTATGTGTCTTAAAAAACACTACTGGATGCAATTTTAAGACCTTTAGCCATTAAGCATTAAGTCTGTGGAGATTTTACGTCTGTCAGCTATTTAGTAGCCTATAAGTCTGATATGAATTATAAGTTTTATAACTGTTAGTTTTAGTCTAATGCAGATTTTAAGCCTGTTAGCTATTAGGTAGCCTATAAATCTGATATAAATTATAAGTTTGTTAGCTAGTAGTATTACTCTGATGCTGATTTTAAGTCTGTTATCTATTAGGTAGCCTATAAATCTGATATAAATTATAAGTTTGTTAGCTAGTAGTATTACTCTGATGCTGATTTTAAGTCTGTTATCTATTAGGTAGCCTATAAATCTGATATAAATTATAAGTTTGTTAGCTAGTAGTATTACTCTGATGCTGATTTTAAGTCTGTTAGCTATTAGGTAGCCTATAAATCTGATATAAATTATAAGTTTGTTAGCTAGTAGTATTACTCTGATGCAGATTTTAAGTCTGTTAGCTATTAGGTAGCCTATAAATCTGATATAAATTGTAAGTTTGTTAGCTAGTAGTATTACTCTGATGCATATTTTAAGTCTGTTAGCTATTATTTAGCCTATAAATCTGATATAAATTATAAGTTTGTTAGCTAGTAGTATTACTCTGATGCTGATTTTAAGTCTGTTATCTATTAGGTAGCCTATAAATCTGATATAAATTATAAGTTTGTTAGCTAGTAGTATTACTCTGATGCTGATTTTAAGTCTGTTAGCTATTAGGTAGCCTATAAATCTGATATAAATTATAAGTTTGTTAGCTAGTAGTATTACTCTGATGCAGATTTTAAGTCTGATAGCTATTAGGTAGCCTATAAATCTGATATAAATTGTAAGTTTGTTAGCTAGTAGTATTACTCTGATGCATATTTTAAGTCTGTTAGCTATTAGGTAGCCTATAAATCTGATATAAATTATAATTTTGTTAGCTAGTAGTATTACTCTGATGCAGATTTTAAGTCTGATAGCTATTAGGTAGCCTATAAATCTGATATAAATTATAAGTTTGTTAGCTAGTAGTATTACTCTGATGCATATTTTAAGTCTGTTAGCTATTAGGTAGCCTATAAATCTGATATAAATTATAAGTTTGTTAGCTAGTAGTATTACTCTGATGAAGATTTTAAGTCTGTTAGCTATTAGGTAGCCTATAAATCTGATATAAACTGTAATTTTGTTAGCTAGTAGTAGGCCTATTACTCTGATGCAGATTTTAAGTCTGTTAGCTATTAGGTAGCCTATAAATCTGATATAAATTGTAATTTTGTTAGGTAGTAGGCCTAGTATTACTCTGATGCAGATTTTAAGTCTGTTAGCTATTAGGTAGCCTATAAATCTGATATAAATTATAAGTTTGTTAGCTGTTAGTATTAGTCTGATGCAGATTTTAAGCCTGTTATCTATTAGGTAGCCTATAAATCTGATATAAATTGTAATTTTGTTAGCTAGTAGTAGGCCTATTACTCTGATGCAGATTTTAAGTCTGTTAGCTATTAGGTAGCCTATAAATCTGATATAAATTGTAATTTTGTTAGCTAGTAGTATTACTCTGATGCAGATTTTAAGTCTGTTAGCTATTAGGTAGCCTATAAATCTGATATAAATTGTAATTTTGTTAGCTAGTAGTATTACTCTGATGCAGATTTTAAGTCTGATAGCTATTAGGTATCCTATAAATCTGATATAAATTATAAGTTTGTTAGCTAGTAGTATTACTCTGATGCAGATTTTAAGTCTGATAGCTATTAGGTAGCCTATAAATCTGATATAAATTGTAAGTTTGTTAGCTAGTAGTATTACTCTGATGCATATTTTAAGTCTGTTAGCTATTAGGTAGCCTATAAATCTGATATAAATTATAAGTTTGTTAGCTAGTAGTATTACTCTGATGCAGATTTTAAGTCTGATAGCTATTAGGTAGCCTATAAATCTGATATAAATTATAAGTTTGTTAGCTAGTAGTATTACTCTGATGCATATTTTAAGTCTGTTAGCTATTAGGTAGCCTATAAATCTGATATAAATTATAAGTTTGTTAGCTAGTAGTATTACTCTGATGAAGATTTTAAGTCTGTTAGCTATTAGGTAGCCTATAAATCTGATATAAACTGTAATTTTGTTAGCTAGTAGTAGGCCTATTACTCTGATGCAGATTTTAAGTCTGTTAGCTATTAGGTAGCCTATAAATCTGATATAAATTGTAATTTTGTTAGGTAGTAGGCCTAGTATTACTCTGATGCAGATTTTAAGTCTGTTAGCTATTAGGTAGCCTATAAATCTGATATAAATTATAAGTTTGTTAGCTGTTAGTATTAGTCTGATGCAGATTTTAAGCCTGTTATCTATTAGGTAGCCTATAAATCTGATATAAATTGTAATTTTGTTAGCTAGTAGTAGGCCTATTACTCTGATGCAGATTTTAAGTCTGTTAGCTATTAGGTAGCCTATAAATCTGATATAAATTGTAATTTTGTTAGCTAGTAGTATTACTCTGATGCAGATTTTAAGTCTGTTAGCTATTAGGTAGCCTATAAATCTGATATAAATTGTAATTTTGTTAGCTAGTAGTATTACTCTGATGCAGATTTTAAGTCTGATAGCTATTAGGTAGCCTATAAATCTGATATAAATTGTAATTTTGTTAGCTAGTAGTAGGCCTATTACTCTGATGCAGATAAGTCTGTTAGCTATTAGGTAGCCTATAAATCTGATATAAATTGTAATTTTGTTAGCTAGTAGTATTACTCTGATGCAGATTTTAAGTCTGTTAGCTATTAGGTAGCCTATAAATCTGATATAAATTGTAATTTTGTTAGCTAGTAGTATTACTCTGATGCAGATTTTAAGTCTGATAGCTATTAGGTAGCCTATAAATCTGATATAAATTGTAAGTTTATTAGCTAGTAGTATTACTCTGATGCAGATTTTAAGTCTGATAGCTATTAGGTATCCTATAAATCTGATATAAATTGTAAGTTTATTAGCTGTTAGTATTACTCTGATGCAGATTTTAAGTCTGTTAGCTATTAGGTAGCCTATAAATCTGATATAAATTGTAATTTTGTTAGCTAGTAGTATTACTCTGATGCAGATTTTAAGTCTGATAGCTATTAGGTAGCCTATAAATCTGATATAAATTGTAAGTTTATTAGCTGTTAGTATTAGTCTGATGCAGATTTTAGGTCTGTTAGCTATTAAGTAAGCTATTAGCCTGACATAAAATTTACGTCTATTATTAAGTAGACTATTAGTTTTATGCAGATTTTAAGTTTATTAACTATTAAGTAGGATCAATCTGATGCAGACTTTAAGTCTATTAGCTATTAATTAGGCAATTAGTCTGATGCAGATTTTTAAGTATGTTAGTTATTAAGTATTAGTTTTATAGATATTTCAGTTTGTTACTATTAAGTATTAGTCTGATGCAGATTTTCTGTGTTAACTATTAAGTATACTGAAAATCCAATGCAGTTATTAAATAATTGTGTTAGATTTTAAATATTAGTCTGATGCAGATTTCAAGTCTCTTAGCTATTGACTATTGGTTTTAAACACACTATAGTCTGTCAGCTATTAAGTAAGCTATTAGTCTGATATAAAATTTAAGACTGTTAGCTATTAAGTATTAGCCTGATGCAGATTTTAATTAAGTAAGCTATTTAACTAATAGTCTGAATCACGTTTTAAGTCTGTCAGCTATCAAGTAACCTCTTAGTCTGATAACTTATACAATTTAAGCCTATTAGCTATTAAATATAAGACAGATACGGATTTTAAGTTTGTTAGCTTTTAACTATTAGTCTGATGCACATTTTAAGTCTGTCAGCTATAAGTAGCCTATTAGTCTGTTTTAAAAATTAAGTCTGATAGCTATTAGGTATTAGTCTGATGCAGATTTTAAGTCTTTTAGCTATTACCTATTGGTTTGAAACACATTATAGTCTGTCAGCTATTAGGTAACCTATTAGGCTGATATAAAATTTAAGTCTGTTAGCTATTAAATTAAGTATTAGTCTGATGCAGATTTTATGCCTGTTAGCCATTAAGTATTAGTCTGATACATATTTTAAGTCTTTTAGCTATTACTTATTGGTTTGAAACACATTATAGTCTGTCAGCTATTAAGTATCCTATTAGTCTGATATAAAATTTACGTATGTTAGGTGAAGGTAGGGTTAAAATTTATCCTCAAATAAGTTAACATCTTTACTTACCCATTTTTTTAGCAGCCATTTAAGCTGATAATTTGTTTACCTAAGTGTTCTGCATTTTTTTCTATTTATGACGACAGTCACTCTGGCAGATTACTAAAATCATGTCATATTCATTAAGAATTTAAAAAAAATTTAATTCTTAATACATGAGAAAAATACAGCACTTAGTTCCCAGCAAACTATTCAGCAGTGTCCAGGTTTATTTTCACTTTTGACAGTGAAGCAAACACTTTAACCGGAATTTTTCATAGAGCGTATATTTGATAAACTTCGTTAAAGTCAATTTAGAAAATTAGAATTTGCATTAATATCTTATCGCAGCTCCCTCCCCCTTCACCAAATAGAGCTTGATTGGTAATTGGTTTTATAAAGGAGATTGTGCAATGTTTGTGCAAGCTTTATTCAGTAGTTTGTTACGTTAACTGTCTCTTGATTAGCAGAACTTGCAATTATATAGAAGAAAATGTGTTCTCCATTCACAGCCACTGGTTTTGCTTCATTATGAACTAATTTAAAAAATATTTCTTTTAATATAAAAATTTAATTAATATTTTTATCTCAGATTTCTGTAAAAATTTCCATTATAGGTTGATTCAGCATCTAGAACAATAAAGGTTGTAGGTATATTTGTACAGCTGCACTTCTAAAGTTAATTATACTTGGAAACTACTAAACCAATTTCGACAAACTTAAAACACATGCTTCTTTAGTCAATAACACGGACTAGTTCCTTTACCTATAAAATATGCTAATCCTTCTTAAAATGGCTATTATTTAATTGTAGGTTCATTTTATATAAAAAGCTTTAGTGGTTTTAACACAAAATCAGCTAGGTTAGTTATGCAATCAAGAACAAATATAATTCAATATAAACTCCCAGTTGTTCTAATGGCTAGCCCTTACCTTGATGTATAAAGGTCTCCAGTAGGCCTATAGGGAAATTATTGTCCTGTGAAAATCTAAACGGACGTCATTGAACCGGCATCGAAATAAAAAGTGCGCAATTATGACGGCAGCGAATTCTAGTTGCGAAGGCTTAAATTACGACAACGGTAACTAAATGTGCTAAGCCTACTTACACGATTTAAAAGTTTTTGAATATCCTTCACAAGTTGTTAACACAGCTGGATTATTATGATAAATTTTCTAAAAATAATGAATATCATAGATATTTATAATTTTTAAAAAAAGTCAATATTTTCTCTCAAATGATTTTAATGAAACTCATTTTCCTGGTACATTCAATAGGCTTTACTTCAATTTGCTATTAGTTTTGTCTAAAAGGTCCGCCTTCAAAGTCTAGCAGAGTTAATATCAAAAAACTAATAGATTCCTTTTTTTAGCATTTACTAGGACTATTTATTGAGTATTACTTTAAAATATTCGAAACTATCTATTTTCCCCTTTCTCTGGGGTGGTCTTCTGTGGTCGAATTCTTCTCTGACGGAAACAGCTGATTAAAAAAATGAATGAATGCAGATGTTATTTAATCGATATTCAATGCAAAACGTATTTTTAATTGCCATTATCACATGTTCTTTGTTTATATAATTTTTGGCAAATTTAGAGAAGAAAAAAAAAAAAAAAAAGGTTAAAGGTTTAATATTATGAGTAATAAATTATTTATATTACCTTTATAGTTCCGTCATATGACTTTGCGTTTGTCTTAATTACAAAGACGCGTTTCGGAGTCGTAGCTCCATCTTCAGTTATTTCACCCCGTAGAGGTCGTTAAAACATTAAACACAACAAAAACATTAACACTATAGACACAAATAAATAAATACACGTATACGTTGATTTTAACATTTTTTTAACATGCGCACGGTTTAATGGTTCGCGAACTACTGGCCATGTGAACATTAAAGGTTTAGTTGACATTTAGGTTAGGTTAGGTTTTATCCAAACTTTTTTCAATTAATTGTTTGTATCTGGTGAACGAATGTTTTCTTAGGCGAGACCATGTGATTCTGGCAATTAAACATACTCGTATAAATAATATGCCCCTTCAAATCCAAGAACCAACAACACGCTTTACAATGAATCGTCTTCTTTGATTTGACTGAAAGTATTGTTCAGGTTTATTCTCTGACCGAATCTTTTGTGATCAAATTTTTATTTGACGGAAACCCTCTTTTTTGGTCAGAGAACGCTTTTTGGGTCTTCTCTAGAACCGAACCTTCTGAGACCGAATTCTTCTCTAACCGAACCTTCTGGGACCGAATTCTTCTCTAACCGAACCTTCTGGGACCTAATTCTTCTCTAACCGAACCTTCTGGGACCGAATTCTTCTCTAACCGAACCTTCTGGGACCTAATTCTTCTCTGATCGAACCTTCTGGGACCGAATTCTTCTCTGACCGAACCTTCTGAGACCGAATTCTTCTCTAACCGAACCTTCTGGGACAGAATTCTTCTCTAACCGAACCTTCTGAGACCGAATTCTTCTCTAACCGAACCTTCTGAGACCGAATTCTTCTCTAACCGAACCTTCTGGGACCTAATTCTTCTCTGATCGAACCTTCTGAGGCCGAATTCTTCTCTAACCGAACCTTCTTGGACCGAATTCTTCTCTAACCGAATCTTCTGGGACCAAATTCTTCTCTGACCGAACCTTCTGAGACCGAATTCTTCTCTAACCGAACCTTCTGGGACAGAATTCTTCTCTAACCGAAATTAATTTTTGGTTAGAGAAGACTCTATACGTCTTCTCTGACCGAAAGTCTTCTCTGACCTAATTCTTCTTTAAGCGAAATATTTATTTTCGGTTAAAGAAAACCATGTCCAGATTGGAGTAATTTTTCACCATTTTTTATTCACTTTGTTAACCTTCTAACGGTCACAATTTTGGTCTTATTGCGTTCATATTATTTTGTTATGTAAACTTGGTTTTGATAAACAATTAGTCAAATAAGTTAGGCAGCAAAATCGCTTTAAATTTTTTAATTTAAAAAAGTTTTGACGATAATTCTGTACATCAAATTTTGTATTGCTCATTTTGTGCAAGTTTATAATCTCCATACAACGATTTTCAAATGTGTTTTCTGCGGTTAACAATTTGAAACCTAATAGTGAAAAACTAAATGGTTTAAAACATAACCTTATTTTTTTTCAATCAGAAATAACAAGTCAATTTAACTGATTTTTAGTTAAACAATATGTGAAGAAGTAGTTTTTACTATTTGTGAATTTGATATTTTTTAATATAACCAAATATTAATTATAAAACGCTTGGAAATAATTGAAAACTCACAATAGCAATACAGAAACTACAATGGCAGATGATAAAGTTTTTCTACAAAATATAGATAACACTTTGTAAAGCAAAACAGATAAAAGAAATACCACCTAGATAGATAAACTACGAGAGTATTTCGAATACAACAGATAGCGTTTGTCCCGAGGCGTTCTGACCCATGCAGATTGTGTGATTATTGATGTCCTTCCCCGGAGATCCTTACTTTAATTGAAACCTAACAATTCCTTCCTCTATTCAAAGTCTTTTGAGATAACGTAGGAATCGAAAACACATTGTTAGAAATCGAAATTTTTAGTTCGATAATTTTCTGTTCGAATTAAGAGATATATAAAATACGATATTGCCTAAAGGATATGAATGTAAACGTTAATAATATTTCGAAATAATTCTGCATAAAATAGTCTACTAACAAAAAATGAAGTCTCCATAATATGAGAAAATGCCAGAAAGTGCTACTTATAGATTACTTTAGAAAATAATAATAACAATAATAATATTATTAAAATTAGTAATGATAATTTTACCATTGCATTTCTTATGGAAATGTGTCACTATATTTTTAACAATAATTCTTAAACTGTAGTATTAGGCCCTATATTCCATTTAGCAAACTCGTTCATGCCATTAGCCTGTAGGCTACATTCCATTAAAATGTTATCGAAATTGGTAGAGAAAAATTTGAGAAATTATGTCTTTCATAGCAGTTTAATTAATTTTTTTTTTGTATTCCCCACTTTTGAAAAGATGACGAGCATACATTTTTTGGGGCCTTTGGACCATAAATTTTAGAAAAATTTTATCAGATTTATTTGAGTTGATTTTAAAAATTAGAGTATAATTTTGCGTTTTGATCTTTTGGCGGCTAACCTTAAAATTGTAGTTATCAAAAAAGAAACATAAAATATGAAGGAAAAAAAGAAAAAAAACGCGAATCATAGCAAAAAATATCCTCTCCTACCACATTTGATCAAAACCAACCCACCTATATATTCTGTATGTGTCAATGCATACACAACTGACATCATTAAAAACAACAACAACAACAACAACAACAACAGAAACAGCTATTAGGTTGAATCAATTTTTGATCCATAATTTTCTCCACACTGGATTTGTGTGAAAGTAAATAACTCAAAGTTTTAAGATTGAAATTCCACTATAATGACCATCTTTAAGCAGGTAATCTGATGGAAGAGTGTGAGAATACACAAGCTAACTTCATACACGAAACCATCTACAAAACCAAAACTAATATTGACTTCACCCCCCCTCCCCATATATATAGGCTATATTCTTATGGGAAATAACTTGTAATATAAAGGTTCCCCTTTCATAGTAACTATTATTTTTAATGTATTTTTTATAAACATTTTGAAAGATATTTTATATATTTAAATAGAGGATATTTATTGTTCGTGTCATAAACTCGTCCAGAGCTTAAATAATATTTTAATGGTATCTTTATAAACGGTGGTAGGTTAATTTTCTTCTTTTTTTACAGTAATTCTTGAAGGGTAAATTTCTTTTACTTTTGATTTAATATACTCAGTAAGTCATTACACACTCCTACGAAATGTCACTTGTCTTGAAAGAGCATATTTTAAGAAATTTAGCATTTTATAACAGAGTTATGAAGGATATTTTGGGTTTTTACATGAGGTTTTACTACCAATAGGTTTTCGTGAAATTTGCCGTCGAATATAAAAAATAGCCGCCATTTTGAAACGGTTAAAGATTTTTTTATTCATATTTTTCACAAAGATAGCGGCCAATAAGATGAACATTTGTGCAGAATCTCAACGCTGTAACTGAAACCGTTAAGGAGTTATGAATTATTTTGTTAAAAACACAGACAGACAGACAGACGCTAAACGAATCGAGATATGACATATGTGTATATAAACTTTTTTGCTTATTTTGACACAAGGAATCACTACGTAAATTATTGCCCCACATTTTTAGAACATCCTGTATAACTATTAAAATACCTACTACTTTTATCCAAACAGTTTAGACCTACAAACAAACCCAACCTACGCACTTCCTTCAATTTAATTCAAACGTTATTCATTGTCAACCCAACTTCCTGCGTTTAAGAATTAATTAAACCTAAATTGTGATCACATTTGGTGGAATCGTTTATTGCATAAAGTATGAACGGTTTTCCGTTTTTATCGGTTTTTGTATCGAACAGCCAACGCGCACGCTCCGTGTGAAGTAAAATTTATAGCCTGTGTTAACTAGCCGAGGTAAAAAGGCATTTACACACAATAGCCGAGTGTCTTGAAATTATTGCTATTAACATTCGGCGATGGGGTCAGTTTCGTGCTAATGCTCGGCTCAGATCTAATTGTCGAACAAGATAAACTCGAAACCGACATCAGCTTTTGTTTAACAATCCGATTTCTGCGTCAGATAGATGTATTTAGTACGATAGAGAGGGGGAATTTAAATAAAAAGGGGACACTTTTAAATTAATTTCGATCGGATAATATCGCGAGTAACAATTTATTAGGGTTATTGGTCATAAATTGAATGGAACCGAAAACTCAAGACGCAAATAAATTGTGAAAATACTGCAGCATTGTAAATGACCAAGGAGTTCTATTATACTGCCTATTATAGGTTAGGACACGCCTAGTTTGAATTTATAGAAGTAAATCAATATTTAGAGTATATTATATTACTGAATCCTAAGTTAGGCTTTAAATCCTGTTAAATTTTCTTAATATATACTTTGATGTAGGCCTTAATAGGCGGGAATTTTGTCATAACCGCCCATTTATTTTTAAACTTTTTTTTATGATTTGAAGACGAAAAACCTGGTTTCATTATAGTGTCTTAAATGACAAATTGTTAATATTACATAATAATATGTAGACTATATTTGAATAGGAAAGGAAACAATTATTTGAACGGGTTTAGTTGAAAACAACAGATCATCATACATTTTTCTAATTTCTACGAATTATAAATTCAAATTTACTACACGCATCTGAAATTAAAACAAGGTTGTTAGAAGTAAGTGTTTCAATGTAAAATTCACCCCCCCCCTCCCCCAGGTAGTGCGTAGTTTTAATATTAAAAAATCCTAAATAACACTGCTGAGTTAAAAACATTTTCGTTATTGTATAAAAATATGTTGAGGTAGGTATAGAATACCCATAAACTGAAAATTCAGCCAAATTACATTATGCAGCCGTGATTATTACTTTCCCACATGGTACAGAAAAGTTATGTAATGGCTCAAGAAATCAAAGTCAAGTTTTTCCTGAAAATATCAATTTTGAGATTCCTTGAGTCGTAAAAAATGTTTTCGTCATACTGCTTCAAAAACAGGTGTTTCAATGCATGCATTGAGATGCTAAAGTTGTTCTTTTTAGTCCTAGGACCTAAAAACATCAGCTGAGGTCGAGGTCATCAGCTGTTACTTCGCTTATACGAATTAATTAACGATTGTAAATCATCTGTAAAAACAACCGATACTCTCGATTGTAAATAATAGATAAAACAGCTGTTACCATCGATTTTATAAATAAGAGCCAACACAAACTAAACAGCTGTAATAGCTACAAACTTGTGTAACTTGTCCAAGCTTTTGAAGGTTAATAGGTTATAACATTTTAGTTTTTGTGAAACTGTTTTCTTATATTGTTTGCAGTATAACGAAAAATATAGTTCATCAATAGGACCAAAAGAAGTTTTTCGATCCTCGCTCATTTTCCGGCCTCGGCCGTTAACCTTGAGCTTGTATCGGAAAGCTTCACTTTTGGTCCTAATGATGAAATATACTATTTTTTGAATGTCTACCAGCCGTTTGTGCAATTCTATACAGCCAAAAATAGTGGATAGATTTTTTTTTAACTTGCTATTCATATTTTAGCCATATCTCGATTCAGGATTTCCGATTACAATACGATAGTTTTTAAATTCATGCTCGGCTTACGATATTAACTTAAAAAGTAAAAAATTTAATATATACATTTTTATTTGTTTATCTCCTTAAGATATAATTAATTATTATTTATTGTTGTACAACAATTCTTTTGTTCAACACTTTCAGTTTAAAGAAAATGCCATTTATTAAAAATTACAATTAAATTTAAATATTTTAATTTTTTTATTTTCCTATAATAGAGACAAATCGAGCAATTCACGTTTGTGATAGAAGATCGATAACTCTCCATATTTAAAATAACAATATCTAGATAATTTGTCTCGCTTTTCAGATAGTTTAGGCCTATATCCAAATTAATTACAAGATTAAAAAAACATTGTCTAAGAATCGGTTTCTATCACAGGAATAGTGCACTTCATCATCAATATTGTTTATTCAAATTAATAGAATAACCGAATAAAAATAACTACTAATCTGGTTCTGAAATAAAAAAATAAAATGAAAGCTGTTAAAAAATCCAAAAAAAAAACATTTTTTTTTTAATTATGAAAATTCCACGAGAAGTTTTAAATTAAAGATAATTTTAGTTTTTTTAACGAAAAAAACCTCTCGGTCATCGTATCAAATATAATTTATTGCAAAGTCGAATATAATTTTTCGTGTGAAAAATGTAAATTACGAGGGAACAAAAGTTGAGGGAAATTAGAAAATTCCTTATGACGTATCATGTTAAGCAGTGCTTTGGTATAGTACGAGAGAAAGATATTGCAATATAAAGTTATAGACACTAACAGGATAAAACAGTTGAAGCTTTTAATGTAGCAGTAAGGTAAGGATTGTTTGAGTGACGCATACAACTGAAAGTTTCAATTCACTTGTAGCATGGCACATGTTGCGTAATTTTTTTGGTGTAATCCCGCTTTAAAAAAAATTTCAAATTGTAGCCTATTTTCGTGATGGCCTAAACTACTTTGTAAATCGAATCATCAAATAAATAAAACTACCTTTTGAAATTTTATTTTTGTATAAGAAACCAACTAAATATTTTAACTCTAACATGGCTTAAAAAGAAGCACATACTGGACAATTGGAAAAAAAGACAAATAAATGCAACCATTAGAAATAGAGATGTCATAAAATTTTCCGATTAACGTAGTTCACAGTTAAGGCGGGAAGTTTGGTTGTACAAACTACACGAAATATAGGCCTACGTCAAATCAAGGAATTTAATCCGAAAGTAGTTGTGTTGATGATCACACAGGGCTACACGTAGTATAGAGAATGTTATGCGATTGGTCAAAAATTGTGAATCAAAAAAATATCTGAGACATAAAAAAGTATTTTTTGGAACGATGTCTGCCGTGTGTGCAGTGCTCTATAACCCAAACGAATGGACAGATTTTTATAAAATCTGATACGTGGGCATATTTTTAGCCTTGTATTTTCGTAACTCTAAATTTTGAGAGAGCTCAAAATAATACCAAAACTTAAATTCCATACTCAAAATCAGTTTAACATTTTTTATCAAGTTTTGCTTAAACGTAGCTTATAGCATCACCTAGGCCTATTCCATTTCCAGAGTTATGGACGAAAAATCATTTTAGAAGTGCTATAGTGTCTTCCATTTCAATGTACACACTATTAAATAGATTAATACTCTTTTCAAAATATTTTCTGTAAATCTAAAACAATGCTCATAGTTAATTTTCACATTTTCATAGACAACTACCGAACTGATATTTTGAGTCGATATCTGATTGTTCGATTCGACAGAAAGTTTGCGCATTATTTTTGATTGTGTGTTTCATTATTTCCAGACAATATTGCCAGCTTGCAAGTGTTGCTAGGTAAACAGGTGATTTAGTTTTGATGAATTCAGGAGCACAACGAGAACTGATCAATATGAACAATGTCAGAGGGTCATTTTCACGTCTCTCGCCGGGTGACAAATTGAAGGAGGCCCCTGAGACCTGGCAAAATAAATATAGATAAAAAACTGAAGCCGGCGCTAGACATACAACGATGATGAAGCGAGATAGAGAACAGGTGTTAACCGTGCGTGAGAAAGAGATAGAAAAAGCGGAGAATTCAATTCACGTTTTCTCTTTTTTTTTCTTTTCTTGGACTTGTGTGTTTTTTAGAATGGAGAAATTAAATTATATATCCGGGGATACTGAGACGCCCGGGGTCACTGACGTTGGATTAAAGCAACCCCATTCCAACCACCTCGAAAAGGGGGGGGAGGTTTTCTTACTAAAATATCAACATTCTTCAGATCTTTTATCAACCACGATCATTTTTTACAACTTAGGTTTATAAGATTTAAAAAAGTTTCTAACTTATGCGTGCACGCAAGTGTAGCGTCACTGAAACTACTTTCCAATATCACGCTGTCATAAAATTTCAGAGTGACGTAATCTCTATTTATTATATTTTTTTGTGTAACCTCTAGGCTCGATTTGTATTTGAAGGAATAACACATGACCTACGTAGTAAAGTTTGAAGTTAAAGTGAGAATTTGAATAGGCCTAACTTAGTTTCAAATCAAGTAAAATCCGTTGTCAACTTTGAATTTCATAGAAATAAACATAACTATATAGTTTTTGGGGTTAGTGTTTTTTGTTGTGGTTTTGGGGTTAATCCTTTCTTTTAACTTTGAATTTACCACCAAAAATATCGTCTATAGGCTTACTTATTTTAAATTTCATTAAAATTGTCAATAATTAAACAATTTCAAAATTTCCTGTTCCTTTCACTTCCTCAAACACGAGAGGTTAGCTATAAAACTACGTTGTAGGCCTATAAAATAATCTTAGTAATGTGTCAAAAATCGATTTTGAGTTATTGTCTCATTTGTCGTGTGTGCAGCCCAATCGAGTGGACCGATTTTGATTAAATTTTCTACTTGTATATATTTAGGCTGGCTCGAAGAATTTTAATTTTTCTACAATTCAAAATTTGAGGTTAGTTTTGATAAACTCTAAACTCCAATTATTTAAAACTCGGCCCTAATATTTTTGATCAAATTTAGCTAAAATATATTTTTTAAGGACACAAACAAAATATTGATTGCCATATTCCAAAAATATAACACCTGAATCGGCACTTTATTTGATATTTGACTAATAGGTACGGTTTGTTTGTGTTCTCAAAAACTACATTCGGGTTTTATAAGAGTCTTCATCAAAATCGGCATAACAGATTTCGTTGAAATGTTTGTGAAATGTGAAGATTTATGACCTAAATCCGCGTACCAACTCACAAATAAAATACAATTAAGGGGAAGGGGGACGAAAATAAACTTTTCAAAACTCTATTTCAATCAAATATGATTTAACCCAACACTTTTAGGGCAAGTAACAGCACAAACGAAGTTAGCAGCTACATTTAAACATATGAATATTTAAAAAAAAAAAAATTAACAATTTTCAAATAGCCTATACTTGATTAGAGGGGCTCCTTTTATACCCCCTAACCTCATAAGAAAAATGAGCTTAAATATAGCACTAAAATAAATTAAAGTTTTTCCTAGCTTAAGGGGATACGCCTCCTCCAATGGTCAATTTTGGTCAATTTTTATTAAATTGTGTTTTGTATTTTAAATTAATATAGAGATACTTTCAGGGTGATGGAAACTATTACTTTTGGTTTTGTGGATGTGTGTGTGTGTGTGTGTGTGTGTGTGTGTGTGTGTGTGTGTGTGTGTGTGTGTGTGTGTGTGTGTGTGTGTGTGTGTGTGTGTGTGTGTGTGACAATTAGACCAATATTTTTCATAAAACTCTTAATAGAATTTTTCGAAGGATAAAAACTAATAATTAATTAATATCTAAGTAGCCTACTACATTTGAACAAAGTTCATATTTACAGCTAATTTAGAGAAAATGTGTTTTTACTTTTCCCAACACAACCTTTGATTTGATGAAATTTAAAATATCTCTACAAAAACTGTATAAAATTAACCATTCGAAGTTTCAACAAACACGCTACCGCTCAAACTAAACACGTTCATTTCATGTACTTAGTGTAAAAAAACTCACAATATAAATTCAAATCACGTGTTTACATAAAAAAAAACTCCGTGTTTAGTTTAAATCTAACTGGACGCCACGATTTTAAATATTTCTCTAAGTTGACAAAAGCAATATAAAGAAGAATAAGATAAAATTCCACTCACGGAGGTGAATAGTCTGTCGGGTGGACTATGGACACCGGCAGCCATAACTTGCCGAGTCATCGTATTTCATTCCATACGTATAAATTTGGCATTGCCTTTGTTTCGTCTTATGATTTATATGCACAACGTTTAGGCAAGAGTGTCGTATCTTGAAGTATGACCACTTCTTGACCGTATATTCTGTACGCGTGACATCTGGAACCCAACTAGCAAATAACATCATTTCCTTTAAATGCATATTTATTGCCTGTTTTCCCTTTTTCTTATCAACTGATGTTTTATATCGGACAAATCTATCGTGAAAAGGGTTATGAGCTTTGGCCTAGGCCTAACGTTATTTCGGTGATAGCCTAGTTTATAAAAGCCATTTTACAATACTTGCGGTTTATTTCATGCAATTAGCCTACGGCCTAATAAATAAACATTACGTAAACTTTGTTATTCACCAATAATAGGCCTACAATAAATCAATCACACCAATTAATCAATCAATCATTTAATCAATTAATCAAAATTTAGGCAGAATTTCAAAACTCAGAATTATACAATTTTCTACGATAAATCTAGAAAAGCATTTTCTTTTACTTTTAGTTTGGCGCATTGTTTTGTAATTTTCACGTTTAACTTACTTAACATTTTATAGATTTATTTAATTTAAAATATTATAATTTTTTCGACGGAACAACTTTTTATTATTATTCTTATCATTGTTAAAATTGTGTTGTCCTTTTTTAATATTTAAAGGTGAAAACCTCTCAGTCATCAACGCCGTATAAAAATAAAATAAATAAAAAAATTTTAAAAAAATAATTAAAAAAAAGGAAAAAGAAGAACGTAAATTAAAGACCCTTGTATTTCTCTAATACTTTAATAATGTCAGGGTCGGAAAAGAACAAGATTTGGTCAAGAAAGACGTGATAGGAAAGATGAAAGAGAGGGATCTAACCCAAGGCTTCATTAAATATAAATACATATTGAGTTTGATTTGTAAGATATTATACTTGATAGAATAAAACTTTAACACAAATTCTCACAAAAAGTAGCCTACGTTTATTTAATCAAATGCGTTTCATCGGCAAAGTCGCCATCTTGAGTGATCTACGAGTAACTAGTTTAGTTATTGTAACTTGTGCATCACTAAAGATGACGACTTTGTGATGGAAACGCGTTTGAATAAATAAACGTACTATTTGTGAGAATGTGTGCTCAAGTCTCATTCTATCAACCAAGAATACATGAAAAGATATAGTTCCAGCTAGGGTCGGTCCCTCAGGATTACCAACATTAGACTCAATAAAACGAGCTTCTTTTTAACTGAAAATTCCCAAATCAATATCTTTTAACAGATAGCGAACAATAAGTTTTATTTATACTCCATACCTATTTTAGAAAAGCTTTATCAAAATCGTTTTAGCATATTTTGAAATTGTAAAAAAACTAATTTATGATTTAATTATAGTCAGTGGAGATTCTTCCATCGTAGGCCTACAATTTAAAATTAACTAGGCCTACTTACTTTTATAAAGGATTGCTGTAAACATTAAAATGAAAAGCAATGCAAACGTTAGAGAAAATCATGTAGGACATCGAAAGACATCCTTGCTGAAAACGCATGTGGCTAGTAACGAACGCAACGAATGATTATAGAGCTACAATACACACTATTTTGAGGATGTAGTTTTTGTCTGTATTACTTTGTTATTTTGGTATAGCCATATTTACACCCAGCTATAAATTCTAGCGTCTCTTAGGGTAATAGTGTTTGTAATAGGATTTAGTGGGATGGGGTGATTAATTTACTGATATAGAATATAGGCCTATTGAATGATAAATTTACTAGATAGTCTACGGGTATTTGCAAAGTTAATTATTGTAGATCTGGTTGCTACTTATTTGTACATGAATATTAAGTATTTAGAAATGTTTAGATGTACCCTACTATTTGTATTATTTGTGAAATCTATGCGTTTTAAAAACTACGAGTAGTCTTTCTGTTATAGGCTATTTCTTAAAGCCAATTAACAAAAAAGGAAAATTGTTTTGTAAACCAAAACTCCGATAATGTTTAAAAATATTTGTCCGCCAACAAATTGCTCATGGTGTTTTCTCATTTTCAAGCATTTTAGCCTACATTTTACTATCGTAGAATGTTGTTGTTGATCATTTAACTCACTTACAAGGAAACTTAATGGGGGGGGGGACTGACTGTCATTTTTCAGAAATAAGGGTTGAAATTTACAGTCACTGTTTTTAGTTTTTTTAGAAAAAAGATAGATAGTAGATTTCTTCAATGCATTGTGTATATATATTAAATTGTACGACAATGCCACATCATTTTCTCAAGGCTAAATCACTTTTAAATTCATTTGAACCATCACATTTGACAAGCAGATTTTTACAGTTAACGGTTGTTGGAGATTGTTTCGTTGGAACAGCTGACCAGAGAGAGGGATCGGTTTTTTACAAATCTTTTCATTAATTAGAAAATACCTAAAGGCATAGGCCTATAGTCATACAGATGCATAGATGACATATAAACAGTCCCATTTTTTTCTTGAACTGATCACTCTAAAATTAATGTTTCATCGAAATCGGAGAAAGAAATATTTTTGAAACTTTTTATCTAAAACAAATCTTTATTATTTAAAAAGAACGCATAGTTGTAGATTTGTTTAAAGATATAAAACTTCTTTATATACTGTAGTTAATATTATGTAAAGTAATGGGCTTGATTTGTCTCATAAGACAAAATTATTAAAAATAAATCCTTTTAAGAAATAAAACCATTTTAGTTCTCTATTTAAAGTTATTAGTTAATAATGGATTGTTTATATTATGTGTAGGCTATCGTTTGCCATTTCCCATTTTTGTGTATTTCAAAATTTTAATGTAATCTATAGAAGGAACCTCGGACCTAGTTCATTAACCCTAGCTTCCTAGTAGGCTACTAGTTGTAATTACTAACAATGACCTAGGTTTCTAGGCACTTACAATTTGTTTTTATGTTCCCACATTTTATCACTTCGCACTGTAGGAACGTTGTGTTATTTTTATACACAAATGATGGAAAATGCTCGAATAGACTATATCAATACTGATATTTTTCCTTACATAAAAAAAAATAGTTACATTATTGCAAATTCTAAACAAATTTATTACAAACGCTCAATAACAACTAACCCTCCCCCACGCCCCCTCCTATTTGTTTATTTTGTCAGAATGGTTTCTCCTCTCAAGCATTGCAAGTTTAGCTTAGGGTCCAAATATCTCCTTTCCCAACATCAAACGTAAAAAAAATGATGATGAGTATTAGCCCCCACCCATACATCCCTCAGTCTATCTTTTTTACTCAGTATTCTGAAAACCCTTTAAAAATCCAATCGTCTATCTCAACCCCCTCCCTTAACTCATTTCTCCTCCTGCCACATAAGGGATGAAGTCCTCAGGCGCCAACTGATCAATATTCGATTTTTGCCGATGAGAAAGAGTGAGAAGCCATTATTATGAACGGTCCGTCTGTCCTCTCTAGATATGAACCATCTCTACGTCGTCGAGTTGAAAGACCGAAGGGTGCGGGGGAGAAATGGAGGGGGGAGGGGTATTGTATGCACGACGTTCACATATGATCAATTCTATCCAGTTCTTCGTTTCTTTTTCTTCCATTTTAATAAACCTACGCAATGAAAACGATCTAGAGTTCAAGTTTCCTTATTTCTTGACAGACTTTGTGTTGTTTATACAATTGAAAGTAACTCCGATCGTCATATAAAAACTGGAGCGGACAGATTCTTAGTTAATATTATTAATTTGAATTAACAATTTATTATTTTTAAACACTTAAAAGTAATTTACACAATTCAAAATTGCTCGTTCATTAATTTCCATTTAAGTTATTTTTGGTCATATAGTAGTGTAAAGTATTTGGACCAATTTAGAATTCTTCAACTCTCCTCAAAATTCAATATTCGGGAAACAGCTTATATGATCGAATTTATTTATTTTTTATTTTTGCTGTTTTAGATGACCAGATTGTTCGTTGGCCTTGACCTTGACATTAACATATGAATATCACCAAGTGCACAAAAAGAAGAACAATGACCTAAATAAGAAGAACCATCAAAACAATTGTTTCAACCGGCAACCATTTTTAATTAAGCGACTCTTTTTCATAATTTTCAATGAATAGGCTAATTAAACATTCAAGGATAAAATAAAGCAATAAAGCTTAAAGTTTCAAAATGTTTTAATAATATAAATGAGCTACAATTGTTTCGCCTTGCGGCATCATCATGCAACTGATAATTAACAGGTATAGACAACTATTTAAACATACACAAATAACAGGAAACTGAAATACAATAGAGAAATCGGGAAAGGTAGGGGGAATGACCTAGCAGGTAGATAAAGGTTAATGAACTATGTTAAGGATGGGTTTTATAAGGGGTGACGAATTTAATAGCCTACAATTTGGTCATTTAAGTTGAAAATAGGCCTAAGTGAAATAGATCTATTTATTTCTAAACATTTTAAATTATTTAATCTATTGCTTTTATTTTCTATATGTAAGAGTTTAACATTCAATTTCGGATCAAAACTATGACCTGTTAACTTAAGTTAGGGTGTAGTTTGATTGGTGTAGCTCGTAGGCCTATATCTTGTCGTTGAAACGCGTCTGATACTTAGGCGTATTTTTTGTCAGAATTGTGTTCTGTTTGTTTGTTATCCTGTATAATTTTTCTCATAACTCAAGTTCAATATTTAATATTAAAAAAAAACATGTTTAAGTCGGCGACCATTTTGAAAATTTTTGGTTGATTTTGTGGTTGCAGAATTTATCCAATGCTTTATAAAATCGTGATTATAAAGTAAATTTGAACGAAATTTGACTCAAATTACGACTTATAGATTTTATAAGGCGACAAAATGTTGGGTAGGCCTATTCCCTAAACTTGAATGATTAGAGAGAACCCGGTGGACATTTTATAGTCTGGGATGTCGGCGTTATAGAAAGATCTCAATTTCATTAGAAATTTGCTTAAAAATTTGTTTTACCATGATAAGCACTATAATAATTAATTATGCACATAAATTCCAGATGATCACTCAAATCATTTTCAACATGTTACATTTCGATTTCAAACAGCTGATCCGCCCTAACTAGGACTTAACGTAGGCCTATTGTGCCACTTCCATTAATGAATGAGCTATTTATTTAAACATTTTTTTACTAAAACAATACTACAGACGGTAGTGTTTGGAAATAATTTCTTACACTTCATACGTTAGGTTTATGTTAAAATTAAAGTTAATGTTTGTAGATGATAATTTATAATTTTGGAAAAAGTTTAAATTTTGATAACTAATAAATTAATTAATCCTTTTTAAATTGATAAAACTTCTAATTCTCGTCACTATTGACAATCTTAACAAATAGACCTAATAGCTTTAATTTCTACCGAAATGTTTTGCAGTAGGCTAGATACAAGACGCAGTAAATTATAGACATTAGGGGATAGTTCATTTCATGTTCTGCATTTTTTTTTTCAATTGAAAATGAATAGGCTATATCCTTTGTACACCTTACAAAGATAATAAAATTGTAGAATAAAGAGATTGATACACATGTTGCAACCAAAAATCTTTCATCTGAGCAATAATAGTAGTAGATTATTCTCAGCAGCTATTCTCAATTAATTGTTCTTAATTTTGAGGTTAGGTCTATGATTGCATCATTGTATAAAATGACTGAGCAAAGTTATTGAGTCCCAGCTTATTGTATAGAAAATCATTATCTTTGATTAAGACTAAACAGTAATTTTCATACAGATAGCTTAATTTAAATTAATTTTATGCAATGGATTTTCCCAATTTCACAATATATTAGATGACAAAGTGTGTCATTCTTTGGATAAACAGGACAAGATAAAAATGTTTGTTTTCCTTAAAACAGTTTGAAGTAATGTTTTTTGTTAACAAACCTCCAATTTTCTATCCTTCGGATAAGGTTAGGTTTATAATATAACAAATAAATATACTATTTATTTAAACTTACTTGTGCGTAACAATTTTTAAATCTAAATTCACTGGAATATACTATTTTTATTGGAGCTTTTATTGGTCGAGTAAGCTATGTACTAAGAAATCAAATTTTCAATAATTTGTTCATGAAACACAGTTTTAAAAAACTTTTTACGAAATAGACTATAGGTCTAAGTTTCACATATTCAATTCCATGTAGGCCTAGACTAATTTTACAGTTAGTTTTAAAATAATTTTCAACTGTGTTTTAGAATCATTAATTAAACTATTTTGGTGGATCATTTTCGAATTTTTGTAAATACGTTAAATTGTTATATGGGTATATCAAGTTTTATATATAAAAAAAAAACAGGACTTTAGAAATGTATATTCAAGTTTGATTTTATAATGATTAGTCTACTATTGGGAGTACCAGGAAAAAGTCTGCATAATAATATTGGATTGAAAAATAACTTTACATGCTTCATTGCAATAAACAAACATAGACTCCATCAATCTCGTGTCTGGTAGGTCTTGAAATTTTCTGCTTTGAAAATGCCTAAACTTTCTGTGCTGATGTAGGTCATTTGACCTTTATAGACATTACGTCTTTATTAACTTATGGAGCGTCTTTTAGTTTATTAATTAATTTGGTTATGTCAGTGAATGTTTGAAGTGAAGAAATAATAGGCCTACCTTTAATAAACTTTTATTGTTTTAATTTAGTTACTGAAATAACCACAACATTATGTTTGCATACAAAACAGCCTAACACACGTAAACAATCAAAATAGTAGGCTACCCATCCGGTAGGCTTACATTAAAATTATCATCTGTAGACAGTATAACAACCACACACTCATTTATTGTTATTTATATCTTTGAATATCTCAGTTAACAGCTCCTTTGGCTGAGCGTTCAAATCGAAAGTAGGCTCTAACTCACACTATTACGAAAACTATTTGCTGTTACAAAGAAGCAAATTTTTAATGTTATCCTGATTTTCAAAAGTTCTGATTAACCTAAAATTTCAAACACACTAAGCCTATAGGAACTTACAAATTACAGTATCAATTAGTTTTTGAAAGTATAAACCATTTCAAGATTAGTTACCATAACAATCAATGTTACAACTTTCATAACAGCTCACTCATTAGTTTATTCATAAATCAATTTGAGGTTAGGTTGATAACCAGATAAATCTACTAGAGTTATTTATGTAATGTATATGCTAGGCCTATTATTTATGTTGTGTCACAAACTGACCTAGGGTTGTTTTTCCTTTTTCACATGTCATAACCAACTGAAAAACATTCTCACAAGGATTAGACAAGAGTTCATTTGATTACTGCCTGAAAGATAAAAATATACTTAATTCAGCAAGTGAAAAATTTAGTTATTAAAGATTTTTGTGTTCTGTAGGTATCTATAACTTATAACTGATTATTCTTTTGGAATCAAATAAAAAGTTGCTCCGCTTCAGTCTGGCTTGCCGTAAATACTAGGCCCTATACAAATAACAAAGATTAAAAAAATATACTAATAGGCCTATCACATGAGTATTTGTGTAGGAGGTAGCCTACTCAAAATGTCATGCATCAAAATGATCTTAACTAATTATAAGTAGGCCCCTATGTATTATGTAAAAGTATTTTATAGCCTAATTAATTCATGTGCATGGGCATATGTTTAATTTTATATTAAAGTCCTCAACAATTAGGCTAGAACTTATTAACAAAAATTCAAACCATTAACATTACTTAGGCCTATTTAATCTATTTAAATTAGTCTACAGTTTTATATTTATTTGGCCGACCATTCGATTTTCTATTTTTTATTATTTCTGTTCGATTTCAAATTATAAATTATTGTAGTTTTCTACACATAACTTAAGTATATAAAAATAAAAGGAAGGTTGCCACAAGTAAGGTCTTAAATGATTGAATGGATTTTATAGGCACTACTGTGGTGGATTTGCACGAGGTAGGCTACAATCTTTCTTTCAATCCTTATAATATTTCAATGAAAGCCTACAATAGAATAAAAAGAAATTGAATAAACAGATTTAACTTCATAACTAAACCGTAAAATATTTTTAACAATATAATATACCTCTATTATTTTATCACAATAGATTTTAAGTTACGCTTGACTTTTATTAAAGCAATGTAGCCTAGACTATATAAAATAAGTTATAAGAATAGTCGACCCGTATATTTTGAAAAGAATTACAGATAAAATAAGATAGATTAATGCACGTCATTCCTACTGAAGGGAATAAATTGATGACTTTTCGTTAGACTAATGGAAATCAATTTCTGATTGGATAGATTGAGTTATTCTTGATCTTTGCATTGATTGGTCGGCAAATACACGCTAATGGATTTTCTAAAAGGATAAAATTTACATAGCTGTTGTGTAAATACCATTCCGCGTGTAATCATTCTGTCTGCCCTAATCATCGTAGTCTCATATCATTTTCTCTATAGAAAGAATTAAATTAAAGAAACGCTGGCTCGGTTGTGTTCACCGGGGAGAACGGAGTCATCTCTCATTTATTTACTGAAATGAGAAGAAAAGGATGGGGCTATATTTAACTGGATATATTTCCAATCTAATCCGCTAGGTGTCGCTACCGTCCAGTGTTTGAATTAAAAGTAGGGGAAGTTGGTGGGGATTTAGGGGAGGTACGGATAGGCGTGGTTTGATGTGGGCGGGGACAAGATGGCGTGCGACGCTAGCGGTGTCTTTCGTCAGTTCGGTTCAGCGAGCTGTACAAACACAATCTGCCTTTATTCAACAAACAATTCTGAAGCCTACAACTTTGCATTCGAGTATTGCACTAGCTTCATTTTAATAAAATGTGATACCAGACTACGCTTTCTTCCCATAACCAAGATTTTTTCCTCCCAATAAAGTGTCTTGTTTAATTCATGAAGTCAAGACATGTTTACTAAAATGCAAAGTGTTATAGGTTATCTTCAAGTAACAAAAGTTTGCTGTGCTTATAGATTGTTACAAACGAAATTTTATATCTGATTGTAAAGCAAATCAACTGAACAGAATTAAATTTCTAGGCAATATGATAAGCCTGAATTTATAATGAAAAAATAATTTTATGAAATTAAAGGTTAGCCTAGTAGCCTAACTAATAAATACCATAACAATTTTAAATGGAAGCAAACATCTACTACTAATAATAATAATGCCTACTTATTTCATTAGGGCATTATTAATATTCTGATTTAGTTTGAAAAATAAATTTTAATTAAAGTGAAAGTTGTTGAATAATTAGTTTAGCTTTTTTTACCTTACAAATTGTCTACAATGTGTAGAGGTATAATTAACAGGGAACATACAAAACCCAAACAAAACAAGGTTCTAAAACAAATCATAGGCTACATAGGGCTATAGGTCATTTATCTCCCTGAAAATTAAGACAGTAACAATCCTACATACTGTATCACCATTATACGGCAACTTTAACATGAACACAAGTTGGCATTAAAAAATAGTAGGCTATTTATTTTTTTTAATGTTAAATTTTTGCGCTACTTGAAGGTTAATAAATAAAATTCAAACTACAACCCCAAATCAAGTTTTTTAAATTACAATTTGCGAGTAAATAAAATATAGTTTAAGAATAATTTGGGAAATAGGCCTAGCTTAAAACAAAAGTACTCACTTATTGATTATTATTTTTATAAACACTATAAATTGGTATTGTAATTTTGGGATACGATTTAATAAATACCCTGCATCAAATTGGGTAAGACATAGGCTATTTTACCCGCCATGAAACACTTCTATAACATATTTGTTAAAAATAAAAAAACTAATTTGTAAATTAAAAATCTAGATTATTTTTAAATCTGTCAAGTAGGTAAAGTTTGTCTTTTTTAAATAATAATTTTTATTTTCAAAAAAATATCAATAGCTATTGTACTTATTTTTTGGGTAGGCCTACTAAAGAAAAACTACTGTCATTCACTTCCATAGGCTCTTTTAAAATTGGAATATTATTTACCCTATTTGTAGACAAAATATTTTGAATTGGATGTCTAGGCCTATTCAAAAATATTTAATAAAATAATTTTAAACTTTGTATCAATAATTTATTGGACTGTAAGTCTGAATATACAGTATTGAGTTTGGTTGTTTGGTTAGATAAACATTTTGGTCGAAATTTTGAGTAGGGCCTAACTCCATTTCTTTATGTGGTTTATATAACGCTATTATACTTTTCAGTTCTGAAAATGTGTCTGCCGTAGATACAGGTGTTTTTTTTAAACCTGGATTTGTGATATTGAAAGCAACTAATAATTTCTGCTATATAATAAACAATTAGCTTAAGCTTAGGGCCTATGTGTTTTAATTAGCTCGTCAATTGAAACTGGATTATAGTCTATAGGTACTGAATTTTAATTTCATCAATAATTTTAGGAAATAATTTCTTTAAAATTATAAACAACACAATGTACTTCCATTAATTACAATTTTAAGATATCTCTTTTCTCTTCCTGCAAATTTTGTCTGAATTTATTAGGCCTACATGTTTCAAATCAAAATTAAAAACAAAAAAATCACATCCCTAACTAACATAAAAATATTATACTGGGCTCTGTGAAATATTTCGTTTATAATCAAAAGCTTTTTGTTGTTTCAAGTGCAATACCAAATGCAATAATTAATTGTAGTGCTAAATAATTTGATCCAGTGAAAATATAACAATATACATGTGATGACTTATTTCTTGATGAACGCCTTCAGTTTGTTGAGCGATAATTTGCGCAACAGAAGTGTAAGTACTTGGGTAGAACTAACAATGAAGGCGCCATCGGTCAGGCGAATGTAAATTCTGTCAATGAGAAAATTACTATAAGTTATTATCAAATAAAATTCAGGTAAAGACATTTCAACTGAAATAACTGTTTCGTTCAGAGGTGAATTGCCTTAATGAAAATTCTGTTAAAAGAGACAATATTTGTTTTTAGTTTTTAGTGTAAAAAAAAAAAAAATGCTGTTTATTAGAAATGTAATTACAACAGGTTGAATCCAGAAAGACCATACGCCATTAAAAAAAATATATCGTTCATAAAATCGTTATATAATAATAAATAATTATTAAAAATGCTATTTGAAAGGTAGAATCCCGTTTTGAAATCAATTTTTACTGACTAGATTTCATTTTGGTTTTGTGTTTAGTGGTTGTGTTAATAACTTAACCAAACTTAAGTATAAAGCGTAATTTCCTTAGTTTATTCCTTATTGTTGAAAGTCAAGAAACCTCTGTCAACATCATCTTAAAACAAATTGGAAGAAAAGAACATAAAATGAAGACCCCTAGGGTTGACAGAGAACATGAGTTGGTCAAGAGACCTGATAGGAAGGATAAAAGAGAATGATCTAACCCAAGATTACAAGAAAAAGGTGTAGATTCACCTAGAATCCCTCGAAATTCCCACTTATATAAGAGAGTCACTGAGGGTTTTAATTTATTTATATTTAATATAGACCTTACTGGTTTTGATAATTAATGTTCCTATTTACCCACACTTCATTGAAAGCTGTAAATCCATTTTGATAATTTTTGATCGAACTGACATTTTGGAAAAGACTTCACCCAATATAGTGTGTTTAACTAAATTTAGTCAGAACCGTTGAACTAAATTTCAATTAATCCCTATACATAGGCCTACAACCAAATATATTCAATTACAGTAACAAGATCAAAATATATTTTATATAGACAACATAATAAGTAGTCAAAAACTCTTGGTAACAATTTTAAACAAATTGATCAATAATATCTAAGAAATTGTCGAAGATGGACGTGTAGACGTGTAGACAAACAGACTTTGTGTATAAACACTAATTTGTGCTTAATGGGGCCCAAAATATGTAGGCTATAACAACCAAATCTGTGGCAACATTTTATTTATATATATCTATGTCATCAGTATTAGTTTCTAAAGAAAATTTAAACAATAATGTTTTACATAATAGATAATTAAATTATTAAGTAAAAAGAATGACTTATGTACCTTCTTTTCGAAATGTAACGGGTGCTTTATTATGTATTTTCATTTACCACACGTACCTAATTTAAAACCAGACTGTACCTAAATTCCAAGAAGAAAGAATAGATTCAGTTGCTAAAATGTATTTTCCGTGGAATAGTTCCGTGTACTAATTTAATTTACTCGAATCAACAGAACTTTCTTTGACCATTAAAGTTAACCTAACTGAGATCTTGCACGCAATACAATGCAGTATTCGTGACGGACCAAGTGTTTCTTTAAGACAGATTGAGATCAATTGATGATAAAATGGAAAAAATCCGTTGAAACAGAATTAAACATACAACAGTTCTAAAGCCCTATAGCATGCTTAAAGATAAATTACCATTATTGAGGGATTTAGTCGAAACCACACATGTTCAAAATTGTGATCACAATTCTACCGGTAGACTGTCTCCATTGTGACTAAAAAAGATCTATTGTGGAGCATTTATATATAAGATCTAACTGGAATTCCTCCCACCTCCCCCTTTTCTTCTTCATATGTTATGTCCTGTATTTTCATCTGAAGCAAAGGGCCTTAACAAACGCTCTCCAGGTAACTCTATTAAAATCATCTTCAATTCCTGCCATCTTTTTCTCTCACGTTCACCCTCCCTCAGGTCAGCACCTTACTTTATCATGTCGTCTTTAGCTTTTCCCTTGGAAAACAAAATCTGTTTGAAAGAAACTAGAGGAACTCTTCAAAATAGCGGTCCTCTTTCAAAATGCATGCACCTAAGCTGCGTTACATTGGCTGCCGGTCTTTTTGCAATATTACAGGTGTCTGTTAAATCGTTTGAATTCCATTCAGAACTCTTAAGCGTATCTCTTCCACGATACCCAGTGGGGTAGAGTAGGGTATAAGAGATTCTAGTGATGACTCCATAGGAAAATGGCCAGGGGGTTGGCATCAGGTGATCTTCCAGGACCCTTCCTTAAACAATCCATTTATTTTAGTAAAGAAAATGATTCATTATCCTTTCCTGCTTAAATTTTAGTTCTATGATAATCTTGCGTGGTGTTATCAAGAATTAATGTTAACAGTTTTTTTGTCGATAACTCAATCCTTTAAGCTACAGAAAGATTTAAAAAAAATTATTTTATTTGTCTTTAAAAATAGGCTATAAAATTATTTATCTGTTTTTAATATTTTGTAAAATTAACGGTTTTTAAAAAATTCATGTTAAAATAGATTAAATAGCCGCCATTTTGAAATGGCTAAGGAATTCATCGGTTGATTAATTTTATAAAATTGATTCTAAGTAGCGTGTCAAATTTCAACTCCATATCATTACAGTTGAAAATATAAGAAATTTGTTTGTTAAAAAACACAAAATGACGCTTAGATAAAAACTAAGCATATTAGGAAATACGAGCACACACTTTTTCATTGATTTTTATGTGAGGAATAAGCTGCTGCAGTTTTGGAACGATTTTTGAAAACATCCTGTAGGCTATATATTCCAAGTTTGCCAAGTTTGACTAAGGTTATGTGAATATCGAAACGTCTTGTACTCCAGTCACATCTACATTATAACCCCCCCCCCCATTATTGTTTATGAATTTACTGATTTAATTTTAAAAAACCTCAATTCTAACGCAACCAGTTGGACTAAAACTGGTTGCAATACAATTGAGATTTTTCTCGACTCCCTATTCTAGAACTGACCCCGATGTCTTTCACTCACCCCAATTCCTACTTTTGTGAGCTCCGGTAAAACTTCCTGGGTGGATAGGCAGCTCCAGAGATCTTTAAACAACCCCAAGCCCCTTGGGGGCTATAGTTTCTTTTTATTATTTATTTATTATTATTTCTTCTACATTTATCAATATATATATTTTTTTTAGATTTTTCGGAATAAAGGCACCCCAACGAAGACATTAAACATTATGTTTCACTTTGTACTGCTCTTGAATATCATCCTCATTACATGTCCTCTGAACTTCTACTTAAGCTTGTAAGGCTTACTATCCTTGTACCACGCTTATAAATGGTTTCATTACCGTGGAGTAGCAAGTCCCTCGGCCAGTTTAAATGTCCTTAAACATGACGTAACATTTTGAAGGAGTTTTCATAACTCGAATGAATGAAACTCAATGGAAATACAATCACGTAAAAATCTTCGATCGAATTAGAAAACCAGTAAATCCCCAGTAGCCTATTTTGGTTTAAAATTTTTTTATCGTTCATGATTTTTTTTTTATATCATACATATTAAATATATTTTTATCTGCAAATAAAATCAGTTGATATATTAAACTTGTTGGTAGACATAGGTATTTAAAATGTTTACAGCCAGCTTACTGTAAATTTGCTATAAGACCTGAGTTGTTGTTTTATGTAAATATTAATCGTTTTATTGATATCAAAAATAATTGATTACTGATAAGGAATATTTAGACAATAGGCAATGGAATAAAAATACATTTATTGTCAATTCTTTAAATTGTCATACCTATGGACAATTTATAATAATAAAACAAAATAATAATGTATAGGCCTAATCCTGTTTTTTAAACCGTATTTGCTATCCATAAATTTTATTGCTTTTTCGTAAGATATTAAGCTTTTTAGATGTTAAGAAAAGAAGTTAACGATAAAATGTGACAAATATTTGGTGAGATGCGAGAGAATGGGTGGCGGGAGGTGAATAGAATTTGGTTTCAACATGATCGCGGTTATTGCAAGTAAACACAACTGATGAAAATAACCGGGTCTGAAGTGAAGGTAGAGGAGGCTACATAAAGCTCTTCATTTATTAGTGGATGTATTTAGAGTTCATTTATTATAACAGCCGTCACATAAGACCTGCCAACTATGAAATGTAAACCTATCCAACTATTTGAAATATTTTGGAGATTGTTTAAATATTAGGCCTATATATATTTATCTGAATATCTGTTTGTGTTTGTTATGTCGCTAGAGGTTAGTTGTGTGACCAAATTTAGTATACAGGTAAATTTTTTTAACAATTTGGGAAAGTTCGAAAACTAGATAAGTTATGTTGGTTTAAATGTTTAAAATCGTGACCGTTAATAAAAAAAAAATCTAAATTAAAGCGCTTTAAATTTATTCGAAGTATAGGCCTATTATAAATCTACATGTAATTTTACCAACTGCTTATCGAGAAATTTGTAACTTATGAACCGCACTCCCAAGGTTAAAAACCAGACACCAAACAAATTTGAAAGAGAAAACGAAAATTTACTACTTAAATGTTTTACCGAACAGGTCGAAAGTTCAGTTTGTATATTCTAAAAAATTAGCTCTAAACACGAGCCTACAGAACCAATATTTTGAAAATACATTACCTTCTATGACACTGCTGGTATGTTCCATTACATTTAAATAGTAATTTATGCAACACTTCGTGTAATTAGATTAAATCCAGGGAAAACGTCGTGTAATTTGTCTAAATCTTCGTAAACTTTCGTGTAATTTGACTAAATTTACGGAAACCTTCGTGTAATTTGACTAAACCTACGAAAACCTTCGTGTAATTTTCTAAATCAACTCAAATCATCGTGTAATTTGTCTAAATCTTCTCAAACTTTCGTGTAATTTGACTAAACCTACGGAAACCATCGTGTAATTTGACTAAACCTACGGAAACCATCGTGTAATTTACTAAACCTACGGAAACCTACGTGTAAATTGACTAAACCTACGGAAACCATCGTGTAATTTGATTAAATCTACGAAAACCTTCGTCTAATTTGACTAAACCTACGGAAACCATCGTGTAATTTGACTAAACCTAGGAAACCATCGTGTAGTTTGACTAAACCTACGGAAACCATCTTGTAATTTGATTAAATCTACTGAAACCTTCGTGTAATTTGACTAAACCTACGGAAACCATCGTGTAATTTGATTAAATCTACTGAAACCATCGTGTAATTTTATTAAATCTACGGAAACCTACGTGTAAATTGACTAAACCTACGGAAACCATCGTGTAATTTTATTAAATCTACGGAAACCTACGTGTAAATTGACTAAACCTACGGAAACCATCGTGTAATTTTATTAAATCTACGGAAACCTTCGTGTAATTTGACTAAACCTACGGAAACCATCGTGTAATTTTATTAAATCTACGGAAACCTTCGTGTAATTTGACTATACCTACGGAAACCATCGTGTAATTTGACTAAATCTACTCAAATCACCGTGTATTTTGACTAAATCTTCGCAAACTTTCGTGTAATCTGACTTAATTTATGCAAATCATCGTGTAATTTGATTAAATCTACAGAAACCTTCGTGTAATCTGATTAAATTTACGGTAACCTTTGTGTAATTTGACTAAGTCTACGCAAACCATCGTGTAATTTGACTAAATCTACGGAAACCTTCGTGTATTTTGACTAAATCTACAGAAACCATAGTGTAATTTGACTGAATCTACGCAAACGTTTATGTTATTTACTAAATGTAATGCAAACCAAGAATTTTCCAAAATATATCAACAAGTATCCGGTGTTAGTCCCGAAGTGGTGATAGATTCTTCAGAGTTTGTCGGTGTTGCGACTATAGTTTTTGATAATCTAAAAGTAGGCCTACGTAAAATTCTGAGTTAGGTAATCATTTTGTTCCATTGAGGAAGACATCAATCTCACTCAGCTGTTGAAATATATATATATAAACTAGAAATATCACGTAAACATTCGTATTATTTTTACGAAATAATAGAACAATAGGCTCAATTTATAACAAAACAGGGGTGTAGGCCTAAACCAAAAATTATGAACGCGGCTATATTTTTCAATAGAAATGTAGTGCTAAATATTTGTTCAGAGCGTAATAAGACAAGAAAGGTGTTTATATAATATATAAGAAAAACGACATTGATGTTTTCTCACATATTATACGTAGTAGCCTACCTATAGAGAAAGTTTTGACACAGGAATTTGTTGCTTATTGTTTAAATTAGAAAAACCCCTTCCTCATCATCGTCTTGTAAAAAAAAGAAGAAGAAAAGAGTTTAAAATAAAGCCTCTTAGTCCTCGAATACTCTAATAAAGTTAGAGTCAGAAGAGAAAAGGAGTTTGTCAAGAGAGACCTGATAGGAAAGATGAAAGAGAGGGGTCTAACTCAAAACTAACGAAAAAAATGTGTAGGCCTAGATTAAGTTCCTGGCACACCCATACTCACTATTAATGAGGGTATATGATAGGTGAAACAAAGCGATGTTAAATTTTCGCTGAAAAATCCATTATGAGGTATCCTGAACTCAAAAATATAGTTTTGAAGTAATGTTTGTCTGTCTGTCTGTCTATCGCCTACGAATTGTTTGTTATACAGCCCAAATGTGTGAACTGATTTTGATAAAGTTTGTTATGTAAATATATTTTAGCTCAGTTGTCATATCTTTTTCTTTTTTATAGCCTAACTCAAAATTTGGGGTCGTCTGCCATAAGAAAAAAACTTACAATTCTATTGTTTTTTATTTAACCATCTCTCTGAGACAAATCAAACGTATTGGACACCATCTACCCAAAAGTGCCGATTCTTAGGTTGTCAGTTAAAGCAAAAAACTGACATAATGCTGTTATGGAAAACTTGAATCAAAAGTAAAAAACAAACACTATTCAGGAATAATTGGTAAAATCAGAAAATTAATAACCAGTACACCTTTCTCCGGAAACCCTGTATAGCCTATTTCTCTTTTTAAATTGAGACAAAATAGATATGGAAAGGCCAAATAATTTTCATTAAGAAATACACGGGGAATAACTTGCTGTACTAAAGAAGAAACTTGGATCCTAATTTTTGTATCTCACTTAGAAGCAGGCCTGAGTTTATTTATTATTGAGTTATATTTTTCTTTACATAATGATGAATACTATTTTTAGATTAGTGAAAGGTGGTGTGAGAAAGTTAGTCCAATGTTTTTACACAGTCTACTTCTAAAATCTCGTTTATTAGACATTAAACAGGCTAAACTAACGTCACATTCAACAATTCATCTCGGAGAAAATTGTCTTTCCAAAAAAACATAAACTTCCACGAGTTGAATAAAACCGTCTTCAAGTATATTATAAGCCTAAAAAGGAGCACGTACAAGAAATGTCTCTGCCGTAAACAGAAACAAAATGGCCGAATGTTATCAGGACGACGCTGCTTTTTTCCGAACCATTAAGTATTTACGTGATCTCGGGCGTCAGGCGTCGCGCAACACTATGGTAGCGTCTCGAAGCTTTTAGTCAGAGATAAGATGGACAGACAAATAACCCCCCCCCTTCACTTACCCTAGTTACATCAGATTCATACGTATACAGTACTTGACCGATGTTTTGTTTTCAGTCCAAGTACATGACTTGACTAGGAACACGAATGGAACTGATAAACTTAGCTATTGAGACTTGTTCTATCACTCTGTTATATTTAATAAAAGTTTTCGACTTACAGGTTGTACAGCTGACATGGTAGAAAGTGAATGTATTTATCTGATTTGTGTCTGTCCGACCATTTAACGACCTTTATCTTCTTATATGCAGATAGCCAATACACAAGTTGATCACACTATCTTAAATAAAATAATAATGTAGTTACACCAACTTTCTCACAAATTCGTTCAAAAATATATGCCATCTCTTCAAAAATGTTCAAAAAAGTAATTTTCTTAATTACTGAGTTTTCTCCGTGTATTTCTTGTAGTAGATAAACTGGAAAAGCCTCTTATCATGTATCAACTTTTTAGTGATAATTACAAAAGATATTTAAAATAAAACCTAAGTTTATTTTATTTGTAATATAAACTCGTCATATGTATCCTATTAGTATTGAATTTTCGGTTTTTAGGTTATTCCTGAAAAATAATTTTCAATTAATTGCTATTTAGTGGACTGTTTTATTTTTTTAATCTTAAAAAATCACTTTTATTTTGAAACTGATTTGTATTTATTGTTAAAAACTACCTAACTGGAATTTTAGATAGATGCCGACCAATTCGTTTTATTTCAGTTCGTAGAAGCTACATTTTTTGCAAAGTGTTTGATAATTAAAAAGTCAAAATTTAAAATTTTGGTTGTATGACATCTTTTAAATTAAGTTATATAAAAAAAATTCAAATGGAAAACAAATTTTCAAATATCAAATTTGATCAACTTCGTTCGACTCTTTCGCCACTTCATATGCAACAAATTCCAATTCTTCAGTAAATATCAGCAAAATTGGTACAGAAAATTTAAAAAAAAAAAATTGAACAGCAGTTCATGAACGATTATTTCGTTTTTTTAACCAATTCCTGAACAGAATTTTTTAGAAAAATGATGATCAATATTGTTTGTTGTTATCTTAGAGGATACATTTTAGAAAAATTTAATCAAAATCGTTAGACCCGATTATGAGGGAATTAGAGTAATAAATTTTGGTTTTATGGCAGGTAGCTCCAAAAAAAGCCTCGGAATTTTTTTAAATAGTAATTATTTAAAAAATCTGTCCACTCGTTTGATCTATAGAGTACGACAGACATTATTCCAAAAAAAAAAAAAAAAAAAAAAAAAAAAAAAAAAAAAAAAAAAAAACACTTTTTGGCTCAGAGGGTCTCAACATAAATATTTCTACGAAAACATCGTCAATTTTTTTTACACGTAACTATTTATATACTATGTAGGTCTATATATATATGAGAAAGTAGAACTACAGACAACAATTTTAAGCGACAAAAATTCAAATTTTGAGAAAATTTTCCATTCTAAAACAAAGCCTATAAGAAAAGTTATGTGATGAGTCAAAACCGATGTCGAGTTTCTTATAGTAATCCGTTTTGGAGTCCACTGAGTCCAAAAAAGTATTTTTGGGAATCATTTGCTCCTGTTTTCTGTCGTTCGTCGTTTGTCAAAAGTATAGCCCAAACGAGGGACCAATTTTAATCAAATTTTCTAATTATTTGGACATATCTCGGAAACTTAAATTTTTTTTTTTTAACTCGAAATTTTGTCAGCTGATATAAACATACACAAAAATACGATTACCTTAAAATCTGTTCTGAAGATTTTGGTAACATTTTGGACATGTTTTACCTCTAATAACAAAACTAATTGGTCGCCATTTTTCAAAAATTTTGCGCCGTAAGTTATCGATAAAAATGTTAATGAACCGTCTTGGAGCTGTCATAAAATACGTAATTTCTCAAAACCGAGTTTTCCGATAACTTACTTATGAAGATTAATAACGCAAACCCATGTGCAAAATCACAAGTAAAAAGATACCGCAGTTTAGGAATAATTGACAAAACCAGCCTTGAACCCCGATACGACCTTGAATACGATATGCACATGTTATACAACAAGCAAGATCGTATAAATAATTCACAGACTGTGTCCTTAGTTTTGTTTTTTTTTAACTTTTAGATTGACAACTACAGAACTGAAATTTTTTGTGAGATTAGTTTGGTACGATTTTATTTTGTTTTGCTGCTGTGTGGCTGAGAAAGTTTGTGCAATGTTTTTGCACCATTTATTTTCAGTCATATCCATTGAAGAGTAAAACTGGACATCACGTTTAGGTAACATCGTACGCAGTTTTAAAAGTTGAACAAGTGAAAATTTATCTAAAACGAAATGGTTTAATTAATTTTAAAATCAGCTGTATTTAAATTACGCGTAAAGGTAGGATCAAAGCTCATTTCATGGTTTCCGTTGTCAGCGTTTCCACAAGAGAAACCATAATTGATGGTGCACATACATTTCACTACTTTTCTTTATATGTTAACCCCCTCCCCTCTCTCTCTACGGTCAATTAAAACAAAAGGAAAATGTGTTACTTGAGGAGGTCTGAAGATAAAAACAATTGATTCTGTGAACAGAGACTTCGATCCTTGTTGGAAGTGTAAACGATACGACAACTGTAAATTAGGTTAATACACCAGATGTCACGTGACGGTTAAATAACTCTTAACTTACTTGAATATCTTGAAAGATGAAACTTTAAAAATATGTTTTGGTTAGATAAATTTACCTACATCATAAAATGAGGTTTTAGGGGCGCTACCCGAAATTTTTCAAATCGAAAAATCAATACCTTATTTTTAAAATTGTTATTAAATAGACAATAATTCCGCAAACTAGAGGTCGTTATTTGACTCCATTTCGAAATGGCGACCGACCAAATATTCATATTTTGTATTATACCTAAAAAGTTTTAGCACATACAAAGAAGTTCTGAGTTTAAATTTAGGGTAATTGAACTTCCTGATCAAACTTGAATAAAATATCAGTAAAGATTTTCTTATTATAATTTTGTCTCATTATTATTTTCCTTGTTATTATGAAGTAAATTGGATTTTTTTAAATATTTAACAAGCCGCCATTTTTGGTTGGAGTAAAATAGGACCTCTTGTTTGCGCAGTTATTTTCTAAGAAACAAGACTTTTAAATTGAAGTATTACTCTATGGGCTTTACATTTTAAACATTTGAGTTGCCCTCTAATAACCCTATTTTGTAAGATTGAATCAAAAAATGTCTAAAATTTTACCTTTTATTGTTTAATAATTCCAGTAGACTACCTAATCGTCCTGGTGTATGAGTAATATAAAAGTTAGGCTATATCAAGTTATAGCAACAACTGCTATATAATTAATATATGCGCTTATACTTATATTTTACCATATCTATTTCTTAAATATTTGAATTATTAATGATATAAATTATTTGTTATGAACCAAAATTAAAGTGTAAAACGAATCTGTTTTTGAATGTTAATAATTTTCTTACCTTCGTTAATCGGTTTGTTTGAAGATTTTGGAAGCTGATTTATATTCCTGAAAATTATATTATATATTCTATACTTGAAAACAAACCAATTGGTTTTCTTTTTATAAACATTTAAAAATGCCAAAATTTTTGAAATATATGACCTTTTTTTCATACTACTCTAAGGTTATATTTAAAACAAAACAAAAATTCGCTATCCTTTGTTCCATACTTTTATACTAAATAAAAAACATAAAAAATATATTTAAAAAGAAAATAATATAGTTTTTGATAAACTTCAACATAACCAAGTTATTCACAAAATACCCCCCCCCCCCCTAATGATCTTGTAAAAAGAGTTTTTTGTAGTGTTTTTTTTTTTTTTTTTTTTTTTTTTAAATTATATCTTTAAATTTAGTAAATCTTCAAGTTTATTGCTAAGAAAAACATAAACAATATGCATATATATTATAATACACCGCGAGAAAAAGTTATATAAACAAAAATAAATTAAGCGTATATAAAAAGTTGAGCTTAACTTATGAGAAAAATTACAGTAGGCTATAACAAACAGAACGCAATTCTCACAAAAACTGTTATGCTTTGATTGGTGTAGCACGTGTATCACTGAAGAGGACGACCTTGTCGTTGAAACGCGTCTGATACTTAGGCGTATTTTTTGTGATAATTGTGTTCTGTTTGTTTGTTATACTGTAAAGTGTAAATTAAGCGTCATGATAATGGAGCTAACTGGTGATAAAGCCTCAAAACCATATAAAAGCTAACGGACAACCCTATCAGTCAAACCAGTCTAGACGTAAGGAACTGAATTAAAATTTAAAATAAATATTTATCTTTCTTAAGTATCGCTAAACATTTTCCGGTTAGTTCTCCGCAGGTAGTGATTACAAGGTCAAATCCTAAACTTTTGAAACAAGGATAAAAGGTTGGCACACTTCTTTTGCTCAGTGGACCTTGTACGTCCTTAGTTTAACTGGATTTATTCTATAACTGTGTACCTCTATTGAATTGTACTTTTTTTATCACGTTTGTATTTAGTCAGTTGTTTTGACAATTCAGGCCTACCTTCAGATCTGACTTCCTTTTTTAGTTTATTAGTTTTCTAACTAAGTTCTGCTACTTTCATGTTATTTATGTTCTAGGTTCAATACTTGATAATGAAAGTTGATGCACACTCTTGAAATGTCGTATATTATTTTTATGGACACAGATGATGGAAACTGTCAAAATAAATTATATTAATAGTAATATCAATTCTATAGCATCATAATATGTTACATAGAATTTATGGGTAGTAATTATTGATCAAAAAAGACACGCAGAGAAAATAATATAAATTAAACAAGAAAATGAAGTCTCTTCAAACAAGATCTTAAAAATGTCTGTAAAAATTAATAAAACTACAATTTATAAATTAGTCCTATAATATATACGAAGGAATCACAGAACGCCATAAAGTACCCTTTGTATTTCCTCGTTTAACGATGCCGCTTTGTTGTAATTTCCCCAGATTAGATTACACCATTCTAATTATCTGAAATTACATCCATAAAACTGCGTAATTACCGTTTCTGAGGTTGGTAATTGTACAGCAATCCCGACTTGGTGTTAGGCCTCCCTTGTTTCCACTTAGACAAGTTTAATGAAATCGTTAACCCCCCTCTCATCCCTCTTTCCTTTTCTACCCCTCTTGCATTTAATTGACAAATACTTTGGCCTTGCTAACAGTTCTCATTAAACAAAAAACTCACCCTTAACTTTCTGGATTCCAATAGTCTGACTGGGTTTGGCTAATTTCAACTCAAAGTTGGAACCAAATTAACATTTTCGAACCTCTCTCTCCCTTGTGATCATCCCCCCTAACCCTTTTAATAGAAACACTTGAACGTTGTAATTACAAATTGTTTCACTTTATGTAACTTTGGCAAATGTCTCTATTCTGTCTGTCCCTATTGTACTCTGAACAATCCAGGGGGAATTTTATTCGTATTTAGTTGGTATCGATGAGACAAATAATTATAATGCCCAACTGTATGTAATGTTTATTTGTGTAGGCTATAATCGTAACTTAACCTAATCTATTGTACACCTGAACAGTCCATTCGGAGTTTCTATGTCTATCCTAATTAATTCTAAATACTATGCTATCTGAAATACTTTAATAATTAATACCATATTTATCAAATAATTCATTTATATATTAGTGAATACTTTATAGTCATATAATAATAATTAACAACGAAATTTACATTTAAAAATTTAATTACCTGTATTTTATTAAATCTTATTATACTAATATTGACCTGCAGTACGCGGGTTATTCTACGAAACTGAGTAAAACCGTAGACCTACTGAGAGTTGAAACTAGAATGGAAAACTACATCCTCAAAATTCAGTCTATTGTCACTTTATAATCAGTCACCGCACCCTCAACTAGAAATATGGTGTGACGATTCAGCGAGGACGCATCCTACGCGACAACAATATTGACACTACTTCCTTTGTAAAAAAAAATGTTAATTTTTAATCCTCTAATGAGTCCTATTTGGAATAGTCCCAATTGCTAAGCTGTTACTTGTTTAAATAGATTAGTAGGTAAACCCTCTGTTGTATCATTTCATGTAGGCTTACAGACTTTTGACAATCCCGTTTCAAACGGCTGCCTGCTGATCATTTTATTTAGTAAACCAGTTATCAAACATTTATGATACTCAAAGTGGTATCAGTTAATGTAACTAGACCTTAAATATTTTCAAGGAATCTTACATACGATGGTTATAGCTAAACGCATCGGCCATTTTTAAATCTAATTTTACCTTTACCCAGAACATTTAAAAATCAATTTCAATTTTAATTGCAATTTTGGTTTTGAGAAATAAATTATTGTTTTTATTGTTTAACGCATCAGGCATTAGACCAAGGAATATATTGTATACTATAGTTGAATTTATTACGTTTTTACTCTATCTTCCACAGGTTAATAGACAATTCCAGAACTTCATAAAGCAGTATGGAACATTTATGGATAACATGGAAAAGAAATACTGCATTCTGACTTTACTCAAAACAAGTAAGTAATTTACCTGTCACATGGTAGAAGTTTATAATTTTCCTTAAGATATAAGATTTTCTTTGTTTTAATTTGAAGTCTAGTTGTTATTTTGTTTGTAAACTGTAATCACACTAATCTCTTATTTGGTATTATTAGCTTCTTTTTCTCCTTTATTTAACTCCAATTCTGTTGTTAGACATTCTATAATTGACCTGAAACAAACAGTAGGCTAGATAGACTATTAAATATATAATCAGAGAATATGGAATTATATACAAACAGAAATATTAAACAATCACTGTATATTTAAATAGATCTTAAATTTGTTTCACTTGAGACATAAATTTAACCTAAGCATAAATCTAAGTATTTTAAATACGACGGTCAAAGTTGATTTTCTTTGTTTTAAAAATCTAATTTTCTTTTGTGTTTTCTGTACTCTGGTTTACGTTATAATTTTCATAATAAACCAAAAGATAAAGTAGTTTTTTTAGAAATTTGCTTTTTTACAACAGATATTTTGGTTTTATTACGTTAACTCTCAAACCCACATTATGATGCTTAAAAATATGGGAAATAGTCATAAATGAATTATGTATAAGTGTAAATTTTGAAAGAAAACTGAAGTTATGGAGACTTAAAAAGGATTTAAAAGCATTTAAATATCAAAAACCAGGATTTACGATACCAATAATGTTTATGTAATAAACTTAGCAAAAACATTGCACTAACTTTCTCATATAGGCTACTCGTAATTTCTTGCTGTTTAAAACTAAAAAAACTCTGTCATCATCCCCTTATAAAAAAAAATTAACGAATTTAAAATAAACATAACGTCAGGGGTGGAAGGAACAAGAACCTGATAGAACGATAAAAGAAAGAGAAGGAATGATTGAACCGAAGACTATATGAAAAAAGCTGTAGAACCAGCTAAGTACCCTCGGGATTGCCAAGCCCATACTCACTAGTGAGCCCCTGAGAGTCACACCCATTTTAAAAACCAAAACTAATAAACGTCCCATCTCCCTGATAAAAAGAAGAAAATTATTTTTCTTAATTTCTGAATTTTTCTCCATATATTCCTTATGAAAGAGGAGTTGATATATAGGCCTATAAGAGCATAATTTATGACTATTTTGTGAATTAATTATAAATATATATACTTCCAAAAATCTTTATATATTTAAATAAATCCTAAGCTTGCAAATTTTTAACAAGAGTCTAGGTTTGTTTTTATGTCATTCTTTGTGAATAGCAAGTAACCATCTTTAACTTGCGATCGTGCACACTGGTCATTAATTTTCACCACAATTTGATCGAAATTGTTGGAGCCGATTTTGAGAAAGTATGACTTTTATAACGTCTCCACTATATTTTTTTAAACTCTCAGAAATACATTTTTTATAATATAGCAATTATCATTTTATTTGGATCTTTAGAAGCTATTTTATTACAAAATTTTATCAAAATTATTACGACCGATTTTGAGAAAATTATAATTTTGTGTTATATTCTCATGGCAATTACTCCTAATAAGACATGGCCAAGATATGTCTACACACCAAATTTGAAGAAATTCGGTCCACTCGTTTGGATTGTAGAGAATTAATGCACAGACAGCGAAGACAGATATAATTCCGAAACCCATTTTTTAGGGTTCAGGATATATATTAGGGCTCTTAAAACTGATATTTTTGTAAAATAAACTTGACACACACATATTGACTAATCACACAATTTTTTCTATATAGTTGTGACTGACTACCTAAATGTCAAAAAATTAAATAAATATTTGGTTTAACAGGTTACTTAAAGAGATTAACTTATGGTAACATTCCGTCAGTATCAAATAATAGAATTAAACTAACATGTAAGCTTTCTCAGCTAATCAAGCAAGGGTCAGGAAGAGGGGCAGTTCTAATTGCTGCATACTTGACGATCCCTTTCTCCGTGATTAAAAGATCTCTCGCTTATTGAAAACACTCTCTTTGAAAAGGAATTTGAATGCAAAGGCTGACCCACCCAACCCCCTCCCCACTTATCCACTTGTTAATTATAAAGAGATAGATTTCAAAGCTGGACTAAACACGGGTTAACGAGACGGAAAGACATGTTGAACGGATGCTAACTTCAGTTTTTAGTATCATTACCAGCTTCAGTCATTTCTTGTGGAAAACCATTAGAGGAACTGAGTTCGTTGAATTTAACGAGTTCAATTTTATTACTGATATTAAATTTGATTTATTATAAAACAGGAAACAATAAACTGTGTAAAACATTGCACAATCTTTCTCACACATACATACATAAAATCAAATAATAAACAAACGTCGCTCCCTACTCCAGTTTTATTATTATTATTTATTTCCCTCATAAACTAACCATTGACGCTGTTTTAGAAGTTGTAATTTCTCTAAATTGACCCAAATATAGGTAACGTAAGGCTTATACCACGCTTACTGGTTTTCGAATGCGGTTTCTTTTTTCTAACTTTTGTCTTATTTCACCAAAGTTGATCTAAGTAACTATGGCCGATTTGTGTAATATTTCACCTTATAAATCCATTCCACCTTCTACCATGGTTCCTATTTACTTTTCGAGCTGCTATTTTGAAGAAATTTGTTTAAATCCTTGGAAACTGTATTTCAGAAAATTTTAATAAAAATCGTTAAAGTCGATTTTGAGGAAATTGCATTTCCTTTTTTTGGTCTTATGGAAAGTTTCCTATTTTCAACATCAACAAAATTAAATAAAATTCCTTGAGGTACGAAACAAATATTTTCATATATCAAATTTAATCTAACTTGGTTGAAGAACAGCATACTTTACAGACAATTATAGACAGATATAGAGGCAAACTGAATTCAAAAAATAACAAATTGAACGACTTAATCGAATATCTGTTTAAAAAGAATCATAAACCTACATTTTTGTGATTATGACTTCCACACCTTTCGGCAGAGTCCTCGAAGGCTACAATTTTAGCAGAACTTTATTTAAATGGTTTACGCTGATTTAAAAAAAAAAATTAATTAATCATTTTGGCAGCGAATCCCAAATTTTGAGTTATCGAAAAATAATAAAAACATTTCTCACTTTATTGCTTAAAACCGCCCAGATTTGATTTAGCCTGAAGGAAACTGTACAGCTATGGACGACAGCTATCATTGACAAAACTTCATTTTTAAGCTAATGCAACCGAAGGACACCTCAAGATGAAGAACATACTAATACCAATGTTGAGGAAAACAAGTTGATGTCTTCATGGTACTGACCCAGCCCGATGAAACACGCAGATACACTAAATGTAATGACCAAAAGTTGATTTCTTGAGTCTTTTAGGAAATGTTAAATTGTATTGGTAGAACAAAGGGTCCTTTCCCGGTGGTTTAAAATTTGTTTCAAACAGTAGTTACACAGGTTACCTGAACTTTGTAATTGTGTACAACTCTACTCTCATTACTTCTGCTAGGCCCTAGCGGTCTCGTAGCTCGTAGATGTATATACATTAATGAGTCACCTATGTCAGTAGGCCCGGGGAGGGGGGTTAAATTAAAAATATTTCTTCTAAATATGAAATATTAATCAGAATGAAGGACAGGAGTATAACAAAATACTTATTTTTTAATACACAGATTTGTTTAGAAAGTAAATATAAACGCAAATCATCATTGAAAAGAGCAACACTTGGAAAATGTAATCATCACATGAATGAAATCACGTCATTTCAATAAGAAACTTTTGGTTTTTAACAAGACGACTTTTCAATGACACTTTATTTGTGTATCTGTAAGAAACTGAAGATGACGACTTAGTCATTAAAACGTCTTGGCAAGAGTTTATAGTAGAAATGTGTGTTCTATTTCACATAAATAATAATTACATGATTAAAACCAGTAAGCCTACATCATGGTACTTACCCAACCCTTTACAATACAATAAATGTAACGCCTAAAAGTTGATTTCTTGGACAATATTAAATTGTATTAATAGATCAAGAGAAATTATCTATTCCCAGTAAGGTAAGTTTGTTTAAAACAGTTGTTACACAGGTTTTATTAATCAGGTAATTGTGGTTATAACTACTTATTTAGTGTATTAAACAGACTCCAGTCGCTTCGCTCAAGTCAACTTCTCTGCTCTAGTGGACCTCGAAACAGTACTTACGTAAAGAAGGCTCCGTTCGCTATGCTCCTGCTCAATTATTTTGTAACTATAATATTTTTAAGGAGGTCACAGTTTGAAATTATGTTTTTTGACAATAACTTCAGTATTTATCACCCCAGAGAGATGGAGTTGGTACCATTGTATGAAGAATAGAAATGTGCAAATTTGTATCTAATTTAGTGTGTTATAAGTTGAAAAATCAATTAGTTAGACAAAAAACTGTTTAAAACGCAATTTGACATTGTAAATTCAAGTTTTCTGATTTCTATATTGAGCACAATATAGTCCCCCAAATGGAATGTTCCTATCTTAGTTTTAGTGGCCGCTATCCGTGCTTGCTTACAGAAGACAAATGGACGATACATCGAAAATCACTTTCTCCATTTTCTGAGGCCATGGAGTGAAGATCAGTCGACATTTTTTACGATTACCTTCATTTCGTATACTGGGTAAGTTAAAAAAATAAATAATTGGTAATGAAGAAAAATTAATTAATTAAATTTGATATTATACAGGGTGTTAAAAAAACCTTTCATGACATTGGGATATGATTTCTCATACAAAATGTTAGAAAAAAGTTCATTTGAAGGTATGCTCTAAAATTTTAGTTTTCCATCTATCTGTCTGTATGTGTTTTTTACTTAATACGTTATATCTTAGGAACCTCTGTAGATATCCACTTGAATTTTAGTACATGTATTACATCTAATAAGACCATTTTGGTATGGAATATTAAGTTTATACTTTGTTCCATTTCAAAATGGCGGTTATTTATAATTTATAAATCTCAATATCTCAAATTCTGTAAATTAAAAAAATATTTACAAAAAAGTTGTTAAATTTTATCTTCTAAATAACGTTGAATAAATTTGTTGAGTTGAGTTGAGTTGAGTTGTGGTTTGGTTGGTGTAGCTGGTGTATCACTGAAGAGGACGACCTTGTCGTTGAAACGGGTCTGATACTTAGGCGTATTTTTTTTATGAGAATTGTGTTCTGTGTGTTTGTTATACTGTTGAATAAATTATTAAGATTCCGTGATTATTATTTGTGTTTAAAAATTTTTTTTGGGATTGACTTCATGCGAATTTTGTGGTAATAATGGCAAAACTTCATGTTTTTAGTTAGCAAATAATCATGGAATCATAATAAGTTATGCACCGTTATTTAGGAAAAAATTTAGAAACATTTTTGTCTCTTGTAAATATTTTGTAAAATTTTCGGTACGGAATATCAAGTTTATACTTTGTACCATTTCAAAATGGTGGCCATTTAAAATTTCTAATTTGGTCAATATCTCAAATCTGTAAATTAAAAAAAATATTTACAAGAGACAAAAATTTGCTAAATTTTATCTCCTAAATAACGATGCATAAATTATTAAGACTCCATGATTATTAATTTAGTTTTTGCAATTTTATGGAAATGACTTCATGCGAATTTTGTCGTAATATTTTTTTGCCATTATTATCACAAAAATTTGCACTGTCACTTCCATAAAATTGCAAAAACTCAATTAATAACCATAGAATCTTAATAATTTATGCAGCGTTATTTATGAGATAAAATATAGCAACTTTTTGTCTCTAGTAAATATTTTGTAAAATTTACGGACTTTGAGATATTGAGATTTAGAAATTTAAAATGGCCGCCGTTTTGAAATGGTACAAAGTATAAACTTGATATTCCATAGCAAAATGGATCTTATTAGATGTAATACATGTGCCAAGATTGATTTTGATATCTTCAGAGGTTCCTAAGATATATCGTATTAAGTAAAAAAAAACGTAGAAAATAATATTTTAGCTAATTTCAATTTTTGAGCAATATTTGACCTGTACAACTACAGCGGGAACTATTAAATGTGTACCGTTCCTGCCGTCCACAGAAATTGTGAGTGTGTATAAATTAATATAGTAAGCTATATTTGATAGGAAGTACATAATTAATTTGAATACATTCTTTGAATTTATGTGGGAAGAAATCCATAGCTAATCATAACGTGATTAGACTTTTGGGAACAGTTAAAATTACCTATACATGGTGCCTAAACATAGGCAAAACATAGTATTTTTCAAAATTTGCACACTCTAGTTCCGAAACCATTGAGTTAAAAAAAAAATGTCAAGAATAAATAAGTCTTTAAGAATTGTGAACTATTCATATATGCTGCAAAAAAAAAAAATACAGAGTGTTTGAAATACAAATTTCAAAGTCACCCGCCATATTGGAAAATGGAGGCCTAATTTTAAAATTCTAAATTCATATTTTTAATGGACATATAAAATAAAGTGAAGTAAAGTTTCTTGCAAATCTTACCTCTTCTAAAGTACCATAGGTAGCACAGTTAAAAAAGACACTCTGTATATCAAATTGTAACAATTACATCGCATGTTTTCTTTTCTTTATATAAAAAAACCAAAAAACAAAGATGTCATTTCTATTATAATTACAAAGAGATACAACAGCTGGTCGTTGCAGAAGAACGTAGTAAAATTAAACTTATTAATTACTGCCCGAACGATAACTTTCAATCCAGTTGGTCTGGCTTTTATAAAATTTAGATTACACATTTTGTTTGTCTAATTCTAAACCGATTGGTCATAAAGTATAAAGATTCGGAAGCTGATGTTTCAGTCATATTCTGGCGATTTTTATTTATTTCCTTACTAAATGTTGCATTTTATAACGAATTTTATCAATTGTGTATACAATTGCTCAAACATGAGTTTTGTCCGAAACCAAAAGTTTGATTTGTAAAGAGATTTTAAAAAGAAATTATCAGATTTCAATAGTAACTAAATAATTTTAAAATGAAAGTATTGAAGTAACTAAAATAATGTTAAAACCTATATACGAAAATGATTTCATTATTCTAAAAACGTATTATAATATAAAATAGTGCTGTACATACAATATTATGTACAATAATAAGAAATAGGGTTCTTCTCGCAACAAAATACTGTGAGTTCAGTAGTAATTTAATTAAGCAAGTCATGTATTGACACAGTTATAGCCGAACACAGAATATTTGTAGATCATTTTCATGTTTTGAGGCTTTTATTTCTACCAAAGGAATTGTAAGTTTTAAAACGTGTTTTTGGAAAGTACATCAAACTCACAACATCATTTCATAAATTGGTAGACTAGAGAGAGAAAGAGAGAGGGTGGTCCATTAGCTGGGAATAAGGAGTGAGGAAGGAGTATAGCTTTGTTTTAGCCGTCGCTGTGGGGACTTAAGACCACCACGAGAATTTTTATGATTCTTTACTCCCCCCTCACCCCACCCTCTTGAGGACTCAGCTGGCTTTCAGGCCGAGATGATGTATGAGTTTGTCTCGGTAGAGAGCGAAAACCAAGCCAATTACTGTTTTTCCTTTTAACCTAACAACATTTTACTCGTAAAAAAAAAAAGACGGAGTGAAAAATTAATTTAGCTTTCTAAAGAAGGAAAACGAAAATCCTAAAAGGAAAAGGTTTTCTTAGTCGGATTTGTGTTAACAATGCGTGTCTATTAATACAATATGGGGATGATAATATTGTTTATAGATAGATAAAGATAATAATAGTTTATGATTTCTAAAAGTGTTTGGTAGAAGTTATTTGCTCGTATTGACGCCGTCCTATTTCAGAACAAAGCAGGTTTATAATATTTTATTTTATTTTACACTTAAGAATATAACAAATTAAACTTTTGGAGAAGCAATATACTGAATAAACAAAAAATCAGGCACCTTCTCTTTAATTATTATTACACTAGAGATACCACACATTTATTTTCACATCCACATTAATTTATAATAAGAAGCTACAGCAATAGGAATGAAGGGGGTAACTCGAAAGGAGAAAGGGAAGGATGTAACTCGAAATTTTCAAAGGTAAAATGAGGTTGAATTATACTTTATTTTAAAAGTTAGTTGTATAATCACAGAAAGATGGGAATCACGTTAATGATGGTGAAATCACATAATTTTAATCTTTGCCTCAAACTCAATAAAACTAGGTGGCAAAGCTAAACTTTTGGAGAAGCAATATACAGAATAAACAAACAATCAGGCACCTTCTCTATAACTTTTATTGGACTAAATTTTTATATATAAATATCACACATTTATTTTGACATCCACATTTATAATAAGAAGCTGCAGCAATAGTTATAGGAATGAAAGGGATAACTCGAAATTTGTAAAAGTAAAATGAGGTTGAATTATACTTTATTCTAAAAGTTAAATGTAGAAACGCTTGTGGTATCACAGAACTTTAATCTGTGCCTCGAACCCAATAAAACGAGTTGGCAAATCTAAACTTTTTTCACTTTGGTTGATCGAGGTAACTAACGCTCAATACAGGCGTACAATCACATACAAAAATTGCTTTCTCTGTTATTATAAAATAGTACCCATATTTATGACGATACACCCCGTATCCTGTTAATTAAGAAAAGACAAAAAATATTTTAAATCGATACGTTTGTCCCAGATTGGTGCTGTAAGAGCAAACACACAATACGACTTACGTATATTATTTCCTATATATACGATGCTTCTATATTAGTTTACCTCATTATAGACACTATATCACATAACTGTTCACTAATATTATCAACTTACACCAAAAGTTAATAAGAATACAAAATTGTAAAGCAATGCAATAACTCGTCAATTACTATAAACAAATTACTAAACCATATTAATAAAAATTTGAAATGTTTACAACCTTGAGATAAATTACAATAAAATTGGAGAAAAATTGAAAACCCAGTTTTGAAACAGTGAATAAACAATAATAGACCTACCGTACATCAGAAATACGGGAAAATCAAACAAATTAACAATCACATTGATGAAACATTACATTTCATAAATGATAAACAGCAACAACTCAAGGTTGTAAACACTCAAGCTATGGAAAAAAAGTGAAAATGGAGAAATTTCCAAATTATCATAAACAATAACTAAACGAATCCACCAAAAAATTCCTATTATACTCTTTTTAAACAAAACGAAATTTACAAAAACCGTCTTCAGTTCATTTTGAAAATAATCATATGATGAGAAAGTGTTTACTCCCGAAACTACAACTGTGAAATATGTTCATTAGATAATTATAAAAATGAAGATTGTGCATATAACATGACACAAACACATATTTACAAAAGTCACTACCCTTTTTTTTTACTAAAACTTGTTGGTGACAATTTATCACAATTTTAATTGTTTTAATTATTCTTTAATCGAAACTATGTTGGACAACATATATATATATATATATATATATATATATATATATATATATATATATATATATATTTAATTTTGATATTTAACAAATTCATTAAAAACGAAAACTTTTCTACCTCAATCTCAATCAAAGATATATAAATATTGAGCTTGACATGTGAGATAATATTAGATAGAATAAAATTCGAACAAAAGATCTCACAAAAATTACGTGTACTTAATCAAACGCGTTTCAACGACAAAGTCGCCATCCTCAGTGATAAATGAGCTACAATAACTAAACAATAACTAAATGGAGTTCGTTGTAGTTTAGTTATTGTAGCTCATGTATCACTGAGGATCGGGACTTTGTCGTTGAAACGCGTTTGATGAAGTAAACGTAATTTTTGTGAGATCTTGTGTTCGAGTTTTATTCCATCAATCAAAGATGGTGATTAACTGAAGTTAAAAAAAAAAAAAAAAAAAAAAAAAAAAAAAAAAAAAAAAAAAAAAAAATGTTCAAGATTAATAGACCGTTTTATTAGATTTTTGACGCTCTCTTAATAGTCCTGCAAGTATTATTCTCATCAACAGACCTTTAATTTACTTAACAATTAAGTTGCGTGTTTAAATTTGAACATTATTTGTTAAGCCTTTACCGAACCTTGGTTATAGGTTTAGATACCAGATTAGGCCTACACACATTAATGAAGTCCCTCAAAAAAAAAGTTATAAATTTGTATTGATTTTGTTATAAAAAAAAATGTTGGTGTTGCCAACGGATGATAGTCAAATTATGTTAAACTTGTTTTTAGGAAAATTTCTGAAAAAGATTTATTTTAAAAGGTAAAATTTAATTTATGGTGTATACAGTAGATATTTCATATTCAAACCCAGCATTCTAAAATGTGTAAATATTTTTAGTTTCATAAAAATCACATAATTAATGAAAATGTTAATAAATTTCGGGCCAACACCCTATATTAATCGCCATCAATTGAGATTATTTCCAAAATCTAGTAACTCTAAGAACACTTCTTTAAATCAAAGCGCACAATTTTTAGTCAATACACGATCTTGAAATAATACAAGACAAAAATAAGATCCATTTAATTAGATTATCATCGTAAAATGTTAAAATTCCATAGTTTTGTACAACTTAAAAGATTTTGTACGTCTTGAAAAAAAAAATTAATGTTAAACCCAAAAATGTAATGCAACTTCAGGCTTTAATTTTGAATTTTATTTGACTTCACTATAGATGTTTAGACATTTTTTACTGTTTTAAACTACCTTATACAATGTGGACACTTCACGTTTTCACATAAAATTGACATCTTTATATTGTCAATGATCCAGCTGGAATGCCATAATTGAATTTCTTAAAATCTGACTAACCACTACACCTCTTAAAATATTTAGTACTCCAGTCATTAATTAAATTTTCAAAAGAATATTGTCTGATAATCCAGTTACACTTTTGGTTACCACATTTTAATGTTCCCTTTTGTTTAACACAAACCTTTAAAAGTACAATACTTCGTGCCAACTGATAAATTCGAAGATGGCAGTATACTTGCAAAACTAGTCATCAATTAATAAAAAAAATACTGCAGACGAAAATATATAAAAACAATAATTAACTTAAAACTAATCACTTCAATATTTTCTGCCAACTGATACTAAACTTAATACAAGTGAAGTAGAGAACACGATCTCATTCAAAGCTCAGTAATCTACCTTCTCGTCTGTGTTTTCACTTAGGCTTATAAATACACAAATCCAATATCCGACAAAAACCGGCATTTTCTCTGTACATAAACAATTCGTATATAAGCGCTTCGGAAAAGAAAAGCTTATCCGATAGAATCAGGACACTCAGATAATAGAATATAGAATAGGTTTCATGAGTGGAAGAATCAAGATAAAACAGACCATTTGTTCAAACTAGATGTTTGTTAGTCTAGAATAGAAAGAGTAAAGGAGATTATTTAAGGAGTGTTTATCTATCATTTGATAGAAATCCCTCCCCCCCTCCGTTAATATTTCAAATAAACTTGCCGATATTTTGAAATTTATAATGATTCTTATTAAAATTATTTTTGTTTATTGATTCTTAATCCATATTAGAACAAAACCTGATTAAAATTACAGCAATTAAAGGGCTTAATAAAAAAAAGGCCCAATAACCAGATCTCTTTTAGTTGTTCTCCCTGCCCTCTAACTTTTAAATAAGTGAATTAAAAAAAAAAAAAAAAAAAAAAAAAAAAAAAAACGTAATAAACTAGTTCAAAACCCAAGATGAAGATTCTTATAAGACTTTTGGAAATTAGGGTAATTTTACTACCTCTCAAAAAACAATGAACCGATTTTGATACAATTTTATATATAAGTAGATTCTTCAAAGACTTATTGTATTATAAGTAGTATACAATATTATAAGTAGTATACAGTATTATAAGTAGTATACAATATTATAAGTAGTATACAGTATTATAAGTAGTATACAATATTATAAGTAGTATACAATATTATAAGTAGTATACAGTATTATAAGTAGTATACAATATTATAAGTAGTATACAGTATTATAAGTAGTATACAATATTATAAGTAGTATACAGTATTATAAGTAGTATACAATATTATAAGTAGTATACAATATTATAAGTAGTATACAGTATTATAAGTAGTATACAATATTATAAGTAGTATACAGTATTATAAGTAGTATACAGTATTATAAATAGTATACAGTATTATAAGTAGTATACAGTATTATAAGTAGTATACAGTATTATATGTGATATATAGTATTATATGTGGTATTCAGTATTATAAGTATTATGCAGTATTATAAGTATTAAACAGTATTATACAGTATTATAAGTAGTATACAGTATTATAAGTAGTACAGTAAAAAAGTTTAGTAAACCCAAAACACCGTAGGTTCCTCATTCGGCCAAGGTAATGTTCTTTCAATAAAATGAAAGTGGTACTCAGTTCCATCTGCATCAAAGAGCCTGTGTGAAACAGAAATGAGAAATGCTCAAATAAAACAATTATAATTGCTTGGGCTTGTCAGAGATTTGAAATATCTTTGCTTTGGAAAGATTTTCACATCCACACAGATCACACACCTCTTGTATCGCTGCTTGGCAGTCATAATTTAAAATCAATGCCATTATGAATTCAGCGTTGCGGATGAAACTCATATGATACAGATTTACTATTTCTCGTGTTCCAGGGAAATGTTTTACATCAGATGCACTTTCTACAGCCCCTGTGGATGTTACAGAAGATTAATTGACGGAGGAGGTCAAAATACGTGTAAATTACCTAATGTGTTATATATCAGAAAGAGACAAAAGCAAATTGAAGAGGTACAATTTCAAGATGTCGAGATAAAAGCTCTTATGGGCCTTGTTGAAGATTGGCCGGAATATAAACAAGATTTAAGGCAAGATCTTTTACAATATTGAAATTGAAATTCAGTTGATTTAGCTGATAGTAGACGACATGTAACGTACATTACGAAACTTTATTTTAGAACAGATATATAAGGGACATCAAGGTATTGTCCGTTGTCAAATTACAAACTGTTTGGTGGCCAGTTATTAGTTCTCGAACTAGAATGATGTTCTATTTGTGTAAAGCAATTACCTAAAAAAATATACAATTTAATTCCTTCAGTTTTACCTGAACGCCCATGGCAGAAGATTTGAATTGATCTATTTGAATTTAGCAAAACATTACATTTCTCTAGTTGACAATGTATAATTTAGTATTCAAAATTTTTCGAAATGTTAAAACTAAATGAATTAGTGAGTTGAAAAAGGTACCCGAGTCAATTTTTGCAACTTTTGGGAAACTTAAAAAACTGTATAAAATGTTTAATAACAAAAAATAAATATACCTAAAAAACTGTGATTATTACTTTTAGTGCTAGAAAAAAGAAAATCAACAAAAAATGATCATTATTAAAAAATTATGTATATATAAAAAATATTATATATTTTGACTGAGGTCCCTTTTAGCTCTCAATTAAAGTTTTTTTCCAAACAATTTCTTACAACATACTAAAAAAGGTCAATAAAAAGCATTTTAAAGTGAAAACTTTTATTTACAAGAATTAAAAAAATTAAATCATCAATTTTCTTTCTTTTAATTGGAACAAAACCCCTCGGATAAGCTTTTGTATCTGGTAGTGCAAGGCATCGATTCTCTTTCAAGTTGAACGTTTGCAGTATCTGAAAACCTCCTGATCTTATGTACAAACTTGCTTTGACAGTATCTTTTTCCAAATGTGAGTACTCGAAATAATAAAATTTGGAAATAACAAATGGTTGCTTTTCTTTACGAGGCATGGTTTTGGTTTCGTTTGATATTGCTGTCCTTTAATATACAGTAGGCCACCAAAGTCAAACACAATGCCAACAATGTTTTCATTTGTTTTAGGCATTTTTGTCGTATCTTTAAGAGCAATAATAATACTCAATAATCTCAGTCTGGTTTACTCTAACAGCAGACAGCTGACTGTCTACTGAACACAGTGTAGTAAACAAAGCGAAGTTGAGAAGTAAAATAAATGTACTTGAGTCAGTGACTGAGGTACCATTTGCCTCTCAACACGTAAGACTATGCTGTCAAATATCAGCTTTATAATGCTTGACTGTGGTCCCTTTTTGCACTCAGACATGTGTCTACCCATAAAGATTAAGAATCCGTGAAAAAATCAAAATGGCCATATTTTGACTGAGGTACCTTTTTCCACTCATAGATTCAAATACTTTGAAGACTACGTGTGTAATAAACAGAACTAAATCTGTATTTTCTCAACATGGGTCACCGGGGTTGGCATTAACCAATTCTGGACCACAATTTATGTTCAAACTTTGGGGAAATGTATTGATTAACTTATATTACAGGAAGTCCTTATCACAATGAAAATATCTGAGATGTCTATAGACATATTCTTCTTATAGTGCGCTATCCGTTTCGGACGTTGGCGACCAGCAGGGTAAGTTTGACTCTGTTGACAGCAATTCGGAAAAGTTCAACAGATGTTTTTCCGGTCCATTCCCTAAGGTTATGCAACCAGGATATTCTTCGTCTTCCTGGTCCTCTCCTTCCATCTATTTTTCCCTGCATGATGAGCTGCAGCAGAGAGTATCTGGACTCATTTCTCATGATGTGTCCTAAGTATTGCAGCTTACGGATCTTAATGGTGTCCAAAATCTCTCTGGATTTCTTCATCCGTCTTAGAACTTCTTCATTTGTTACATGCTCTGTCCATGATATTTTGAGCATTCTCCGGTACAACCATAGTTCAAAAGCTTCAATCCTTTTAATCATGCTCTTGTTTACTGTCCATGACTCTGCTCCATACATAAAAAGAGAAAATACGTAACACCTCAAAAGTCTCATTTTTGTTTCAATGGTAACATCATGGCTCTTGAAAACTTTGTTCATTTTATTGAAGGCAGCTGTTGCTCTGGATATGCGTGACTTAATCTCTTGTGTCATGTCCCACTCTCCATTTATTATTGTTCCCAGGTACATTGTGTGCTCCACTCGTTCCAACTGCTGATCATTGATAAATATTCGGGCATTGTCGTTTCGGTGTTTGGAGATCATCATGAATTTTGTCTTTTGACTGTTGATATCAAGGCCATATTTGGTACTAACTGCTGCTATTTTGCTCACTAGACGCTGTAGCCCTTCTTCACTATCAGCAAACACTATGGCGTCATCCGCATACCTTATATTGTTAAGTCTCTGACCTTGTATTGGTATTCCATCCTCCTCCTCACCATCCAATGCCTCTCTAAAGATCTGTTCGGAATAGCAGTTAAACAATAATGGTGACAAGACACATCCCTGTCGGACTCCTCTTCTTATCTTTATCTCTTCTGTTGTTTCTTTATCCACCCTCATCTTTGCAGATTGACCCCAGTACAGGTTTATGATTATTCTTAGGTCCTTGTCATCAATGCCTGTTTTTCTCATTATTTCAACCATCTTCTCATGTTTTACCCGGTCAAAAGCCTTCCGGTAATCAATCAGGCAGCAAAAAACATCACAATTCACATCCCTGCACCTCTGGACTAAAACTTGCAAAGCGAATAACGCTTCTCTCGTTCCAACAGCCTTGACAAAACCAAACTGATTCTGAGATATTTGTTCTTCACATCTCTTGTAAATTCTCCTATAAATTATTCTGAGGAAAATTTTTAAAATGTGGCTCATGAGGCTGATGGTGCGGTGCTCCTCACATCGTTTTGCCCCTTGTTTCTTGGGAAGAGCAATGAATTCTGAGACCAACCAGTCATGTGGTATAATGCCAGATGAGTATATCTTATTGAAAAGATTTGTGATGTTCTCTTATAGACATATAACAACTGCTAAACAACTTCTTACAAAATCAAATGACATATAACTTTGAGTATTAAACTATAGGAATATACCTAATAGAAGTAGATTTCAGTCCGGCAGAGTTACTGATGGAGTACAAGTTAAAAACGTGTCTGTTACTACATCTTTATTAATTCTAACAAAATAAAATACATATTTATAAAAACAAAATAAAATACAGAATATTAATTTTAATAGAAAACAACGTGCTTATGTCAATGCAAGATTTCAAAGTGATCAAAGAGTATGGTAGGAAGATAAATAATGCATGGAGTTATGAAAGACAGACTATTTCTAAGATCATATAATCTACAAACACCAAGTGGAATTTATTTCAGAAATATGAAATTTCTCCATCGGTAACCACTTGAATCGTTTAACAGCAATACCAGTAATACAAGAATACCTGCTGAAAGACAAACTGAAGAAGTTCAAAACAACCACAAACTTTTGAATATCAACTGAAGGAAATTTGGACGATAAAATACATTTCTAGAAAGCGACTAATGTAACTAGAAGCGGGAGAGAACTATGAAAACGTTTGGATTTATAGTTAGTTGTGTTGTTGAACATATTTGAAGGGTTAGGAAAGTTGTCTAATTTAATATCGTAAAAAGTACGTTTCGAAAGAGAGATGCAATATAATAATGAATGTTGTAACCATATTTATGTTTAGTAACAAGAGAGGATTAAGAACTAATTGACAGGAGAGTACAGTAAAAGATGGCTTGATTTATGAGTTCTTAATAAACTAAATAATATTACTACATTGTTTATACTTTGGTCTTATTCTATTTAGTACGATACAAGTTAACACTCCAGTGCTGAATAATATTTATGGGTGGGTTTATGAGAAAGTTGGTGCAATATTTTTGTACCGTTTATTTTACTTCAGCTTTGGAAGACAAGCATTGGAAAGGAGGTCTACAAATTACAGAACAGTCATTGATAATATAGTTTCGAAATAATGATTTTTGGGGAAGAAAACGTGAAGAGATGTAATGGAATTTTGTAGAAAATAATATTGTATCTAATTAGAAATCTTTATTAATTCTTGGCCCCGTTCAAAATGTGAAAATGACAATAGGCAAAAAACCTAATTTTGATATATTTATTTAATCACGTCGGTAAACATTAATTTTCATTTTTTGAAGTTACTCCATAACCTCAGTTTTGTTTATGAAGTTGTATTAAGTTGTAATGTGCTTAAAAAGAAGCAAATAAAATGAAAACTCACTTGTGTAACCAATGTTTAAATTTGAAGTTGTAATCCAGATCTGTAAGATGTTCTTCGTTGTCTTTAGATTCTTTTTGTATGATAAAAAGAATGTTGATTGATACAAAAGGGGGGGGGTTGATTGATATTACTTTCTGTGAAATAAACTTAATTATGGATCAGTGTTTCCTAAAGTGTGCTGCTGCATCGGATGAACAATACTCAATTAAATAAATTACTAATTTAATAAATATACTTTCATTTTTTCACACAAATAGCATTTTAAAATCTTAATTATTTCTTTAAAATAAAATAATTCCCACGATGACCATTATTTCTATTCAGTCGAAGTAATTTTTAAAATATGTAGCTTTAAAGAGATCATGAATAGTTCTACTGCCCTTGGCAATTACACAAAGAAGTGTATGTGTTGTCACTGATTAGTAATGTGAACTTCTTTATCCGGCAAAGTGTTGTGTTTCATTTCAATGATCAAATATTGTTTTATTAAAATATACATTTTTCCTTCATGCAGTGCTTAAGACCTAATTTCATTCTTTTAAAACCATTTGTATGTATTCAATTTTAAAACAGTACATTTCTGTGTATATTTTTATGATATTTCATTCATACTCAAATTTTCCATTGTTATTAGATAATTGTATAACATCAATGACTTTTTCCAGTTACTTTATTCAAATTTGTGTTGTAATGTTGCAATATTTTGCTATATTTTATAAAGGGCTACGTGAATATCCTAATCATTGTTGATATTTATACAGCAATTCTAAGGTTTTTTTGTAATTAGTAAAAAAAGTAAGTACTTGAATAGTGTTAACAATATGTATTTATTTATTTTCATAAAATAATTTGTATGATTTGATGAGATGATATTTGAAACAAAAAAAGTTAAAAAACTCTGATCATGATGCAACATTTTGTTAAAAGAGTAACGTAAACTGTTTCTACATTATTTGCAGGGGCACTGAGATGATATATCACAGAACAAAACTTTCACAGTATAAAACCATACTTATACAGTTATTTATTTTAACATTTATGAAGAATTTATAAATATAAACATTGCAAAATAAATATAAAAGTTATAAACTTAAAGTATATACTCTTCCTTTACTACTAATAAGCTTGTTTGTAGCTTACCAGTTGCACTAGAATAAGGATCTAGTTTTTTAGAAAAAAAGGTAACAAGAAATCCGTCTCAAACTTCCGTTTTTTTTAAAGTTTTGCGCCTATTTTAAAATTTTATTATTGCTATTCAATGAATAGTTTAAAACGTAATTTACGTTTAAGACTATTATAGCTATTAATAATATTAAATTTGTCTTGTATTTTTATGTTAGGTTGTTTGATTTTCTATTAATAACAAGTGTGGTTAACATTAGATTGAATTCTAAAGTTGTAAAAAAATAGCTATTGTAGGACTACGTTCAAAGAAAGATTATCCTTAAAACAGTTATTTTTGAATGTTTCACTTATAACAAAAAATAGAAATAAAGTTAGATAGAGAAATTATTTTTAACAAATTTATATTTAAATTTTTAGTTACTTGTTATACAAATTATCTAAATACAGAAAGTGTTTTGATATTTATGAAGGTATATTAAATTCCTTTATATATATGTGTGTGCATACATATCATTATACAAAATATAAATACATACATATTATTATATACCAAATTAGCCCTTCTAAGTGACTGTTATTCCAAATATTTCATGTAAAATTCCATTAAAAAGCTCAATTCAATAAAACTTTACAAGCATGTTAAGGTTGCACATTTAAAACAATTAAGAACAATAATTTGATGTTAAAAAATGGTATATTTTTTAAACACTCGTCATGTTAAAATGATTAAACTGGTTGACATCAGGTTTTATGCACTTAAAGAACACTGACTTGTATTCAGATTTCAAAATTTATAAGTAAGAATGGCTCTTGAGTTATAACGGAATTTGTCAAAACCAGAAATAGACCGATAGCCAGACAATGAAAATATGTTTAGCAAACATTAAATTAAACTTTTTACTTCGTTTGGTGTCCTCTTCAAAGACACTCAGAGAACCGTACATACACTCTCTTCAATATTTTGATTATGTGGATTAACAAATTGCAATATTGAAAATTATTTCCTAGGCCTAAATTTTGGAGTGTGAAGACAATTTTAAATGGTAACTACTTGCATCCTTATCAACCCAATTTTATAGTCAATAACAAGTAAATACTGAGCAATCTACAGTGACTCATACACATGGAAATACAATATGATATATTTTCATAATTTTTACGATACATTGGTAATTAATTTTCTGCTCGTCTTTTTTAATCAAATTTAAGTAAAAATAAGGTTACAACTTAATAAGGCACTACTTTCAATTTCTAGTAGTGAGCATTTTCTAATAGGAGGCATATAGTGAACTATGGTTTGTTAGATGATTTCCAAATCGTCCATTTTCAAATAATGACTCTTTCAATGGGAATTACCATTTAACTTTTTACGCAAAATTACCACATATATGTCAAAAATTAGCTCGTCCTATAAGAAGTGCCGTTTATATTTTGTACCGACTACTTCAAAAATTAGAAGAAGAGCGCGATTAGTGTTAACACTAATTAGTTGAAGATATTTTTTATCACTTTCTAAAACACATTTTCTGCTAATTTTGAGTTTATTTATTTTGCAATATATTTTAAAGTAATTTTGGATTTAATATCCAAGAACAATGTTAAACTCATAAACATTTTAATAATGATTCAAAAATTATGGACGACAGGTAATTTAGAAAACAAGTACGAAGCGGTCATCTATTTTAATTTTGTTTTACAATTTTTTTAAATTTAAAGTTTAGGTTAAAATTTAGAAATTATTATATTATAAATAATGAATATATTAAAAATATTACCACACTCGGAGTTTAGTTATATTTAAAATGATATTAGTTCCAACAAAATCGGATAAACATGATTTATAGTAAAAGCATGTGTGTGTGGAATTTGCATGTAGTTAGTTGTGAGAACTTGTGACATCTGAGAGTTGTTGTTAGCACGACGAAACTTGTGATCACTCGTGCTGAGTCATGGCTAGCAACATCGGATAAAAACTTTCACAGCTGCGAACCTCTTAAAGGGTTTTTAACATTTTTTAATCGTTTTACTTAAACACAGTAAATTTGGTCCGAATACGTAGATTTCCTGAACTGATACTCTTTACAGTAACATAGACTGTACTACGAAACTATCGTTAAAACTGCAGTGTCGAATCTTGATTTACAAAATTAATACTTATTGTTTAAAATCCGAATCAGTAAACTCAACAGGAGTCTAGGAATAAACTGGGAATACATTTCTCAAACCTTTTCACAGACCCATTCACAATTGTAATAGTAACCGAACAAAGTTAAAATCGCTGAAAATGTCGGTAAAAATGTGAAAATATACCATGGACTACATTTTGTAGATTATTCTGTAACTGGCTTCACCTAATAATGTGGACTAAACATAATAAGGTTGTTTAAAATAAGGTCTGAACTTGCTTTAAATGAACTCGTCTTAGGCATTCAAATTATAGAATGAAATCAAATTTAAAAGACGGAGGTTAACATTCGTTTTCGTTTTTTGGAAATTAATCATTACCGGTAATTTTCAAAATCAGTCCATTTTGGTGGTATGTACAACATACCACAGACGACAGTCAACAAACAGCCAGACGAACATTATCCCCCAGAACCATTTTTTGATTCAGAGGATCCTCAAAACTTATATTTCTATGAAAAACTCGACACAGTTTATACTAAGTACATAAATACAAATGTAAGGAAATAATACAAAAAATATACTACTTCTGCGAGTTAACAAATCGGTAATTCTACACAATTACCCGAAAATCGACAAATCTTTTGGAATTACGCTTTACTCATACGTTTGGGCTGAGTGCTAATATCGATTTTGGAAAATAAACATACATAATGGTGTTTAACCACTTTCGAGTGTCGGCTAATGCAAGTGCTTTCTACTGATATTGTATTTTTTCCAAGTATAAAAATATAAAATTAATGGTGTTTTTGTTTTTAATACCAACACCGTCCATTAAACCCCCTCGACAAAGTGGTTGTCCACCCTTAAAGAAACCTTTCCAACCCTTATTAATACAACTCACGCCATAAATCAAGCAAAATTACTTCTTAATGTCTATCAATTGTCATAAATGTCCGAAATGTGATCAATTTCAAGAAAATGATTTTTCTTTCGAAAATGTCAACATGGCTCGACAAAAAGTAAAAAAAATTAACTACCCTACGAGTAATGGGACGTAGCGTAATGATTTATAACTGGCCGAACGTGGGTCTGGGGGTGGGTGGGGGGAATATCCACTAGCATTGATATAAATGAGAGCATTTACAGGCTTATTGGCTTCCCCTACTGCTTTCGACCTAAACTAAAACCTCCCTTTCTTTGTCTTTTATATTAAAACCAACATTTCGCGTTATGACTTGCGCCCTTTCTAAGTTAACGGCTGGTTCTCCCTCTTTTCTTCTATTATGAAGAAGGTTTTTTTTACCCTCCTGCTTCTTTGGCTGACTTCTAAAAACATATATGTATGTGTGAGTGTGTATCTTTAAGGGTGGAATGGAAGTGGGGTAGGTTCTGCCTTACTTAAGAACTAAAAAGGGATGTAATCTGAAATAATGGGGTTTGCTTTGAAAGTGTAATTCAATGAATATATGTTGTATACATGTGTTGTTTGTCTCTTAATTGGAAAAGGTTGTTTAGGTTTGGTAAACTTTGTGGGATCTTTAATGAATAGATAAATAAGAAAGAAATATTAATCAACTTTAAACTAAACATTGGAAGACGAAGAAAAATAAAATCGAAGACATGGTGTTCGTGTGACACCTCATAAGTTAGGATGTACGATTTTACATAGATTGAAATTTTATGAAATGAAACACATACCGAATGAAGAGGGGTGTAATTTCAAAGTTTTAGATCGGCTATTGAAACATTTTATTTCTGGCGTGGGATAGACATAAACGAATAACCAAATCGTGTATAGCAATTAAAAACAAGGTATAGTTGAGTTTCATCAACCTCCATGTTTTATTTAAACTCTAAAACTTGATATATAACTTTCATGTAACTAGTATATTTGCACTAATTAATTACTATTTGACTAAAATGTAAACCGTAGTCGAAGCGTTTATGTTTACAACATTTAAGACGTCATTGGTGAGGGTAAAGGTTTGATTTTTAAATTTTCCGTACAGACACATTTTAGTGTTTATATTCATAGGTTGGACCAGCGTAATAGTTACTTACTAAAGTGGTAAATCACAATCAGAGCCATCAATAATCCATGGGTTTGTATTTTTCAGTAGATGTGGAATTATTTACTGTTATTTCTTTGTTTATTCACTCTAGAGATGAATACCATATTTTTTTTTTGTGTAGGGCCTATATAAATTATTCACAATTATAATCGTATTGCTCAGTGGAAGCCGTGCTCAACTGACCTCCCCCCCCCCCGTCTTTTCAATTCGCTTACGCGCATACAAGTTGAATATATAAATTCACGATTTATTTCATGTCTAACAATTAGGAAGTTACATTTCAGCTTTTAATTGTTTTAAATGTATCATTATTTTTCTCAGATTAAGTAGAAAATATGTTGTGGAGAAGATAAATCTCCTTTGGTTAGGTTAGGTTAGGTTAGGTTAGGTTAGGTTAGGTGAGGTATTTCCACAAAAGTATTTTTTACTAAATCTCTATTTGCATGTTCATCATTATAAAAATGGGGGGTTCCAATTTAAAAAAAAATCAAATGTCTATTTTTAATGAATTTAGCACTTTTTTCAAAATTGATTTCCATGTCATTTTAGAGCTTACAAAAATAAGGGGAGTTCCCCATTGAAACTTATTTGTACAATGGTTCAAAAGTTAGCTATTGTAACATTTTAGGTGTGAATCAATAATTATTTGTAGGCCTATCAAACGTTTTAACTTTCTGAACTTTAAATGCCTGAAGAAATTCCTTAACGGCTAACGATTAAAAAAATATCCAAGAATAGACCATTCTTAAAATATTGTATTATATCTGAAAAACCATAAAATACAGGATGTTTCGTATCAAATTTCAAAGTTAGCGCCATATTAGAAAATGGCGGCAATTTTTAACATTTTACAAAATTGATTTTTAAACTTCATTGAAAAGAAAAGAAGGTTCCCCATTTAAAGTACTCTTTAATTACTTTATTTTTTTTATTATATTATTTTTATACAGATATTATAATTATATTTTATTACATTATCATATTTATAATTAAAAAATTAGCAATCGTAACATTTTAGGTGACACCCAGTATACAATAATGTGAAATGGGCCTAAATTTGGAAAAGACCCCAAATGAAGTTTAATGGGCTGAAAATCACCTGTTATGTATGCTCAAAACTAACTTTTGGAACTAAACCCAAAAAATTTAAATATTAATCTATGTACGATTGTAAAATCTATATTTTGGGAGGGCCCAAAATTTTTTAATTTTCGGGCTCCCAAAATTCGATGAAACTAATGGTAAGACCCCTAAACCACGTGGGATTACACCGTTGACTAAATTTTATTTAAAATAACCCCACTTTTTCTTTCTTGGTCTGTGAGGGCAGTGGGACGACCTGTCAACATGGGACGAGGCACAGACACGCAGATAAGAGGAAATATTTATCCTCGAGTAAAGATAATTATGATCCCACCCACTCACCCCCCCCCACACACACACACACAAACACCTCACGTTCATTCAAGGCTTATTTCATTTCCGGTATTAACATGTTTGTGGTTTAATGCAATTAATTATGTAATGGTGAATGAATGTATTGAATTAAGTATGTATTTATTAATTCTATTAGCGTTAGACAAACAAAAATTATACGGCAATTGTACATTAGAAACAATATTGATAATAATAAATAACAAAACATAATAAATAACATGCATCCTGAATTATAAAACATAAAATTAACTACTGAGAACAACTTACTACACACACTGCACACACAAGTACATAAAAATATAACAATCTATAAAAATAAAGTAAAACAATTTAAATATATTCTCTAAACAATTTATATTATGACCTCAAAAAATTCCTTCGCCGAGTAAAATGAATTGATTTTCGACAATAGCTTTAATTATTTATTTAAAAATTTAGACTTCCATTGAGTACTTAAACTCTTTAAAAAAATTGTTCTTAAAATGGACTCCAAATTGAGATAGAAATGTTTTAAAAGTCGCCAACCTTTGCTGTTGTTGACGGAAATCATATCTCCTACGGGTCCATGTAGCCTACATCAATATTACGAACTGAAGAACTCTTAAACTTTTAACACGAACAAACAAGGAATAGTCAAAATACTTAGTTGTTTTAAGGTATTTCTACAAGAATTATATATGTCAATGTATTTTCATAACATTTACTTATTTGAATTTTATTTAAATTGTTAATATTACTTGATGTATTTTAATTATTTTAAAATTTTGTGTCTTTTTTATATTAGAAGTTATATAAGGTTTGGTTTCCTAAAAAAACCTAATAATTGTAACATTGGACTTAATTTATTTTGTATTACTTTTTAAATTTCTATTGTTCTTTCTTGTATGGGATTAATACATGAGAGGACCTAGTTGTCCTAATTTCGTCCTTCAAATAATGGCAATCTTTTCTCTCTCTCTCTCTCGCTCACACACACACACGCACGAATGTAAAAAAACACGTAATTATACAACCATTTCCCTCCATAGACCTACTACATATATAGCATTACAATAACCTTAATTTCCTGCAAGAAAGTAGATAAAAGTTAAATTGGTCATTTACAAATAATTACTTCTAAGTTTTACAAAAACGATAAACTTAAACATTCTAGAGAAAGTCGTCTTGCTTCAGTCGACCTTACACTAGTCACAAGAAAATACGAGAAGATTGGACAATAAAGAAAAATATAAAAAGGACAGAGTGAAGGTAAGGTAAGGCCACAACTCCTAATTACTGTGACTGTTGGGGGGTTGTAAATTAACCAATCGTGTGCGAAGGTGGAGGCGGAGAAGCACACCTGAGGCCAGTCATAAAGTTCACCGCACACTTTATGGGGCTATGCAGAGTATATGTCTTGACTCGCGTTGTCATGGATACAACCTTACGTCAGTTATTGTATCAAATTAATATTGCTTTATAATTGTTTATAATAACAGTAAATAAATATTATTACCAAGCAAAATTGATAAATATTGAACTTCACTTGTAACGATGTTATCAAATTAGAAATAAATTTGAGCACAATTTCTGACAAAAGTGTTTCAACGACAATGTCTCCATCTTCAGTGATACGTCGTTGAAATGCGTTTGAGTAAATAAATGTCTTAAATTGTGAGGAATTGTGTTCAAGTTTTCCTTTAATAAACAAAAAATGGATTTTATTGAAATACTTTCTTCGGCTGTTTATTAATTTTAAGTTACACATGTCATTTTATTTTTTTTCACTCTATCGTCTTAATTTTCATGTTCTTTTTTCAAAAAGGTTACTTTCCCCATATTTTAATTTGTTTTACTTTCCATACACATGATTGAAGAAAACAACGTAGTGTGTCAAAACATCAGTTAGAGTTTTTTAATAATGTAATCCGTTTTGAGAACCTCTGTGACTAAAACATTGGTTTGGGGAATGATGTCTGACTGTCTATCTGTTGCTTTTTGTCGGTGCCGTGCTCCAATACTCATGGAGTATATGGGTATATTTTGGCAATGTAAAAAAATTTATTTACAACTCAAAAATTTATGACAGCTGCCATAAGACCAAAACTATTTTTTTTTTTTTTTTTTTTTATTTAAAGGGGATTTTTGGAGGCGGTAAGAAAAGAGATAAGTTTCAAAATTTCTATATGAATCGAATAGAGACATTTTAAACTGAGCTATGACTTATGGATTCCAAATAAATATATTAAAATTTTATGAGACAAGAGTAAAATATTCATATCTTATATACTACTTGTAAATTGTTTTTGAGAGAGGTTGTAATTTTTAATAATATGTTAAAATAATGAGGTTCTAATAAGGTGAAATAAAGCCTATAGTAAAGTCTAAATATTTTTAATGTGTAACACGAATTTACAACAATTTTATAAATTTTATATTTAATTCACTAAGGAAATTTCTGCACCAGAAATTCTTTACTATAGGGCCGATTTTAATGATTGAGGTGTCAAATTTTAAAATGTTACCTGTAGATTTTCAGAAAATTAATCATTTTCCTTGGAAAGACATATTTTGTAATTAATTTAGCCTTTAAATAACATGGCTGTTATAGGTAAATAACTTTTTTCACAACAAACATAATTTGAAACACCTGTTATAAATCCTCTAATACATTTTATTTTGTTCTTTTGTTCGAGAATTTTTTTAGATTATATAGTTTGTTTATCTGTTTTAAATTATTCTTAGGTTAAATTATATAGTACTTACTTTATTTGTAGGGATTCACGTAGTGTTGGGATTGATTGCGTACATTTCGCAAAACTAAACCTTTTATTATGGCTTATTGTAACTGTGTGACAATTGGGTGAGAGTTTATTCTAAATGCCAGCCGCAGGAAGACTGCAAGGAAACTGTTGAACACTTGCAGGTCGACGAAATGACAGTAGTCGTAGAGCAATAAATAGCGAAGTAAACCTACAGGTTCAATAAAGACTTCGACATTATTTTAAAATTGCACGTTCATTTGATATTAACAATCCATAGTTGACTTTTCTGTTGAATGTAGACATTGTAATTTTTAATGTTTCATTGTGAGGTTGGCAAAACTTCTCTGTCATCATACAGTCATACATGGAGAGATTATTCTGATGAAATAAATACAAATGTAGTCTAGTTATTCAAAACTATTCAAATTCTTAACTGGAAACGAATAGTATTGTTTTATTTTGGAGCCAATTTCTTACCCTTTTGTGCTCATATTTACGAGAGTGTGTGTAATTAGGTAGATAACGAATCTGACAATTTTTTAATAAAATTATTTAAAACATTAGGATATTTTACGACATACATGGAACTTCGTGAATTTTAATGAAATATAAACCTAATCATTTGTATTGAGAGGCCAATTTTTATAATAATTTTCCAATTTCAGATACTTGATGATATGTGTACTGTAAAGTTTATTAGTTTTGAAATAGATATGTTATATATGTATTTCCAGGTACTCTATATGTAAATAGAATGCCATTGTGAAAAGTGTCTAATTAAGGACATATTCTTTTATGCTGGCGCAGTAAGAGATGTTCCTAAAAATTGTTAAAAATCTTTCACGTTTTACGATATAAATGTGATCAAATTCCACGTATTTTACTATTAGACAAAGAATTTTTGAAAGTTTGTAATTAGGAGTCCATTTTGGACCATTCTAGGCCCTTTTTAAGAAATTTTTACGTTGTACAGAACGCAAAAAAAAACCAACCGATATATACACACACACTTTGAATCATTATAAATACGTTATTTAAGTAGATATACTTATATTTTACAGAAGACAAGTATAGAATCTTTAATCACAGATGTTCAAACTGTTGATCATTGAAAGCTTAAAAATAAAATTTCAAACATCAAAAATTTCTCTCTTGTGTGGGTAAATTGTCGTTCAACTCCTGATTTTAACTGAGATGCCCAAGTGTAACGATGGCGATTACAGAGTCATTAAAAAAACTTATGTGGCCTTATCTCTCGAAACAATCGTATTTAAAAACTGTTGATACTTTGGAGATTTTGCCAGATAACATTCACAAACTTCAACCCTCCAGTCTTGAGTCAAGATGATCTTTATTGAGAATATGGTCTACTGCTGGAATACAATTTTTTTTATGGTAGCACTTCAAGATGAACTGAACACTTTATTTTGTTATCCTGCCTCACTAGATCTTTCCCGAACAGAAAGACCAACAACTGTGCATTTCTTGTGGGACTGACGGATAACTACGGTCTTCCGAACTTCTTCGTTGACACCTTGAAAGTTTTCTCCTTCAAACTTAGTTCTGATGTTAATAATAGTGAGACGTATTGCTGGATCTGTTTTACAAACTGTCTTTGACCATCATTAGCTACATTCTCCAGATGCGCTTAAGGCCAAATATTCTTTTCCTAAGTCATAGTCTTGTTTTTAGAATCAGTTTCACCACTAAAGAATGAAAGCTTGAGTGAGTTATGAATATACATTTGTTTTTTGACATCCGGTATAGAAGGAACATTTTTGTAGAATACCATATTTCTATTTGATACTACATCAAGTTATGACAAATGTAAACAAATGTCGCCAGTCCCCCCCCCCCTGCTTAATCAAGTGAATATAAGAACGAAATTTTGGTAAACTTTTTTGGACTTACTTAAAGTTTCTATATCCTTTATTTTTTTATTTTTTAAAGCGAAAAATCTCGCGGTCATAGAGGAAACAGCGACATCTGGTTTATGATTATCTTTGAAATCATGTATCACTCAATAAGACAGTATAACAAACACACAGAACACAATTTTCATTAAAAAAATACGCCTAAGTATCAGACACGTTTCAACGACAAGTTTGTAATTAGGAGTATCCTCTTCAGTGATACACCAGCTACACCAACCAAACCACAACTACAGTTAAAACGCGTCTGATACTTAGGCGTATTTTTTTATGAGAATTGTGTTCTGTGTGTTTGTTATACTGTATAGTTTTTCTCATAAGTCAAGCTCAGCATTTAATACACTCAATAAGAGTTGTTAAATAATAGTTTAGAATGTTTTTGCGAAATCCGTTAGGAAACGTTTATTTTAAAGTCTAAAAGTTAGCTTATTTAGTGCCATAAAAAAAGTATCAAAGAACGTTTTCTTATCCACTTGTTCAAAATGTGGAAGGAGGGCTTTCAGAACACCTAGTAAGCTTAAATTTACTATTTTTAATGTATTTATACAATTATATTTATATTTAAATCACTTTAATAAATGTTCTAAATGTAAATTTTTTAAATCTTTCTTCTCCCTAAAAGGTTTTCATTTGAAAGAGTGTTGTTCTAACTTCACTGCGCAATGAATCAATAGAAAATTAGTTATTTCATTGCAACTAAAATTATTATCATCTATTCAAGAAAGTTAGAAACGTGAACAAACAGCTACGATTATATTTCTCTCGAATGAAAACGTAATAAAAGAGCGAGTGCTGCCGAATTAAATCACTTAACTTGATTAGGGCATTTGTCGTCTTTTGATGAGAATCCTTTTTACGATATAATTACGAATTCCTCGAGTTTACGAAGGGCTTTTAAAGTGTCGCTACACGTGTAGATCTCAATTTAAACTGGCAATGGCGTCGGACAGAGTATTAAACCCGAGTGATCATTTATTGGAAATCACATTTGAGTATTGCCCTTGCTGTAACCTATATTTTATAAATCATTTTAAAATGTTATTACTTTATTTATGTGAATGAATGGACTTAATAAATGTGATGTTGAGTTAATGAACGTTTGAATTGTAAGGATATAAAGAGTTTATATTTGTATATTGTAGTTTAATAATGGTAAAAGATAAATTGTTGATGGTCAACGCATTATCTTTCGAATTATTTCCCTAAAAAAAATCGTTAAAAACAACTGAAATATTAAAAATTTCATTATAATAAATCTATCAAAAGTTTTCAAAATGTTGGGTTTTTGGGGGTAGCCTACTGTATCTATATAGGTAAAAGTGTTACGGCCATTAAGGAAGCTATAGTTTAATCAATAGAAGCAACAACTACTTTCCTCACCTAATTAAAACGATTTTAATAAATAAATTAATTGTTCCGTTGGATTCCTACTCTCTCTTAATCCTTCAACCTTCACCCTCACTCGAGGGCACCAAATCTTCAATTTGGAACCAACCTTTTTGGTGTAAAATCTGATTGTTCTTTCAGTAACTCACCCCATATGAAACTTTAAAATTACCCTTCGAAATTAGTAGTTAGTTCTCTGGGTTGTGAGATATTCCGGTCCAATCCCAATTTAAACATTTACGGTGTTAACCCAACATCGCGAGGTTTCTTTAAGTCTCAATTGGTAACGAAGTCAAATTGAGATGTAACTACAGTAGCATACAATATGTTATTAGCATACCAAACATTACTCGAATGTAAAGCCGGCTAAGCCTTTCAGGGCTGTTAACCCAGGACGTATTTTTAGTTAATCGACTATCTGCTTTTGATTTAATGCGAGACAAAAATCCATCAAACAGACTGGCATCATTACAAAAACGGTTAAATGCCCAGAGGGACTTGTATTCCAAGGTCTTACATAGCTAAAACCTTGGAAATAGAGTGATTTCTAAAAATGAAATAATTTTTTGACGCACAGCTGGTTTTGAGCCAGGACCTGGTAGACTGTTTTTCACCGGATGATGTAGGTCAGCAAATAGAATTTTAGTCTCTGTAAACCTACTATTGTTTTAACTTTAAATATTTTAAACAATATATTTCTTACACTTTCTGCACTACGGAATGAAACTTTATTATTTGCAATTTCACAAAAACAAAAGAAGTTGTATGCCCTGACCAAGCATTTATCTAATTATTATAAGGATAATATTTCTCAACTAATATTTTTCATAATCAGAGAAGATTATATTAATGTAAATCATAATTTACTATAGTAAAATTTATGCACTTCCTACCAAAAAAAAAATTAAACAATAAACTAAACGAAACAGAACTAAAAGATAATAAAACACTTTTTTCTTTCTTTTTTTTATTTTGTAATATCCACTTTTTATTAGTCTAGCCGACCTTAGCAGGCGAAACCATTGGTCGGCTAGACTAATAAAAAGTGGATATTACAAAATATAAAAAATTGTGTTTTATTATCATTAAACATGGAATTCCACCAAAAACCATCGACCTCAACAGTAATGAAAAAAAAAAAAAAAAAAAAAAAAATTAAACAAAACTAAATTATTTTGTTATTATAACATTTATTAGACTACTATAGTGTTTTTATTATTATTATTATTTTTTAGAGTTTAGTTATTGTAGCTCATGTGTCACTGAGGTTGGCGACTTTGTCGTTGAAACGCGTTTGATTAGTAAACGAAATTTTTGTGAGATCTTGTGTTCGAGTTTTATTCTATCTACACTCTACAGTTTATTTCGCAATAACTAACTTTTTATTTTTTTAACACAAAATGTCCTCTCAATCAAGTGATTATTTATTGTATTTGTATGCCAAGTATGACGATGAATCCCCACATACAAATCGAATAGTGAGAGTCTTAAATTACCACAGAATGAAAATGACGAAAAGATCAGATGCCAATATTAATTAAAACAACATCCATTTAATCATTTCCTTTCGTATACATAACCTGCATGCATTTTTGATGACAGTTATCAATAGTTTCTTATCAAATAAAATCCCTTAATCAATGAAATAAACGAATAATTATTATGAGAACTATTTAAGCGTCACAAATCGTTAATTGATAACCGATTCTTGTATACTTGTCTCTATTTTCATCTGCAGCTTTTTAATAAACACTGAAATCAATCCACTCCTGAATCCATGCCTTTGTACTTGCTGTCAGATGCCACTTAAGGCATGGCTTGCACACGTTGAAATTTTACACTGTTCTAATAACCGAACAAAAAAGGTGGGAAAATATTTGTCAGTATTAGTTTTCAGCGTTAAGAGGTTGGAATAATATTAATGCATTATCTCAAGAAAGTAGAGTAGCTTTACATTTCAGGACGAGTGAGAATTTTGATTGAAGGCACGTACTGTAGAGTTGGCCTAAATCTTATGAGGACAGCGACAACTTGTATTTCTGTTACACAAGTCCTTTTCAAAACTTTGATTGCTGCACATGTTGCTTTGAACTATTTGTTACCTAGCATCTATTCTTTAATCAAGTAGTCCTGTAAAATTTAGTTTAGAGTCGCAAATACAAATAATGCTTCTGTAGCAACTGCAGTTGCCTTTTATATTAAATGTTTTTTACATTAATTGCCTTTATATGCCTTTATAACCTATGGATCTCTTTAATATTTTCACATACACAGAATATCATGCACGAACTGTCTTCACATTCATAGCTTTGCAGCCATAATATCAAACCCTAATACTTCACAACTATGGCCTATATACTACATATTTAAGTCCACTTTCTCTACATTGAGTGACTTTAATCCAGCGATTTTGGTTTTCTTTACATCCACTGTCACCACTATAATAAATGTTTTGAAACGACTTTCTCTAGATACGTGGCTTTGCATCCACTTTCTCTGTACCCACAGTCTAAGTCCATTCTTCATATTCTCTGCCACTATGATTCGATATCCACTTTCTTCACATTCAATGTCAACCCACTTAACCCCCACAACCCTGAGTCTTCTTCCCCTCTTTCTGTATGTTCAACGGATGTCCAAGGTTTTAGTATCAACCCTAATCTTAAAAAACACTTCTTAACAGGGTTTATAAATAAAATACACGTATTTTGTATTTCCTTCAAAAGTAAAAAAAGAATAAATAAATCTTACCAGAAGTGAAATAATACTAATTCAAATTGTTTTAATTTATTTAGCCCACCTTCTCTGGTTATACAATTTGCTATGGCTTTATAAGTTTAAAATCTTGTCTTATTAATATGTAAAGTTAGACTAGATTATGCACATTACTTTTTTTCTATTAACGAAATTTTAGTTTTAGCAATCTTTTTCTTGAAAACGTCAGCATCTATGAGCCTATGAACTCTCCACTGATCCTACCCACAAGGCTTTGAACGACTGTATATATTCACAAAATGTACATACTTCTCTACATACATAACCTCTGTCCTAGGTTTCTTTACACTCACCGCAACTATTACACTCAATGGTTCTCAATTCACTGCCTCTACCTCCAGAAGTCATCTTATCATTGCTGATGGGAGAAAAAATTAAGGTATGGCGTTACTTTATGCCCGTTAGACTAATAAGACGGAGGAGTAGGTAACACACGTAAAAACGTAACGTCATCAACTGGGATCGAACCTGTGTAACTTGTGACGGTTACACTAGTTCCAACTACAGTGAGATAAGCGCGCGCTATACCAAATGAGCCACGCCTCTCCCATTTAAATTACGCAAAAAATTGAAATTGTAATATGACAGCATACCATTAAATCAGTTAGTAAATTATTGTTCATTTTGGTTTTATTTATAATTTGAGCGTTATTCGGAGACTAAGTGAGTCCAAACTGAAGTCGAAATTTTATCAAAACTGAACCATTATTATAAATATTCATAAATTTAGGTACAACCGCTATTAGAACCATCCTCCATCTTCAATTTTTTTAAAGAGTATCTAATCATTCAGCTGTACATCTATACCGAGATGAACTTGAAAATTTTAAATCATTCAAATTTATCCATTGAGTTAAAGCGTGGCAATTACTTATCGATCCTATTTTCACCCCCCCCCCCAAATAATATGAAACTTCAAAATTTGAAGTCATTCCTATTTATCCATTAAGTTTATGGGTGGCAATTACTTATCAATCCTATTTTCACCCTCCCCCCAAATTATATGAAACTTCCAAATATTTAGTCACTAATCCATTTTAAAATAACGTGTGACGAACATACCACCATAAGACAACCACACTTCATTGATTAACATCACAATACATTCCTTAACAATGTAAATAGAAAATACAATCAGGAATAAAAATATTTTAATTAGATTTCATTCAGTTCACACATATGCCAACATGTATAAATAAAACTACAAATTTAAAATTTAGAATTTTATTTCTGCTCCAGCCATTTTAACATTTTGACTTTATATTTATTATGAAGTCAGAATACGACACTGTTTCAAAACAATCAAAATTCAATCACAAGCCACCTGTCTATCTATATAGACTCCGCATACATACATTCTGCAATGATTGCCTATCGCTTCTAAATGCCTTCACTATATTGAAAGAATGATCATTTTCATATTTGATAGTAAAGCTGTTTCTGATAACATGTAGCACCGCTATGAAACTGTATGGGTTCTTTGATATATGTATTGGAATTTCTTAATGTACGATTTAATTTCAATATATTGATATAAGATATTATTATTTAAATAAATAACTAATATATTTCATTTTTCTAAATATTGAAAGATATTAGATTTGGTAAATACTACATTTAAAATATATAACGTACAATTGTACAATAAAACAAAATATATAACAATTTTTATATTATTGAATTTATCGTTTTATTTTATTTTTATGGCGGAATCGTTTTTTGATCTGTATTTTATCGACATAGCTTAATTTTAATGTACGTATTTTGTTAAACTATAATACTTTATGTATTAAATTATTTTAATTTTAAAAAGTGTAAATACACACAGAGTGTAATTAAATAACTAATATTTCAGCTTCTAATTGTCGTATAAGTATGAAACAAGTCATTTTAATGTCGTTACAAAAAGTAACTACAGGGTGCCTTAAAATTTTGTTTCCATCTACAGGTTCTAGTTTTAAAGTTATGATGGAGAGTTCATATTATTAGTATAGCTTATACGGTCATTCGTGATAGTAAAAATGAATGCACAGCGTTTCAAGAATATGCATCAACGCCCGACATTAATCAAAAATTCCTCTACTTTAAATGCGGTTAAAATTGTGTCGGTTAATTCTCCACATGGAGTGATCACAAGACCACACCCAAAGCTATTGAGAAGGGACAAAATATTGTTCATCCCGACAAAATAGATAGATAATTGCCATACAACCCTTCTTTGCTTAGTTGACAAGTATATCTGAGCCATATTAAGACTCTTCATTTTATTGTCCTTCTTCTTCATAAGGTTGTGATTACCGAGAGGTTTTTCTACTTTAAACAACAATCTACTTGGTGTTTGTTATTTCTTGTTAGAGTGTACTTTTGTTGACATCTAATTTTTCTGATCGCGTTTCTATATTGTCTGACTGTTTGGGTTTAGGTTTAACCTTGAGTTCTAGCGTCCAACTTCACATTCTAAACTACTATGTTGTCTCTTTCCATAATTTCTCATGTTCTCGGTGGAAAGTTAATCCACAATCTCAAAACGTTATATATTCATTTTCATATACGCAAATAATGTCAAATGCCCGAATAAATTATACCAATAAAATAAACACAAAGTGTAAATTTTTGAATCTTTTCAAATTAAAGAATACATTTATTTACATTAATCATGCGTTAGTTTATTTGTATAGCATTAATCGCAGTAATTCACTGTTTTATGTTTCAAATTTAGTAAACAGAAAGAGCACATACCAAGAGCTTGTCCCGGATTGTTACTGTAATGGTAACCCTCAAGTGGAACATTAGTTAAGAATAGACTTATGAGCTTAATATGTTTAGACTCAATCTATCTACAAACTGTTTAAATTATTTCCCTTAGGGCCTCACTATAGTGAGTACGTGAATGGCAATACCGAGCTATTTAACTGTAGCTACACTAGTTTCATGTAGTCTTGCTTTGATACTTCTCTTTTATCTTTCCTCTCAGGTCTCTCTTGACCAACTCGTGTTCTCTTCTGATCCTGATACTATTCGAGGTCTTTATTTTGTTTTTGTTTTTATAAGGCGATAATGACCGAAATGTCTTTTGTCTTTAAACATCATGGCAGAAAACTGTTTAAATCATTCCATATATCCTATACGAAATCTATGAATAATCAGCAGACAAATTTAGAAGCATATAACTCTTCCTCATGATACCGATAGAAAAATAAACTGAAATTTTGTCAACGGATCAATATGAGAACTACCAAAATATGATCTCTACGTAATAATAGTGTCACGTTTGAAAAGTTTTAGAAAAATAAAAGTTTTTCGGAACACTCTATATATGGAAATATATTTTCAGACACCCTGTAGTTTTTTTGTTTAAAATGATAAGTGTGGCTGTATTTAATATTGTTAAAACTAAGAATATAGCAAACGTTTGTACGACATAATGATCTTTCACTTGTACTTTTTCATACTACGAAAAACTACACTATCACTAAACTGATTACTACAACAAAAGTTTATTTAAATCGTAAATTACTTATTAATGTATTACAAGGAATTCTTAATTAGAAGATTTGATAGTGTGATTTAAACCCACTTCTCCCCCACAACCCTGAGTCTTCTTCCCCTCTTTCTGTATGTTCAACGGATTGTCCAAGGTTTTAGTATCAACCCTTATCTTAAAAAACACTTCTTAACAGGGTTTATAAACAAAATACACGTATTTTGTATTTCCTTCAAAAGTAAAAGAAGAATAAATAAATCTTACCAGAAGTGAAATAATACTCATTCAAATTGTTTTCATTTATTTAGCCCACCTTCTCTCTTTCTTCTCTGGTTAAACATTTTGCTATGGCTTTTTTAAGTTTAAAATCTTGTCTTATGAATGTGTAAAGGTTGACTAGGTTATGCACTACACTTTTACTATTAACGAATTTTTAATTTCGAAATTTTAGTTTTAAACGTCAGCATCTATGAGCCTATGAAATGTCCACTGATCCTATCCACAAGGGTTGTCCAATTTGCTACCAGTTTTTAACGACTGTATATATATGTGTTGTGGACACCTTCCAAAAACATTAATTGGGGAAGCGAAAAGCTCATCCCTAAAATTTAAGATTTAAAATGACCAAAGTTGGAAATATGAGGTGATAATTTAAGTTAGTCGTTCAAAATAGGAATAACTAGTTTTTTTTTCTAAATTATACGACTCATTAAATAATAAACTTAGCTGTAATAATCGCAAACAGGTTAGGTTAGTTTCAAGTAATCTACATTACAATAACAGATTATATTACAAGTATGCAGTCTACTAAACTAAACTTGATCTAACCTATCCTAAACTGTTAGTTGTGTGAAATAAAACATTTCAAATAAGTTAATATAAAATAGTTTCGTATAAAATTAGAATGTTTTGTAGACACATTCAAATATATTATCCATGGATATATACAAAATTTGGACTTGTTATTTGATGGTTTATAAGTTGAAGATTTTTCAATCATAAAAAATATTTAGGTTACCATAAATATATAAAATTGTTGTCAGTCATTTTGATATAAAAATGAATTTTTATTGAAAATGTTTTACCTTAATCTTAATTTTAAGAAAAAGTAAGGCCAAAAATTATCCATTTTATAAATCATGTTATGTATGTATTTGTTGCAGATATATAGCAATGGTGGTCGACTTATTTGTTATTTCCGAATAAAAATAAGACCACTATGGTTTTCGTTAATAAAATATAAAAATAAAATTTCTTCTACTTTAAGTAAAGCTGGAATTTTCCTGATGAATTTCCACAACTAGTAATCACAAGGTCAGGCGCTAACCTCTTTGTGGATAAAAAAGATAGTGGACAAAATGTTGTTCACGCTAAAAAACCTTTAAGTAAGTACGCTTTTCTACGACATTCAACTGCTGTTTATTTTGATCTCTCTTCAATTTGTTCTTTGTGTTCCTAATGTGGTATTTAGTTCAATGACGTGTTTGATTTTTTCTCTTAGACCACTGTTGGTCTATAACGTTCCAACAATAATAATATCTCAGTTATTTTAACAGCTCTGGGTTCTTATTTTGTTTTTCCTTCTTAGACCACTGTTAGTCTATAACGTACCAACAGTAATAATAGTCTCAGTTATTTTAACAGGTTTGGGTTCTTTTCTTAGGTTTCTTATTTTATTTTTTTAGTTCCTCAGTCTATGTTGACTCTTATCATATTTATCGTGTACTAGGTTTATTCCCTTGAAAACGGGAGTTGATAAATACCTTCGAAACGTCTTGCATTAATACAAATAATGGCAAATGTCCGAATGAACTATACCAAGAAATCCTGAATACGTCAATATTCAAAGACTAAAAAGGCTACAAATAAGCCAAATGTGGATGAAACGTGTTAAAGTAGGCTAATAATTAATTCATGAAAACACTAATGTCTACAAAAAGTATACACCTAAACATGACGACGAAAGTCCTCAACTAGGTGTCTTGATTGCAACTAATGTTTTTTTGTTTTGTTTTTTTATGCAAATATGTTTTTTATTACTTTACTTATCACAATTTTCCACAGGTTGTGCTCAGTAAAAGTGTTTTTAAAAATACGTTCAAGAAAAGGAAAGATTTTCAATCATTCCATAATGAGATGTTCTATATTGAATTTTTAATAATGATGAATTTACATACTGTGATACTATAAACAACATGGCTGATAAAATGTTTTACAAATTTCAAAGCACAAAACCGTTGTGTACTTTTGTGTTTGATTTAAAACATCACGTTATTCCATAGTATGAAAAAATATTTATTTTAATGCCTATAAATTTAAGACTAGAATACGCTAACAATGTTACATTGCATACTACAATATCAAAATATTTGATAAAAATTTGTCCTGTGCTTAAACGAAAGTACAAAAAATACAAGGAAGGCGTCAACAATGCTTATTATCTCAAAACACATGTCTAATAAATCTTTTAGGGTGTCAGATGTCGCTACCAGATTGCTTTGATAGTCTTTTTCAATTTCCAAAATCAGTTAAGATATACTAAGTATAGTATAAAGCATGATTATTGCTTCAGTGTGAAAAACTAATTTATTGTATTGATTGTTTAATGAATGAATTTAGTACTATTTATATTATTTATTTATTTTTGTATATGAGTTTCATGTTTTAAGTTTTATTTTTTTGTAAACAGTTTAATATTTGATTGTTTGAATAAAAACTGAAATAACTGTTTTATTTTCAATTGATTTATTATTTTTTTAAATTTAAATTTTGAACTAAAATTAAGATATGTGTTTCAATTTATTAATTAATTTAGTTGCTTTGTGTTTTTCGTGTTTTGCTTTAAGATTCGTTATGTAATGACGATAATTGTATAATATGTGTACTGTTTGTTAATGGAATAAGGTTAAATGGAAAAGAGGATCTGTAGTTGAAGCTAACTTTGTCCCTTAAATAAACGTAATAGGTAATAATGTAATCTTTCCATCTATCTCTATTTGTCTGTCTCCTTCTCTTTCTTTCACCTATTATTTATAACTTTTGTAGATGAAGATGATCTCTGTTTGTTTTGATCGAAATATGTCAATTTTAATTTATGATTACAGTTATTTAAAAAACATATATTTAAAAAATATTAATACTGTACTGTATATTGAAACGTGAATTATTTATTTATTTTTCATAATAACAACAATTTGCAGTTAATCTGTTTATTACAAAGAAATATGAAGGGTGTCCCGTAAGTAAGTTTAAGGAATTAATTCTGTGTGCCAGGATAAGAATATCTTAATTTTCCAGATATCCACACATTTTTATTTTTACAAAAAATAAAAAAATAACTTCACAAATAAAAATATATTGAGTTTTAAAGTGTACCGAGAGCAAATACTTCATTAAGTACATTTTAAAAATGGCGTCCGTTTAAAATATTTAATATTCAATATCTCCAAAACCATTAACTTTACAAAAAAATCGCAAGAAATTAAAATATTTCCATTTTAATGACACAGAACTCAAGTTTTGTATTTTTTCTGTAGGTTAAAAAATAACCGAGTTATTGACAAGAAAAAGGAAAAATAATTTCTTGATTTCGATGTTAACACAAATATTATTTTGATGTTTGTAAACGTTTCATCGAACGAACTATTGAATAACCATTTTTTCCAATTATAATTTAACCCATACTGTACAAATGAACGAATTCATTTATTTCATTTTCTTTCAAACTGCTTCAGTGAAATAAATCATCTCTACAAAAACTTCTTTTACACTGACTTACAGAATGTTTACCTAGGTAGGAAAATAAACAAAATCCAATAAAGACTAAAAAATTCTTTGTAAGAAATCAATTTCACATTTTGCAATAAAAGCATGTGTATAAACCCGCTCTATAAAATGAGCTCTCGTACTTTAGGGTTGTACATTGAACTCAGTTCTACCAACTTTGGCTATAAATCTTGCCCAAGTAGTTAAAGAGTTAATATGAATATGTGGTCTAGTCATGGCAGCCAACTTCGGAACAGAACATTAAGAAATTACATATATTCCCATTTGGGTTTCAAATGTATTAAGAACCCTGTTTCTTGTTTCCAGGCTTTATTCCTGTAATGTTTTAAACAGTTAAACTATATTTTACTTTGTCACATGTAGTATAGTGAAGGTATTGAATTTAGTAAAAAAAAATCGACGTTTGAGTTATTCTTTGAAATATCTGTTTAAAGTAAAAAATAGTTATTTTTAGAATAATATTCAATTGTCTGTGCAGAGCAAAATAAAACGAAGTGGTGGAACGATTTTATTCAAATTTTTTAAGGAGGAATACTTTGAAATCTTGAACAATTAAAACTAAAATTTTTGATATCTCGAAATTTGGGATTACAGTCAAAATATCTAAACAAACATTTATTTTTTTTTTAAATCTGCCCTATCAACTAAAACTAAAGGTATAATATAATAAAAGTAGGCCTATTCATAAATTCACCTTCTTTCCAATATGCCTGGTTCGAGAATTAGGAAATCAATCAAGCAACGTCTTGTCAATCGGTTTTCACTTTTTACCGATAACTACACCAAATTGTTGAGAAACTGCAACAAAAACGTTTTCAATGGGTCTTTAGATTTTACATTTTATAAATATGCTTAAGTCGATTTTGAGAAAATTAAAATTTCTATTTTTGTCATAATTTGTATTTTGACTTTTTTTACGTTAATGTTCATACATCCTTCCTAAGAACATAGGGCATAATAATTAATTCCACCTCATTCCATCAGGTACCGTTGCCTTCACCTCTCCTCACTTCCTTCTCGTCAGACGCAAGTCCTTATCCATCAATAGCCTCCAGGTCATCCTTGGCCTTCCTCTCTAGTGCCTGCCTTGTCACACTTCATCATCTTCTTTCTCGAAATGTGGTTAATCCGCGACCCTTTAAAAAATGTTATCTTTTTTGGGGCTTTCCTTTGCTCGTTCCCATAATTGATAGGTTTTTTATTATTGTGGCCCAACGTTGTTTTACTTGACTGCTATTTTTCCTCCTTGTTGCTTTTTCCTCCTTAAAATAGAGATCCCTAGTTCTCGAATTGTCTAATAGTTGTCTGGGTCAGAAGAGGACACAAGTTGGTCAAGATAGGAAAAATGAAAGAGACAAATGTAACCCAAGAGCACATGAAAAAAGTGTTGATCTCAAGATTGTAACGCCCTTCTAAGTACACCTGCCACAGAACAGGGCGAATATAAAATTTGTGTAAAAAAGTGTCGAATTTAGTCTTTCACTCACCAGAGTTGGTCTTCATATTGGTCTTAGCTGAGCAAAGGCAGCTTTTCAAAACTTTATTCTTTTGCCCTAAAATGTATGCAATCGAAAATATTTAAATAGAACTATATTGCAAATTTGTTTAAAATTATTGGTCTATCAGTTTGTGCTATGATAAACAGACATCATCCTAAAAAGGACCTTTAACTCAAGAGAACTTAACCTCGATTTGTTTACACATCTCATGACCTCCTCTATAATATATAAATGTAAAAAAGTGATCTCCATAAAAATATTGTCGGGAGTAGATATTTTTTCTCTGATAAGGAAACAAAATATTGACGCTCGTATGTTTTACTTAACAGCTGATCTCATATTATTGTTTACAAAATTTATGATTCAAAACTAATGCACTGATATTTCACGTGTTTGCAGTTAGTTATATTCATTTAAATTTCAGTACTTACTTTTTTCAGTTTACAAACTTCTTAGTACCTATATGGTTGTTTTTTTTTTACACCGCTTTACTTTAATATCCAGCACACAACCCTTAATCATGGCCTCCTCGTTAAATTGTTTCCCATTAAAGTTTCCTCTTACTGCATTTTACGATACTTCATTGTTTACCTTTTTAATATTCCATTTATGAATAATTAAAAATTTAATATCATCGTAACAAAGAGATGTAATTAATGATGTAAAAAGCAATTAAGGGTTGTATTGGTTGGTTGTGATGGCGGTAATGAGACGCGCTATCGACCGTTCCCTTCCACCCCCCGCATTGTCGGGACGTCGCATTGGTCGGGGACGTTAGTGGGGTGGCATCGGAGGCAGCCATATTGCTATAACAAGCTCGCGTTTCTTACCGCCATTTTAATGTCCCTTATACTTTTAATTGGTCGCATATTGAATCCATAACTGCATAGGACTTGTAGATAAAGTTTCTACTGCCATATTTTGTTATTAAATAAATGACGAGGGTTTTATAATTTGAGGGTTGAAGATGTAAAACATTTGTAATAGGAAGTAAAGTCAAGGGTTTCGCTTTTAAATATTTTATTCCAGTGGGTTTATGCACAAAATGTAGTATACATTATACTACTTATTTGTTATTGCTTACATAATACACATAGGAAATGTTAGATTTAATGTTGCAAAATAATGATATCAAGGTAAACTAATAATAGGCCTAATACTTTTGTTCCATTATAAATAGTAATAATTTAAATGCTTTAAAAGTTTTTATTGAATTAAATAAAAAATAATAATTTGTAGCTATTGCTATACATGGAAACGTCGACACTAGAGATCATGAAATGTCCACCGATTTAACTCACCCTTTAGTTAGATATATAGTCATCGTGCACACGCGCTTGTGTATGTCATTAAACGCTCTACATGTTACAATTTTAGTCCAATTTTGTCCAAATTTAAAACGGCTTCTTTTAATAAATCTATTAGACAAGTTCGTTAACCAGAAAAATCAACAGTTTGAGGGTATTTTTTAAATTAATATTGAACCATATCCCATAATCATAGCTCATTTTGTTAATTCGTGTTTAATGAGAGGTTTTATGGAATAAGAAGATCAATATAAGGATATGATTATTTAACTCCGGTTTACCTGTTGGAACATAATGGTTTAATTATAATCTTTATACCAAATAAATATGAAGTTGTATTCGAAAATAAAATCCATAAAACTATCCTACAAAATCGAAAAAAAAAAATCAATCAGAATTTTAGTAATATTTAACAAGTAACCTAGTCACGTAATCTTGTTTTAATTTTCTTCTTTATATGATGTCTATATTTTAATTAGTGTATTTTTGTGTTTTGTGTTCATGTGTTTTATTATTTTTTTATTTCATGTTTTTGTTTTATTTCTCATGTTTGTTACTTTGTATTTCTCGTTCATGTGTAGCCTATTTATATTTATTCATCATTTTCAATTAATCATTATTATTGATTTTGTTAAGTGGTTTTTATTGGAAGGGATGATTTTGTTTGTTTGTGGTTTACAGCTCCGTTTTTCTAGTCATTAATTGCAATAAAAGATATATTACTCTTTTATATCTGATTAAGGAATTGCATAAATTGTTATAGGCTACTATCTTGTACTGTATAACAAATATTCTTTACATTTATGTGCTTTGGACTTGAGAGCAAATTCCCTCCCTGCTGCAATCTGGTTGAAACATTGAACTTATCTTTTGGATTTCAGTACCAAGGAGGTTTGTCAGCATATAACAACTGAAGATGATAACTTAGTTACTGAAACTTTTATTTTAGACTTATTGTTGTAAATCATGTTTTTTGTCATTTGTTTATGTAATCAAGGTTTTACTATTCGTTGAATATGAGTTAAAAAGGAAAAAAAATAAAAAGTTGCAGAACTACTAATTCACAGCCATTTGAAAAGGCTTTTCGGAAATTCCTTCTTATATTATATTTTACATGAAATTTATATTACTTATTTCTTGTGCAATTGTCGATGTGCCAAATAATTCCAAATTTGAAAACAGCAAACGCGTCGTTATACGAGAGAAATTGACGTCTATCAAAACTTTAAGTATTTTGTTTTTTTTTTAAATTATTAATGCAACTGTAATAATTCTATTCATGCATATTTGCCAACTAAAACTATTTTAAAGTTATATTATTAACAATCTTCTTTTCACATTTTCAAGAATTCGTTGTATGAAGTTATAGTGCACAAACATTGTAGAAACATTCTTACAAGCAAATTTCTATACAAACAAAAGTATGAAGTTCAAATAACGAAACAGGACAGTGCGATATACACAATAAGGAAAACAAGGATTCTCCGAACCACAAAAACAAGAAACAAAACTAAGATTATTAAACCTAGTATGTTTATTATAATACCCTTGTGTATATTTCAAGGACATAGTCATCATCCACAGTTGTTTGCAGCTAAACTTAAACTATGTCATTCAAATGTACATAAGATAATATAATAAACATACTACATTTATTATAATCTTAGTTTTGGGTATTTTGTTTATGTGGTTCGGGGAATCTTTGGTTTCCTTATTGTGAATATCGCACTGTCCTGTTTCGTTATTTGAACTTCATACTTTTGTTTGTATAGAAATTTGTTCTTCTTGTTTTCATCCTCATTTTTCCACAAGTTAACCTTGACACATAATTTTCATACAAAAGGAATTGATTTCTGTAGAAATTGCACAATATGTTTTCGTAACCCTTATTTTTAAATAATTGAAATTCAAACTTTATCGAGAAGGATTTTTCGGGGAAAAGGGGCATATTAAATATACTACCTTAAAGAGAACATTAATCTTTTTTCAGTGACAACACAACTCCCTCCCTTCCATAATGCATTATGCTCTAGTTAAATTTTCATTTTTTTTACTGTAATATTTAAATGTGGCAGCTACTGGATGAATGAGAAATTATATTTATAGATGATGAGGTTTTTAAATTATAGTTATATAAATGGTGCAAAAATATTGCATTCTTTCTCACAGACCTATGTACAAAATCAAAAATAATATTCGTCTTCACCTCCCTAAAAAATATCTCCAATACTACTTATCGCATGAAAGTAAAAAAAAATAATGTAATTTTCATACTTACAGAGTTTTCATTCCATACATTTGAAACAACTTGACATAAAAATGTGAACTTATTAACTTTTTGTTTTTGTTTTACTAATGTTATATAATGTTAGAGTGTTGTTTTTTATAATGTTATATTTCAATAACTCTGGCTTTAATTCTGCTATAAACTTGTCCTAATCGTTAATTATTTTCAATTTTTGCCACTTATTTCTCAATCACAATGTCTTTTTACTTGTACACTAGTAATATCATTATTCTCCATATTACATAAAATTTTTAATAAATGAGTGAAACTGATTTTCATCAATTAGATCTTTTATGGAAGATTTTTTGTTTCTACCTACCTATATGATACATATATTTTTAAATTTAATTTCAATTATATTTCTTCCACCTTTATTATTTTCTACATTAAAAAAAATATTTTATGCTTTTGTGTTGTTTCTCATGTTCGTTACTTTGTATTTATTCTTTCTATTAATGTATTTATTCATCATTTTTAATTTTCATTATAGATTTTTTAATTATTTTGTACGTTTTTTTTATTGAAAGGTGATGTTTTGTTTAGGTGTGTCACTCCTATTTTCCTAATTCTTAACTGCAATAAAATCTATATTACTGTTTATATTATTACTATTATACTCCAATAAATGTATTTTTTGTAGAAATTGGACTATTGAGCTAACTCCAAATCATTAATTATAGAAATAAATATGTATGTTTCAAAGTATGGTTAAATATATCCACATACCAAACTTTATTTCAATGGGTTCACTTGTAGGGGATGTATTCGCATTTCAGACGACATACAGATATCATTCTAAAAACTTCTTTTTGAGCTCAGGGTAATTCAAACCGGATATTAACCGTGTATTAATTATATGATCATCGATGATGTACTATACGAAATCTCTTTTTCGAAAAGAAAATCTCTCTACTATGTAATATATATATATATATATATATATATATATATGTTTTGAAGATATATTTCATTCAAATAAATTTAATATAAATATATATTACTATAGTATCTATGAAAGACATTTTCCTAAATTGTTATGAAAACAATTTTTAAATGTCAGATATATAATTGTATAAATTTAACTAATTTTCCAATTCATCAACAATTTTATCGTCTAAAGTTACGATATCTTAACAAAGCTTCTGTGACATAATTCCTACTCAAGAAACAAAAGTATTTCCTCATTGTTTGATTAAGATGCATTAATTAAAGTCAAAGAAAGCAAGTCAAGCTGTAATGACAATAAACTTGATAAATGCACCACTTTAAGACAACACAAAGGGAGCAAATACAAAAGGCACTGGCTCGTTGAGATAGCTTAAGAAAACATAAAGCACAGTCTGATATCTTCATGTTATTAATTATACACCCCCCACCCCACCCCCATAGAGGAGCGCAGCGATAACAAACGATTCTTATTGTTCAAAAAGATCCAGCAGAATTAAAGTCTTAATTCAACTAAATCAAGGAAAATCTCGACCATTTTTTTTTCATCCAAGAAGGAAAAACATCAATCTTCCACCGAGTTTTAACTAGTTTTGCTTAATCCCAGCTCAGTACGGTTTATTACCCAATCCACTTCTGCGCTTTAAATTATCCTCTGTAAAAAAAAACTTAGGTCATTAATTTCCCTTTATTATAAAACTCTCTCATTCGAAAACTCCGCCCTTATAATAAAACAAAAAAAAACCAAAGAATATTTTAAGTGGTTTTAAAACAACCGAGGAAGAAATTCCTCAACAAAAAACTCGTTAATTAGAAAAATAAAACTCTGGTTAGAATGTTGTAAAGTGGAAAGTTTTTTAAATGCGGAAAAATTAATGGGATAGGATTAATAAGTAAGATGGTGGTAGGGGGAGCTAAAGTGGCTCATTAAAGGGGAGATCAAATTACGCTACTTGAGAAAGCGTTTCTTGGGAAAAAACTTTTTAACAATCATTACACCAAAAATATTTTATCTCGGGCTTTGTTAATTCATAATGAAACAGGAAATATAAAATTGTTGAAGAGAAATTAAAGCCGAGAGCTGCTTAATTGCTCTACAGAAAATGATATTACACGGTAAGCCTATTAGAACTTGTTTATTCTTTTTTAATGTTTATGAAACATTTTTCCCTTAGGAATAATACAAAATAATTCAAAATGGAATATATATAATTGAAAGCCATCTGGATTATTTTTAACGGAATATTCCTTCTGTCATAATTGTCGATAGAATTTAACTAATTACATTTAGTACAAATGTTTTTCAATGGCTAAATCAAAATGAAAATCGGAGAGTGGAATTTTAATACATTTTTACCGATTTCCCTCCTGCTAGTGCACTTCTTCTTCACTTTTTTACAATTTCGTAAAAATAATTTTATTTACAACTACTCAAACATAATCTTCAGCTAGAAAAAAGTTGATTTAATGATTTTTTTTATATATATTATGAAATAATTTGTAGGACGGATAAGGGAAAGAAACAAAAATTTTGGCTTTTTTTTTCAAATTTTACAACTTTTTAATGAAAGGGAAATTTTTATTTTTTATGAAAATTTGATGATAAAGTTATAAATTGTAGAATTATATTCACAACTTTTTCATATAGTCTCTTTTAAACTAGATCTGTTATTTTTTAAACATTTATATACCAAGAGTATTAGAAGTCAAACAAATCTGTCAAACAATTTGGTGTCAATTTTAATTTCTATCACTGTTTTATAATATCTTGTCACAAGCTTGAAGAGGTTCCTACAATTTTTAACAATAATACAAAAGACAAACTTTTATTATATGTAATACAGACAAATAAACGAAGTCATATTTTTCACAGAAATATACGTTTTGAAGTTCCCTGGTGTGTTTTTTTGAAATGATATCTATTTGACGTGTGTCTACAGCTTGTACAGTACTCTACAGCCCAGACATTAATTTAGTGTATGGACATTTGTTGGGCTAGCTCCAGACGTTTTCTTTTCGATCTTTTAAAATTTGGGATTAACCACTATGAGACTAAAACTTGAAATTTAGATTTCATCATAATCACCACTAATTGTTTTAAAACATTTTATTAAACTGTAGTTTCTAATGACACAAACAAGATTATTGGTCGCTGTCTTCCCAAAAAAGCCGGTTTGGGTGTTAAGAAAATCCGGTTTTTTAAAATTGTCACTACTATTTCATTAACAATTTGGTGAAATGAGAAGATTAATGATCCAAATCCGTGTTCCGAGTTCTAAAGTAAAAGTAAATTTGGTCCAGGAATAATTGGCAAAAATAGAAAATGAGCTTTAACTGCAGCGAAAAAACTCAAATTCAATCAAATATTATTTTTACGCTCTGAAGGAGTTATTGGTAGTTGCAAAAAATAATTTCTATATCACAAAAAATGTGTTTATAGAAGCACTGAGAAAACTTACAATGTAATTACATGTCATGTTATAATTACATGTAAATATACATAAAGAGATTTTTATAGAAATATTTTTAAGAGATATGGAATACCACATTGTTTTCCTTCTTCAATGTTTAGAGGTGAACAACCCCTCTCTGTCATCTACGTATCACCATAATAATATGTAATTACGGACAAAACTAACTCGAACCCGGTTATTTTCAACTACAAATAAATTGGCATTTATAGCCATTTTAAAAATAAATACTATTAAAATCATTCCCTTTTTCTTACATACTCCATATATTTATAAACAAGGTAGTAATATATTAATACGTTTATATATTCGATATTTAACCTATAACAATCAATTCTCTGAAATTCTAGGCTAAAAAGTAATTGTTAAATAATTAACTATTTTAATTTCGTCAGTTAAATTAACTTCGGATTAATTCAAACGTAATACCAAAAGAGGATGAAGAAATAGAAGAAATACTTAACGAACCGTTAAATATTTTAACGGGTTGTAAAAATGCTTAACGAATGTTGGACGATTTTGTAGAATTTCAACTCATACGTTCAGTGAACATTTCAGGCGGGACGACTGGCAATAAATTCACTTTCTTTATTTACATGCATCTTAAATTTGTTTACTTTCGAAATATCATTATTTTATTTCTAATAAAAATATTGCAATAGTTCACCAAACTGTTTGTGTCTGTCTGTATTCAAAGTTTCAAGACGCATATAAGTCAAAACAAAAATGATAAGGCACTTATAATTTCACAAACAACAACAATTTATTGTTACAGCTGTTCCGAGTACCGATTGTAGTCAAACTTAAGATGCATATAAGTTTTGTCTGTGAGATGAAGTATTTTTAAATAAATACAAATAACACAATTCCTTACAATCCGAAACTGATTAAATCTATCATTCAAATTTTAGACTCTGAATTTAGTATTTTATATTATTTGTTACACTGATGATGGCGATGTAGTTGTAGAAAAGCGTTGGGAAAAAGGGAAGGCAGTGTTATTGTTGGGACTCGCAAACCACGCAAAGCAACCTCTTAGATAACAATATTTTCATACGAACATCCACATTTGTAGGTTAAGTTAAATAATTTATCATTTTAAATCTGTCACTAATGTTCGTCTATGATTTTTTTCGACAAGACGAATGTACCAAAGTTTGCTTATTTAAGTAAGTGAAGTTAGATAACGCTTTGTTTTTCTTGAAATTGCTAACTTTCCTAATGTTCGTCTGTCGAAACAATAATTTCCATTAACTCTATATTCACATTGTTAGCTTATTTATTTTTTTGAAAAAATACTGTTACTATAAGCTAAAATCTCTTCAATTTGGAGGTTTACAGTATAAAAAAAGGGTAATCATTTCTAATATAATGGAAGATAAAGTCAAGGTAAGGTTAGATTGGCAGTTTAACATAGGACCAGAAAATTGTAAAAGATTATAAAAACATAGTAATCGTAAAGGTAATCTCATAATTCAAAAATCTGAAGGATGATCCGGGAGCTAGAAGAAGGGTAAAAAAATATATAATTCACAAACTGACAAACTCGTTTTTAGGGGATTTTTTCCTTTGAAATGCTATAAACTTTAGAGTTTTTTTTAACACACACTTAAAAAAAAGGAAATTTAAAAATAAATTGTTATTTTACAATAACGTTTTATATGACTTGTTTGCTTCTGTTTCCCTAATCCACCCCAATTTATTTGTATTGTTTTAGTTTCTGTTTTTATGTATGCCACAAAATGTGCTATCTAGTAAGTACTCTTGTATTTTTTTAATTTCCTAACGTGATGCATTAAAAATATTGACGCTCCGTTTCCCATGAATGTAAACATGTCCGACCTTTAAAAGTAATTACTTTATCTATAAAAAATTATATATATATATATATATATATATATATATATATATATAACCAGATAGAATGAAAAGAGGAGTGAGGGATGAGAGAAATAAAAGAGTGATAAAAGATTCAGGGGAACCTTAAAAAAATAATAATTACACATTTGTTAGTTTGACTAGAAAAACATGTATTTCTTCTATATCAATGACAACAAGCCCAACAATATCAAAATATTCTGCCATTGTTAAAATGGACGGCTTTCTATACTACGGTGCTTGAGGGTTGAAATTATAATAAATAAACTTTTTTTTAACGAAAACCCTCTTCATTATCATCGCCATATATAATAGAGGAAAATATAATAATCTTAAAATGAAGAGTTGTTGCTCTTGAATAGTTTAAATGAGACAGTTCTTTTGAGAACAAGAGTTGGTCAATAAAACCGATAGAAAAGATGAAAGAGAGGATCCCTTGGAATTGCAATACCAATACTTACTTTAAACCCCCTTGAGGGTTGGCGGTGATTTAAATCCGTCTATCTACCTAAACATCTTAAAATTGTGAATTGCCAAGGTTTAAAAACGGCTTTCTTGAAACTGTTAAGCTATGTGTAACATAATAAAGTTTAGATAAAATTATTCATTATCAACTCAAACAATGTATCAGTATGATATAGTCTATGTTGCTGCATTTATAAAAATATGTATTTTAATTAATGCAAATGCAACAAATTTTCAAATATAATCATTAACCTAAGTCAAATTATTTTCATATTTTCCTCTTTAATCTATGTTGCCACGAATTAAATATTATGTAGGTTATGAAATATTGTATTAAATAATGTGGCGACCAATTAATTATTTAACAATTAGTTTTTTCTTTTATCTATCATTATTATTTTTATTTGTCAAGTTAATACGATTCAAACTATTGTAACACATTTTGATTCTATATGGCCTCTGTTTCTGAAACAATTAAAGACAATGGGAAAACAAAACATCATTTAGTTAAAAAAAATATTTTTCTTTATTTTATTTCCTAAAAGCTGGCAACTTATTTGCATTTGTAACCTAATATATTTATCGGACGAGTAAGATTTTCCGGTCTAAACATGATACGTAATCTGTGATTAACTACATTAACATTTCAAATTTGTACTTTTACCAATAAATGTTCAAGTATTATCAATATTCAATTACAAATTGTGCATCCCTCCATCCCTCTCGAGATGCGGCGCTATTGGAAGTGTCACCAAATAATGTCCTACGTACGACGCTCACCCTGCAGAGAGGGTGGTTGGCGCATGCGTGTATCATACCTTCACCCTTCACATCCAATCCCCGAGAAGAAAGTGAGTTTGTTTTTCTAACTTCATTCAGAATGGACGACAATGATGACGCTCACTTTCCTCGCTAATTTTTCAATATCCCATCACAAACCTCCTCCCTTCATTTTCCATTTTCGTTAAAATAACAAAGTTACATATTTATATAAAACTAGTGGAATAGAAGAATATCCAAAAATGTTTGAAGAAGTAATAAAAAATAAATAAATAGCGAATGTTGTTTATAAATATAGCTATTGCAGCTGCATAATTTGTTTGTTACCGCTGTTGCAACGGTATTTTTTCTTTGTTGTTTAAAGGCAAACAACCTCTTGCCTTGTAAAAAAGAAAAAGGAAGGAAAGAGTATAAAACAATGCTCCTAGCCATCGAATACTCTATAGCGTCACAGGGTCGGAAGATAATAAGAGTTGGTCATGAGTGTTATAGTTTATATATTGTAGCTCATGTATCACTGAGGATGGCGACTTTGTCGTTGAAACGCGTTTGATTAAACGTAATTTTTGTGAGATCTTTTGTTCGAGTTTTTTTCTATCTCACGAGTGATGTGATAGGAAGATGGAAGAAACAGATTTTACCCAAGACTAAGTGAAAAAGTGTAGATCCAGCTAGGCACTCTCGGGATTACTCACTACAGGTGAACCCCTCAAGGTTTCTCCCATATAAACTCCTTCTAAATTCCAAAGAAACCTGCTTAAACTTTAAAGCAGATTATTTCACCACACTTTTCCGTAGTTGTCGAAACTAACATAAATTGTAACACGACTAAATCCTGAGTTATTTTACATTTTCGATACCTTCAAAAATATTGAATTTTTTTTAAAGTAAGACTGGATCCGTTGTAAAACAAACCTATAATCAGATTTGTATTATTAAAATCTTTAAATAACTTATACTACCGACTGTAGGTACTAGATGAAATTACATTTTATAATAAATAAAACAATGTGTACTTCCATGAATAAATTTAATGAGCCTTGGTTTCATCTAGTACGGAATTCCTCCGAAGGTAGCTTACAGTCTAAAGATATTGAGTTTTACATTACACAACAAGCCTATTAGAAGTAGTGTGTATAAATTAAATTCTAAAATGTGTAATAAAGTTTATGTTGGACAAACCAGTCGTGGTTTTAAAACTAGTTAAGTGAACACGCAGAAATTGGCGGTTGCACTATGAAGATTTTAGTTTTTATATAATTTTAAAATGCATTAAATTTCAGTTTTTTTACTAAAATACAAATTTCAATATTCTACATTTAAATTGTATAGGGTAAAAATATAAACGCATTAGAAATGTTAAAAATTAAGAGATTGATTAACAAGGACTTTAAACGAACAATTACATCTTACTTAATTATCACTTTCGCAATATCTATCAAAGCCCAGGTATATTTCCTCTCCCCTCTATTTAAATGGATTTTTGGCCTACTTTTACTAGGCCTGTTGTGTTACGTAAAACTCTTTTATCTTTAGTCTGTAAGCTGCCTTCTATAATACCGCAGCTGGTGAAACCTAGGTCTGCAAGGCTCATTTTATTTGTGGAAGTATAAAATTGTTTTATTCATTATCTTTAAATTACATGCCCACATAATATCATAATTTTTAGAAATCTGGTCATTGTGTAACATTGTTCTTATGGGCATGGAATCTAAGATGGCAGATTAGGTCTGCTTTAAAATTAGGCACAAGTATAATTTTATATAATAGTTTAGACATTGCAAAAAAAATATATATGAATATATTTCAAAATATTTGGGTAATTTAGGCCTAATAAAAAATAACTTATCAGGTGTAGTTCCTAGCCCACAATAACCAATCTTTAAAATCTACATCCAATGTTAAGCAAACGTTTTTTATATGATAACATTAATAAACATATTGTTAAAACAAACAGTTGTAGTTTTGTGGGTTCAGTTTAGAATGCGCTAATGAAGTTATCAGACAACCTGAAGTGGTAGATGCATCTCTAGAACCTTCAAATTCTGATCTTCAAACTATACCGTGGCTTATCTATTTGTATGCAAATTCAATGCTTTTAGTTACTGTTAAACAAAATATTATCTCCCTGATAGAAGGATTAAAGTTGAATTTCATTCAAATTTGGCAGGTAAGCTAAGTTTTATTGTTTAAACAAAGATCGTTAAATATCAAAATTGTGTCAGTTTGATAAAGTTTCCTCGATGTATCTTCCACTTAACTTATATTGTGCAGATCAAATGTCTGCACTTATTATATCAAGGTCAAAGTCATCCAACACCTAAATAACAAGACTCCACTCTATAGACAATACGATGTCTACTCGACCCTGACCTTCTCAAGATTTTGTTTACTTAGACAATGTTTTCAATATACGCGATTGTGATGCTCGTAGTTCTTAATATGTAAACATATCCTATACTCGCTACAGTTATTTGAAATAAAACGTTAAAATTTGAATAACTATTTGTAAAACTTTTGAACTTATACATGGTACAAATTCAACATGTTCTAAATCATTACTAGTGCACCAAATAAGTTTCTCATACTTTGGTGTAGAAGTCTCATTTCATTAAAATAGTGTAATTTGATGAGAGTGTGAGAATTTTTTGGGGGCTATTTTGTTACAGAAAAGAGAAAAACATAAAAATTGGGTTATATGCGACACGATAGAAATAATATGTTATTATGATATTTTTTGGGCATATTTGATTTAATGGTTATTATAATAAATCAGCTGTTATAAATTTACAAAATCTCTTTTATAACAAATTTTAAAATGGTTTACTTTCGAGAAAAACATCATTTGTAGCTCCTATTACAGTGTGTTTTACATATTTGGACAATTAGAACTTGGGCAGGTCGAACATTTTAAATCCGACTTCTTCACGACCGACGAACTGTTGATTAATAATTGTGTACAAAACATCTTGATGATCGTTTTCGCGATGCAGCTTTTTTTACATTTGTTTTTACCCTCTGTGATAGAAGAAACATTTTTCTTGGAAACACACTTTAAAATGATAATTACAATAAAGTGTCGCAATTGAATTTAAAACATCACAATATTGTACATTAAAAAAGATAAAAATAATCCACGACTTAACAATTTCCTGAATAAATTATATTTAATAACCTACACTTTATCGTCAACACTTTCTATATTCAAGGTTTTTCGCTTGCTAGTAAACAAAACCAATAAATAGGTCAACACAAATGTAGGTCAGACCAATACATTACAATAGATAAAATACTCTCCTTATAATACATACCTCCAGATATAGACCCAACTACTCCGACGCACTACTAACCCAATCCCCTTACCATCGTAGTAGTCGAAAATCGAACATATATTCTCTCGATTCAGCTGCGTTTTTTTTTATATTCTCAATAGAGTGGGGGGTTGCAAACCCTATAAAAAGCGAACCTACGTCACAATATGAGGGGTTGTAAAAAAGGTACGTCACCCCACGCGATTCAGTTTTTTATGCAACCCCCTGGTTATGCACCCTTCCTGCACGGGGGGTGCGCGTTCAGACGAATTGAAAACGAGTTTTTTCCTAACCCGACTGAACAAAACTAACGTAGGCAGTTTAATATTTCTTTATAGATTTGTGAAATTTTGCCTTTAGAATTGTTTCTGCACTAACGAAATTTATAAGTAAGTTATTTCAGTAAACCATTTCTGAGGGGATAATTATATAAATAACTTGAAATCGTTTACTTGAAATAAGCAACATTTGTGGAAGCTTTTAGCCACTAACTTCGGCAACCATGTAGGTTTTTAAAAACTGAGAATTATGAGTTAAACGTCGTCTTGAACAAATAAAGTGTTCATTGTGTTTTATTTAATTTAGTAAACTTTAAAATCACATTGAAAAACAATGTTTTCTCCCATTTGATCTTCGATGTTTTTTTAATACTTCTAAATTTTTTTAAAATAATAATAATAATAATGGTACAAAATCATTGGACCTCGCACATCCATTCACAAAATAAAAAATTATATTAGTAACCCGTCTTCCCAAAAATATCTCTATTGTACTTATACTTGAAAAAAAGTCTTTATTATTGTATTTTTTATGGAGGTAAGTTATGGTACTCAATTACCTGCGTTTTTGCATTTTAAATAGAAAATGTTTTTAAAGATAATAATATATTTAAATAAAGCCCAAGCTCGTGTATATATTAAATAGTATTTGATTGAAAAATTTTTTTTTTAATGACGGTGGTTTAGGTCCGTTTGGTTTTCTTTTTACCAATTATTATTACGGAATTGTAATTTTGATTTTTCAAATTGGTCTGTCACATTGAGCTTCACATTTTACAAAAATATGAATTTAATCGTTAAATAATCGGTTTTGGGAAATGGAATGTTTTAAAGCAGTCGAATTTAATTTTTTTTTTTTTTGCCGATTATATCTTTTATGATTTATTTTCTTTTTTTGGGAGAACGAATGCCTCGACTTTAAAGTTCTTAAAGGCACATTATACCAAAATTTGATGAAATTAATAAATTAAGTCTTTAGAAATAATAAAAGTCTTTAAAAATATCTCGTCATATATAAAAATATCGCCTCATTTTAAAATTAATTGAAATTGATTCACTCATTTATTCTATTTACTCTACAGAGACGACAGACAGATTTTATTCCAAAAACCAAAATTTTGGACTCTTGAGACTCCAAAATATATATATAACCAAAAAACTCGATACCGATTTTTAATCCATAAATATCTTGCTCTACGTTACAAATATGTAAGAAAGTAAAAACTATAACATTTTGATCGTTACAAAACACGGAGAAACTTCTTTACATCAAAATTTTAATATAAATCAATGAAGTCAAAAATCACGACGAGCATTTTAAACTTTTAAGGATTTGTGTTTTATGGGGATTGTTTCGAGCAATAATGTAAACATAACCTCAAAATAAGCTGATTCGGTAATCAGTTTATACGAAAATCACATAGCAATTAACATTACTCTATACATTATTGTACTTGTAATTATTTAGATATTAATTATTGAAATGTTTCCCCAACTAATTTTCAAAATGGATTTTTTACAACTTTTAATTTTCTCTCCAACATACGGAATTGTGTATTTTTCTGGTCCCAATGCGTAAATTGTTTGTTTAAAATGCTTATTCAACTTTTATCTAAACATTTTTAAACAAAAAATAGTACTTATGAAAATAAATTTAGATATTAATTTATTAAAAAAGTCAATCAAAATATGTCTTTTTTTCAGTAAAAACATGTAGGCCCTAATCTAATTAAGTGAAAATAAAACTCATTTAAATACAATGTTGAAAATTGAAAACAGGTTTTAGTCATCCGTGTTGTAGATTTTAACAACAATTTTTCCAACAGTAATTCTTGGGACCAAATTCAAAAGTTTTATAGTTCACAAATAAATCACAGGAGGAACTGAAACACTTTAATCAGTTCAGCTGTTTAGGTTGTAGTGGCAACAGCCAAATTATAACAAACGTTCTGACGTCCGATCTCACATAACTTTTATGGATTTTATTTAATTAAGCCCTTAAACTAAATAATCTCTACAAGCAGTTACTGAACCATATTGTGAGTTAAACGAATTGATTTAAATGGAGAAAAACGGCTGTGGTAGTTATTTGGAATATCTAACCGAACTCCACTCTCAGTCAATTAGCATAATGCGACTATAAAATTTAAACAATAACTATTAAAACTGCAACTTTTAAATTGGGCGAAACATAGGCTCATTTCTAAGATTGGACATTTTAAAATGATCAAAGTAAGAAATATACAATGATACTTGAACGTTGTAAAACGAAGAAATCGTTGTATACATTCTACTAATCCGATAAAAAAATTGTTATAACACTGCGAACAGGTTAGGATAAATAAGATCAGATTTAATATTCAAGAAAACTGAATACTTGTAATATAAACCTGTTCGTATATTAAAGACTATTTTAATATAAAACCTAACCTAACCTGTTCCCGGTGTTAAGACTAATTTTATGATTTACGGTGTTGCTTCGTTTATAAAACCACCACTTCCTCAGTTTCCACAACTTAAATCAGACATCGTCTATGGTAGTTATTTAGAATACCTACCTAATCTGCATTCTTTGTTAATTAACATGATGTGACTATGAATTATATATTTTTACTGTACTGTGTATATATAAATACTTGTTAGTATTTAGAGAAAATTCAAAAAACTGTAATTGGGCGGAATATATGCTCACATATGCACTTTAAAATGATCAAAGTACGAAATATGCTATGATATAACTTCGGTCGTTTGAATATGAGAAGTATTTGTTTAAATGCTACGTCACCATTGATAAGTAAACATAGTGGTAACACTGCGAACAAATTAGGATAAGTTAGATCAGAGTTCTTATTCAAGAATATTGAATACTTGTAATATAGACCATTTGAATATAAAACTTAATCTAACCTAATTTTGCCAGTGTTACAGCTAATATTATTATTTACGGCTTCGTAGCATTTACAAACCACTACTTTTCCATTGTACAAGACCAAAGTCGGACATTGCAAATTATTTCGAAATTTAGTCATTTTAAAACATCCAATCTTTGGATTGAGGATTTATTTTCCCCAATGTCGTTTTCAGAGAGTTTGCTTCCTACACTAATGAATGTTTGTTTCGTCAGTTGGATGTATTCACTCTTCACGTATACAATTTGGAAGTCCGAAGTTTTAAATTTGAATGTTGTAAACTTCATTTTGTAATTTAGGAAATTGGGGTTGAACATTAACTGCAGACATCATCAAAGTTTTGGAATTTTTAGTTGGATTATTGATTTTAAACTGACACCATGTTGAAACAGATTGAGCAGATTGCGATCTCATTCAAGATAATCCTAAAATCAATCTGTGTTCCAAATTTGAGTAAAGAAATGATCAAGTTTGCTACAGCTGGACTGTAAACTTATGAGTACACAATTTTCTAAAAACTTCTATACTCAAAAGGTGTTTAAAGAGTCAGGATCAGACCACATTTTAAACTCCCAAGTATAAGTTTCACCTTAAAGGATGCTGCAATGGAAAATATTTTCTATGGGTAAATACGATAAAAACATCAAATTGTTACTTAAAAGACAAATTTTGATAGTCTTGTGGTCTGCAAAAGTGATAAAGAAAACCAATAATGAAAAGATTATATTGGAAAGGGAAATTCAAAATGGCATAAACCATCAATTGAAGAAGAATTTAAAATTGTGAGTTTACACCACCCAAGTGGCACACAACTAATGGAAAATTTAAGTGTAGATAAACCAAGAAAGTGTAATCATAAAATACTCAAATGCAATCATTAAATGCAATTGTTTGAATTATATTAGACACAGCTAATATTAAACTCACAATGTATATAATTTTTTTAATTATATGACCATCATTTTAGATGAGATTCTATAAATTAATGTAAATGCTTGTGGCAGGAGCCTCTACTCACTACACTTGTGTCGGTGATTCGACCTTGCTGGATCTCATACGAATGTCACATTTTATTGGAAATTCAGAGTTCGAAGTCATATTCTTGACAGAACTTGACTATTTGTCTTGGTGAAGTGAGGTGCATTACATGAAGAATTGAAATTCGAATATTTTTTTGTCATTTATTTATTGCGTCATAAATTGAATAATACACTAGGTATGGACAAAAAATAATGTTTAATGCTCCCCATTTTGACGTTTTTAATTCGGTGTGTTTGAATATTATAGGATTGTATACACAATATTACATACCAAATTTAACGTTCTTAATTGTTGTGACCTACAGACGACAGACGGACGTCATGTTGAAAATCACGTTTTCGTTTACCTAAGGTTATGAAACATAAAGATCAGCCAAAAATCGTAGGTCTATTTTTTTACCAGTTCTTTTCCGTTATCCTACCTCCAAATTAATATTTTGTTAATTAGATTTAGTTGGGAAGGAATACTATATAGAACACCAAATACTGTTTATTAGAGACCAAATAATTTAATACTGGCAACATTTCATATTTTATATTCGAATAGATAAGCCGTATAGCGCCGGATAGTTAGCCTACCATTTTATTTTGATCATTAGTGTGACAAATCATGGAATGTTACCAATAATATATTCGAACTCTATGAGTCTGAATACCGGGTTATTAGAAAAGAATGGTGGGGTTTTATAAAATCCTGCTGAGGAAAACAATAATTGATTAACATATCGAGATACACAATTCCATTAATTGTCTTTTCAGAAAGAAGAAATGCCCTATCAGACGATATTCATTACACCAAACCAAACATTAACTTTAGGCGAGTCGCGTATTTTTTTTCAAAAATTGTATGTGGGTTTTCTGATTCCCATATGTATGAATTGTGTAGGACCATTGATATGGAATGTAGCTTCGTTTGAAAAAATTATATCATCTAAAAATGATTGGTTTTTATCAATCTTGTTGGACATTTCAACAACGAAATTAAAACGTTTTGCACCATCATCAGGTTTCAATCCTGCAATAGCTGGATTTTATATGCGTGTAATTTCAGTATTTTATGTAAAACTTTGTGGATTGTTGTTTTTGGCATACCTAACTCTAGGCTTCGTTGCGGTATTGACTTCTTAGGAATTCTGATTGCCGATTGTCTAATAAGTTCAACTTTTTCTACTGATACATTTGGATAACCAGATGATTTCTGTTTTTGAACTGATCCATTGTTGTTTTGTTTCTTCGAATTGTTTGAACCAACGTCGTATGTTATTTTCATGTGGTGGATCTTTTCTGTATTCGCGTCGAAATGCACGTTGCACTGAAATTACAGACTTGAATTCAGCCAGCAACAAAAGACATTTTGCTTTTTCTTTATTAGAGAACATAATAACACACTCCACACAGAAACTCAGAAAACACAAAACACATTAACACAACAATGCAACAACTAATTTTGAAGTTACAACAGCTGATAAACAAACTTTTGGGTTGTAGGCTATCAGCGATACCAATACAATACCACAAAATTTCTCTACTGTCTTCGTATGATTTAATGAAACCCCACCATTCTTTTATGATAACCCTGTATATAACGTAGCCTGTCTTAACCTAACCTATTCGCTACCTGGCCTAACTAAATCTACCGAGGAGTTTTGGTTCAGAATTCTCGAAATCACCTCAATTGGCTAAGTTAGGTTAGGTTATGTTATATATATTTAACCAAAGAACGTGGAGTACAAAACATTTGGGAGATGGATAACAGAAAGGAACCGAAAAATTAAATTATCGGAACCAAATAAGTTGTTGAAGAATATCGCACAGATATAGTTTTATAAATGTGTTTAATGCTAGTGTAAGAGAAAAAAGGGTTTATGATTGGCCGGACAAGAAGACGCCTTTGTAACATAAACAGTGTCGAGTGTCGGTCACGAGTTGTAATTTAATAGGTTGTCCAGGACTGTCCCCATGTTGTGTTAGTATTTATACGTTGTACTTATCACGAACTGATCCTATCGAGAAATATTCACGGATCAATAATTATCCATATTTCCTGCAGTACTGTAGTATGTATTTCATAAAAACGATGACTTGTGGTACCGTCCATTGCGATATTTTTAGATTAAACAATTGAAAATTGAAAGTGGATAATTAATGTAAATAAAAATGTTTGTTATATCTTAAATAAGTATTAGTGATGAACTTTAATAGTCCTAAGACAAGAGTTTAACATTAGGGTGAACCAGTTTTAATTTGTACAGATTGGGAAACTGCTACAAATAAAATTATATTAATTGATACTACGTTAAAATCAAAGTTAATTTCTGTTGTAAAATGGTGATTTCCTCATTGAGTGACCAAAGCAAGGACCTGTTTTAACTTGACCATTTGAGTTTTGAGTTTGTGACGTAGTTACTATCAAACTCGAATTCCAATTTCACATTTATGAATAAGGATTTTGAAAATAGATGGACAAGTTTTTCTTGAAAATCGGCAGTAGTAAAAAAATTAAAGAAAAAATGAACTGTTTACAGAAACATTTTATGTGATCAAATAATAAAAAAACTTCATAGCTACTAATTTTTATATTTTCATTTTATGAATTAAAACTTTAATGATTTTCATAGGATTGGTAAATATGATCAAATAAATTATTAATATTTAAACTGTTTTGTTGCATGGATACCCTTTATAAATTCATCCAACATAGAAGCAATGAATTAGAGTAAATATAAACAGTAGTCGGATTGTTTACACTTCGAGGTCCACAGCTTATAGAACCTAGTTAGTTTTTTCTGGTTAAAAATCTCTCTGTCATCATTGTCTTATAAAGGAGAGAAGATAAGAACATAGAAAAAAAATTGATAGCCTTTGAATACTCTAATAACCTCAGCATGGGAAGAGAACAAGAGTTGGACGTGACAGACCTGAAAGGAAACACGAAAGAAAGGGATTTAACCCAAAACTACAAAACAAATTCTAAATCCAGCTGGAGCCCTAGGAATTGCAATGTCTGTACTCGCTATAGTGAGCCTCTGAGGGTAGAACTTAATTAGTTTAGTTAAGACAAAATAAACTTTATGGTATCACTGATCCATACAAAATAATAATAATAATAAAGTTGGGAGTGAACAGTCGAAATGTAAAAGTAAATTGTCGATGTCGACTTAAAAAGATAATATTATTTTTAGATAAGTCTAAGCGATAAATATAACATTTTTATTAATTACTAAAGTTTATAATTAAAACTAATATTCTAAGCATAGTTCATTTATATAAAAAAAAAATGCATGAATGTACGACCAGAATATACCCACATACAGTATTTTATTTAATTAAACAACGCACTGCATAACAACAGATTGACGTTATTTAAATAAAGAATACACACTCACCTATTGTCGACTAGGACCCTCCAAATGGATATTTCCGACTTGAACTTGGCAAAAGTTTTCTCTATATTATAGTATGAGAGAAAATAAATGTAATTAAATTTCTTTTTCTTCGTATCCTATTGATTTAAACTAATTATTTTTGCGTTTAGGTTTTTAATGCAAAAATACATTTAAATAAAAGTACAACACACCGTATACACTTATAGAGAAAACCAAAATTTTAACAATAACAAATTAACTCCATTCTAAAAACATATTGCTAAGGACAAAATACAAAAATGAACCGAGAGTTCAGATATCAATCATAATGTGAAGATTTTTTTACATAAACAAATTACACAACCACATGTTATTATAATAAAATTACATTTATATTACGAATAATTTAGGTACTGTATTACTAAAAGGAAACTGTAGTGTTTCTAGATTTAAAATAATAATAATTTACTAACATAATGTATTTATTGTACGTACGTTTTGGTACATTTGCTTTTATAACAACAAACTTTGATCGAAAACGTTTTTATAAATTTTGATATATTTTTAGTGAACCACCTTACCAATTTTTCCCTAGCCGGTATTTTTGGGGTGATAGCAAACACTCCTTTTTTTGTATCATTAGTAGCTACAGTTTAGAAAAGGTAGACCAACATTATTAACAGACAATTTTAGGAAAATCAACTTTTGTATTTTGATTTTACAAAAAAAAATATATTAAAACTTTTAGTTTTGAGTAACATAAAAAGTTAAAAACCCCATAAAATTTGGCCAAGATATATGCTTACATGCCCAATTTGGACTGTATGGAAGATAATCAACAGGGACATAATTTCAAAAATCACATTTTTTTACTTAAAAGGCAATTGTTTTTTGTTAAAAGACTTGTTAATGACTTTTTTTAAATAGATTGGTGAATAAAACTACTTATTAGATTTTACCAAATATATTATAACTAATAGATTATAATTATAGGTAAAAAATTATTTAAGGATTATAGGAGGAATAGGGTTGATTACGAAGTTTGGAAAACTTCCGAATTCGATAAAATTAGTAATATTCATGTTTTGTGTACAGCCGAGTTCCATGTACTTGTCTTCCGAATCCCTCAAAAGATTTTAATAGAACTAACGTTTAATAATTTGACAAATTGATTTTGATAAAACATAAACAACTTGTTAATGATTTTAGTTTGAATGTCAACAAGACTTTTATGTAACTGCAAAAAGATGTTATGATTACATCAACTATTTACTAATAAAGTTTTTTAATATGTTTTATGTTTATATACATGTCACATATTTGAAAGCATAAATATAATTACATATCATTAAAATTGATCATATAATTATGCAAATTGTTCTCATCCCTTATTCTTATTTCAACCCCTCAAACAGTATGTAAATTATTAATGAGTTAAGTTTTTTTCTGTTTTTATCCTTACAATAGAGAACATAGTGGTCGCTAATTTCAAGAGGTATCAACTAATAAGAGGTGTAGAAAGCGATTCCTTTATAATCCTGTTGCAGCACGCGCTGGGTTACTGTTTTTGTGAACCCTTTTTAGCTTGTGCGAGGCGAAACCCAGCTGTTTGGAATTGCTAGGTAGACACGTCCGTGTTACACGACGAAAGGAACATGTTACATGTTGCTTACTCATATAAAGAAGCTTCATTTATGATGAATACTCTTACGAAATTGTTATCAAATTTTGAAACCTTTGTTATATCTTAGTTAACTAATAAATATTGGCAATAATTGTTAACAGTTTTAAAAAATTGCACAGGTTTTGTTAGTGTTAAATATGGTGTATGTGTCAGAATACTAGCATATAGTTTATTTTTCTCAAAAACTTTTAAACCATTTTCGACAAAACTTAAAACATATTCGTCCTATTTTGTGATCGAAAATTATATTCCTTTAAGGATTTCGTAGTCCTATTTCAAACCTTTAAATACCAATTTAAAACTAATAAATATGAGATGTGACGTATGTGTAACATCCTATTTCACGTTTCTTATGTATGGAAAATGAATTATCAACCAATTTTAATTTTGAAATCTATTTTAAATACTTTTGGTTTCATTTTTGAACAATTGTATTAGTTATACATGTCTGTGAAAATATGCATGTAACAAATCAAAATCAGAGATTTAAAAATTTAATTTTTTACATTTGTTTTATTTTTTGACCACATTTACCCCTTGAAAGATATATTTAAATATCTTAGTTAAAAGAAATGGTTGACGTAAAATAAAAGTGGAAACACATTTCAAAGATGTAAAAATAAATATTTTGTCTACTAATGTCAGTCATTAAGTATTCTTAATTTCACCTTTTCCGAACTTGAAACAAGACCTTTGATATTGAAATTACAAGTTTTATTTCACTTTATTACAACTACTTTTCCTTGTCTAAAAATTACTGAAATTAAAAAATGTCATGTATACTATAAATGTTTAATACTTATTCCAAATATTGTTTGAGTTTTGAAATTATTTTATATTGTTTGAGTTTTGTTAACAACAATTAACTGAGGTGATTTTTAAAACTATTTATATTTATTTTAAAACAAATATATAAAATTCAGTGAGAATCTTTTCTCCTCTGTATACATAGTTATAACAGAGATAGGATAATTATTTTCCACAGCTCTACTCCATTGTCAAAAATAAATATTAAGTAAAACTAAATGTAATCAAATCGAATTTCTTTAATGAAAATGTTTTTATTGAATTTTAATTTTTGTCTATCGGTTTGTTAAATAAGATTCTATATATTGACAATAATAAATTACTCCATGCAATTCTTAGGAACTACAGTCAACAAATCAGTGACCGCCATCTTGAAACTGGTGTGTCAGTATTTTTAGTTTATAAAAGAAGTGTCGTTTGATTTTTATCAGACATTTAGTGTAACCACTTAAAGACAAACCTGCATTACATATACCTCAGCCATTAAAATGATCAATAATTTGTCTGATCCATCGTTGTTGGGTCGGCCCAAGTTTTCAAATATTGTTTTATGCTTAAAATTACATACTTACATGCTTGAAGGTATCTTGTAGTTGTTTTTATGTCGACGTTTTGAGCTCGTAGAAATACATTAAAACCTCTTGTCTTCCTGTGTGTACGTGGAGGTTTTGTCACCCATTATGATAAGAACGAAGAGACAATTTACTTCAAAATTGTAAGTTTGTCGTAGACTGATTGCCTCGATAGGAACTAGCATTAACTTTTCCAGATGTCTAACAATCTAAAAAACAAACAACTTTAGCTCGACACCCTTCCACAATTAAGCAAAATTTTATTTCAAATTATTTAAAAATAAATTTTCAAAGGTAATTAAGTGTGGAATTTCGTTTACTTATTACATTTTTGATATTTTCAGAATTTTCACCTAAAAGTGACTCAAAATCGCAACTTTATCTGATTTTACATTCAGCTAAATAAAAAGTAAATTTTAATTGACAACAAGAATAGTTCGTATTGCTCTAACACGCCACACAGACTTTTACTATCATTATTACATGAGTAATCTTTTCATAGCGTTTAAGATGGTTCTTATGTACATTTAACCAAGATGGTGGTCAGGTCTGCAGAAATAGAAAGATAATATTCTATTTTGTTTTCAAATGCAGATCAACACTAGGAGTGCTTTATAAATGAAACAGGTGTACAGTATTTCATCAAATTAGATATGTGGGTATTTTTGATTTTGATTTTAAGTTCATAAAGACGTTTAACGAAATTGATTAAAATTAGGATAGAAATAAAATAAAGGTAACACTGATTTTCACTTAAAACAATAAATTAGAGAGGCTCAAAATATTAACGTTTATTGCTACAAAAGTGATGGTTAAATAGAAAAATTACATTTCGGTCAAAATCCTATTTGTAAAAATGTTGAAAATTGGTGTAGGAAATAATATGATTAAAAAAAAAAAATTTTTTTTGTCATACTTATTCTAAAAAAATTTTAATGTACCAAGTTCTAATTTGATGATTTATATTATTTTAGTCCCGGTATACTTCAAAAAATAAACCCAAAACAACGATATTATTCATAACATTTACGTTTTACAAGGCATTAGCCTATGTTTCCGCTATTCAAAAATATATATCTCCACTGAAAATTGTAAATTTTTTTTATTTCAGACTTAAACTTACAAATATAAAATAAATTGGAAGATATACGACTGTATCATCTCTACAGCTTAAACGACTTAACCAATCTTTAAGACATTTTCACTAATCTTTTCTATCGGTGTTATAACTAATTGTGCACTGGGAAACATGAAATTTTATAGTTTTATTTGTAATCCCATAAAACAACAAAAACATGTTAATTTCGTTCGCAAAAAAATGGCAAGAGGACTGAGAAGGCTCAGAAAGAATGTCGTTTTAAATATTATTATTATTATTTTATTTATTTTGTTCTTATAAAACCCACCGCACCCTAAAACTATTGACTCTCTGTATATATTAATTAAAGTTAATAAATAGTTGACACCTATATTCTCAATTTTTTTTATTTTGTATCGGAAAATGTACCAGTAATTTAGTATTATATTCCTATCTTGAATTAGACTCTATTTGAGATTATCTTTTTTTTTTAATTTCAAACGACCATTTTCTATTTAAATATAGTTTTACCATTTTATCATATAGAAAGTTTTTTAAAGCTTTAATTTATACGTTGATTTGCATAAACAAAGTCTTGTTGATTTAAATTTACTAAATTTGAAAAACGAAAGATTCCTGTTAAGGAAGGTTAAAATCGTTCTACCTCAATTCCAATTGCAACCTTTGACAATTCAAAGAAAGGTTTTGTTCTATTCTAAGCGAGAACGAGTTTTTTCGCCACGACTGTATCTCCCGCGTTCCGCGTGTGTTCATGACGATTCTGTTGTGAGGATTATAGATTTTTTTTTCATTGGGGCGAGACTGTGGGGTGGCGAGGGCTAAAAAAACAGGGCGCGTGGGGTGAATATGCAGGGGTGGGGCATAATCATAATAGCAATCGATAAAGACAAGTGCGAGAGTCTCGGGTTGTGGGACTGATTACGCTGACTCATCATCCCATTAAACATTTACAGAAAGCATTTCGATTCGATTATTTTAGGTTAGGTTAGGAAAAGTAAACACTCCAACACACACGGTAAGTAATAATGTCTATAGTAATGACAATGGTAATGCATAATTAAGAACTATTAGTAGGGAATAATGACGTCGAGAGGGTTCTCAGGTGTCACTGGCGTTATGGTTAAAAGTAATGATATTCAATTTGTAGTTATTTTCTTCCTGCCCGGATGTATTTTGAAATTACAAATGTATGCATTATTTATTACGTGTGTTTTTAATTTAAGGAGGAATGTTTCAATCTTACAATATTAATATCTCATATATATGTAGTATAGAAACGTTAGGTTAGGTTAGGATAGGTTAGGTTTGGTTTTAATCAACGAATTACCTAGGATTACAAGATTTAAAGAATAACCTAGGAACAAAATAAACTCGTCTATGGTTGCGATTTATTTTTGAATATTCCAAATAATAATCCGTAATTTACTTGGTTCGGACATTCAATCTTCATATTTCACCAGAATTTAATTATAATCACTTGCGCTGATTTTGAGATATTCAAACGTTTCAACCGGTAATCCTGAAGCAGCAACTATCACGTTTTATTTGAACCGTTAGAACTTAATATTATCAAAATCATTGCAGCTAATTTTTAGTTTTATCTTATGACGGCATTTATAACTTTGTGGGTACAATTTGTTTATTAGTGTATGAGGTAGTGTCTGATCGCTTATTTATTCTTCTTAGAAGATTAAGAAATAAAGTTAATAAATTATGGCAAAAAACTATGAAATCACTAACAGTGAAACACACCTTGTCTTTTAAAAGTAGGCTATATACGCTCGGAATTCAGCCTATATGCTAACAGAACACTGGAATCGCTTTTAAATGTTTTTGGTGTATTTTCACTTTTACCAACCTCCATTTTGGCTTTAATATGTGAAGGTAGTTAGTTGCATATAACGGGCTATTATATAAGTCCTAGATAATCGTACAGGTTTTTGACAGATTTTCACTTTCCATGGAAACAGAAAAACCTATTGTCTACATGGTGAGCATCCGTCGTCCTTGTCGTTTGGACATCAACACCATAGTGGCTACACAAATTATAGAACATTAAATTTGGTATATAGTATGTTCTTGTAGAGAACCCTATTAAGAACCCTAATATATTCAAAAAATCGAATTGTAAATCTCAAAATGGTAGCCATATTAAACAGTTTTTTGTTCATATCTCTTGTGTTATTCAACTTATAACACACTAAATTAAATACTTTTTTTTTTTAATTTCATGTAATGTTACCAATTCCACCTTTCTGTTATGATAAATAACCAAATTATTGTATAAAACATAATTTCAAACTCAACCAAGAAAATATTATGGTTATGAGATCGGGCACGAGCGTAGAGTGAAGACTTCTTTATATAAGTACAGTTCCAAGGTCCGCAGATGCAGCACTTATTTTTATCTTAAAAACATATTTATGCTTCATTAAATGCATATTTTAAAGTGTACAAAATGAGATATCATGGAACGTTGTACAGCGTTCTGATGCAAAATTTATCCTTTTAAAATAATTTTGTAAAGATTGAAAATTTGTCACCGTATTGAAATTTAAAGATCGATTTTTCTGGTAACGATGTTTAAATGGGTGTAAACCAAATCTAGAAATAGGAAATATCAAAATCAAACTATAATTACCATCTATAAAGTGTTAACTAACACTCAAAGGCCGAATATTTTTAATTCAGTAAGTCAAAATGGTGCCAAATTACCCAATGCGTAAGATAAGAGACACTCAATTTCATGATTCGCGTATAGTGTAATCCCAATAGTTAGAATTTATTAGTTAGAATAAAAATTCCAAAACATACGATTCGTATCATGTTTTGTACAACTTCCAACACAGAATTGTTCTCAACTATCTAGTACATGTTTGGTAAATTCTCAAAATAGTTCAATTTCAATTTTTAAATTTTGCCTATAATTTTCTAATAAATCAGTATAAAACACATTGAACACTGCCTATTGTGCAGATTGTCTCGTTCTATTGTTATTAATATAGGTGTATTATACAAAACAAAAATAAAATTTTCTGAAAATGGTTCACCAAATTTCTAACGTACAGTCCATGAATGCTATAGTTTGAAGACTCATTGAAATGTTATTAAAGTTTTCAGTACAAATAGTTATTTTAGGAAAAAACATTTTTTTTTTTAAATATTACTGTTATCTTTGTAGGATGACCGTTTCAAACTTTTTTCATATATAAATTCTTCCAGGTTAGTAGAAAGTCTGGAATATAATTTTTATAACGACTTCCAGAGTACATAGAAAAACGTAAAAACTGCGTTCGAAAGCTCTGAGTTAACGCTATCTACAAGATGCTCCAAAACTAAAATTCAATTATAAAGAATGTTCCAAAAATTATAAATAGTGTTTTTCTGACAATTTTTTAATGTAAGCCGTGCAATATATTTCCATATTCATTTTCCTCTCCACAAGATGAAAATTTTAGTTGAATAAAAAATTGTCTAACTGTTTTAGTTTTATAAAAATGTAGAAGTTTATAAATTTAGAGAATGTAAATATTGCACTTTCAATATCCCCATAGAATATGATCAGAGGAATTTAAGTCAGAGAATCTCGGTGGCAATTCAATACTTCCTCTCCTCCCAATTCATCTGTTGAGAATAGTGGTACTAAGATAATTTCTTACTTGTAATTGGTAATGAGGAGGAGCCACATCAAGTCGGAACCATGTGAACGAACCGGTGAACATTGGATGGGGCGCTGGATCTCAGTATGATGAGCAAGTTGTAAAGCTGAAACGGTTCTCTTAGGAAGCCCACATATCACCCTTACCGGCCTAGACGTTTAAATTTGAGGCCATTGAGTTTGCTGCTCTCTCATCCAGTGAGGATTTTCGGTTAACCTTGTGTTTTGTTTGTTCACTATTCCAGAAAAAGTAAACGTAAAAATTATTATCAGTAAATACAATTTTTAGCAAAACTGCCATCTTCTTGTTCATGATTTGCCTATAATCAAAATAGTTTTCTACCAGTTCCTGTAGCAACTGCATATTTATAAAAATGAAAATTCTCATTCTTAAAGACCATACTGACCGAAGTCTAGCTGATGCATTCATTCACAGCAATTTGATTAGTCGAAATGTGTGGGGTCTCTTCAATGGAAAGACACATAATCAGGGCTATTTCTTCAGTTGTTACTGATGTCGGTCTACCGCTTTAGACTGATCGACAACATTTCCTATTTTTCAAATTTTTTAAGCATTATTGACACTGCAGACTATGTAACGGTAGGTTTCATTAAAAATAGAACAAACTTCCGATTGTGTGCACCTCCTGTCATCACACCCGTAAATCATTAAAATATCAATTCTCTGCTTTATTGAGATGTGCCATAATTAACAAAACTTGTACTCCTACACACAAAATCTTAAAAACACACATTATTTCTTCACCGCTCAATGAACTGATTATGACTAATATTTAACATTAACCAGAGAAAGTAGACATGACAGAGCTGAAAGAAAGTGCAGAACAGATAAGAGATTTTTTTCAGATATCAAGAATTCACAATACCGTATCTTCACCACCATTTTTCATATTTTGTGTTTTTTAGAGTAATCAAATTACCATCCAGAGGTCAATAAACATTTCCAGTCCGCTATATATCAATGTTAAGAAGTATTTTGAATGAGCAATTTACATATAACAAAATATTTCAAAATTTTTAAATCCCCCTTCATCACCAAATAAAACACTCTCCAAAAATTTTATAGAGGCTCTTTATATTTACTTTTTCCCATAAAGAAAAAGTTTCAGAAATGTAAAAAAACGTACATTTTTATAATTAAGTATTGATGAAGTCGCTATTCCCGTGATTATTGATACTGTAATCGATTATTGGCGCTAACGTTCTCGATTTTTCATTTAAAACGTAAAATATAACTTATGTATAGGCATATTCCGTGAAGCATTTTCATCCATGTTTAATTCATTTTTTAAAAATATTATTTGAAAATCATCGCCATATAAGATGGTTGATCATATGAAAGTAATGAAACAAATAAGATTGCCAAGAAGCATTACACAAGGAAGACATGGTACAAGAAAAAGGTAAGACAAACACGGACACAAGATGTAGAAGATAATTCAAGATTTTGTCAAGAAGAATTTTGGAAAAAGTGGTATCAGAATTGTTGCAGAGACCATGATCCATTCAGGAGCCGAAATAAAAGCATAATAAATATTGGATTAATTTGCAGGTATCAACCATAAAAGTAAAATTTAAAATGGGTGCAGTCTATAGAAAACAACCTTTACGATTAAATCAATCTATAATTTTTTTGAAAATTAAAATTAATTCTATTTAAAATTGAAGCTTTCATCTTAAAAACTTTTTTTTAAATCGTTCAGTATGTTTTATCGTGGCAATTGTGAATATATTGAAGGTTGTATATCCTAAGATTATTCCACCCCTCCTTCGTCCTGTTTAAATAAGGTCTAACTATATAGTGAAATCCATTAGATGCAAAGTTGTATGAATCACAATAAAATTATTGCTCATGCAAAACCTTTTACACCATGTACATAAAATGTTTTTTTTAACTTTAATCTATAAGACGCACTGATTAAATTGTGCTCATTTGAATCAAAAACAAACTAAAATGAAATACCCGACATCAAATATGGAGGTCAGTCATCTAGGGAAGCGATTCCTTCTACCGTATTGAATGGTTTTGCCACTCAAAGTTGTAACATGAACATACAACAGCATCAACTTGGTTACGACTACCCTAACCTGAAACACGTTAAGGGATGGGATTTACGTTGAAATCCCCCATCCATGACGAATAGTGCATGCTTCAAAGCGTTTGTCTGGAGTTTTTAAAACAAAACATACTGCTGCTTCTGGTAGTTTAATACAACGTTCATAACCTTTGTTTATTTATTATTTCCGGATAAATTATTATAACCTCTATCAGAAATGGTGATAGTTCAAAAAAAAATCGGATTTAGTAGTGTGTACAAGACCACTAACAGTAAATATTAGTGAGAACTGTACAATAAATAAGTTCAGACTGTACTTAACAGACTGTTCAGTTGTTTCGACTGTAGAAATGGACATCCTTTTTCGTTTCATGGATTAAGTCTTTAATCGGTCTGAAATAGAAATAATTAATATTACTTTAATTTAATTGTCGTTTACAATGTATGAAAAGCAGAAACAATGTGCTAGCATCCTAAAATGCAATATTCTACTGTTGGTTACATTAAAAAATTACTGTTAGGATATTCATTTATTTTCAATGTTTAAAGTTTTTTATGCCAGAAACGGAAATACCTATATACTAATCGTAATTATTAATTCACACGAAGCCAAGCAACAATTAAACGTAAAAAGGCATACAATTAGAGAGATAATATTAAATTTCCAGAAGTCTTTTCTGTGAGTGATTAAGTGTCAAAGTTTTCAGTAATCGTTTAAAAGTTTGAATGCATGCAACAGAACTTAGAAGATTACTTTAAAACAATTATGAAAAAGCTTTAGATTGTTGAATTTAGTAAATATGTGTATTTGTATAATATTTAGATTTTTGTGTATGACGATCTAAACCACGTAATGTATTATAAATCTGTATACACTGGTGTGATTTTGAGGTTATAAATAAGATAAGACATACAAGATTTTTATTTTTATATTTTTAATGTAAAATAAATTGTTATTTCGTTAGTATTCATAGTGCAGTTGGAGTATAAACCTGTAATTAATTCGATAGGCCTAGTAGACTGTAAAGAACCAATTTTTATGTTTGTTTATTTGTTGCCTGAACATCAGAACAGTATATTATGGTCGGGTAATTCATAGAGATTCATTAATTATTATATGACAATTATTTGACGAATAAATATATTATTCTTATTATTAAAAAAGACGATGTGTATTTTTTATTACAAATGTTTTTCTGTCATATAAACAGAATGTTTATTTTAATTGAACCACCATTTCTATTTCTCCGTTCATTAAAAAAATCAAAACACTTTAAATGGAGACTTTTTCTTTAGAATTAAAATTATGATAATTGATTTATAGAAGAAGTTCATTGGTATTTCAAATGTTGGATGGGATATTTTTTTAAGTTGGTCACCCATATTTTTGTTGATACAGATCGCTTTAGATGCCCTAAATAACGCCTGTTTGGTCATGAAGATGAAGACCTCATTTGGGGTTTGTTTGTTCAGTGTGTCTTTAAAAAAAGTAATTAATTTTTTATTTTTTTTATTTAATAGTAGGCCTAAATCCAAATTTCGTTTACTGCTTGGATAATGTTTTTGCACGTGACTAAAAAACATTTTAATTTTATACACTTTCAAAATGGCGTGATCCTGAATTTCACAAAAAATTGACAAACGTTTACAAATTCAATATATTTTGCTCTTTAACAAAAAACGCATTGCTGACTTTATTTTAACTGTAGGAAGTAGGATAACTGAGTTATCAAAAGACAATATTTTCATTGTAATTAACTAAAACACAACCATTAGTTTCTCAATGCTTCCAATATGAGATATTTTGGAAATATTAATTCATGTTTTTGATTGGTTTTTACAAACCATTCCAAATATTTAGTCATTTACAAAAAATTTATCTTTTATTGATGACTCGGTTATCCTACGACCTACATAAATATATATAGCTTTATTGTTAAAAAAGGTAAATATTTTCATTTGTAAGTTGTAACTTAAGAAATTCGGAATGAGAGATTCTATTTTAAGAAATCCGAGATGAAAAATTTAAATTAACTCCATTTTATCAAGATTTTTTTTTACAATAATTAGAATATTTTACACATAAGTTAAACATTAGTATCTAACATGTATGTAAAATTTGGACTCTTTTTATAAATCCGTTCTATAGATATATTTTTTAATACACAAGCTGACAGACGAAGCGATTCCGGATTGTGTTGTTTGGAACCGCCTGATTCGATATGTATTATCAAAAATAAAGCTTATTATATAAAACAAATTTCGATACATTATTTTGAAATTAAAATTAAATATATCTGTAACAGTTAAAAATAATTCAGTTTCTAACCAAAAATAAGGCATATTCTTCATTTAAAATATTTTGTATTCTGAACGGTTGAAGAGACGCCAATGATGGTCTAATTAAAAAAACACCCAGTATTAAGTATAAGTTTAGTAACAATAACAAAAGTATAAGCCCTTACATTTCACAGAACTTTAATTTCGCGATACTACAACACAGTTCGCACAATAAAATAGCTTTAAATTTCTCTCATCAATAACGGAAATATTCTTTTGTAAATTTAAATGAAAATCCGCGGACGTAAAAGTTTGCGGTGCCGCTCCACTGCGTCCTCTTGTGAATAATACATCTCAGGAAGGGCCGAGAAAACTTCAAAAATTACTTACAATCATACTTTTCTTTTCGCAAAAACCTTTTTTCCCTTTTTGTATAATGTTCTTGGCTGTCGTCTTAGTTTTGTGAAACGATCAATTTTGATAGAAATTATTGTGGAGTGGGTTGGGTGTGTAGGGGGGGACGTCTGATTGATCAGTTCCTTTCAACTAGCTCCTTCTCCTCCCCCCCCCCATTCATCCCCTTTCCTTTTTCCTTTTTCTACTGCTTGACAATCGCAGAGTTACAACGACTTTTAACAGCTTAAGACATCTGTCCACATTGGATATGATCGGTTCCATATATTAGAATATTTCTGATAATATAGGTCTATAAATGTGCGTGGTAGTCAACCCTCTAGAGGTAACAGTTTTGTTCTGTATTTGGTACTCAGTTTTGGATTGACGACTGTTAGAAAAAATAGTGGATCAGAAAATCGGTTAAATTAATAGGGGAATTTTAAAATGGCGACAAATTTTTAATTTTAAAAAAATGTTCTGTTGAGTATTACTTTTCACCTGCAAATCCTCGCAATATCTAAGTTAATGCAGCTTTAAAGACTTAAACCCAAACCACAAAATAACACAATTACACAAAACTGTATATTGCATTTAGATTACCTTATGTACATTTCGATAGCTCTGCTATCATCTTCAGAGGTACACTGTGTTTGGGGTTTTTTTCCTTGCTCATATAAAATCATCACTAGTGATTTATTTATTCAATGTTGACAAAATGTATTTGATTATATAAAAAGAAAAATATAAATTTACATTTAAATACAAAATTGTTATCAACACTTCAACATTATAAATAAAAGTAGTAATATTTGCCGTTTATTATTTAAGTATTCACATTCCATTTAATATGATTGTTTAAAAAAAATAAAAGTAATATAATTGTAGACAAAAAATTTAATGTGATTACTAATAAAAAGAAATGATATTTGAACGTTGTTAAATATATATATATATATATATATATATATATATATAGTCATAGTTAATAAAAAAATTGTAATATGATGGTTGATAAAAAAGTGATTTGATTACTGCTAAAACAAAAGTTAAATGAAAGTTTATAAAAACAAATTGTGATTGGATTGTTGTTGTTAAAATGATGTAATATAATTGTTGATCTAAACAAAAATGTTGGTATTGATAAAAAAAAAGTTATATAATTGTTGATAAAAAATTGAGACTTGATTATCGCTCAAAAAAACTTAAATTGTGGATTAAAAAAAAACTAATTTTGAAATTGGTAAAAAAGTTTTGAGATTGTTGATGGAATAAACTGTAATACGATTGTTGATACAAATTTTAAGTGAGTTGTGAGTGTTGATAAAAAATTGTTTTGCATGTTGCTATAAAAAATTGTATGATTGTTATTAAAAAAATCATTATGATTGTTGATTATATAAATATGTGATTTGATTGTTGAAAAAAGTGATTTGATTCCTAATAAAATTATATGATAGGTGATTTAAAACATTTAACATATTTGTTGTTGTTAAAAAAAATGTAACATCATTGTTGATAAAAAAAAACTAAGATTACATTGCTGCTAAAAAAATAATGTTATATGGTTATTGATAACAAAAATTGTGATATGATAGTTGGAATTTTTTTTGATATGACTGTTGATAAAAAAAATGTAAATTTGATTGTGTTAAAAGAAAAATACGGTTGTATATAGGGATGTTGATAAAAATATATATATTATGATATAATTGTTTCTACAAAAACTTTAATATGAGTACTGTTATATATATATATATATATATATATATATATATATATTTTTTTTTTTGTTAATAAATGCAATACGTTTTTTGCTAAAAATAAATAAAATATGATTAAAATAAATTGTAATATTTTTGTTGCAAAAACCAGATTATGGTTGAAAAAAATTGTAATATAATTTTTTCCACACAAAAAATTGTATTAAGTTTGTTACTAAAAACTGTTAAAAAAATTTACAATGGAGCTAGAAGAAACGGGGATTTTGGTTATTCGATCTTTTCGAAGTCTTACAGAAACCTACAGTTGCTAGATTTTTGAAGCTAGGAGATGTGAATTTATTAGAGTGCAATATACATTGAATTAAACTAGTACAATCAGGTAATGGCAATGTTACTTCTTTCATATCAAAATGTATAAATAAACTAACGTAATAAGAGAATTTATTCATAAACATTTAAACTATCACATGGAGTAAGATAAAATTTAAAGATTGTCATTTTATATACAATATAATCGTCATTATCATCTAATAACATTTATACATGAACAAGAGGGAAGTCATTACTTTAAGCTTAAGTAGATGAAACCAGCCAATCGTAGTAATGATTTTCTAAATATAAATTGAAATTTTGTTTAAAATTGTATACGTGAGTAATTAAAACCAAGATTGTCTGAAGTAAGGGGATAAGTACTTTACGCAGTTTTCTATAAGCACTTGGAGCGCCACATCATTGTGCTGTTTTTATTCCTGCGATTGTGTTCATCCTTAATACCTAGGTTGTGGTCGGTAACTAGCTGATAGTTGGAAAACGTCAAAAGTATGTCGACTATTTCGGGGTTCTAGCAATCTCAGTTGATTAACTGTTAAATTTTCTAACAGGCTATAGATAAGGATTTATAGATAAATTTAAAACATATATATCTTTACATCAGTCATTTTGACACTTACAATTCAAATTATTTTTCTAAAAACATGCATTCTGAATAAAATTACTATTAGAAAACCTAATACAGTAGTACAGATTACTATGTGAAATTGTTAATGTGCAGATTAATGTGAAATCCAATTATAGTCACAACTAAAAAGCGTTCGACTATTTATATTTTGAGGTTTACACTAAAAAAAATAAAGCCATAACCCAAATTATCATTTTACTTTTACTATCTCAAAGAAGGGCATATGTATAGCAATAAATGTAAATTGTCTAGCAGAGCACAATGAGGGTTTTGTAAAACTTTCAGATACATTATCTCAGAAAACGTTAAAATTGATTAACTTTTTTGTCACAATCTACCCAATAAGTTTTTATGTCATTCATACATTTTAATAAAAAGTGACGAAAATTGCGACTAACGTAAGAAATTATTTCTGACAAAGTGTTTCAAACGGCGCTATTGAAAAAATATTTTGTTATTTGTATTTCTGATTAATTAACAGGTAGTAACACCGAAGAAAAGTCCTCAATTTGACTGAAATCCTAAGAAAAAAGTAATTGAAACTACTATAATAGACTATATATCTGCTAGTATCTACATAATTAGTTTGAGTAGGCCTACAATCTTCTGCCAATTCTAGCATTGTCTTACTATTTATATTTTCCTACGCGTTTCGGAGTTCCTCCATCTTCAAGATAACAAAGGAGGTGGAGTCTGGTGGTAGTAGGTATAGAAAAGCTGTATATGTGAACTAATTCTTAACGGACGAATCCAGTAGCAAAATAGGTCCTTAAGATTGAGTAACACCGAAATGCGACGACATATAAATAAGACATTGCTAAAATTGGCAAAGGATTATACTCAAACTTAATTAAAACTTAATTTCCCCTTGTCCTCGTAATACCGTTATATTATAATTTATTGTGTCACATACAAATATTATATTGTTTTATTAAAGCAAGATTAATTATTGAATATTGTTGTTATTAAAGCAAGTATTTTCTTAATTTTTACTCGCATATTATTTGGGAGAAAAATCATTTTACTTTCACACACGTAGCATATTTAAAGTATATGTGCTTGTCAACAAATTAAATGATGTTTGAATTTGACGTTCGCTGAGCTGCAACCAAGATATATAATTATATAATTTGAGGTATTCGGGTGTATCTTTTATCATATTTTAAGACGATTTTTTTAAACTTTATCACAAATAGTATAGTGAAAGTTATTTTAATGGATAAATAAAATCGATGTCGAGGTATTAGTGGATACATCCCTTTTGAAGTTCCTTGAGCCCCAAAAAAGCTGTTCTTGAAATGATACCTGTCCTTCTGTCTGGTCTGTCGTCTGTGAAGTGTTACACAGCATAAACGCGTGGACCGATTTTGATAACAATTTGCTTAACTGTATCTTTTAAGAACCCAAACAAAACGTGTTGCTCGTTATCTCTCAAGAAATTTCCTTCTATGAGATATCGGTAAACAAGTCCAGTTATACTATTTTAAAATTCAGTTATATTGTTTTAATTTTAGTGAAATTAATGACACAAACGCGATGCAAAATCACAAATAAAAAGTATTATGGTTCAAGTGTAATTGACGAAAAATTAACCGTCATCATTAAATACTAGTAAATTGCATTGGTAGATTAAGGAGTCTTACCCGGTAAATTTTGATTTAAAAAGTTGTTACACAGGTTTTCTGAATGACATAATCTTTTTTCCCAACGACGCTCATAGATTTATATATATTAAAGTGTAAACTTGTTTCGTTCGCGTCAGTGTCTCGTCTCTGGCAGGTCGCGAAGCCTATGTTAAAGAGATTTCACTCGCTACGCACGGGTGTGTGACTCGTACCTACCAGATCTCATAACTATATGAAAACAGATTTTCTTGGTAGATCAGGATCCGAAATTAGATGTTTTTAAATAACTTCCCTGTTTTTACCATGGTGAGGGTGCTGTTGGTACAATGGTACCATTACATCCAGAACTGAAATTTACACATTTTTATCTAATTTAGTGTAGGTATTATAAGTTGAATAATACACTAGAAGTAAACAAAAATACTGTTTAAAATGACCACTATTTTGACATTTCAATCAGATTTTTCTGAAGGTTTATAGACAAACTATACACCAAAGTTCTTTATATTTTTGTGGACGCTACAAACGACGATGTACGGACAGCATATCGGAGAAATCACTCTTTTTGTTTCCTGAAGTTGTGGAACATAATCACACAAAAAACGGAGATAGAAATTTTTTGCGATTATCAAAATTCTCCTATACTTCGAATACTTACTAAGTAAAAAATAAAAATGTTTACTAGTGCGTTGTAGTGGCTAGCGTGTAATCTATTTTGGAATGCAACTCATCGGAAGGTCCTTGACGAAGAGAATTGTCTAAATCTTGAAAATTGTTTCGTTCTATATATTATTACATTAAATGCTCAATTAATACTTTTATTATTATGATATTGGAGGAGGAAAACATATTCTGTTAGCTCTCTTGTTTAAAAAAAACTTAGGAACGCCTCTAAGTAGGTTTTGAATATAGACCCCATCAATGAATTTGATTAAGATATTCATGAAAACTGTCATTGCCTCCAAACTATGCACTGATTTTAGCTGTATCATTGATTTGGCCTCACTTTTGTAATGTAGGGCCTAAATAATAGTGCGTTCATAAAAACACTTCACGATGATTGTGCACTAGAAAATATGACATTCTTATTTAACACTTTTTTATATGAAATAAAGAAAATTTGGTAAGTAGGCTACTTATTAACCGTCAACGTGTTTTTATTAGTTTGGAGATACAACATCACTCATCTATTACCGTTGAAGAACTCTTCAATAATTGTGCTTAAAAGCAACACTAGGGACTAAGGATTTCTGTCGTCATTACAATGGATAAATTTAGTATGTGTGGTTATTTTAGTTATACCGTGGTGTGATTTTTTTTTTTTTTGAACATTTTAGGGACCTAAAATAATCTGATGTGAGGTTAAGGTTATAAAAAAATCAAAATACATGTTTTGGTCATTTAACAACTACCTCAAATTTAGACTAAGGTCTATATAAAATAAAAATGCACAAACTGTCTTACTCGCCCGTCTCACAACCCAAATAAAAACCAACCAAAACTAAAACCTCAGTTCGGTAACTGGCAGTAAAATATTGAAAAAGATTCATAATCGAAGACTTTGATAGACTTTAAGTTATTTATATACTTAAATCAGAATTAAACTTCAAGGATAAAATAAAGCAAAAGCTTAAAGTTTCAAATATTTAATAGTATAAATGAGCTACAATTGTTTTGCCTTGCGGCATCGGTGGCAATCGGGCAGGACGGTATTAATTTTCATATTTTGATGAAATCTGTAGTACCGATTATGAGATATTAAACCTTTTATAACAGCGCACAAGCCATTGTTTGGTGTTTTTACCATTACACACGAGAGAGAAGAACCAGTACGTTTTGTTTGGAGAACTAGAGGCTACACTTCAGCAAAAGTTGCTCAAAATCGTTAGAGACGGTTTTGAGAAAATCGTAATTTTGTGTTATTTCCTTATGATAGCTACCCCTAAAATTTGTGTTATAAAAAAAATGGAAAAATTTACCGAGCCAAAATATGCCCACATTCTAAATTTTATTAAAATTGGTCAACGTGTTTTGACTGTAGTTTACGGTAGACAGACAGGCACCATTCCACAAAACTACTTTTTGACTGTAGTTTACGGTAGACAGACAGACGTCATACCAAAATCCACTTTTTGACTATAGTTTACGGTAGACAGACAGACATCATTCTAAAAACTACTTTTTGACTGTAGTTTACGTTAGACAGACAGACGTCATACCAAAATCCACTTTTTGACTGTAGTTTACGGTAGACAGACAGACATTATTTCAAAATCTACTTTTTGACTGTAGTTTACGGTAGACAGACAGACATCATACCAAAAACTACTTTTTAACTGTAGTTTACGGTAGACAGACAGACATCATACCAAAAACTACTTTTTAACTGTAGTTTACGGTAGACTGACAGACATCATACCAAAAACTACTTTTTGACTGTAGTTTACGGTAGACTGACAGACATCATACCAAAAACTACTTTTTAACTGTAGTTTACGGTAGACTGACAGACATCATTCCAAAATCTAATATTTGACTCGGAAGACTTCAAAACAGTGATATATTCGCAAATATATGGAAATTGTTTTTTGACTCATCACATGATTTTTTTCTATACTATATACAAGTGTGAAACTAAAAATAGCTCACTACTGAAAACTTTACATAATTATATGCAAATTAAATTTCCACATTGTAATAAAACTATCCTTGTAAGTTCTTCTTTTTTTAGATCACAGAAAGTCTCTGAAATATTTTAATATTATAATATAAAAAATCATTTTATGTTAGCGATTGATCACAACGCATGACATCTCTAGGTTAAGTCGCGTGAGTGTTTATGTTTTTGTCCGTGTTGTGGTTTATTTCCACCAATCAAGTGTGACATGAATCGACGCTCCCTCGACGCTCGGCGCAGCGTCCAGACGCTTTCAGTCGTTGTCCCGCGTAATCGGAGCTTAATTCAAGCCAATCAGCTGGCCGAACAAAAGCTTGTCTCAACAATTAGATAAATGACCCAATTCCCCTTCCGGACTTAGGACGGAATTACTCCCCCCGCCCCCCACTTCCTGGAAGGGGGATTTCTCCCTTCAGGTGATTAATGTATTGACCTGGTGATATTGCCATCTCTCTCTTTTTTTAACGGAGATCTGGACAAACAGCTTTGTACTTTATTGCAAGAGACCGAGGTCTTTAAGAGAATTAGTTATGGTTTGTGGATAAAGGACAATAATAAATTGGTTTCGATTTTGGATTTCTTTCTACTTAGAAACAGAAGACGAAATAAGAATAGATTTGGGGGATTAGCGGATAATTTATTTTAGGCACATTGTCCTTCTAAAGGATTCTATAAGATGAGTAGGCCTATTGGTATTTGTTTAGAATAATACAACGTTGTGCCTAAACATTGTGAACTCTTTTAACGTAATCCGCCACTCATCACGTAAATAATACACTGACGTGATATAAAGCGAATTCCTTCTTAACTATGCAAACTAGTGGTTAACATATTTGAGATGGGGAGAGTCCAAACTATTTGATAGCCTACGCTTCAAATTTTGTACCAAAACATGGATCGCCGAGGTGAACAAATTTAACCATTGAAGACTAATACTAGTACAAGTAAGAAAATAGTTCTAAAAAATTTAACTACAGAAAACTGTGATTGAAATCTAACTAAAATTTTAAAAATTACACTGCTAATATATATTTTATTTCAAATTTGTAGTTCTTATTTGTTGACGTGGTATAAGTGACCGGTGAAAATGCTATGTTGAATTTTTGGGGAAATATCTGTTTTGAGGTCACGTGAGTCATTAAAGACTATTAAAAAAATGATTATATGTCGTCTATCCTCTGCCGTCTATCTCCTATTCATTACTTTACACCTCAAACGAGTAAAATTATTTTTACCAAATTGTGTCATGTGGGATACGTATTATTTATTTTGTTTAGTACTTATTTTTTTATTTTATTTATTATTATTTTAAATCTTATGTAGCCTATTTGTTAATTTTCATAAAAACACAAAATACCGATTTCATCAAATTTGACTAAATAATTTAATCAAATCCTAGGAGGACTTAAACAAAATTTATTTTCCCTGAAACAACAGTAATTTCTTAAAATCTACTCTACCGTATTTGTGGAATTGTCAACATTCACTGGATCCCCGAAGATCAGACAGTCAATCAATATTATTACATCGAGGTTTTTATAGCCCTTCGTGAACGAGTGAGAAGACGAAGACCCGATTTTACGAAGAGCAATTCCTGAATGCTTCACCAAAACCAATGCGCCTGCCCATTCCGCCTTATCTGTGAATGCGTTCTTGCCGAATACAGCATCACCGTGTTGGACCATCCACCGTACACGCCCGACTTGGCCCCCTCTGACTTCTTTTTTATATCCTAAGATCAACATGGAGTTTAGAGGACAAGATTTGACAGTGTGGAAGCGGTTGAGGTTCTCAACAAGCTGACAGAAGCGGACATCCAGCACTGCTTTGAAAACAGTAGAATATTCGTATTCTGGAGTGTTGTACGGATCGGTATGGGGGGAATGAACTTTATTATGTAATTGGTGATCAGTAAAATGTTTCTCGTCATACTGCTTCAAAAACAGCTGTTTTTAATACATGCATTGAGATGCTAAAGTTGTTCTTTTTAGTCCTAGGACCTAAAAACATCAGCTGAGGTCGAGGTCATCAGCTGTTACTTCCCTTATACGAATTAATTAACGATTGTAAAGAATCTATAAAAACAACCGATACTCTCGATTGTAAGTAACAGATAAAACAGCTGTTACCATCGATTTTATAAATAAGTACCAACACAAACTAAACAGCTGTAATAGCTGCAAACTGCAAACTTCTGTAACTTGTCCAAACTTTTGAAGGTAAATAGGTTATAAAATTTTAGTTATTGTGAAATTGTCTGCAGTAAACGAAAAAATATATTTCATCACTAGGACCAAAAGAGGCTTTTCGATCCTCGCTCATTTTCTCGACTCGGCCGTTAAACTTAAGCTTGTATCGAAAAGCTTCACTTTTAGTCCTAGTGATGAAATATACTATTGTCTATAGTTGTTAACAAAGTGGCATTTTGTTCATTTAAATTAGTTTGCAAAACAGCTGATTTCTCAACAGTTTCATTTTGCCCACTACTTTGCCCACTACTTTGCTCACTCCGAATGGCAACCGAACAAAACGAAATTTAGGTTAAGTTTATTTGAATTGATTTATAATATACAGGAAATGTCCCGTATGCATGTTAGATTAATTCTTACATGTAAAATAACATAAATAAACAACAAAACAACGTTTTAAAGTTGAAAAAGGAAGTAATTATTCATAAAGATGATTGACAGTGTATGTAGGCTACACGGAGAGTATTTTTCGTTTGCCGAGTTTTGAAGTTGGCAATCCCGTTTCATCAATAATACACCTAAGTTATTTGTAATATTCATAAATAACCTCAGTTTTCACGTGAGGTGGAACACTACTGTATTAAATTAATGTTTTATTAAATTGTGTTACTGCCGAAGTATGTTTTTTATTTGTCACAAAATAACAACTGTAGACAAAGTATAATGTGCAATTCGTGAGCAAAGTGTCTTTTTTAAACTCGATAAAATTGACGCACTCGGCAAGCCTCGTGCGTCAACATTTTTCTCTCGTTTAAAAAAGTGCCACTTTGCTCACTAGTTGCACAAATAACTATTGTAACACCAGTCCATTTATTTAATTACCACACCTCGTTATAATACACACCACTCAAGTGTTCCAGCCGCCCTGTTACAAACGTATTAGTCGGCATCTCTTCAAAAATGCCAGTTGAGTTTTCGGTAAAAAGAAAATCCTACATGTGGCTGTTACTAAACAAGTAATTTCATAGAACTAGCTCTACCGGTTTCTTTCAAATTTTGATGGAAAGTAAAGATTAGCAGACAAAACGCGTCTTCAAAATCTAATCAATATTGTACATTGTATTTTACAGTGTTATTGGAAAAAAAAACAACGATAATCCTTGGCAGCTGCCATTAAAATCTGTATTTTAATCAATTACAGTTTTTACGTCGAGGTCTCGGTCACTATTGAGACTCTATTTAAATGTAGATACATATTTTTAGAAACAGGGTTTATGATTCGTTTACACTTTTTAACAGACAACTACCGAACTTTTTGTTAGCTATTGGTTTGGTTTTGAGGAGAGTTTTTGCAATTTTTGTAGCGTTTATTTTACAAAGCACCGGGTTTTGTGAGAGTTGTATTAAAATTTATCTTCCCAACGAACTTATCAAACGGGGTCTATGAACATTTGTCGTTTTTCTGGAATTTATTGGCTTTAATACAAAGCCAATTTTGGAATTTAAAATACAAGCAAAAAAAGATCACTAATTTCTAAACAGATACTAAAACTTTGATGAGAATAAACCCTTGTAAACTTTTGTTTCTACAAGATTCATTGTAAACTATTTGAACGATTCATACAGAGTGTTCGGAAAATCCCGTGCCAAACTTTAAGTGAAGGTTAATATTATTATGGGACATATTATGGGACAAAATAAAGAAAAAGTTTTTATAACCATATGTCGAGAAACTCTTCGTTTTCGATCTGTCGGCCATTTTGTGTTTTTTTTTTTTTTAAATAATTATATATTTGAAAACTTATTAAGATCTCGAGTCGAAATTTAGTATAGGCTACACATTTTTCAAGCTACATTTTTGTCTACATAAAAAATAAAAACTTTATCTTATATTTTGTCGAAATCGTGACTATCATTTGTAATTTTTAATATCTCTAAAACCACTATCTTTACAAAAAAAAAAATGTAAACGGCCTCCATTTAAAAAAAGTATGAGATAATGCTTTGATTTTTGATATACTGATAACCGTTGCCTAAAAAACGTATATACAAAATTTCAACTAGAAATCTTAATAATTTCAAAAGCTATAATAATTTTTCAAAAATATATTAATATATATACCAATAAATAATATCAATTTGCGTTAAAATTGACAATATTAAAACACAAAATGATAATATTCCAAATATTAGCTACATATTAATATCATTTATTCTGCAAGAGTGATGGTTTTGTTTTCTGACAATGTTTACACTGATAATTATTCAAATAATAATTTTGATAATTTTCAAATACAATATTATAATTTTATATCAAATACTAGTAGCAATAATTAAATTAATATACTTTTATTTCATTAATATTATTACAATGTCGCCTATAAAACATTAATGGTTATATTTACTGATTTCTTAGTTGTATTTTGTTTTTAATTTATTTATTAACTGTAACTACATAATATTTAAACCACAAAAAAATCTGTATACCGTTATTAACGACTCTGAATTACTAATTATTTAACAACACCAAAAGTTCTATCACTAAATTTTAAAATGTAAATGATTGGACATAATAAGTTTAGTTTTGAATGAGAAACAGTTATAAAGGAACATGAAATGGAGGTCTGAACTAATAATGAAAACACGTAATCATTATACCGTAAAATAACAACAAAAAGAACTTAATGAATTTCTAGAAATAAATAAACAAACAACACTAACTAAAACGGTTCTAATATACAAGAGTTGAATTCGTAGCATTAAAGAATTGTAGTTTCTCTCCGGAATAAAACAAGATCATACACATCCGTGACTATCGGAATAATTGCTTTTCACGGCAAGGATATAGATTATAAAACAGGGGGAGAATAAAAAACCGCTTTAATAAATTCTTTTATTGTTGAAAACACCATTTCAAATAGTTGTCCAACAATGCTTGAAAGTAGTTGAGCGAATACTCAGTAGGTAGCGATACTGTCAAACGACAGTGCTTACGCTATCTATACAATAAAGGTTGAACTCGTAATATAAACTGTAAAAAAAATAAAACCGTACAAATATGATATTATACACTAAATTTGAGGTAATTTTAAATTCTACTTTTCTACTATACAAAATGTTATAGAATATTATTTTTTAAATATTTTTATTTATACACAAATCTGTATTTCTTGTAACTATTCACCTAACTAAACTCGAATATAATTTTTCATCTTTTAATTAGAGCTCTCATTCTTTTTGTACGTTTGTTGGTTTTTTTATTCGGGTCTAATAATCACCATAATTGTGTTTCTTTTAATATATTCTGGTCTATACTAAACTGTATCCCCATAATTAAGCTAATAGGATGTTGTAATATTTTCGTTTAGTCATTTTAATCCTTAAGGATCTTCTATTGGAAGAAATATAAGCTAAAAATTACCCTAGGCCTACTATGTTTCCAATCAATATTTTGGTCAAATTTTAATTAATTTTTCGATCACAAATCCAGTTGATAAAATCACCATTCGATGGCTGAAAATCTAAACTAGATATTTTAAACTATGTCACAATCGGTATTTAGTAACTAAACGTTTTTGGTAATAAACATACTTATGACAAATATACGCGAGAAATATTGTTGAGCATTTTTTTATAAATATGTTTCTCATTTATGTTTTTATATAAAATTTTTATTTAAACAAAATAGATACTGTCAATAATATGTCTGTGAATTGTTGAATTTAATCGAGGGAAAATCCGTTTCAAAACGTTCCCCTTTATTTTATTTTTCTAAAATACACAATTATCATACAAAATGCAACTTTTGTATTTTCTGATTTTCCCCAACAATACACATTTTCACTTATTAACCTAGCCAAAATTATTTGTTTTAAAAAGCGTTATTATTAGTTTTAATAATTTGTTTAATGCACTAGTATTTTTCTCCAGAAATTTAATTGGTGAACCAAATAATGGTTAGAGTACTCTTACGCCTAAAAATTGTTATACTCTTCTTAATTAGCTCTATAAAACACACCAAAAAACATGTGCACTGACAACAAATTCATTTGCCTATTCAAGAGTTAAAATTCACAAATTTTTTATATTTTTTATATTTTTAATAATAATTCAAAACACGGATAATGTGTCAAAAGTAGTGAATTGAGCTTATTATCTATTTTATCTAAACAATATGTTTCTTTCAAAAAATAGTTTATGTTCTTAATAGCTTTAATTTAGACAAGCTATAAGCTCGTATAAAAGTTTATACTACTTCGACTTTTATGTTTTTCTGAGTCATTTTAATGTTAATAGGCTAAATGTACCAAATTTTATAAAAATCGGGCATAAATTTCAGATTTCTTGCTTCTGTTCTTAACAAACTCGACCAAATTTGATGAAAATATGTCAAAATTATCATTGCCAGAGTTGAAAGTAATAAAAAAGTACACTTTACAAAAAGTCGGAAAAAAAGTCTAAAATTACTCTTATTTTAATTTTTTGTTAACAAAATAACAAAAAAGGGCCGTTTTACAAACAATTCACAAGAAACGAAAATCATCTCTCTACTTAATTAAAGGCTAAATTTGGTGATTTTTATGTGTGTTTAAGGAACCTAAAACTTAACTGGAATATCACAAGAACTTTCCCACGCTCAAGGTTATGGTCTTGAAATTTTCAGCAAAACAAAAACAATCCCAAGTGGCATCTGATTTTTCAAAATGTTTCAAATTATGAGTAGGAAAATGTTTAACTTAATCACAGTCACTGCAGCCCAATAAACATTCACACTGTTGGTGGACAAACGTTCATAGCTTAATGGGTGAAACCAATTTGTTCATAGTCTCTGTGATTTTCAACCGCAAGTTGTAGAGTGATGAGATACAGCCTAGAGTAACGAAGGCTAGTCAGGGAGGTTCAGGGGGAGTTGTAAGGATGTGAATTCGTGCTGTTTGAGATAGTGTGATTGAGTAATCCGAGATAGTTTAATATTCTTATGGGTCAGTATTGTACCTCACGGTGCTGACCCCTAAAACCGTGTGGTTGACTACCCTATCCCATATAGATGGGTAATGGGCGTCGCCCTAGGAAAATATGTGAGGTAAGGTTCGCGTGAGCGACCTGACGGCGACTCATCAAACGTTGCTTGGAGAACCTGGCTAACATGAGTATAGAAGAATGGGATCCTCCTAAAATCACGTCGTGCACTATACCTCACTGTGTCGTCCCAAGAAAACTGGGGGGAAACGTTTTAGCTACCAGGATCGTCTGATGGGCTACCCAATCCCATGTAGGTGGGTAACGGGCGCCGCCCCCAGTAGATGATTTGGTGATTTGATTTGGTGGTGATGATTTGGTGATTTGGAACGTGGCTGGAGAAATCTTGCCGACATGAGTACCATGGGAGCATGCTCAAGCCTGAAAAGAAGGTTCCGACTTCTGGGAGCGTGCGTTTGAGGAATGGTTTCGTGGTGGTAGTGGCGAGATTGCTCCCCGTTACTCTTTCTGCCACAGTGAGGGTATGGTGCGTAATGGCTCTAGGGACGCCTGCCCTTCCAGTTCCTCGGAACGGGTTAAGTTTTCACTTGAACTCTAAAAGAACCTGTCCATAGTCTATAATTATCCTCTTTTGGAACAGCGAATGCATTGACACATCATGGAACAGTCAAAGATTTTAGCCATAGCAATTGTAGCCTTTGGATCCTCCAACAATAAAGGCATCGCCTTCTCGGATTGCTTCCAGCTCTCGCGACGCTATCGTTCAGTACTCAGATGTTGCGTCCACACGGAGACCTGGACATCGAATTATTACAACTACAGGTGTACGCCGAAAGCAGAACTAAAAGTTTTATAGAACGCAATACCTACAGTGAACAGTGAATGTGAAGAGAAGATGACACTCTTCCACTTCCAGATTATGATTATAGCCTATATCTCCTCTTGCCCCTTACATTATTTCTCAGGTATTTTTTTTAGGTAAAAAATTATTCGAAGTTGGAGGAGTAGGTTCTAATTTGAAAGATGGTGAAATTCAACCAAATTTTAAACATTTCTGGATTTAAAAAACATCAGATAATTAGAATATCAGAATTAGCATGTCTTATTAGTACGTTTTTTCAATACAAAATAATGGCCATTTATAAAATGATATAATTAAAATTTATTTTACTCAAATAATAAATGTCTGTATAACGATAATTTTGTTTTTTATGACCCTTTAAAAATGAAGTAGCCTATTATTCAAGTATCTTTACTTTAAATCTATTATTGCATTCTATTGGAAAAAGTTATGGGTAGTAGTTTAGAAGCCATTTTAAATAAAGATCAATTGTAGCAAGGAAATACCGTGCAACATGGAACATGCGACATCATGTAGCATACTGTCGCATGCGTCACCCAAAACATCCTGCCGCATGCGACATATCTATTACACCGAAACTTTAAACTGTTTTGTACTAGATAGAATAAACCTCGAACACAAAATCTCACAAAAATGCGTTTACTTAATCAAACGCGTTTCAACGACAAAGTCACCATCTTCAGTGATACATGAGCTACAATAACTTAAACGTAATTTTTGTTAGATCTTGTGTTCCAGGTTTATTCTATCTAATATTATCTCACAAGTCAAGTTAAGTATTATTTATAAATGTTTTGTACTGTACGTCAAAAATTTAATATTGTAGTTTTTATCATTACGTTCAATCACTGAGCGATCACCGCAGCTGAACATTATACGTTACAAAGTATGTTACCGTCCATTTTTCCATCTTTATTAGTCCCCGAGCCTCACGTAAATAAAAAATTTTATAAAGATATATTATATTCTAATTTACAATAAATTACCTATAACTAATAGACTAATAATAACGGAATCAGATGAGTTTTTTTTCTTTCTTATTATTTTTAAAATCTAGTCTTAGAATGTTTCGTAACAACTTCACTTTCCTCATAGTGTTCAATGCAATACAATTTTCTTCGTTTTACAACTCCATTGTAGTGACAAGACTATAGTTGAATAGTATTTTTCTACTCGAATCAAAAACCCTGGGGACAACTTGTAACCTTATCCACGGGTTACATTTGTAGGGTGCCATAGTGTAAACTATTAAAACACATTAAGGACATTGACATAAAGATAAACTTTTCTTTTTTCGGTAATTGGTCGTCATTTGAAAAATTGTAAATGAGATTTTTATAAGGTACCTCGTAGAAAAGAACCTCGCACCGGTTTTGTATCGTGCAGGTAGAACTGTGGTGGGAGAAGGAGAGTCCGAGTTAGGCAGACATCTTCATTTTTCTTAATATTCGTAGGACTTAATATTTTCTTTTTCAAAAATACTACAGCGCTAAAAAACTGTGAATGTGTATCGTTTATGTTTCTGACAGCTACAGTTAGTAAATTTCAATATTTTACAAAGTCAAAGACGTATAAAGGCATTAAATTATAGTTTAATGCCTTTATACTTTTAAATTCCACCGCTCCAATCCCCTCCCCGCCATCGCCCCTACATGCGTGCGCGAGCCACTCTCAAGATGACGCAGGTTCTGCGCAGGTTTCTTTCTGTCTGTTAGGCCTATAGTATAATTTCGTACTTGTTGATCCTATAACGTTTCCCAACGGTTAGTTTTGTGCAGTGTTTAAATCAACATTCAATAATACCCAAACGACATAAAATATGGTTAACTTTTTTCTTTTTTTAATGAGAATTATAACTTTAAAAAGAAAATGGTTAAAAACATAACCTGAAATTATAAGAAGAAAAAGCACCTCTGGTAACCAGATTTATAGTTAAATTTTTTAAGTAGATTAAATTTAACTAATATTTGAATATTAAATGATTTAATGATTTCAAAATGGGTGCTGTTTGAAACAGTTTTCTGTAGTACTTTCTTATGTAGGTTTGTGTTGTTTGCGCCCTTACAAATTACATAGACTATTTGTTAGGCGTCCGCCGAAAATAAATCGTAAGTGTTCACGTCCATCGGCGTAATGAAGCTTCTATTCTATTAACTGAAAATCATTATCAGAACGTACTTCAACATATTTTGAACGGCTGAAATTAATTGAGTTACTTTCGTAACTATAATTGAAAAATAAATAAATTTCATCCTAAACAACAAAATTTAACAAGGAAACTGTTTCCAACTTTGGTTTTTGCTAACTACTTTAAACTATATTTTATTAGAGTTTAATAGAAAATTTCACTAAATGAAAAAATGAAATATTTCACAACAAACACTTCACTTTCGATAGTCAACTTTTCAATTTGTAAATTCAGTATTTTACAAGCTTTGTGCAAATTAACGAAAATGTTAACCCAATGTATTTTAAAGGCTACTCAATACAACGCAGTTTCGATATAAAGTAAGCTATAGTTACACAACTCGTAAAATAGCAGGTGATTAACCAAACTAGATGAAAGCAATCGTTTGCTATTGTGAACGGAAATTAATTAATAACTTTGCTCTTTAGGCATTACAGCGTTCAGTAACATATATGTCTAGGACATAAAACTAATAAAAACACTATTTTGAAAATTAAAAATATAACTATAGTTATAAACTCATATGAAAACGGAAGAATATTACACACAAAAAAAAATTAACGTTTTGTAAGCAAATAGCATACACAAATTTTGTAAATGCAAAATACTCTCTTTAGAACAATAAGTTTTTAAAACAAATAAGGATTTGAAAATTAAGTGGGTGTAAACCCATCTACATATTCACTGACAACTAACCTAACCTTCATAGTCACTATAAGCTCATTACAATAGCTCATAATCTGCAATTTTGTGAAATCTATCGAATGTTACAATAACAAGAACCAAAATATCCATCCTTTTATGTAAGCATATTAACTACATGCCGAGTATTTGGAGTAACTTGAGGTGTATTTCCTAACTGTATGAAGCAAGACTTGGGGACAGATTGTAAAATTTCAAGTTAAGAAACTCTTCCTATCTTAATATTTCGCGTCAACTGTAGATTTTTTATTGTTATTACTCTGGTTTCTAACAACTGGCTTTCCATTTTCTTCTTCATTCTCCGATACAGGCCTATTAAATCGTTTATAATTTCAACGGCGCACTAACTAGTCCCTCTGTGTGAAATACATTAAACCAGTTTATTGTTAACCGAAACAAAACAGCAACATAAATTCAACCTCAGATCTAATCTATCGATCTAACTCCAGTCGAGATTAATTCAACTGCTTCAAATCTAGGTTGGGTTCGATTGTCACTTTGATGGATTCTGTTGGGTATGATTGATCCGATCATTGTTTACAAAGACCGCGTGTCTCGACCTCGGTCTCCCGCTGTATCCGAACCCAGACATAAGTGCATGTCAAATGTAGAGTTGTGGCTAAGGTCTACCACTGTGGGGGGTCGTGAAATACACCTGGTCCACCCTCGACAATCCCCCCATCCCTTGGCGTACCCTCTCAACATAATCTTTAACTAAAACTCTAAGTTGTATTTATTGTACTATTGGTATAGTTTTTTTTCTTTACGATAGAAATGTCAAACGGTTCAGTAACATTTCGTCCCGCTGCCAATTTCCTAGAAAAAAGGAACATTTCGTCCCGCTCGAAAAATTTGTATATTTTACTTGTTAGTAAGGTAACATATTTCTTTTTTTCCCGTTAGGGAGACAAAATTTAATAAATTTAAAAGTATTTTATCAAGTTTTACCAAATTCGATAAAAACATTTTCATACGAGAAGTGTTATTACTATTAACATATTTTTAAAATTTGTAAAAACAATTATTTTTTATATTATATTATAACCTAACCTAGCGTGTGCCAAAACGAGATGTTACTAGTGGGCAAGTAGAGAGTTCATCCCCAACCCCACGCTCGTGGAATCGGGACGAGATGTTACCGGGACGAAATGTTACGACACCATGTCAAACCGTTATTTTCAAATTTTTTGCATGATTACACTAAGTCCGTTTTAAATGCAGCAGTAGATGTATTGTTATATCGTAAACAAAGGATGTTTGTGAACAATTTAAAGTATCGATTACTAGAGAATGAGGTGCGATATGTCCCTAACTGTAGGGTTAGGAATTATTTGATTATTTATTAAGCTTTAGAATGAATTTTAGTACGATTTTATATTCTTCTAGGCTTCATAAAGATAACCATTATAGGTGTATATATATATATATATATATATATATATATATATATATATATATAAAGGTAACACTCAGTATAGGTAAATTTGGTGGTGTCTTCCTATTTGCGGTCAGTCCTATTTTTGCGGTCAAGTGTAGTCTTATGAGGGGACGATCAAGGTCCTGGGGGTGAAAGGGTTTCCAGTTTGCGGTCACGTCTTGAGATGTAAGATGTAGTTAATTTCTTCCCTTCCTTTGCATACCTAGCCACTAAATACATAACAGAATGATTTGACTCTAATCACAAATCATGTCTAGTTATACAGGTTAGGTTAGGTTAGGTAAGGCTAGGTTAGGTTAGGTAAGGTTAGGTTAGGTTAGGTTATATAAATATATGACCGCAAATTGGGAAAATATAATTAGGGTAGCCCAAGGTATTCTTGGGGTGATCGTAAACTGGACGATTTTACCTTCGACCACTAATAGGACTGGGGTCCTATTAATTCGGTAAATAAATTGGGGAAATAAATTTGATAATTCAAAAATTTCGATTTTCTCGTTTTATATCCAAAGAAAACAAAAAAGTGATTTGTGACATGCCGTCCATCCGTCGTCGTTGTCGTCTGAACATAGGTACAATAGCGCCCACAAAAATAAAAGTGGAAGTTGGAATTTGGTATAGGGAACTATAGTGTGTTCATATAGAAACCCTAATAAAGTTCATGAAAATCGAATTAAAAATGTGAAAATAAAGTATTTTACAGATCATATATCTTGTGTTATTAAACTTATAACACTCTAAATTAGATATAAATTTGCATATTTTAATTTTGTATATAGTTTTACCAACCCCCACCTGTCTACCATGACAAATAACAAAGTTATTGTCATAAATATAATTTCAAACCTCCCCAGTAAATGTGATATCCCTATAGTTACGACATCCAGAAAGGTCAAGATACCAATACAAGTGTAGAGAGTGGAGGCTCCACTTATTTGCAGCTTTGAGACGCTGATTCTAGAAAAGTGACTTTTTAATATAAGGCCCGTTAGGACCCAGCTACCCCAAACCATGTTTAAAAAATGTGAAAATGTGAGCTGTGAAGCTCAGAGCTTCTTAGATCGAGAGATATACTTTAGGGGTAAAAAAATACCCTTGGAGAGGTACATTTTCAAAACCCTTTCCTTGTACGCCTCTACAGACTTACCCCTAAACAATGTAAAAAAATTCACAGCTTTAGGCTCCTTGGATCCAGAGATATACTTTAGTGTTAAAAAACACCCTGGGAGTGGAACATTTTCAAAACCTTTTCTTCGTACGCCTCTACAGACTTACCCCAAACCATATTAATAAATTCATAGCTCTAGGCTTCTTGGATCCAGAGATTTCGTGATCAGTCAGTGGGTTTTGACTTTTATATAATATATAGATATAAACATATGATCATATAATTAATCATCATATGTACAATAAATAAATAATATTTTAGAAACTATTAAATAAACTCATGAATTGCCTACGTTGAGTAAACTCATGGTTTACTCATAAACTCATAAGACCTCATAAACGAAATGGTTGAGGTCTATAACGAAATAAACAGCTGATAATTATTGTAGTATGTGCTGAAGTGCATAACTACCGTAGTAGAGGGAAATTAGTCCAAAAATTAATGAGAAGTGATGTAACTGGGAAGGTGAATTTTTTTTCTTTTTGTAGATGCAACTGAGTGGGAAACCGAAAAAAATAGCAAAATCGGACTGGAGCTTCGCTAGAAAAGTGCATTTTTTATGCATTTTGAGTGCATCGCTACATTTTTTAAATATCTCCGGCTCTATGGGTCGTAGAAAAATTTTAAAAAAATTTAAATTCTCGGAAATGATGGGACTACCGAAATGGCAGGGTCTGGTAATATTAAGAGTACTTCCTAACATCAAAAAATTAGAATTTCTGTATTTAAGATTTTTTAAATTGTCATTTTACTAATTTGTCATTTTTTCCAGTGAATCGGAGCCGGATCTAGGTAACGACGTCGCCCATTTATGAAATTTCATCATTTAGTTAAAAATTGTTTTATGAAAATTTGTTTATTTAATTAAGGATGACATTTAAATAAAATTTTTACCGAAATCTGGTTAGAAAGATACGGTACATAGGAAAAACTCCAAAATTTTCCTTATTAAAAAAAGGCACTTTACCTTGATAAATCCATTCTGGCATATGTTCACTAGAAAGTAGGTAAAAACGGAAAATTAAAAAGAAAGTTAACTCTACAACCACTTCTCATAAATTACAATTTTTTTCGAAAATGGCCACTGTGGCCGTAAAAATGAAGATTTGTTTTGCAAATTTTATCACCGATAGTGTAAAGATACATATTTTGTCCAATTTTTGTGAAGACCTGATGATTTTTACCCCATTTGTTGCTTTATTAGTGAAAAATCTTAAATCCAGAAATTCTAATTCTTTGAGGTTATGAAGTACTTTTAATGTTACTATATCCTACCATTTCGATAGTCCTCTCATTTCCGAGTATTTTATTTTATTTTATTTTTATTATTATTATTTCAATTTTTCTACGACCCATGAGCGGGAGATATTTCAAAAATAGTGAAGCGATGGACTCCAAATCCATCAAAAATGCACTTTTCTAGCGAAGCTCCAGTCCGATTTTGCTACTTTTTCGGTTTCTCACTCAGTTGCATGTCTAAAAAAAAAAAAATAAATAAATAAAAAAAATAAATAAAATATTCAACTTCCCATATTTTAATTTCCCTCTACTACCGATAATATTTTAATTTATAACTTCAGATAAATAAATGAGAATACAATTAATATTTTCCTACATTTTTCAGCAACTCGGCTTTAAATAACATAGGCTACATTTCATGTAAGAAGATATTACGCAATTCTCAAAATTTCTCCCCGAAAATATGATCTAACAGAATTATACATGTGGGTAATAGTCGAATTAGAATCTACAATTCTATACAAATATGTGTACGATTTCGTGTATATACCCTCCAACTAATTCACGCTATAAATTTGGAAGAAGGGGGGGGGATAACTTTTAAAACATTACAATCTATTTTTTATACACTTGCAGAAAGTAAAACAATATTGTGGATTGTTCCATAAGACAAAGCAGGTAAAATAATATTTTATTAATGTTTGGGACTCTTTATAAATGGTACCCAATTTTTAGCTCACTTCGTATTTAAAGGAGGTTAATTTCTACGAAATTCCGTTCAATTCATGTCTTTATCTCAATTAGAACCCAATATAATAAGTCTATTTGTTTGAAAACTTTGGTATATAGGCCTATGTGTATAAAATATAGGAGTTTTATTATATGCCTCAATAGATTTATGTTGAATCGCAGTGAAGATATTCTGACCTTTTGCAGCTTCTTTAAGGAGGAAAATGCCTGTCGTAAAAGAAAAAAAATGTATGAAGTCTATTTTTTGTTTTATGTCAACAAAGCTTTGACCTATTTTGTACTTGACCTATTGATGGTTTTCAGTGTTTTAATCATAAAGAACGCCATTTACGGCCTCAATTAAAAAGAAAACATTATAAAAACAGGCAATTTCCAAGCAATAAAAAGTGAATCGAGTGTTTAAACGCTTCAGAATAATATTTCCACCATCGGCAATTAAATCGTCTCTTTAATACGTTAACTGACACTGTGCAAGTGGCAAAAGATCCCACACACTTCTTGTGTATTTTGTCAAGTCGAGCGAAATATTTAGATAAACTTGGCCATAACTCATTTCCTATATAAGCAATGAACAGATGTAGGCCATGTAAACATAGTGACTTATATGTGCGGTAAACCCATGTGTTGGTTTCCGGTGGGATATGCTTATGGAATTAATACTCCATCGTTTAGTCTAGAGAGCGTTAATGATACAAACCACTTAGGCCTAGTGAAACGGCAAAACTTATTTTTTTCTGATTTCTGAAATACAAAAGTTTATATACATCGGCCTAATCTTATAATGAATGTAGCAAAACTATATCCCTTCCATGTACCATTCCATTCTATTCTGGAATATGGAGAAAACTACATCTTTGTAGTTTAAAGTCATCCAGAGAACAATATTTTCTCTTTAGAAAACCTCTCTGTTCTTTTCATATCAGGAACTCATAGAGATTAATATCTTGTAAATCCTTTCATGTCTATAGCAAGCTTTTCATCATTTTATTATACACCTTACAGACTGTAACAAAGTGATCTGCTTGTTCCTGAATAACACATAGATTACGTGAAAGTAGATCTTTCTTTCTCATAATTTAAAAATTGCAATTTAATGTTCTAGGCATATTATGTACCGACCATCACTCTCGGTCATTTCTTCCTAGCCCTTCTTCGTCAACTCTATTTTATCTTTGATTATCTTTTCCTTCTTTTCACTTAGGTAATGTTTCTTATAGAACCCGTAAGTGATCATAGTTCTACTCATCTGTTTTGAGAATGCCAAAGCTTGTTGAGAAAAGAAGTTGATGAACCCAAGCCTCGTCAAGTTTCCTGGATTTTCATTTCTAGCAACTCGATCATGTCCCAACATCCGGACCTGTTTGACCGCATTAACCTGTACTAATTAGATCAGAGCAATTTTAAACTAACCTATTAAGATGTAACTTTAGGTAGCCTCAATTCCACTCCAACAGCATTACGTTACACTAAAATCAAACAGGATTGTAAATCATGAACAGATGACGATGCTATATTTTCCAGTGGATATGAAAAATTGAAAATTTAGAAACAAAGCAAAATACTTCCTCATGTCAACAGTCTTGGAAATAGCTAGTTGTATCACTATAAATAGTCTCACCTTTTTTTTTTGCAACATTTTTTGAGGATCTTTTATTTTACTTTAAAAAACTCAAAGCCCTAAATCCACTCTTTTGCGCTTTTGAGTCAAAACATCTGGACATCCTTTGATTTTCTAAATATAAATTTAGTCTTAGTTTGTTCTAAAGCGAACCAATATAAGTTTTATTTCGAAATTTTAAACATGTCAACAAACTTTAAATGCAAAAAAATAATTTGTTATATAAATGCGGCAACTAAAACGATTTTTACTGGAATCCCCCCCCCCTTCCCTAATATGAATTTGAACTGATAGAACACGTAGACTGACAATTCACTAACAGAAATTTTTATTTGAATAGCAATTAGTGTGGGGGAGAGAGAAAATACTAAATACAATCTCTTCGAAAACATATGGGTGGAATTGTTTAGAAAATTGATAGCACAATTTTCTTTGATAAAACAAAATGAAAATTCATTAATGCATATTTATCACGTAAATAAATAAAAAGTTTTAAATAGTTTATTAACTCAATTATATTCTTATTTATAAAATATTCCGATATTACATAATAAAATATATATATATAAGTATGAAAGTCTATGAGTTTTAATACAAAGACGACAAATTCAAAAAAAATTTACTTCAAGCAAAACCAAACACGGCAAAACCTCTTCAATAACAGGTTATATCTTATGAATAAATAATGAAACACCTCACATACAAAAAATATAACAAATTTATTAAACATATTACTATACAATATAATATTTACAAAAAATACATACATTTTTTACAACAAAATTTTACACGATATGTCTAGGAACATGATTAGCGTATACAAAAGAATAAACAAGGTGGATACAAATTAAATATAACGAAAATATGACAAAAAAGACCATATTAAATAGAAAATAATACCCAATAAAAACTTAAAAATCATTTAAACGAACTTCGTAAGAATACAAATATCAAGTATAATTGTAAATACTATGAAAAATTTAAACGCAATATTCTAGATTTTATTGATAAAAAATAACCTTTATGGTAGAGACACATTTTGTTTTTAAATTTAATGTAATATGTTACAATAACAATATTCTCTTTAGAAATGAGATAATAAGACCACTCACTTTAAAATAGTTCAAGATATGATTGTACGAGCAAAAATAAAAAAGAAATGTTTCTATAAACGTAGGTCTTTGTCAATAAATGCTTCTCAGATTGTCGATCTATTTTATTGTTTTCTTAAATAAAACAAATTGTTTAAATTTGAAAATGAATGAAATATTGACTCAAAACTTGGTATACGCTTTTATGTTTTTAGGTCTACCAAAAACAATGTACATTTTCAAAATGGTCGTACAAAATGTTTATTGCGGAAAACAATTCACAATACAAAAAATATACGAGAAACTATCTTTTTTAACGACAAATACGATATCTTCGTTTTTAAATTAGGTCAAAGGATTTTATTATTATCCAAAGTGTTATTCATTAAAAAAAGTATTTAATTTATTGATAATTAACACCAAAACTTACAATTTTATGATGCCAATTATTCCTTATTATTATTTTATGAATATATGTTATTCTTATGAAAAAATTAGAAAAATCACAAACTTGATGGTATTGTCAAATTACCAAACATATTTATTTCTTTAACCTTTACAACTAGATTACTCTTCGACCTACAAAACAATTCTTGACTTAATAAAAAGTTATATAACCTAGACTCAATATACAAACAACCGACAAACTAAAAATGAAGCAAAAAGCAGACTTTTGTTTATTCTATATTTTTGCACATAATATATCGATTCCCAAAGTATGCCATATAGTTTTGAATTACCTTTTATGATAGTGACTTGTCCTTTCTTAGGTATTTATATGAAATTCATTTAGACAAAATTCAACTTTTCAATAAAACTTGTAATGACTGATCTACATGCTTTAAAAAATATTTCTGTCGACTGTGTTACTTTTCTGTATGTAGCAAGAAATATTTCGAACTTCAGGTAACAGAAAAATTGAATGTTGTCATATCTATAGTTTGCAAAATTTATTGAAAACATCAGTAATATTCTCACTCAGACTTAATCTATAAATGTATACTCCAAATAAATTAAATCAAAAAAGAACACATTAACAAAAGCAATAAACTATCGATATTAACTCCAAATCATTTTTTTTTAATTTTTGACTACTAACAAGAGTTTTGAATCATTTTGGTTTACAATAGAATTGAATATTTTGCTCCCATTACGTCATTACTCCTACACAGGCTGAAACTTCCAAACCCAGTACTGTACTTAGAAAAGTAAAAATTTCATTAAAATGTTACTTTCAACTAGCATTTTGGTTTTAAAATTTCTCAAATTCCCCATGGGAGTCACTCCACAGACCCAGTTTGTCCCTATTTCCCAGACTTCATCCTAAGTACGCCTGAGATTTCAACACAACCTATCAGCATACAGTACTATTACTTTCGTCTATTTACACACTGAAAATTAATCTAATACTTATCTAAACACTCTTATAGTAACAAAACATAATACAAAGAAAGGTGAAATTAAAACTACACCAGTTGTTCCAGAAGTGTAATAGTTTGGCTGAAGGAAATGTGTAAATGTAGGTAATTCCCCAGCACATTGTAGTAACGGAGGCTGATAGGCAGTAGGACGTAGATGAGGACCTCTTCTGATGTTGTCGGTGTCGGCTTGACCAAGGAGTAACATCGGAGTACCACTAGGGGAGATTTCAACCCTGGCTACTTCGTACTCGATGCTAGGCACGATGATTCTCAAGGGGATACAACCATGCCATGGAGTGACGTCACGGGTAATTCCAAGCTAGAAAATAACAGGATAAAACTAAATTAAAACGAGTTTCATGTTTCAAGACTTTTCGTTTAATAAAATGTAACCATTATCACGAGGCGTAAATTTCCAAGATTGGTTGTACTAACATTTTGTACTACTACATTCCTTGGACATAGATTATAACTTAAACTTTTTATTTTTGATTAAAGAAGTAAACTGAAGTGTAACAACATTTTGCTACTGTTATGTATCCATCGTATTAAGACCAACCCCATTTAGTCGTTTAGGTTAATTACATTATTTTTAAGAGGTGATAATATCTGATCTTTGGTTCGCTTTTTGGAATATAAGCCTACATTACAATATTTATTATTATTTGACCGAGTGGAAGGTTTATGTATTAATAACAACAACTTTGGTAAAAATAATTTTTTGTTTTTAGCTTTTAAACCAAAATAACTACCTATAAATATATTCCTTAACGGTATACCATACTCTTTATTTTTTTTGTTTTATATTTGTAGTTTGTGTATTTCCTATTCTATTTTTAACTATTTTTTTTAAATTTTCTTCCCATAATTTTGAGATTCCTATATTTGCTGGCACCCTTCAGTTAAGGATGTGGATCAGCGGGCAGATCTAGGTATTGACGCTTTCATCACTAAAGATATTATTACAGAATTAATACTATTTCCCAGAAACATAACCTCGAAACTTAGGATTTTTTTTTTTTGTTTCCGCTAAAGAATTAATATACAAATTTTAATTTGCTAGTTTCGACAAACTAAAAAATGAAATGATTAATTAAAACCATAGCGTAGCTCCCATTGAAATATCTTTTTTAAACCTTTAGTAAGTGTTCCGAATAAAATTATTTAAATTTATAGACAAATAAAAAATATACTATGATCATTACCAAATTATTAAGTTTATCTAAGAACCCCAAAATACAACAACGCTAATTTCCCTATAATAGGTTGTGATGTTTTTGGAAATCATCAGGTCAAGTAGACAGATTCCTACAGGTTTCAGAAGAACGCTTTGGAATATTTGTTTGTTTTTTTAGAAAAATCCACTAAATAGTATTTTTAATGTTATTTCTTATAAATACATATAATTATATTTAAAGTCAAAACAATATTAAAAAATAATATTACAAAAATCACTAAAATTTTAACCACCATTGTTCGTGAGAAATATAAGTATTACTTCAATTATATCAAAATGTGTTCACATTGTTTAAGAAAATTGTCCCTTAGAATTGTTATCTAGGCTACTAATAGCCAACAGCGATAAATAAGATTTTGTCAACCATGAAGCAATAATTACCTGCCACATTCCATCCGCACCACATTGCTTATCATGTTGCAGTTTCATCACCAATTCCTTATCCAGAAGTGTAAGAAAAGCCTGTTCTACACGGAAGTCAAAATCCGTTGCTCCTTGAATCCTCGCTGGCATTCCAGAAGCGACGAAATGTCCAGTAGCCGTGACTATCAGTGTGCGTTGTGAACACGCCGGATCGCTGAAGAAACGATAATCAGCATGCCACTGCTGATCCTGGACACGTAATCGACGAGTGAGGAAGACTCCGAAGGGTCGGATTTCACAACGGACCGACACCCATTCTCCTGACAACAATGCCGGGAGTCTCGGTAGTGACAGAAGTTGAGGAGGAGAGCGATCCCAGCCTCGTGCTACGGCATGGCAGACATCACATCCTTCAGCCTGGAAACCACAATGAAAAGTTATGTTAGTTAAACTTATGTTTAGACTATATCAGTTTGCAAGAACAAAGCAGTTTAAAAGTTACTTAACCTTCAGGTAGTCACTTATAGTGAGTACGCGTGTGGCACACCCGAGGGACCCTAGCTGTATCTACACCTTTCTTTACGTAGTCTTGGGTTAGATTTCTCTCTATCCAGCCCCATCGTACAATGTAATACAAGCAGATTCTCTAAATCTAATGCCTAAAAGTTGGTTACTTAAGCCTTGTAGTAAATGTTATATTGTATTGGTCTTACCGAGTTAGGTATCAATTGTTACACAGGTTAATCAGTCGTAATTGCGTATTTTACTAATTTCTAATAGATCTGTATAATTAAAAGTCTCCGCGCGATCGTGTCAGTGTCTCCAACCTAGTGAGTCTCGAATTTAATGCGTTATAAATTAAATAACATTACGAAGTATAAACAAAAAAAAACTGTCGCCATTTTGGCATTTTCAAATGCATTTGTTTATTATCACACTATATTTTCCTGTACCAAAACATGCCCTACTTTAATTTTTGTGGCAGCTAAAGTCCATGACGAATGGACGAAATGTCGAACATTATTTTTTTCGTTTTCTGAAGCCATGAAAATGAATATCAGTTAAAAAACTGAGGCCCAAATTGTTTATTCCTATATTAAAATAATAATTATATACCAGTGATGTATTTTTATATACTTAACGGAACTTCATTTCGTTTTACATGGTGTCTTCCATTTTTTTTTAAGCAAAGCATCCTCGTAAGCTAATCATGTAAAATTGTATTGGCAATAAATAGGAGCTCTTACTTTCTAGGCCAGGAAGCCCCATTAATGCATGCTGCTATATCACCCGGAAGTCTAACAAAAATCTGTGGAAGGTACCACGAACTCCAAGCTACATTTAGGAATATTATAATATAAATGATTAATTGGTACTTTCTTCAGAATTGTTTTCAATAGAGTCTCAACTTATAACATTTCTTATAAACTGTAAAAATTAATTAAATCTAAATTATAAAATTCCTAAGAAGGTCATTAAAGTTCCTCAGGTTTTTGAACAATTGCCAAACTACCAAAATAATGAATCAAATTTATGGACACCACAATGGTATTTAACAAAACCTGTCCTCCAAATCAACACTGATGCAGTTTAACTCAATCTCATAATTGTTCTTAACGCAACATTTGTAATGCACTAATTTAAACGTCGCTACATAAATCAAATTGTTAAATTGTCTCCACTCATAAGACTATTCATACATTTTCGAAATTAATCCTGATTTCACTTCAGTGAAAGCCTAAAATGTAATCATTAAATGGTCACCAAACTTTAAAATGTTGAGTCAAATGGACCACCGGTTTTGCTAATCAGTAACAAAAATTATTCCGACAATAGTCTAAACGTGTTCTTCTAATACAATACTTTACTTAAAATTTAATTGACACTTAAAATAGTGCACATGTAAATGTTTCTATGATATTCAGCGTGAAAGATTTCAAAATTTTGAACGTAAAGTTATGATTTCAAAACCTCATAATTTTTAAACATTTTAAATATAGACAAAAACTGACAGAGATAAATATGAAAATGTTACCAGGACTGTTTACTTTTACTTTGTCCCCAACAACAAGATGGCGCAGTTTAAAGGATATTTCTGGATATGTTTAAATAATTTGTATGTAAATTTAACTTTTCTGTGCAATTTAATTTCAATTTTGTTGTGAGAAATCTTTTAATTTCTAATTTTAACAAAAACCAATTTAAATGAAAGTGTATTTATACAATGAAATTACATTTTTTCTGGAATACAGTTGATTTTTAGTTATTTCCCATTGTAGCAATATCAATTTTTGTCCGATTATTACCAAATTTGGTATAAACACTCTGTTTTATAATAATTTCAATAGTTATCAAATATTCCTTTGGCGCAAATCCCAGGAATGGTTTAAACTTTTAAACCTAGACAGCTTTTCAATCTTATAATCACATTGCCATAATATTAGACTACGCAAGAAGAATTCGGTATAAACGAATTGGAAGTTTAGCCGATTTGTGCTGAGTATCGATTTGTGAATGGTAGCATTATTTATACGATTTTCACCAAATATGTGTAAAAGCTTCCAAATATTTACACTAGCTCAAGCTTTGATAAGCTGTCTTTAAATAACAAATTCGGATATTGGTTTGTAAGAGAGTTTTACAATTTTCTTCTACAAAAAGCGGTGGTTTTTGCTTTTAACGATATATTATAACAGTGAAAAAAAAGAAGAAGAAAAATGTTTTTGATAAAAACATTGCATTAACTTTCTCACACAATAAAAAAAATTATTTAAAAATATAATAAATTTGTTTTATATAAAAAATTTTTTTAATAAAATTAATTTTTTTATATAAAAATAATCGTTATTGTTATTAATTCTCAAAATTTTCATAAAACAAAATAATAACAAATCCAAAAAATCGTCATCACCCTAAAAGTGTCTACACAGAAGAGAGGTAAAAAACAGTTTTCTTCATTTGCTCACATTTCCCTATAAACTTCTTATTGAAATTCACATTGGTATGAAAAAAGATATTTTGTACGATATTTATATATTTAAAGAGAGCCTAAACTTGCTTCGTTTGTAAATTCCAAATTTAGTTGTATGAAATAAAATCTGCGGTATAGCTGATTCTGAGAAATTAGTTTTTTTTATAACAGCTCTTTGGATATTTTTTGAGCAGATAGCGGAGTTAAACTTCTTGTTGTGGTAATTAACATATTGAGATTAAAATAGTTTCAGCTGATGTAAGTAATTTTAAGTTATGGTCTTATGTAAACTACTCATAAATTTTCGTCGTACCAAAACAATAAATATGAAAACAACACCTCGATATATGGTCAAAATATTCTACATACCATATTTGATCAAAATCGATTCACAAGTTTTGGGCTAAAGGGACGTCAAAACAAATATTTAGATTATCTGTGAGACAGTGAAAATATATGAAGTTGAAAGCCTTTAACAATTATTTGTCTTTAAACTTTCTTAATTTTCGATTATAATTTGCTTTCTTATAAACGTCGATTTGAAAACATGCAACACTTCACGTTAGCGTGAATATTTCTTTTCTTTATTTTGACGCTTATAAATTCTACACAAGTTTATTTTGGAAACTTGAAACACATTTTTAGAAGCTGAAATATCCATCCTTAAGTCCTAATAAAAACATTTGAGTTAATGTAAAACTTAAAAAGCTTTCATGACAAGAATATTTACAACTTGATTAATGTTGACTATTACCGTATAATGCAATCACGGCACGTGGAAGAACGCTTGACACTTGTCTCCTTATTTAGAGGTTTGTTGTTTAATTATCTCTTTACTGTATACAGAATTCAATAAAAACATTCCACATTTCTACTGAATGTCCATACAATTTACAAAGATTCTGGTTCTGTCAATGTTTACTATTCATAGGGGGAACAAGTTTTAAAGTATTTCGAAAAAGGTGTAATTTCTCTCACCCCTACTTACCCAAACTTTCAAATTTGTAAGGCAACGTATAGCTTATGGCATCTCAAATTAAAGATCATTAAAATGTAAAATTTTTGTAAAAATATAATTTAAATCGGCCTATCCGTGCGCGCACGCTACGCTAAAAAATTACAGTAAATTTTTCAGAATTTTAGAATCGTAATTAATCGATAGAGTTAAACGACGAAACTTTTTTTAACTATTTAAAACAAAGCCAATGTTTAAATTAAATCCAATTTTCCCTGTTATTTTGATTTAAAAGTGAAGTTTTTAAACCACAAAGTTTTTTTTCAAATTGGCCAATTTAAAATTTCTCCAAATGTTTAATGGGACAATATAGTTTGTTGCCCATCGTTAAAGAGTCCATAGTTTTACAAGTAATTTGATATGTTAAATTTGAAAATCGATTAGCGGGCTATAAAATTATGACCAATAATGTGATGTAATGTATATATGGAAATGTAGCGGTAAAGCTAGTTTTATATATCATCGCATTTTCGTCTGAACCTAAGCTGAAAGCTTGATAAGCTAAACAGTAAATTTCATTTCTCTGTTACTATTAAAATTATGCCGACTAATTTTATTCTTTACTACTTGTCCATTTTGAAGTTGCTAATTGTGTTAGTTTGCTAAAATAAGTTGTGGAAGTTCTGTTCTTTTACCGTTGCTGTCCACATACGAAATTTCATTAAAATCGGTCCACCCTATTACGGTTGTCAGGTGCGAAATATATCTTGCTCGTAGATATCAGAAGGCGCAGGACTTTTGCGTAATCACCGCTATAAACACTTGACGTTCAAGGGAATGTGATGCAATAAAAGGAAATATTGTGATCCGACTCTGATTCCCGGAAGGGACAGACGCAATCAGAAGAAGAATACTGGTGCTGGAGGAACAACCAACACTGGGGTGAGGACTACAGCGATAGTAAAAGAAGACAAGTAGTAAGGGGTAGATAGATAAGATAGTAAGTGGATCAAGGATGTGAGGGAATACAAGTACTAGGTGCAAGAGCTGGTAGAACTCTGCTGTATGGCGACCCTTTATATAGTCCACAGTGCGGTAGGGGATGCTACCCACCCCCCAGCGCGGGCAATAGCTTGCATTACCTTGCATCCGGCGTTTATTGTCTCTCACAGTTACAATTTTTTTCACAATAGAGCATATAAAATCGTACATTAAAGTATATTAAAATGTACATTCATGCCTCAATGTACGACGTAATACGGTATAGAATAACAGACGACAGACATCATTCCAAAACTACTTTTTGGGACTCAGGGGGACCTCAAAACTGATATCGACAAAATACACGACTTCGATTTCGTTACTCATCAGATAACATCTTTATAATATGTATTGTGGAAAAGTAAAAACACCAAAAGAAATTTATGCAGTTTCAGGTCAATTCAAAAATATATTGAATAAAAAGATAAAGCACATTTTAAAGTAAAAAAATTAACAAAACATACCACCAACCTTTTTTTCAAACCAATAACTAAGTCGTCGTACTCAAAATTTTACACACAAAAACCCAAAATTCAATAAACGTTTTGCAAATAATGTGTTGTAAACAAGAGTTCCTCTCATTTATATACTATACACTTTTAAAAAATGTGCTTTAAATACAATTGAAATAACGTTTAATCTTACATAATGTTTCTAAATATAAATAACGAACTGTACAAAAATTAACAATCAATATTAGTTTTAGTAAATAAATTAACTCCCCGGTGACGTTTTGATTAATACATTAGTTGGCACAAAAACAAGGACAGAAAATGTCTGAGGAATTTTGTTGGAATGGTGGTGATGGCGGTGGATCAAGGACTAAATCCTCAAGCAGGTGTCACTGTCAACTAAAGTCCTCCATGACAAGTTTTTGCAAGAACTCGTCCCGCGCATTCATAACTTCTCAACTGTCGCTTCGGCTTGAACCTTAAAAGAGGTGACCAAAAAAATAAGACTTGCCTTGTTTTGTGTAAGAATTATTTACCTAAACTTTATATAACCCAAACTGTAAGCATTTATAACTATTATAATTATTATTTATAACTTTCTAATTCGCAAAATTTAAGTTAATGGGTACAATAATGATATTTACCCAACCCAATTATAAAATGAAATACAATCAGAATCTCTAAATGTAATGCCTAAAAGTTAGTTTCTTGAGCCTTGTAGGAAATGTTAAATTGTATTGGTAGATCAAAGAGGTAATTTTTTACAGGTTTTCACTAATATCACTGTATATCACTAATTTCTTGACGTCGGCAAGGTCCTAACGGGCCGCGTTATGATATATTAAAAAGTCTTCAGTCTCTTCGCTGATATCAGTGTCTCGGTCCTGGAGGGCCTCGAAGCCGTACATTGTGTGAAGGAATGTCTACTCGCTACGCTCAAGGTTCGTATCTCACCATTGCCGGGAGTCGTAACTATGGGGATAACATATTACATTTTCTTGGGAAAGGGTTTAAAATTTCATTTTTGGCAATAACTTTGTTATTTGTCATCGTGAGGAGATCAGGTTAGTGTATAAGTTGAGTAACTCAATCGATATAAATAAAAAAAATTTTAAAATGACAGCCGATTTACATTTTAAATTAGATTTCTCTTAATTTCAATGAGTTCTCATTTAAAAACAAATAATATATTTCATTACTAGGACCTAAAGTGAAGCTTTTCGATACAGCTCAAGTTTAACGGTCGAGGCGGAGCCAAGGCCGGAAAATGAGCGAGGATCGTAAAGCTTCTTTTGGTCCAAGTTATGAACTATATTTTTTGTTATACTGCAAATAATATAAAAAAAAAATTTCAAAAACACTAAAATGTTATAACCTATTTACCTTCAAATCGATGGTAACAGCTGTTTTATCGGTTATTTACAATTGAGAGTATCGGTTACTTTTATAGATGCTTTACAATCGTTAATTAATTCGTATAAACGAAGTAACAGCTGATGACCTCGACCTCAACTGGTGTTTTTTAGGTTCTAGGACTAAAAAGAACAACTTTAGCATCTCAATGCATGTATTGAAAACAGCTGTTTTTGAAGCAGTATGAGGAAAAAATATTTATTTACAATTTACATAAAGTTCTGAACATACAATACACCTAATTTCATCTTCCAACCTTAATTATTGTGGCCACCTTTATGCTTACGTATAGACGACCACGTAGCATGTCTAAAATCACTTCATGAGGACAGAAAATGTGAAGATAAGTGAAAAAACGAAGGTCGTAATATACCAAACTTACCTTTACTTCGTATACTGTGTGGTAGTGGATTGATAGTTTACTATGTTTTACACCCTTAGACACACATTTACATCTTATAAGGTTCTTACCTACCTATTACAATATGTATGTATCCCAGGAGTTTGTGCACTGATTGCGACTGAGGATGACAATTTAGTTATAGAAACGTACTCGTAATCAGGTGGTTCTGTCTTGTGAAAATAAGAGTTTGCCATTATTATTGATTATATTTATACTATTTACGAAATGAGCTCTGTCTATCCACACGTGGTATTTTTATCATGCATTACGGGATTGGCCCATTTTACTCTTTTATATAGGGGAGATGACTTTTGGAATTATTTTGTTTAACAAATCAATCAACTTGGGAGTTGAAAATAGGGGAGTGAAAAAATGACTAGAATGTGTTATATAAAAACAGGGGGGAGGTTAAATTTGCTTAAAGGGTGAGAATGAAAATAGTGGTTGGCTCCACATTTTTCTAAATTATAATTTCATAGTGAAATTTTGATCTCACTAGTAATACATATTTTTATAAATTTGTAACCATAAATTTTGTTATAATTTTGAGATATGAAATTTAAAAATGGGCTCCAATTGTAATAGTTAACTTTTACATTATTGTTTAACTTGCACGTTAAATAGCTCAAAGTTTGTGGATTTTAAGTCTGTGAGAACTGTAGGATACAAAATAATGACCAAACTTTGCAAAAAAAATCCACGAACTTTCTCAATCGCCCATCTTCAAAAAATCAATTAAAAACCAATGAAAATTATTCAAAGATATCAGTTTGGTAGTTATTAAAAAGTGAAATGACCATGGTTGCCATCTTTAAAAAATACATATTTAGATTTGGCCAAAACGTCCTTCTCTTGTGTCATAAACTCATAAGCTGGCGAAATATAATAAAAATTAAACCACACCAAATTTTGAAGAACTTTACTAAACATTTTGTCCACTCTACTGCAAGAAAATTTGTCTTTAACTGAAGGCAGTTGCTATGCGGTTTTTACATTATTTGTTACACCAATAATTAAATTAAGTAATTGTTATTTCTAATACCTTTTATTTCAATAAAAAGTTTGACCTAATATTACACGTTTTACAATGTCTAACTTAATCTTGTAACAACCAGTTTGTTTAACTCTAAAATCTCTAACCCAATAATAACCTTCCTGGAAAGCTTGAATTGTTAAAAGAATGTTGTCTTTCAAGGTGTCTTCCAATTCATATTAACTCAAGTTCAACAAAACGCCAAAACTATTTGTTTTAAAGTTTGTCCGTTCTGCAGGATTTCCTGTAAACTGGGAAATCAATTTTATTCCAAACTAGCTGTACCCGGCCACGTGCTGCTGTGGCTCTGTCCGGTGATGTAATTGTAAAGATAAATAACAATTATGTAACAATATTAATAATATTAATATAAATCAGTTGTAACAACTATGTAATTAAAATAGGTAAAAATCACCAAATCATTCAATTATTGTAATAGCTGTCTCGACTGACGTCGTTCTGTCAAAAGCTGTTGGACTGTGGCAGTTTCAAAAACTTATTTTTTCTGGTCAAGTTCTGATCATGGCGTCGCTTATGAAGTGTACTTTATTAATATTGTGTTAAATGATATTTTCATTGTAATGCTTTATAGTACACGATATTTTTTGTTTGATTACCTGGCGTTTAAACAAACAAAGCTGATGGTTTTCCAATACGGGAACAGGTAACATACAACTAGACATGCGATGAACATGGGTTTTTAAGATTAATTCCGCAAACACTCAATGACTGCCCCTGGGATTTATTTATGGTCTTAGCGAAAGAAAGCCGCACTGGAAACTGTAGACGTTTAAATTCAAATGGTATGTCAGTCTGAGTCTTGAACTGAGCAAACACACAAATGTAAACACACACAAAAGAATCCAACCAGCCAAACATAAATCGATGAACTTCATAAAATCGAGGAATAACATGTAAATAACACCCAGTATTCGAAAATACGTACTATTGTACTACTGAGTATCAACCTCCATGTAAAAATTGTTTTGACACTTATAAACAATATCTTAAAGATATTGATTTACAAATCCTTACCTAAATAAATAAACAGCTGTTTACAATATTTTAAATTAGTCATCTGATAAAATCAAAACAAATCTTTCTTCCATAACAATAGCATGGCAACTTTGAAGACCAGTGGTGCGAAGCTCTAACATTCAATGACTTCAATAAATGGTTTAAAACCTTCTTGGGGTTAACCTGAATTACTATGCAAAATTTCAAAGCAATCGGTCCAGACGTTCTCGAGTTTTAAGATTAGGTTTTTTGCTGGTAACTCAAGAATCAATATTTTTTAAATCGTGATTTAAAAAAAAATCATAATTCTGTATATTTTTCTTGTAAAAGCCACCTCTAAATGTAAAGTTTAAAAAAATATATTTAAAAAATAAGAAGAAACAACCTAGGAAAAATGCGCATAAAATCAAATTTAATTCAAATCTATCCACCCGTTTAGACAACAGAACACTGCATATGTAACAGACCCCAGACAGATATACATCACTCTGAGACCTCAAAACGTATAGTTTCAGTAAATATGTATACGTAGAGGTTGATTTGGGAGGATTTTATAATGTTTTTCATGAGGAAGAGTCGAGTTATCATATCAGATAAGAGTATGATGTGCAGAACATTAAAATATCCGTAAAGAGAGATACATAATCAGTTGGCCCAATTATTTACTAAATTTGGAGTGTAGTTGAAATTCCAAGCGATTTCCATACGAATTTTTGTCAAAATTTGTTGTAATATTTTTTCCTATAATGTAGTCTTTCTGAACCCGATTAAAATGAATCTGTCGTTATCCTGCCGATTCAGGAGTTATCTGTTTAAAAAATATATATATAAAATATTTTAAAAAACCTGTAAGAACGTGGAATATCTAATCGATCCAAGCGTTTCAACAAAATTGAAGAAAAAACCCTAAATTAACTAACTGGTGGCTGTTATAGTAACTTCATTATTTTCCAAATTATTCACGAACCACAATTTTCTTTTACTTAATGATGGTTTTGGTTATAAACTTTCAAATTTTATCAAAATTTGAACAATATCGCCTGGGTTCTTGTTGATTTTAAAAATTCCCTTTTTAAACTACAACTCCCAAGCCGGATGTTTTGATAAAATGCCGGAAAATATGTTTGGTTTGCTTAGGATTTGTTTTTGGATACGAGGCAATAAAATATTTTTTTACCATTCATTTAAATCAAAGGCCAAAAAACTTTTCCTTCAAACACTACTCAAACATGTAACTCCTATTTGATATTTATTTCTGTACTACAATCAAAGAATGCAATTAAACCTAGAAACAAGCTGTACTGAACAAAAATAGAATAATGTCAGTTTGTTAGACAGACGTTTGAACGCTTAATTACAATTTGGGGACAATATCAGAGTGAATGAGAGGCGGTTGGCACTGTTCTGACATTCAAGACAGAAACGTTCCGCGTCTACAATTCCAGACGTGAATCAACCTGGCCAAAGTGCATTCCATACTCCAGCAACATGGCGATTGTACAGAAACTAACTTTCTATAATACAATTTGAGATAAGATTTTGTCTATTTTATTAAATTATTATTTTTAACTTGTTAGTAGAGAATGAGCTAAGTTCTGTTTTAAAATAGACTATTTAATATTTCGTATGTATGTTTCGTAGTTCCGCATTTAGTTGCAGGTACCAACGTTACAAAATTAAAGGTTTTCTCCTTTTAGCGAAAAACAAAATCTTTTTTTTTTTTCTGTAGCTCAAAAGATAATCGACTTAGTGACAATTCATTGTAAAATTCTTATATAACAATTCCAATTCGCATAAGTGCTACAAATGATTTATAAAAAACCTCGTTTGTAAAAGTTCGAAGGCTAATTCCTTTCGGTGGACGACATGACGAAATTCTTCAAAAACATAATTAATCTTGTCATTCATAAACGAAAACAATAAAATTGTTATTATTATACACATAATTTCGAAACAAAAGTCCTTACCTCGTCAGATCTGAGTAGGGGAGCCTGGAAAGCAGTGGGTCTGTAAGTGCTGCGTTGGTGAGGACTAGAGTGGAAATCACCGAGTAGAAGTTCTGTCCTTGGGTAACGAGGATCGGGAGGTCCTGGAGGACGTCGTTGTACTTTGAGTAATCGAACTTCATGGAACACCGCGTGTAAAGCTGAGAGGCAATCAACATCTTCAGTGGACATTAATCTTAAGTGATGTCGCCCTGTAAGAAGTAGTGAACATGTAATGATCAGAAAGTATTGAATCTGAATAACTGAAAGCACATTGACAGCGTTTTTGTTGCTACTTCCTGATCACAACATTCAATAACTCGTCTAATAACTTTAGTTCAATACTATGAATAGTTGAAACACACTTCCTAATGTATCACCGAATACAGTGTCAACAAAATATCTTATGCACAAAACCCCCAATTTTAAGGTAATATTTCGACAAAACTGTAGTACAAAATCGTTTAAAAGTTCTTCATGGTTTTGAATTTTATTTGTAAAATTTGAATATAGAATGTATATAGTTAACTGGTTCCCATTTCGGTAATTTGTTAATCAATCGACCAACCAAATACTTTATTGTACACTGACAACAAGAAATATAGAACATAGTCAGTCATAATCTTTTATTTTTGTAATAGCAATTACTTCTGTAAATTAAATTACAGTTAACTTTAATTTGTAAAAGATATGACTTGTACGTTACAATACAACTTACAACACTGGCACAAATAAAACAATAAATGTGCTATTGACAATATTTTAAGAATCATATTTCACCCATAAATAGTTAGATAACGAAATATTGAGAGAAAAAAAAATGTGCTCCTGAACTCAAGTTGAAAAACTTTTTTTAATCCATGTGGCACTAGACCATGTTACCATGGTTTATTATGCATTACGGTTTATTACATGTAATACGAAAACTTAGTTATAAACTTCATTTGGTCCAAAATCCACGTGAATAAAATTTTGAACAAAAGTAGTGCTTTAATCCATCTGGATATTTAAAATACTTAAAATCTTGTTTAAAAATCATCTTTCTAAAATGTTGGAAAGAACAAAGTGGCAGCTGGATTTACCTAAAACATTGGATGAAGCAGAGTTGTGCCTTTTGTAAGAGTCAAACGTAACCACTGGAGGCAGATTGTCTGTCGTGGGATCCATGAGGAGGTTCAGAACTACGTATTCCTTGTATGGCTTCCATCTCCTTCTAACTTGACCAGGACATGTTGTGTTCACTCTGGCAGCTAGCTCCTCTGCAACCTGTAGAAACAAAACAAAAAGTAAAATTGTTATACTGTAAACACATTTATTTACCATACTTTTACATACAGTAAATTGTGGAATAAAATGATAAAAATTTTCAGGGAAATATTAGCTTTAAAAATTAGAGTTCGTTCATTTTCATATATATAAATAAGCACTCATCGGATGTTTGATTAGCGCATTTTGTACATTTTAAAAATTATTATCTTTAAATCTCAATTTCTGTAGGATGTGAGTATTTTTTGAGGAGTTACTTTAACCGAATGTTTAATTGTACAAAACCTATTGAAATATAGGGCTATAATATTTTGTTTTACTGATATTTGTAGCTTATATTAGTTACGTTACATTACAGAAAAATGCTTCATCCAATAGGAAAATGCTGTGCCCACAGTAATAGTTTGTCAAAATATTTGATCATATAAAAAAGAATTCTCTTAAATTTGTTTACACGATTTTGATTAAAATTTCTTTATTAGAAACCTCAAAGAGCATATATGTAAATATATGGGCTTTCACCCAACAATTAAAATTCAGGAAAATAGATAAAATGTCAAACTTTTATATAGATTAAAATTTGTATTACACTTTTACTTTTGAATTTGCTTAGACCACACAGAGATATGTGTAAACTTCAAATGACATACCGGGTCTTTCAAAAGTAATCTTAAATTTAAGATGATTATAGCTCAGGTACTTTCAGTTCAATCTCAAAACAAAATGCAGGGGCATTCGGGATTTAATAATCAGTTGTTTTATTAAAAATTATGCATTGCATTATTGCCATTCCAAGGAGTTTGTTTGAAGTTATTGTTTATAATTTGTAAATATTATAAATGTGGCTTGTGATTAATATTAAATTAACACTCTAGTTCTTAATTGTTGTTTGTTTATTTTATTATATCGTTACCAATACAAACACGAATCGGACTAATTCAGAGCTATTTTAAATGTGGAGGAAACTTTACAGCAGCATTAAAACATTTTTGTACCTGCAATGGTACGGGCTTGAAGGATGGCCCGTGTGGATTAACTAACTATAAAAACTTGTCCAGAAATTTGAAATCAGTAGTTATGTAACTGATAAATGAAAATCAGGAACACCTTCAGTAGGTAAAGACGATATTTCGGTTGGCAAAGATATGCAAAAAAAATTAATTTCCAATAACATTAATAAGTTATTAATAAGCACTGTTAATAAAATTGCCGAATATCTTGATTTTAGTTACACAACATTATGGAGTATTCTTAAAAGAAATTGAGAATGTACCGTTATAAAATCGTAATGAAGTTCAAACTAAAAGATATTGATAAGCCCAAGAGACTTGATTTTTCCTTGTTATCGTTGGTCCAAATTTTGTTAGATGAAGGATAGCTTGGTAAGATCTTTCTGACCGATGAAACACTCTTTCTTCTGAATGGCTGTGTAAACATTTATATTTGCCGTATATGGTCAATTACCAATTCTTTGAAAATACCTGGGCAAGGATTACATGGTGAAGGTTACGGTTACAGTTTAGTTAGGTTTCTTCTCCAATTTAATCATTGGTCCGTATTTTTTTTTGAAGAAGTTCAATATGGAGTATCAAAAAAGTCTTAATCTCAACGGTACTTAGATATGCCTTTAATAACTGCAAGCTTTATCGTCTTGAGAACATAAAGTTCATGCATAATGGAGCACCTTCATACACTTACAATCAAGCAAAAACGTTTTAAACTTGGAAGACAGTGTCTTGGCCTCCGAGATCTCCTGACTTGAATCCTATAAACTTCTGGCTCTAGGATTATCTGAAGGATAGACTTTATCGCTTAAAACCAACAACCATTCACAAACTGAAGGCACCAAATGGCAGAAGTAATCAGTCTTGATAACTTGGTCGATACTGCACACGCACTGCAGGAAATATTGATCCAGGAGCAAAATGGCGGCCATATTGAACACTTACATTTTATGGCAAATAGAGCATGATTTTGTTACAATCTGACTTAGGGTAATCTGACTTATATAGAATCAAAGTGTAAAATTATCCACAATAATTGTCACTTACTTTTGAAAAACCCGGTATATCTTTTCCGACCTTGTTTCTAGGTTAAACATCATATTTCCTAAGAGTTTGACTTAATCGTAATAAATCAGCTTTACCTCAGCACTGTGAGCAGTAACAGTAACACGGTTTAACGTATAATCGGCATCCATAGCTCCTGCCAACCATGACTTGCCCCTCAATGTGTACGTCCCACGAGCAGAGATGGAGTACAAGGACAAGGAACAGGCTTCATCTCCATAATGGAACTCAGTCAATCTGAAAGTGTTGTTGCGTAGAAATGTGTGACTCCGCAGTAAGAACTCTGGTCCTGAGCGTACTTCGCATCTGAAACAAAGTATGGAATAATAGTATCAGTCAAGAATTAGGGGGAGCTAACAAGTGTTACTATTTGAGAGAGGCAATTAGTAAACGCGTAAGATGGACAGATTGTTCTGTCTCTTTACACTCAAGCAAGCATCGCTCTCAGTGTAGCAGAAAAAAATAATTCAATGCATTGTTGAGTTGACGTCCCAATAAACTAGAGATCTAAGGTATACATTCACATCTCTCTGACTGAAGGATTGACTAACCTGTATCTTTTTCACTCGGTTATGTTGGTTTCTTATGTTCATTAGTCTTTGTGATACAAATTACTGTGACGAAAATTATCCCTAAAGCAATAATTTTAAAATATGAACAGTGCAAAAGCAATGTACTTATTATCTCGCTCACCCTTTCACAAAACCAAGATAATATTCTCCACAAATCCTAAAAATAAAAGTTACGTTTCATAACTGAGATTTTGTCTGTATATTTTTTTATGGGCGGTTTTTAAGTTGATTTATAGAAGGAGGGCCTCTATTTATATTTGTGACGATTGACAACTATATCGTTGTATTTGGGTTGATGGGTAAGGTCTACATTTAAGAAAGTGAGACTGGATAATGCACAAGCACTTTTTGAGGTATATTTTGTTCACCCTTGGTCTGCCCATGCACCGTAGGTAGCCAGCTTTGAATAAATTAATCTAGTTTAATAATACATTACCAAATTATAAATAATTACTAAATGCACTGACACTACACGATGACTAATATAGAACAGAACCGAAGTTGAACAATCTCATATCGTCTCGTTTATATAAAGAAATAAAACGTCCGAATTGAGGATTGGACCTTCGATAAAACCAAAAACGTCATGACCCCAATTATTTAACCAGTAATGGTGTAATCTAGTACGAAATTAATACGAGACAGGCACTCGCACCACATCTGACAGCATTTACGGACGGCTGTCTACTCTACTGCTTTTCTAACGTGATTTGCTCAACATAACTACAACACAGTTCCGGTCAGCTGTCCCCTGCTCAAGTAAATTCAACTTCAACTTTCAGTCCCAAGTTGAGTGGCACCGTCACAATTTTGGAAAAAAATATACATTCAAAAATAATGTAAGCTTGCAATCCTTGTGCCATAAATCGTTCTAAGCATAAATCGTAGTCTATATCATTAAAATCAAGGTTTGATGACGTCAAGTGTCTTTTTTATTTTTTGCCAATTATTATTCCTGAACCGTGACAATATTTTTCTTGCAATTTTGCACACGAAGTCGGGTCATTAATCTTCAAATTTCATTAAAATTTGAACGAAATCGTAAGAACAGATTTTGAGAAATTACGTATTTCATAACGGCTTTTTTTTTAGTCTTTTACCGACCACTCACGAACCACCATTTAAAAGATTTTCTGACAAAAAACAATAAGTATTATTTATATTGTTAGATGCTACATTTTTAAGCAAATTCGATCAAAATCGTTATAGCCGATTTTGAAAAATCGTAAATTTTCACTTTTTCTCTTATAACACAAAAATAATTAGAAAAAAAAATTTGTGTTTTTTTATGGAAAACGTTTTTAGGAAACGAAAAAAAATTCTAGATATAATCAAAATATGTCGATATACCAAATTTGACTAAAATTTGATCCATGTATTTGGGCTAGAGAGCACTGTACATACGACAGACAGATAACATACGCCAGACGTCCGATGGACAGACAAATATCTAATCAAAAACGATTTTTTTTTTAAACTCTAAGAACAGTTATATACGAAAAAAAACTCGGATTTGTTGACCCATCACATAACTTATAATATAAGTTACTACGTGTGTGTGTGTGTATATATATATATATATGAGAAACTTCATATGATAATATACAATTTATGATAACTTTTTGTGAATTTTTGTAGTTTTTTAACATAGCCTATTTGTAAAAAAAAAAAAAAAAAAAAAAAAAAAAAAAAAAAAACAGGTTTAAAAGTGCACAACTAGATCAGCCAAGGAACAGATCAGTGAAATGTGTGGAAATCAGATCAGCGTTTGGTTTATACGTACATCCGAACATCGAGACATCAACCGATTGTTTTTTTAAATTTTTCTTCCTACATAATTTTTGTCTTTCGACAATTTTAATATTGCAAACGGGAACAAAATATGCTAGTATACTGCCCATGCAAATACCGCATATAAAAAATAGACTGCACCAGATGTGCAGCATCCTACATGTCGTGTCAGAGGATCTTCAGGCACGCGAATGCCGTAAGAGTTCGCCACTTGTACACCCTTTGATGTTGAGACAAACAGAGTAATTAATTATCCAAAAAGATCAAGTATTGCGTCTTGTCTACGTCATAAAGTCGAGTGGGGCTTTTAAAACTAACCAAATACATCGTAGAGACGCTCCTATTCTTTTATAAGATACATTGCTATTTTATATAGAGAAAAACACAAGAATAATAAAATGGATTAATACTAAAATTAAATTCAACTCAAACTTTCTCACATATTTATAAAGAATATAAAAGACCAACATAGGTCAAAATTGTGGGTGCCATAAAAAAATGATAATAATAATAAAGCTGTAATTTTCTCGTATATTCAGATTTTGAACAAATTTTGTTCAATTGTAGCCCCCAACGACTCAAACAAACCGTGCTGGTCGCCATCTCCCTAAAATTACCGGTTCTGAATATATCGGTCAATAATTGAAAATGAATCATAGATCCTAAAAGGTGGAATATCTGAAATCGAGGCTTTGATAATTGCAGAAAAAATATCGAGAGTTGACTTTCTGAATCTATTATTAAGGCAACTGAACTACATTTCAATAATTCCTGATTTCCTGAAACGTATTAGTCAAGAAATGTGGAATATATTTATATAAAACTCCCCTCAGAGGCACGCCTATAGAAGTACGTGTGCGGTAATCCTGATAGTCTTGGGTTATATCCCTCTCTTTCATATTATCCATCAAACCTTTGTTCCAACTATGGTATATGGTCTTAATTTTATGATCTTTTTTTCGTTTCTAAGATCCGTAGTTATAAAAAACCCCATTAAAATTCACGCGCGTATCTGTAAGGCGCAATCAGTCTTTTTAAAACTAGAAATTATTCCGATTTCGAATATGTATGTTTATTTGACGGGAAAAAATTAATATATTGGCGATTCCCTTCCCCCCCGCTCTGAGTTCTTCACAGCATGGCTTACAATTCTGAAACAAGTTTGATTTGAAATTAAATTACAGTGCGAAATCATAAGTTATAGTTTTTTGTATGACGATTACAACTCAATTTAACCAAACAACGAGATATGCGTAGCGTATAAATTTTAAAAACAGTTTTTTGTGAGATGTGAGACAAACAATTCAATAGCCATTAAAAGATATATGGGATTTTCATTGATTTTCTTTAGTAGGGTCCCTAATAAACTAAAACGTTATGTAAAACTAAAGACCCTTACAATTTCACGCGAGTGTCTATTTATAATTTAAATGCCGTTTAAAATACTTCGATTTTATAAAAATAACTCTGAGTATATGTCAACGGACCTTGAGTCGTGTGATTTTTAGCAAATGCTTAACCTTTTTTTTTATATAAGGCGATGATTACCGAAAGGGTGTTCGCTTTAAAAAAATCAAACTTTGGCTGTACATCTTCCTATTAAGGTTGTAATAATATTAAATAATTATGTCATAAACTTTAATTTACTATAGACGTGACAAAAGGTGAATTTCAGTAACACCAAATTCGAAATAATTTAGGATATGGCCTGAAAATAACTAAGTTCACCTTTATCACATATTATGGAAAAGCTTGTAAACCAGCCTTCCGAGTGCGTTATGCGACCAGATTCCACGAGTATACAAAAGTCGGCTTCTTTCAAAGGAAATTTTCTTTATAAGACAGGAAATGCCACGCCCACATTATTATAAAAAATAATAATTATACCGTAATGTTTAAGCCCTGTGCATCCTGATATAAACATAAAGCCTTACCTAAGTTTACAACAATCGCTACTTAATGTGTTCAGCATCGCTTACTTTCATCGTGATAATCCATTTAGTGTTCCGAGAATCTGACTGAATAATATTCTGCAAGATACCAAACAGAATATCAATATCATGGAACAATGCCACGTGAAGGTTAGTCAATTGTAAGTACCGAGACAAAATAAAAAACATGATTGTCTATGGTTAATAAATTATTTATGTTTGGGTACATTGGCAAGCCTGACATGTTGTCGTCTGGGATTGATTTGTCGTTTGGCCTTCCTTATAGCTGTATGATTTGTAACCTTGACTGACCGGTTCTCTAAATTTGTAAAAATAGATTCATCCATTCAAGGATTGTTAAGGTGGTCATTAGGTTTTATAATTAAAGTGGGATCATTAATCCAGCCGAAGCTATGAAATATCTATCGATCCTGATCATTGGAGAAATATAAAAAACATCGTTGGGTTCTTGCATATAAATAAATACACATACTAGTGTGTCTTAGTAATTTGGCACCATAAACAGTCGTCGTAATTTTTTAATGACTTATTACAATTTTATATATATATATAAATATATATATATATATATATATATATATATATATATATATATATATATAGGCATCAATTTAAAAACCAGTGGAACAGTTCGTTCATTTAAAAATAACGGGATTTTAGATGTGTTTGCAGAAAAACACATGTAGCTCTCACAATAGTACAATGTATTGTAAAATACAAATTATTCTTATTATATAGTCTAATTAAATAACAAAATATGTCTCACGTTGAATGATATTTTTCAAAATATTAAAATGTCTTAAAATGAAAATTACTCTGGCTTAGCTCAGGGTTATTTTAAAAAACTTTAATTTAAGATATTTAAACACTAGTTACAATATAATATTTTCTCATTTTTTAAGAACAATATTTATTCAATTCTTCTCAATTTACAAATTAATAAGTCTTTCTTTAATAAAATTTCACAAATATAAAATTCTTTAAAACACTTATAAATTCTATTTCATTCTTTTAAAATACAAAAATTTATCAACTTTAAAAATCGTCAACGACAAATCTAATTCAAATTCAATTACTTAGAAATTTAAAATTCATGTAAGAATATTCTCTCTCTCTCTCTCTCTCTCTCTCTCTCTCTCTCTCTCTCTCTCTCTCTCTCTCTCTCTCTCTCTCTCTCTCTCTCTCTCTCTCTCTCTCTCTCTCTCTCTCTCTCTCTCTCTCTCTCTCTCTCTCTCTCTCTTTCGCCTCAATTTTACTTTTATTTTAAACTAAATAACTAAAAGACTTATAACTAACACCCTAAAACTAAACAACAAACTACACACAAATCCTATATTACTTTATAGAAAGTATTCCATTACTCTACCAACTCTTATACATTTAAAACGTCAATATTACATAATATTGTAATTTGTTTCTTGTAAATTATCCAAACTGTTTTTACAATTTCACAATTTAAAGTTCATAAGTGCATTCGAAATTCGTCTCTCAACCAATAACTTATATTTTCTTTTGAAACAATTTAAATTCATCTTGTTTTTACACATATATTTACTTCCGCACTAATCAAGAATCAATTTGATCGATTTTCAGCTTGATCGTTGGTTTATATTAGTCTATAATTTCAACTTACTTCAGATCTCCTACTTTACTATTTCATGTGTTCCCCTAACCTATTCTTCTCTGTTACAAATTATAAACCACCTTGGTCTGTCCTCCAGCCTATGATCTTTTAAAATTTTAAATTCTGTCCACCTGAATCTTTTAAATTTTAATAAGAAATATTCGCGCTCAATGATACAATTTCGTTGAACGGACTGTAGCACACTAATTTGATTCCTACAATATAAAAATTCATTATTTCATATCCAAAACAATTTCGGATGCAGCAGAGCGTGTAAGGGTAGCGTGGGAAAACTAAACTCTAATTATAAGAAGTGGCCGGATAGTAAATGCTTTTTCTTTATCCACTAGCCACACGCCAGACTTTTTGTTTGCAGCACTTCCACCCCCTAGTCTTGCTTTTGGTGTTGGTCTTGCATATTATGCCTTGTTGTTTGTTCATCACTACTTTTACACTTTATTTTCTGGATTATTTAACGGGAGTTGATTTATACTCTAGAAACGACGTGTATTACGGTAGTGTTTATATACACAAATGATGGCAAACGTTTGAGTAAACTATAACAATATATGATATAAGTGAGTTTGCACTTTTGAAAACGATTAACATAGCGAACTAGTAAAACAAGTCCAACTAGTATCACATCAACGTTATTTCAATGTATAGATTTTTCTATTTCCAAGATGGTGCTATTGCCAAGTTCTATTCATTACAAATAAGTTTTTCTGTCAAGTGTAGTTATAGTCAAGCATTTACTTTTGTTTAATTATTCTTATTCTTCTGTAATGCAACACGATAAAGTAGAAGTTTTTATTTTAAACGAAGTCAAAGACAAAGTGATCAGTCAATTAAGTTTATAACGGGTTTAGGTTTAGACTGATCTTCTCAATTTAAAGCTTAGTTTTGTTAAAAGACTTTTATTATTCAGTGTTTGATTAATACTCCAAAGATTTTTTTAATTGTTACGTTTACATATAAAACGAAATTTAACATTTACACTTTTGATTATTTAAAACTGTTTGAGCAACTAAATGTTTAGTGTTTCAAATAATTAAACCAGAAAACAATTACAGAAAATTTTAAATAACAAAATCAGATTGAAACCCTTATTTTCCCCATAATTTCCGATTCTATGTGAATAGGTCCAGTTGAATGATTAGAATCGAAAGATTGTCGTAAACAATTTAATTCGAACTAGATATAGTTATTTTAAGAAAAGTTAGTTTTTAGTTTGTGTAAAAGAATGTAGATTAATTTAGATAAAATAAATGGAAACCAACACACATATTATAACTTCAAAGTTTTCATTCTCATCTCTCTTTTTAACTGACAACACAACTAGCTAATAAAACTCATTAAAACAGAAATAGATTACATCTATGACATTTTATAAAAAAGAATTCTCCAAGAATGTGACAGAGATGCCCCGGCCTGTTACCCCCAACAGTGAAGAGCAAGTGAATAACAATAGACACATTTCTTTAGCTGAACGAGTTACCTGGTCCCTTACCCTCATAACTTTAAGCAGGAAAAGGTCGACAGCGCTATTTCTTTATGCTAATAAGATGGGATACATCGATACACAACTTTGTTTGGACTAACTCGGTGGTCAAAACGGGCAGAACACGAAAACTTCGATTTCATTGGCCTAACTGTCTGCAGAACTACAAGATCTCTTTTATACGGTCTGTGTTCTGCAACGGACACAATGTTTCTTTGAAACAGCATTGGAAAAGTAACTGTAATTAATCAACGTCAAAAAACTAACGTGTAGGCTACTGATGTTCATTTTCTTCGTATGGGTAATCGAAAGCTAATCGTTCATTTCTCATCTTTGGATTTATATATCTGTGTATAGAGTAAGTTCTTAGCAAGTTTACAATTTTAAACTATACTCGGTTTACAGTTTACATACTCAACGTGACCCGAATTATATTAACTCTTTCTAATATATACCACCAGTTGCACAAATTAAGCTATTAGATGTTCAAAAATGTCCTAGATACCAAGTAACTACAGGAAAACAGTATCAAACTACTGAAATTTTCCGACCATTTTTTTCATTCATATTCAACGAATATTTAAAACCAGAGATAACATGATGAATTTGTCAAAAGTTGCAACTTTTAGTCATGACTTTGCTTATTAGTTCGTACTTAGAGGTTATATGTTCAACTTTTTTTTTTCTTCTTAGTAATAAATAACCCTCTTATTTTATTTATGATAATACCCACTATAGGCAGGTTTTTAAACTGTACAAAATAAACTATTAAAAACTGATGTATATCTTAGATAAGAATTAACCACCAACATACAGTCTCAAGTAGCTGCAATTAAACGATTAATCGTATTAAACGATTATTAAAACCAAGTTAACATCCTAAATTGCAAGTAGTGTTAGTACTGACTTTGCTTATTGGTTCGTACTTGGAGGTTATGTGTTTAACAGTTTTGTTTTTTATAGTTATAACCCTCTTACTTTTTATTGTAAACCCCACTTTTAGGCAGATTTTTAAACTGTACGAAATAAGCTATTACAAGCTGATGTATAGTTTCAACTAATAGTTTCAAGCAGCTGCAATTTGGAAATTTTGTGACCATTCTTTCAATCGTATTAAACGAATATTTAAACATTGTTAACATCCTACATTTGTAAAAAAATTGCAAGTGTTAGTACTGACTTTGCTTATTGGTTCCTACTTGGACCAATTTTGTTTTATGTAGTAATAATCCTCTTACTCTTTATTGTAAAACCCACTTTTAGGCAGATTTGTAAACTGTACAAAATGTGAATGTTAACCTACAAACTCCGGTTGTTTTAATTACATTACAAATTGCTCTGTGTTGGTAAAATGATGGTGAGAGCCTTACCTTGTTTTTTTTTTTTTTTAGCTCAGATTAATTTCTCGAAATGGCTACCATTTACTTCTTGGCAGAAATAGATTCTGGACTCAAAGGCTTATTGTATATTTCGTAACATTTCCGGTGTAATTATTAACGTAAAATTCACAATTCGATTGGTCGCTATGTTGGGTAGGATGAACTTAGAGACCTCTAGTTTGCGCCATTATTCTTATTTTTAAAAGACCTTTAAAATGAGGTATCACTCAATATGGGTTGCTATTTAAAATTCTTGACTTACCCCCAAACTACCCCATTTTGGGGGTAAGGGTTGATAATTTCGATACTTCAAAAAACTCCTCCTTTGGTTGTCTAAACTTTCCCCAAAGCAAATCTGTCTATTTCCATTAATAAAAATAATAATAGGGGGGAGGGCTTTTGGGACACATAAATTTAGTATAATGTATAACGTAATAATTACAACTTGAACAAAGAGTTAAGTTCGGTTGTACATGGTGGAACAAAATTAAACTTGGATGCTAAACTATTAATTAACCCAACATTCTAGGTCTATATCATTGTTGTAAATATAGAGGACAAATTCCACAAAATGGTCATGGATGCTTAAATTAAATACTTGGAACTAATCATGACGAGTAGTAATACAAAACTTTTTATACGGTTTAAAGGTAAAAACCTAGCAGTCATTGGTGTCTTAAAAGGAAGAAAAAAGTACATACAATATCTTTTAATACTCTAATAGCATCTGCGATAGACGAGAAAAAGAGATGAACACGAGAAAGATCACAAGTTGGTAGGAAAGTTGAAAGAGAGTGATTTAACTCAAACTAGATGAAGAAATGTGTCATCCAGCTAGGATATTTCAGGATTGGTGAACCCCCCAACTCACTATGAGTAAACTCCTGAGGGGTAATTGTACGAATAAACATCAAATGAAAAATGAAATTTATATTAATTTCTAAAACTTTCCCACACGAAGTTCCTATAAAATCCTCCCTCTACTATTTTCGAGTTTCATAGTTATTAAAACATCAAAGAAATTATTTGTATGGTTTACTGAACGATTTATTGAAGTATTAAAACTCCTAAGGAACTCCTAAGGTATGTTGTTCAATAATATAAAAATATTAACCAATCATAACAACCGTGTGGTCGATGCTCATTTCATGAACCAAGCTAACCTTAGCACGACGACAGTATCAATATGGAGATTAGCGAGGGAAACGACTTCTACCAACTTTATTACAAACATCTCGGGCCAATTTAAAACACCAGTTTCTTTGAATTGTAAACAGGGAAGAACGAAATACACAACCAAAATTGGAAAACATTTCGAAAACAGTTGAAAATACGTCCGAGAGCGGTCTCATGAATACGTATTCGCGACAAAGACAGAGTCTGAGCGTTTGTTTGTGTGTACCCATCGAGTTAAGCAATTCAGACATGAGACTACATAACGCTTGTCTAGTAGAGTCAGGTCTCCAATCAGTTCAATACTTTAATTTATGTAACAGCTGAGCAACAAAAACTGGACCTGGATTGTTCGCCTTAAACAGCCACGTTGCTATTGAAGATTCATGAGGCATTGGGATTATGCGATTCGTATTCGTGACTCACTTGATCTGAGTACATAGTTTCTATATAATTATAACGACACAGTTTGAAATAAATTGATATAACGCTTCCTGTTAATTTAATAAACCGTGGAAAAATTCTCTCACAATATTCAATAGCAAACTCAAAATTTAAGGTGGAAAATCACAATTCAAATTTATTTTAAAGCTTTTATGATTTTATTTAAAAAATTGTAAAATTTAGGGTTACTAAAAAAATAAAACAACGATGAATACGACGGGGGTCATGGTTTTTTTTGGTATTTTCACAACTACCCACGAATCTTATTTTTTTAGAGTTATAAATTCACTGATTTCTACAAAATTTGAGTGATCTTGAGATATAAATAAATATTGAGCTTGACTTGTGATATAATATTAGGTAGAATAAAACTCGAATACAAGATCTCAAAAAAATTACGTTTCCTTAATCAAACGCGTTTCAACGACAAAGATTTGATTATCTCAAGATCGAATGAAACTTTAACACAAAGTCGCCATCCTCAAGTGATGCATGAGCTACAACAACTAAAATAATAACTTTGAGTTAGTTATAGTTTAGTTATTGTAGCTCATGTATCACTTTGTATGGAAACTTTGTGTTCAAGTTTCATTCGATCTTGAGATAATCAAATCTTTACTACACTAGATACTAGCAATCCCGAAAGGACCTAGCTGGATCTATACCTTTTTCATGTAGTCTTGAGTTAGATTCCTATCTTTCATCTTACCTGTCCGGTTTCTCTTGACTAACTCTTGTTATTTTCCGACCTTAATGGTATTAAAGTATACGAAGGCTAGGGTCTTTACTTTATTTTATTTTTTCATAAGGGATGATGACCGAGAGGTTTTTCCGCTTTAAACAACAAGAAAATATATACAGGGTGTTAAAAAAACCCTTTCAGGATTTTCGTAAGAATGAAGTTCATATGAAGGTATTTTTAAACGTTTATTTTTTGTCTGTCTGCCTGTATGCATTTTTTACTTAATACGTTATATCTTAGAAACCTCTGAAGATATCACCTTCAAACATGGTACGGAATATCAAGTTCATACTTTGTACCATTTCAAATGTCGGCATTTAAAATTTCTAATTTGGTCAATATCACAAAATCCGTAAATTTTACAAAATATTTACAAGAGACAAAAAATTTGCTAAATTTTATCTCCTAAATACAGATGCATAAATTATTAATATTCCTTGATTATTAATTGAGTTTTTGCAATTTTATGAAATGACTTCATGCGAATTTTGTGGTAATATATTTTTTTGCCATTATTATCACAAAAAGTCACTTCTATAAAATTGCAAAATCTCAATTAATAATCAGGGAATCTTAATAATTTATGCAGCGTTATTTATGAGATAAAATATAGCAACTTTTTGTCTCTAGTAAATATTTTGTAAAATTTACGGACTTTGAGATATTGCGATTTAGAAATTTAAAATTGCCGCCATTTTGAAAGGCTAGCAAGTATAAACTTGATATTCTATACCAAAATGGGTCTTATTAGATGTAATGCATGTACCAATATTGAAGTTGATATCTTCAGTTGTTCTTAAGATATAATGTATTAGGTAAAAAACACATACAGAGAGATAGACGGAAAACTAAACGTTTTAGGACATACCTTCATATGAACCTTTTTCTTCCTTTTTGTATGATGAATCATATCCCAAAGTCCTGAAAGGTTTTTTTAACACCCTGTATATGATTTATTTTCCACATCTTACCAGAGAGCTCATTAACCGACATTTTTTAAGGGATGGCGATCCACATATTTTGTTTGCGGTCTTTTGAATAAATTCTTTGGAGTCGATTTAGAGACAAACGAAATTTCGGCAACTCCCAATACTATTCATCTCAAATCATTAGTTCGGTAGTTGAATCTTGGAGTCTTCCATTGAAATAATATTTATAATAGTCCAAAGCCTTGGTTAGTTTGTTCCGTAAACAAGTTCTCAATGATAATCGTATTAATTTGATGATTAACGTGGACGATTTAATTGTTTTTTTTACCAATTAATCCCAAACCGTAATATTTTTTACTATTAATTGTGCGCACTGGTTTCGGTCCTTAACTTTAAAATTTCAATTAAATTTGAACAAAAACGGTAAAACAGTTTTTTTAGAAATTACGATTTTATAATAGCACCATTGCCGATATGAACATGCATTTTGGAAGAGACGGTGGCTAACACATTTCATTTACAAGTGGCTACACTTGTATAAAATTTGTAAAAGTTCCAACCAATTTTGATAACATTGTACTTTTGTTTTTTTCTTGTACCCCCAAATTTTAAGTTATCGAAACATATAAATAAATAGTGAGCTTGACTTGTGAGATAATATTAGATAGGGAAAAAAATCGAACACAAGATGTCACAAAAATTACGTTTACTTAATCAAACGTAATTTGTGTTTGATTAAGTAAACGTAATTTTTGTGAGATCTTGTATTTGAGTTTTTTTTATCTATCGAAATATAATTTGATTAAAATCGGTCAACCAGTTTGGACTGCATAACATTGCACATATAACAGTCGGACAGACGTAAGAGAGAGTTACTTACAAAAACCACTTTTTAAATTCAAGGCACCTTAAAACTGATATAACCCACACAAAAATAGACACAAATTTGTTGACCAATTAGATAACTTTCTATAAACGACGTATATGTGAGAAAGTAAAAATTTAATCGAATATTTGCATTTCACCTTCAATATTTGTTCAAATCTCTCCAATATTCAAACCATCTTCAAGTGCATCAGCCAAAGGCATTCCAAAAAGCTTGTTTCTTGCGAGCCCACGCAAGGTTTTTATGTCTTTCCCCAAGTCGTTATTTATGTCTGAATATAGTAAAAAACACGGTGACTAACAGCAGACAAACAGTTTCAGATAATCTGGTCCATATTTAAAATGTCTACGAATTGGATAATTAATTTGTACGGGACGTGATTTAAGGCCGAGTAAACTTGCTAGATTCTTAAATGTCGATTCTAAATCTTTAAAATATTCTACCAGACAAAATTATTTATCTCTTACACCAAGATAAAGCGTTGTCAGAAGTATTCGATTAAACATCTCCTATTTAGTGGTGTTTAAGAGCAGCTAATACCATTTATGCTATTACATGACCTCCTTAGGTGCTCGCTTTTTGAGGTTGCTCTATGCATAGTGAAGGAAATAAGTGTTTCGCGGTAAATATCCAAAACGTAATATAAAGCATATTTTATAGTCATGCTTGAAATGATTTTTGTAAAAGTACTTTCTATTAAATCCTAATTATATTTCATACAGACAAGCTATTTTTAAAGAGAAAAAATACTAGTGTATTAAACGCTTAAAACTAGATGTTACAATTGAAAATCTTCTCATTAAAACAAACATCATATCTTCAATTTAAAATAATATTTTGTTTTAAATGAAAAATCGCAAAAAATCACACCACTTTATGGTGTGCACAACTTTCTTTTTTTTTGAGAAATCATTTATTCGTTATAACAGAAATAAATTCATACTATATTACATAATTAATCAGGGTTACAAATAATGATTTATAAAAATCATAAGTAATTGCTACCCTGAAAGATCATATCTTTTTTTTAAAAATCCCTTTAAAATTATAATTTTCCGAAATTATTAAAGAAGTAATTTAAGTTAAAATATTCTTATGGAGGAAAAAATCCCATAATGATCCAGGGTATGTCGACTCTTAAGTTCCTGTAAAATTAAAAGGCTATCTATCTATGACAACTTTAAATTAGTCAAATAACAGTTTCCTTGAAGAAAGATAAAGTATCTTCTGACCAATTGTATTTGTCAATACAATCATCGCCAACAGAACAATCTAATCTTATCATATCGGAGCAAACATAACCTATACAAACTGGAAACACCTATCACTTACCTTTCTGAAACCCATTTGCCAATCAGAGGTGGAGGGTATAAAACCCTTGTTTTTCTTTCTGTCCTGGCGACTTGTGCCTCCAATATATCACAGGATTCGTTCGGACCTGGGAACTCAGCTGAAAAAAGAAAATTATAAACATTTTTAAATAGCCCTATTTTACTAAATTGGCCATTCGGTGAAATAATTGTGGATTTTTAGTCTCACGGCATTCAAAGAGAGTTATTACAATATTTTTGACGAGACAATAGTTGTGTCCGGGTAACAATACTCAGAAACTACTGGATTGATTTTCGTTCAATTTTCTCTCTAAAAATTTGTTTGGGTTTGTAAAATATAATTGTCGTAAAATATTTTTGAAGGGATCATTTGTAAAAACCGAAACTCAAAATATAAATATCAATATAACTAATAAATTGAGTCATAAATAGTAACTACATACGGTTTTAGTCAAAATATTATTATCGCCCAAAATTCCTGTCCTATTAATCGAAAAGCTTACTGAAAATATTATAAACCTAACAGCTTATTTTATTCTCAAATTCCCTAATCCAACCTACAAGTTATTTATTGAATTTTGGGGTTATATTATTATTATTGTATTATTTATCATATTTTTATTATAATTCATTTTTATTGTAATAATAATATTTAATTGCTACCAATATTTTTTGCCGAATATATAAAAATATGTTTACACTATGCCGATTTTTTATTTAGTTTTTACCGATAACTTGCGAATTGATATTTTTTGGAGAGATGGCGACCATTTTGTTGTAGGTCCTTACAGGCTACACTTGAGCAAAATTTATTCAAAATCGTTAGAGCCAATTTTGAAGAAAAAAAACACGTAATTTTGTGGTTTCTTGGCAGCTTCCTCAAAATTTTGATTTATTGAAAAAATGAAAACAATTTTTGAGATTTGGTAAAATCCGTTGAAAACAATTTCGGATTTTCCACATTTCCCATTAGATTATTGGATGGACAAACATATAATCTAATAACTAAAAGAATAGTGTACTTAATTGCGTCAAGCGATAAACATGTTACTTGTGTTCATTGTTCAAGTGAAAAATGGGCTAAAATTACGACCACTAGAACTAAAATTCGATTCAAAACTAAATTCTTATTTTCAACAGACTTATCAAAAATATTTCGTCCAATTCCTGAAAATCTGACAATAAAGTACCTTTACCCAGGTAATCAATAAAAACGATTAAACAGGTCTTGTTAATTTTCTTATTAAACGAACTTATCCAAAACATTACAAAAATTTAATTTGTTGAAAACAAAACAAATATTGTCACCTTTAAAGACGACAGACACGCTTAATTCTTTAAAAAATAATTTCAAGCCCAAAGAAGTGTTATTTCTGTCTTAGAAGCAGTACGTTAACATTACGCCTGATGTAAACAATCCATGAACTTTGTTGATGTATTGCGTCTAAAATAACTTAAAGCAAGTGTTTATAGTTTACTTAGCAGCATTGCCAGAACGTCAACGAGTAAGATATGTTGCAAATTAGCTGGGCAGGATCATTAGCGTTTCTGCGCGATTTATGGCGGAATCCTTTTTAGCCATCTGTCAAAGACTTGGTTCCGTGCCAAACTAGAGGAGCGAAGCGTTACAGTACATTCGTTTGTAGTCTGGAAATTGTTTACCAGTCAAACATTTATAAAATGCATAAAAACTATTTTGAAAAATATTTGTAGTTAATGTAGTGTAATTTTTTTTTATCTGTAAATCGTTGAAAATATTTACCCGCTTTCACAGACATCCTACACATGAGAATATGTTAGGCAGTACCAAACACAGAGAGTAATCATTGTGAAGCGTTTCTGGTTGCTAGGTTACCAAAAATGAGCTATTATAATGGACTTAGAAGCAATGTATGGTTAAAAATTATGTTCTGAAAGGGAATTGTGATGAAATCATTGAAACAATCCATTATTTTTTCAAGAACTCAATCCGTTAGTGAATCATTCGATCAGTGATTAGTGAGTCATTATAGGACAGTCAGCGTGTCAATAGTGTTACAGACATCGCGGAAATAGGTGAAATAATCAGCGAGTAGTCAGCCAGTGAGACAGTCAATTAATTAGTCAGTAAATCAATGAGATAGTATCAGTGTGTTTGTGATAAAGTGAATTAGTGAGAAAACCTGTAGGTAGATCAGTAAATTAATGAGTCACTTAATCAGTGAGTAGTCAGCCAGTGAGACAGTCAATCAATTAATCAGTAAATCAATGTGATAGTTATCAGTGTGTTAATCAGTGATAAAGTGAATTAGTGAAAAACCTGAGAGAATGTCAGTAAATCAATTAGACAGTAAGTCTGTCAGTGAGATAGTCAATTAATTAATGAGTAAATCAAAGTGATAGTTATCAGTGTGTTAGTCAGTAATAAAGTGAATTAGTGAGAAAACCTGCGAGTGAGACAGTCAATGAAATACTCAGTAAATCAATGTGATAGTTATCAGTGTGTTAGTCAGTGATAAAGTGAATTAGTGAAAAGTCTTAGAGAATGTCAGTAAATCAATTAGACATTAAGTCTGTCAGTGAGATAAGCAATTAATTAATCAATAAATCAAAGTGATAGTTATCAGTGTGTTAGTCAGTGATAAAGTGATATAGCAAGAAAACCTCTGAGTAGGTCAGTAAATCAGCGAATCTATAAATCAGTGAAACAGTCAATGAATAAGTCAGTAGATTAATGTGATAGTTATCAGTGTGTCGGTGATAAAGTGAATTAGTGAGAAAACCTATAGTAAGTCAGTAAATCAATGAGTCAGTAGATCAGTGAGTGAGTCAGTCAGTGAGACAGTCAATGAATTAGTCAGTAAATCAATGTGATATCAGTGTGTTAGTCAGTGATAAAGTGAATTAGTGAAAACCCTGTTAGTAGGTCAGTAAATCAATGAGTCAGTATGTTAGTGAGTCAGTCAATAATTCAGTAAGTCAATCGATCAACTAGTCCATGAGTTAGTAAGTCTGACTCAGTAGGCCAGACAGTAAATTAGTCTGTCAATGAATGAGTCATTCAAAGACTCGTGAGTCATTCATTAAGTCACTGAAACAGGCAGTGAGACAATCAGTCAGCCAGTCATTGACTTCGTGAGTTATTCAGTCAGTCAATCAATAATCAATCAGTTAGTAAATGACAGCGAGACAGTTAGTGAATCACCATTGAGTCATTTATTCAGCCAGTAAATTAGTTAGTCAATAGCTTTTGAGTCGTTCAGATAGTCAGTGAGTAAATAAGATAGTCAGTCAGTCAGCCAGTCCGTTAATCGGCAAATTATTCAGGCAGAAAATAAAATTACCAGTCAATCAATCTATAAATGTATTTAGTCAGCCAGTCATGAAGTTGTCAGTCAATAAGTTTATCAGTTGGTAAGTATAGCATGAATAGTTATACAGTGTGTTAAAACGTCGTCGTTTAGGCTACTCCTCGCCCCAAAGACGATCACTTCCTATTAACGGTTGTCATGCTTTCAAAACAGTCGGTCTTTCCTAACAAGATCATTTTTCACGCAGTTTGAGAGTAGTGGTCTGTACAGGGAGCTTCTGGTTTTAATTGGAATGGAGCTTAGTGAGGAGTGATGTATGTGGGGATGTCTGGTGTGTAGGGGTAAAGACAGTCCATCAGTCATCAGGTAACAGACTTCCGCCCTATAACAACCCTTAGAAATGTTTCTTTAATTAAGACAGCTGGCCAGACATATTACACAAATAGAACTGATTTACATATGTAGGCAGATACCTCACGTTGTGTACGATGTGGGCCTAAAGTAGGATAATTAAATACTGATTCAAATAAAATCAAGAATACTCTCGAAAACTGGTTGGTGAAAATTATTGTCTTTAACTCACAACGCCTTAATCTGTCCTTGCAACTCGGCGCCCTATTATAATCTGTGTAGAAATATTATTTTGAAAAGAGTAAGTTAATAGTGTATATTAATGGTATTCAATATAAATAATAGTTTTAATTTGTATCCTACCTTATTTAACCTGCTCTAGAAGTGAAATACTTATTTGTTGTGTGGTTAATTTATCTAATTACGTAAAATAGTATAATAGGTTAAGGATTGAAGCACCTACACTACAATATAATTATTGATATTTTGACACTCCTCTGATTTTATATTTAATCATGTCCACAGTGCCCAACAGAAAAAATATATAACTTATACATTAATTATATAGTTTAAATGCATACAAACTCTTTTTAATTCAAATTTGAAATATCGTACTTTTATTAGAATGTTAGAAAAACTGTTATTAAACTGTTAGAAAAAACAATTTCAGCCTAGAGGTTTATTACATAATAATTTGATTGTAGATTGCGAATATTTTACAACTATTACATATATATATATATATATATTTAGACTAGTTTTCTGAAAAGAAGACGATAGTAAAATGTGAATGTTTTGTATTCTCGCAAACAAGCAGAGATTGGAGTAGTGAAACCAAAATACACTGGTGTCCTAGTAGGTCTCGTAATTTTCTTTGAATGGGCTCAAACTCAACTTTCTCACACACCTTTTACAGTACACCAAATTCCAATGTAACTCAATATTTATAGGGGAAACCGTTAAAACTCAAAATCGTATTTTTTTTTTAATTGACAAAAATGATTAAACAAATGTTGCTAAAATGTACACTTTAAATTCTTAGAGCTCAAACAAAACATATTATTTACCAACTCTCCAAAATGACAGTTCAGATCGGCACAACGAATTCAATCAAAATTTAGTGAAATGGAATATTTTTGTAAATATCCCGAACCAATATGCCGCACCGAAAGCAAAAGAAAATCACGGTTCGTGAGTAATTTGGGGGGGGGGAATTTGGTGTATTTGAATAAGTTTAACCCAAAATAAAGTGTCAAACAAAAAGTAAAAGAATTAGGTTAAGATTCGTAATTTGAGGAAAAACCAAAACGATTCAATGGCGAACAGGATTCATTTAAGTATATACAAATTGTAGATTTATACATGAAGTTTGGGATTATAAATCTTCACATCTCATAAAAAATTGTTCTAAATCGATTGCGATGATTTTAATATAACAGGACTTTTTCGTACTTGGTTTTTTTTAACCAATTACATATGAACTATAATTTTTAACGAAATGGAGACCAAAACCTTTCCAAAAGGGCCATATTTTTGGAAATTTTGGTAAAAATCTTTTTAGCCGATTTTAGTATTTTAATTTTATGGCAAGTTTACACAAATTTGAAATTATAAACAAAAACAGCAGAATGAAGCTAAAATACACCAACATACGAAATCGGTCAGAAGACTTTAAAACTGATAAATCCACGAAAAACACGACACTGATTTTTTGAACGATAACATTACTTGCTCTATACCCTACTACCTATAGGCCTAAGTGAGAAAATAATAATTTTCAACGAAATTATTACCTGATTTTTGATAGGATTACTTCATTCATAGACAAGGAAGTTTCTGTAATAAGTACAAAAAATCATCAACTCCAATTTTTAGGCCTATGTTAGTCCGACTGATTTATTTTTTTCGAAAACTACTGAACCTATTTGATTGAAACTCTACTCATATATTTCGTTAATGAAAGAAAAAAGTATAAGCTGCCAAAATTAACAAAATTCTTTCGCACGGTTCAAAATTTGTTTTAAAAGAACAATTTCTTCAAATTTTACATTGACCAGTTAGTTATTTTAATTTTATTATAATAATTTTTTTTTTTTTTTTTTTATTATCATTTTCCATTAAATGATCTCACTACATCTACTACAATAAATAAGAGTTATCGGTAAGAAAATAATAAAACGGTAAGAAAAATAATTCTTAAAAGAGAGTAAAAACACTCTTACTAGTCAGGTTTCATTCAAATTTGGCATGTAGCCTCATAACCTTGCCATTCACGAGGAGACGCTATGATTATTTCTTTGGCAGTAGTATTTTCATATTACTTTCGAAACCATGATTATATTTGAGATACAATTACTCAGATTTAGCAGCTGACACATTAAATAAAATTGCGGCAGATTATCGACAATACGTTGCGGTACTAAGATCAGAAGTAAATATTGTACATGAAGCTTTAACGCAGGAAAGCCAGGTGATAGTAACACTGGAGAGAGTGTCAAAATTTACATTTGTAATCTGTTCATCCCTTGCACAAATTTACATTGTCTCATTTGTACTAAAAGTTTTATTTTAAATTAATAGTAATAGGCCATTTTATAGAAAATAAGTCATTTTAATCGACGATTTAGTGAAATGGTTTTATTTACCGTAGAAAAAATAATAAAACAAGAGAGTTAGTCGAAATATTTGTCCACAGTTTAATCACATACAAAATTATTGAAACATGATAAAAACTCATATTTTACATTTCTAATTTCCCTCATTTATTTTTACCAGTTATAAATAAAAAGGACTCTTCAGTCCTTACAAAAGTTTTGCAAAGTTTATGACGGTTCATTTTTTGCTGTTTAACAACAGAATTTCAAAAACTGAATCTTCGTAATGCACAACTAGACTTCCGAAGAAAGCTGTTAGTAATCGATTGTTTAGGCTTTTAAAATCTAAGAACGTCTTCCAATTTGTTCATAAATTGGATCTAAACCGACATATGAATATCATCTACAATTAAACATGTGTACAAAATTGTAGAAAAATTACCAAAGTTAACCTACGAATTTAAATAGAGGCAATAAATTAAACAGAAACCTTTTTAAAATAAACATATAATTTTATTTATATATTGTTTTGGATTTCGCCAGTAAAAACTACAGTAGTATTATTTTCATGAACGAAGAAACTAGTGTTTAAATACAGACTGACATATTTCATCGTAATCTATTTAGTAATTTCGGACGAAAATGAACCACAAAAAGATAGCAATTGTTTTAGTTGTAGCCTACTATTACAGGCTTCATTGTGACTCACAGCTTCACAACCACCCCCTCCCCTAAATCTTACTCTAATACAGAAAACACAAAATTTCCGAAAAAAATGGACAGTAAATTTTCTTAAGTTTGTTTCTCTAACTTATTAACTAAATACAAAAAAAAAATCAGTTATACACAGTGCATTTAAACTGAAACCTCTTCTAACTACTTTTAGAAGCCAGTCACTAAATCAGTTATACACAGTGCATTTAAACTGAAACCTCTTCTAACTACTTTTAGAAGCCAGTCACTATTAGTAAGTTATTTTTGGCATTTCAATTATTAAAAACAACAAATAATTGTTGTTTTTTGTTGAAACAAATATTTTCAAGTTCAGTCAAAACGTACTAGATATGAATTAATCCAATTATCAGCTCGGTTTTTATAACAAAATTGTTTAAACTAAATCATTTTCTATTAACTTAATGAATAAAAGACAAATACCCATTTACAAATTTATTAAAAGTTTAATCAAAAATAAAATAGGAATAAACTGACTGTATTCGAATTAATGGTTTAAAATATAACTCCTGGTGAAATAATAAACATTTATTTGAACATAAAATAGGGAAGTCCTATATCAAATTGTTACCAAGATAAGTTATAGGCTTAATAATGTAAATCTATTCTCTACAGTCAAAAAAATAGTTTTAATTAACAGATAGTGATCTTACAATCAGGTCATTATTTCGTACTCAACTTACAAAATACACTCACCAATTTATTAATGAGTTGTTATAATAGTTTTAAAAACAAGAACAAAATAGTGTTGATTTCATAGAATTACTAAAAACAATAATGATTGTAAGATAGGCTTATTCAAAATAAAATAAACTTTATAAATATTAAAAACTTACCAGAAACAAAACTTCCAAAATATACTAAAAGTAACAAACTGCTCAAATGCATATTTACAAATAGATAGACCTAACCTAACCTATAAACTGCACGTGGATAAACAAAGTAAACAGTTCAACAACTTGACTTCTACGGAAGAAGCTTGCAAACATACTGTCTATTGCAAACGGCCGACACCAGATTGAGAACTTGTCCCCACCCTTTCCCCTCTCTTCTCACCCCTTCTGACATCCAACAAGTTTGGTAATAGAACCTCTGCTGATTCTTGAGTAGGACAGAATTCTTGGAATGTTTTGCATCGCGAATCTCCTGGAATTAATAGAAAAAAAAACAGTCAACAAACAATATGTCATTCTTAAATTTTCACCTGAGATTTTTTGTTAGTATTTCATTTGTGAACGTGTGAATTGAATTGGGCGCCTTCAGTTTTTTAATGGATTCGGATTAATGAAATTGTTAAACAAGCTACGAGATAATGAAAAACAACACTGGAGTGGCGTTCATCAGATCAGTTCTCGAAACAAAATAAATGTGATTATAGATATGTGATATGTTTATTTAGTTATTAAATAATATCGTTTAAAATTTATTTGTAAATCTAATTTTTGATGCTTAAACTTTTGAAGCAGACTCGAAACGAGGCTTTGATGCTCGGTTTCTCTTTCAACAGTCTCGTGTAGTGTCATAAAATATCTTATCTTATGGGTAGTCTGGACCAATTATGATTTCTATCTTATCCCATAAAAGTTGTGCTAAATCCGCGTTACAATAAAATTATGTACACATTTAAGATCCCTATGTTTTGAACGTATTTACAAATACAATTTTGTCAATATTTCTGTTGTTGGATTGTTAGTCCTACATTTGATAAATAGTTATTTTATTACCAGAATTTTCAAGTTAATTAATGATTTTAGAAATATTTACAATTTCACAAACTCTCTGATGATGTATTGTGTACTCTCTAAAAGTCTTTAACATGTACTCTTGTGTTAGATCCCTCTCTTTCATCTCTTATATCTGGTTTTTCCTGACCTACTCTTATTCTCTTCCGACCCTGATGCTATTAGAGTATTTGAGAGCGAGGGATCATTATTTTATGTTCTTTTCATCCTTTTTTGTTTAAGGGGATGATAACAAACCTTTTCCTTTAAAATAACATGAAAAAATAAATATTAAATGATCTTAAAAATATTAAATATATTGGTGGAAACGAGGCTTAATGAACAGTTGAAGGCCTGCAAAATTAACTTGAAAAGAAACGCGAAATATGAAAGTTCGTTACCTGACAAACCTTTGTTGATGTTTTCACTTATAGGGTTACAATAATATGAAATAAAGTTAGTATTTTCATAACAATGATAAAATAAAGCAATAAAGCTTAAAGTTTCAAAATATTTTAATAATATAAATGAGCTACAATTGTTTCGCCTTGCGGCATCATCGGCGCACCCTTTAGAACAAATCGTTTAGAAACACCCTATAGAAAGCAGTGAAAATATAACGACATAATAGGAAATAAAACCACAAACACAATTATTTTTAGTAAATTCTACTACTTTGTATTGAGTCTTGCCGACCATGGTTTCGCCAGTGACGGCATTTACGAGGCAGCTTAACATAGAATAAAGAAATAGAACAAGAACAATTACTTGGCTGCAAACAAAGGACAGAGTGTGGAGAGGAGTGGAAGACTTCTGGTCAAAGGGCAGATAATGGTTTCGATTCAGTAACATTTCGTCCCGCTGCCAATTTCCTAGAAAAAAGGAACATTTCGTCCCGCTCAGTTTTACAAATGATTAAACAAACTAATTACATCATCTCGTCCCGACGAAAGTTTGACAAGGGTTGAGGAATAAAGTTAAAAGTATTTTATCTAGTTTTACCGAATTCGATAAAAACATTTTCATACGAGAAGTGTTATTACTATTAACATATTTTTAAAATTTGGAAAAACAATTATTTTTTATATTATATTATAACCTAACCTAACCTAACCTAGCGTATGTGACAGGACGAGATGTTACTAGTGGGCAAGTAGAGAGTTCATCTCCAACCCCACGCTCGTGGAATCGGGACGAGATGTTACCGGGACGAAATGTTATGACACCATGGTTTCAATAGAGGTGAATTTGACAAAAATTCTACCTGATCATTTAAAAAGTGCCTGGCACCATTAAAAATTAATTCTAATATTTCCAATGAATTTAATTTCCTACTTTTTTCATGAACATGGAGAATCTTAAAATTAACGTTACTGAAAATATCTAAATGAATTTTTAAATGGTTAGAAAAACTAGAGTCATTATGGGTCCAACCTCCAACTTCTTTCTTGTTCACTTAACCTACATTTAAAAGTACGGCCTGTTTGGCCTGCATAAGCTGCATTGCAAATAATATATGTATGTTTATAAACACCACTTTTTTGCATGTTATCTATTTTGTCTTTACAATTTACTAACATTTTCCTTAGATTGTTTCTACAATAAAAAGCTGGTTTACAGTGATTTTTCTTTTCCAATACATTCCCAACAGCAGAGCTATCCTTACCAATGTAGTTTATTCTACGCCATTTTGTTGCTGTTTTGTTAGAATCATCTGTTGGGAATATAAGTAATTTTGTTTTTTCATTTTTTTCAATAAAGTTAACATCATATCCATTATTTATAACAATTTCCTAATACAAGTTAATTCTTTACAAAAGTCATTATTAGCCATAGGAATGTTAACAAGACGATGCAACATACTTTGGGAGGCTGCCAATTTATGATTAAAAGGATGTTGTGATGAAGAATCTATATTCTCTGTAAACGTAGGTTTCCTAAAAATACTGAAAATGCTTATTATTTTCTATTTTTATGGTGAGGTCTAGAAAATGTATTTGATTTGTTGCCTAATTAATGGAATTCAAATAATTACTATGTTAAGCTGCCTTGTAAATGCCGTCACTGGCGAAACCATGGTCGGCAAGACTCGATAAAAGTATTAGAATTTACTAAAAATCGTGTTTGTGGTTTTCTTTCCTGAAAATGGAGTTCTACTAAGTACCGTTGGTCAATAGTATAAATCGAATAATGACATGATACTCCAATGGGTAGGATCAATTGACATTTCATGGTCTCAGGTGTCGCCATTTTATAAAGGGAATCAAAATAGTTAGAATTGTTACATTACAGACCAACAAAAACTAGTAGTCAATCGTCACAAAGAAACAAAATAGGAAAACCAAACGTAAAAAATTTCATGATGACGTTGATAACATAGTGTTAATTACACGATTTAAAGCATAAAAATGTCTAATTATAGTCATAATATACTGCTTTAGGTATTTTATCAAATTTATTTACAATGCACTGTTTGAATATCATTTCCAATGTAATTAAACACATTATATTATCTTATGAAGTTATAAAATCTTTGTTCACATTCATCTCATTTGAAGACTATGGATTTAGGCCTACTATGGAACTGTATCTGTTTGTCATTGGTGATTTTAGTTTTGGTAAGGATAACATAAAGTTACCACAGTCAACATATTGTGCGTAACGTTACGTAAAATATAGTTTTTATTGTTTAAAACAAAACAACTCATACATGTAGATCTTTAGTCTATAAATTGGTTCAATTAAACAATGGCTAAAGATAGGCTACTTGTCCAATATAACGTTCGGTTAATTCACATCAACATAGGGAAGGAACGTTACATTAAATCGTTGTTATTTTTGTTTAAAATAGCGCTTCTGATACATTGTCATATTGTAGGGGGCTGTACTTATAATTTACTTTTAGTATATATTTTCTTAGTGTCGGAAATGAAAACAGTAGGAACGAAATTTAACTTTATAAATGTACTTATTCTAAATAAATATTTCTTTTACATTATTTACTTGTTGATTTAGAAAATCGGATAAGATTATTTTCTAGTGTAAGAGATATCTTTGGAAATGTGAATTATGCTTTGAAAAAATAAAGTAAAGAGATAATAGGCTACTTTCTTCAGATATTGTTTAGATCCAATGATGGCTATGTTATCACAGTGCAGTGCTAGTGTAGACCAAATTTAACGTTGATTTAATCAGATTGATTAAAATTAGAACACAAGATCTTTCAAAAATTACGTTTAGTTAATCAAACGCGTTTCGACAAAGTCGCCATCCTCAGTGATACATGAGCTACAATAACTAAACTATCTATCTAATATTATCTCACAAGCCAAGCTCAATATTTATTTATTGATTTAATCAAATTACTTGCAAGTTAAAAAATCTAAAAACTATTGATATAATTTATTTGTCCAACCTCATTTAATGTTGTCTATGCAATATTTTTATAGGTCTATAATACTATTTTATTTAGATATTGGTTATAATTCTGGAACGGTCATAGTGAGGCAGAGATTCGGTCAACTGGCACTAATCGGCTTAGCTTGCCCAGGCCCGGGTCCCATTGTTGGGGCATCCTTACTGACCTGCGCGGAGACAAAAAAAGGCACTGACTCATAATATATTTGTCCAGTACAAATATTTAGCTTTGACAATTTTTAATAATTGACAAAAACAAATATCACTACGTCTTTTGCCATAAAATTTCAAATAAATCAGTTTACTTTTGCTTATACAAGCATATACATCAACTATTGTTATTAACAAAACTGAAAAATTATTATTAATTTATGAGTTGTAATGGAAGAATTTATCTAGATTTAAGGATAATCACTGGCATTTATTTTATGATTAAACTTTATTTAATTTGGTTTTGAGAATATTAATTTGATTAATAATTGAAATACCTAAAGCCGTATTTAATATGACATATATAAATATTAACAGTAATGAGTAGCTTTACTGCCAGAGCTAAATTTAGTTAAATAAGTTGCTGAGAACTGTTCCACACAAATTTAAGTGTTTTAACAACTGTCAGTGTTGTTACATGATAAACACATTATTTTTAAAGACAAATATTTTACTGTCCCACATAAACATATATAGAAAATCATTTTATATTGTTAGAAAATCTAATTTTTACTATGTACGGGTCATTTCCCTAAAAGTGTCTTTTTCTCTAGGTATAGGAAAATGAACTAGCTACCTTTTTATATGTCTTAAACAGATTGAATATCTTAAAATCAGTTAGTTATTTCTATAAAATATTTTTGTTAACTATGATGATTTGTATCCCAATGAACCAATTACGAAAACAATTACTGTTTAATAGGATATTTGAAACTACTAACAACAAAAACGTCAGGTTAATTTTGATATTTACGATTTGTTTCCAACTTGGTTGTTGTAATAGTTATACTTTTTATAAATTTTGCTAGTTTCAGAAATCATACTCGTGAAATAACAGTTATACAAACCGAAGGATTGGTTTAGGCGGCAGTACTAAGAATTAAATATAAGTATGTAGTAAGACACTAAGTAAATTTGTATGAATTAAGTCTGTTTTTGTCTTGTCAGTTCAGTGCAAAGTTATATTATATGTAACAACTAAAGATGACTTAATCTTTGAAAGGTCCTTCTAAATAAATAAAGCGTTTATTCTGAAAAAAAAATGGGTTTTGTTTTATTTGTTAAAACAACAAGAACAATTTATAAAAAATAAAACTCAGAATATTTAATTTGTAAATACAACATTAAAAAAAAAAAAAAAAAAGTTACCGTCACGGGACGGTAGAGAGAAGTGAAAACTTTAACTATCAATTTTAAAAATTAATAAAAATTTTAACTTTCAATAAATATAATAAAAGTATTATTTATTTTTAATGGTTCATTTTTTAGTTTGACTATGTATGTGAGTTTGAGAAAGTTAGTGCAATATTTTTCATAGATATTTACTAAACGCATGTATGTATTATTTCTCGCTCTATATCTTTCTCTTATATATGTATACATAATATAATATATAGCTCTAGCGTCTCGTGATGATTTTTGATTACGAATCAGCTCTTTTTTTCCCATGTAAAATTCCCATGTATCAGAATCTCTGCACAACACGCCTAAAGTACTTTTCACTTCAAAATGTTTAGCTCCATAGAGGACCAAACTACTATATCTAAGAAGATAGCTAGCTATCGGGTTAGCTGTCTTAAGATCAAAATACAAAATTAGCTCTAACAAATTTAATCAAATTTCGTTAAAATCTAACCCAAACTAAACATCTCCCTCAAAATGTCAGCTCATGAGTTATTTATAAGGGGGGGGGAGACTTTAAAATCAGTCATGTTGCTTCTATAAAGTCTAATTGACCAAAATCAGCACTAGTATGTCGTTAAAATGTTGATGAAATGTGAATTTTAATGATCTAAACAAGTGCAACCTAATTGTAAATCAAAGAAAATTACAGTTTAGAAATAATCAGCAAATTAACAAAAAATGAATCTTGTCCGCCGTCATTAAAATTGATTTTAATCAAACTGGATTTACGCTCTGGACATGTTTATGCTATGGCACAAGTGTTTAATTTATGACTATCTTAGGTTCTATTTGAAAATATAAATATCTTTCAAAATATTTTAAAACAAAATTTACGAAAAGTGTTTTTTTCTTTCTCTGCCTCATGTACAGAGAGATTTTGTATAGAGACTTCGACTAAATTTATTTGTTTGTTTTGGTTTTATGGATGAGTGTGTCAGAAAGTCAGTGTAATGATTTTTTTTTACCGTTTCTTAGTTATATCCCAAATTTAAACTATTACGACTTGAAAGTATTTCGAGGTATAAACATTTTTTAAGTACCACTACTTTAATTAGGATCATCGATATATAAATGACAAATTTCAAAATAAATGTATTATTGTTAGAGTTTAGCAGTGTGACACTAACAATATATTAGTAGAATAATTCTAAAAATTTAAAGTACAATACCTTTCCACATATATACTATTTGTTGCTCTGCAGATGTCCAACAGTTACTCAATTTCGATTCAAGGAGAGTAAAACTTTATTTTTGTTTTCACGGTATGTTCTTTTGATTCCAAAAAGTTCAGTGCTGCATGATCTGGAGATTTTGGTCCTTCTTTTTATACCATCATTTTAAATATTCAGCGTTTAAAAAATCTCCATAAATTCTGTGATGGGCCTTGGGGGGAAACTGATCCATTTTTAGATTCCAAGTTTTCTATTCTTGGAAGTCTACAAATGATTAACATTTTATGCAATGTTATTTATGAAAGAAGGAAAACCCAATGCAATCATACACCAAATTTGTTCATTTTAGAACTGTCGAGCACAAACACTATGAACTTGATTGGCTATTCAATCAATCAACTACAACAATTGTGAGTAATAATATCATTTATGATGGTCGCTTCCATTTGCCTTGAAATGAGAAAAGTTTACTTCTTAAAATGAAATATCCATTACAAAATGTTTTATTGTCTTCAGTTTTACTTTAACATGGAAAACTCAGCATTTTCGGCCTCTTAATATACATTGTATTATAATTTATACATTACCAAATTTCAAACTACGATGAATTACCAATTTCTTTGGAATCCTTTCACAGTCTTTCAATTTAAATAATCACCATCATGGAGATTTTTGCTTATAACACTACTGGTCTCTTTGAACTCTAAAACATGCAGTTTTACTGTCTGTGTAATGGTGGAACATCTTCATAAACACACCAAAAGATTTTCGAACACTAGTCATTTTAGCTCCGAATACCACAAAACCTACAAAACTCTTTGCTGAATGTCACTATTGCGCTTCAGAGTCTGTCACATAGCTTACAATATCACACTGTCCACATGCACAAGGAAAACCCTTGACGGAGTCAGTAACACCTTAGGATTTCCAACCATTATAAAACAAAAACTTTGCAAGGCAGTCTATCATTACATACAATAGGTTGTGTGTCATTTAATTTAAGCAATAATAATAAATATATTTTAAAATCTGTCGACTTATCTTCGACGACAATAACAACATCTTTGTTCTAAATTAGTTTAGTTTTTTTTTCTATTGTAATTGTTGTATTGTATTGATGTTTCAGGGAAATATAGAAGCTCTGCAGATTCATCCTTCTCGATGTAACCTAATAACAAAAAATGCAAAACAGCAAAAATTCAACTTATTTAACCAAGTAATTGCTTATATAGATTCAACTAATAAAGTATTGAGTGAGTTTTTTCAAGTAGACTTTGAATTACAAAATGACATGGACGAATGGGACTATTACATGCCACAACTGGAAACACGTAAAAATCAAATAAAACGGCAAATTTATGGCATAGAAGATAATTTTGTATTTGAAATGGGCATACTTAATGAAACATTAAACATTCAAAATGAAACAAACACACAAAAGAACTTATTGGATAAATATTTTGATTTAAAAGTAAATATGTTACATAAATTTGATTTAATTCGAAGGAAAATCAACTATACATATGGCTCATTTGATATAGAAAACATGACCAATAAAACAAATTGTAACCTCCCTTGTAAAAGCCCTTGTAAATATGCTCAATGTTTTAAAAGGGAAATAAATCTTTTAATTGGTGAGTTTAATTCACTGAAACAGGATTACGAAAACTACACTGATGAAATAGAATACATCAAACAAATTAATCCTAATGATTTAGACATTCTTAAAAATGTAAATAAAATAGCACAAGAAAAACGTCTTACTGTTAAAAATTTGACTGCACAAATTTTACGTGACTACTACCAAAATAAATTGATAGCTCACCATAAAGAGTTTATGGGCCGAAGTGAAGCATACCACAATAGTTTGATCACAACTAATTTAAAATCTGGTGGCACCACTTTACTAAAAATTGTTACATTTGCTCGTGATAAACTAAAACCACAATATGTGCCATCAGTAGATCCTAAATGTAACTATCTTAATATTTTGAACGGCATCATCAATACAACAAACACTACAATCTCACTTTACAATAGATTTCCTCTTTGGGATTTGGAGGATTTTACAACGAAACATTCAAGATCTACTAAAAATGTAACAAATGTATACAAGTTATTAGATATTTACAAAACCGCTTTTGATAATGCTTTAATGGATATTAGATCCATTTATCCCACCAGAGGTTTTTCTTTTACATATCCCCAGTACTCTATGGCCGACTTTAAAATTGCTATTTCATTTAATGAACTTGATGCAAAGTGGACTTTATGCCCAGCATTCACAATAAACAATGCAGATGATCAAACTGCTTATAATATTCTGTCATGTTTAATTTCAATTCCTAAGAATGAAAAGATTACAATTATGTCTTATTTACAATTTGGATTAGACGACTCTCGACAGATAGAAAAGTGCTTTAATGAAACAAAAAAACCATAAATATATTTGTTGTATAAAATATATCAAAATATCACATGATTATGAAACTTATATTTTTCCCCTTCCTCATAACAAAATAGTTTAAAAAAATAATTGAGGGTAAGTTATTCTCGCTATCCCGAAGATCAATTAATTCCAAACACATCTGAAGTAACGATCACTAAAGTTACATGGTGAAGAACTGAAGTCATTTTATGCACCCATTTGTTTAAGACATTTGTTGCAGTATGTATTGACTTGACTTTTATTTATTGCTGACTTTTTGTACATTTGGAATGAACTTGGATTTTTCTGTTTATTTTAAATAATAATTTTCTGTTAGAATTGGGATTAAACTGTTCAAATCATTTACTTTGACTAATTCATAAAGGTTTGAAATAGAAAACAGAAGTCTTTTCTGCGCTCTTGGGGGCTGTGGGATCTGTCACTATCATATTTAGCGTTCTCCTTTAGTTGATAGATTTTTGGCAGCTGATTCTTCAAGTGTGGAGGTTTTGAAATCATTGTGAATGGTTACGTTTTTGACGTTCTTAGTGGAATTATTTTTGGGATTGAATATTATATTTTATACTAAGGGGAAAATGTAGTTTCTTAACGTTTTCTGTTAGAAATGAATGCCAATCAACAAATTAGTGCCATTCAGAGTTCTTTTTTATGTTTGAAATGGAGTGGAGTAAAAACCTAAATTCTCCACTCATAAATAAATGTAATTATGGTTTTCTCTAAATAATGAGAGCATTCAGTGACGCTGTTAGACTGTTGCAGGTTGCGGCGTAGTTACGTTTAGTTGCTAGGTTAGGAAAATGAGACCGATGTCATCCATATGTAGCATGAGGCCACACAACCATGCGCGAAGACATATTATCAAGGGAGTAAATGGAATGGTTTTCAGTGTCTAGTAATGGAGTAGTCTGTTAAGTCTAGCTAGGACCTGGAACAAGATGGGGGGGGGATATAAGTGCGTTACACATTTTTCTTCACATCAAAGTAAAAAGTTATGTAAAAAAAGCATATTGTATTATAGCCACACACAAAAACAAACTCTAAGCAAAAAAAAGTGATTCACCAACAACTTCTAAAGGAGTTCGGACATTAACCAACCTAGCTAAAATCAACAGCGGATAGAATTATTTTTGTTTTGTTGTGATGGGTTAGGTTACCTTACAAATAGTGAATTTATTGGGTGTAGACTACAAACTACATATTTTTCTGTTGCCTACTCGATATATAAGAGTTCAAAAAATAGATTGTATGGAACTGCTGGTGGCAACACTTGGCTCATACCTTCTGATCTGAAGCAGAACAAACAAGCAAAGAAGTTAGAGGGATATAATATATTATATATATAGCTTTATGGACCCAAATGGGAGATCTAGGCCGGTCATTTGTTAAGGACAGCAGCCGTCTGAGTTAATCAAGTCTGTGTTTATATCGTATCTGCCTAACGATGATATTAGTGTTGATGTTTGGTGTGCATGAGCTTCCTTGTAAAGATTAACTGCTAATCCTTGAATGGGGTGGTTTGATGAACGGCACATTTAAGTCTTCATATAAGGTCCTAACTCTGGGGCACCTTGATGGTTTAATGACTATTCTCAAAACATTGTTTTGGAATATCTGTAGTCTGTGCATGTGTTTGGCCCCAGTGTGTCTCCAGATGGGTGCAGCATAGGTGATACCACTTCTAAGTATAGAAAATAGATTGTGGTCGCAATGCAAGAGAACTTATTCTATTGAGCAATGGATATATTTGTGACAGTGTTATGTTTGCTTTTTAAAGTGTGTGGGCATATATGGGAAAAAATACATTTTTCTATTGAGGGTAACTCTGGCTCTTTCAGTGGTATGTCTTCATTCAATAACACAAGGGCGTGCCAATGGTGTATGTTTGTTTTCTAAAGACCAAAAGAGTTTGCCTCTTGGACACATGTACCTTTACTCTTCAGGCTGTAATAGTGTACATTTTCAGTTTGGTGATCTTAGATTGAATGGAGAGTACTTTTAACTCGGTGAAATAAGCAGGAAAGTACGGTATGTTATTTTTTGAATTAAATAAATAAAGAATAGAATAAATAAGGAAAGTAATTATTAGTACAAAATGATCAGAGAAATTTATTAAAAGTATGTTAATATTTTAAACAGGTATAATTTTAGTTATAAGAAAAATGCTACATTAACATTTTGAAATATAGTGGGAGGCTGTTGCTAACCAAGTTTTGCGCCAGTTGGATCTAGATTTTCTAAGAGGAAAGACGTATCAAAAATAAGTTGTTTGCCGGAACAAAGCCGGGTTTATTTTAAATTGCAGGGAGTAAGACACACAAGGGTCCAGGTAAAAATTAGAGGTGAAATATTTGGTTGGTTTGCTCATGACAGGTGTTGAACATTGCCTTGGCCACTGGAGTGTGAAACAGGGAAACAGGAGGTGAAATCTGCAATTATTAGGAGGGATTGGTGGATAAGGCAATGTGCAGGTGGTAGTCTTAGATACTCTTTATTTGTATTTGTAAGGAGGGTTGAAGGTTAATAATTATAAATATGAGTATTGAGATGAAGGAATATATATATAACATTTTATTGGTTTGTTATTTTAAAATATTAATCTAATGTTTGTGGATAGTCATGACTGACTATGTTTTCTGTTATTTCTTGTCAAGATCAGGATAGATTCCAAGTGAAAGTAATTAATATCTGTTTAATATTTATAATTTTAGGGAATGAAGTATTTAAAAAAATTAATAAATGAGGTTTCCCATATTTTCTTACAATTGTGTCTTAATAATATTGGATCATAGCTTGTTTGCTTCCATTAAATTATGATGGCAAAACAGAGATTTTAGTGTGCACATTAAGTTTCTCTGATATGCTAGCTGTGTAATCATTAATCACACAAGTGTAGCCATGTAATATGACTCTATGCTGAGTGTAGACTAGTTAACTCTGATGTAATAGTAGCTTGAACCTTCTACTATCAGATATGCATCTAACTAAAACAAATGCTCGAAATATTTTTTGAAATCCATGTACTAAATAATCCCTGTTCTCCTAGCTTTATGAAATTAATAAAATTCTTAAATTGTAATTTTATTTCGAATTCACCTTCTCTTTTGGAACCTTGGTGATTCAAGCATACTGACTAACTCTAGTATCCGAAAAGAAAAAAAATATTGTGTATAGTAGTGGGTGAGCATGTCTGTTAAAGATGCTGATTCTTTTTTACTCTCTGGTATTTCAGTATTTTCTGTAATATTTCCATCACTTCTCGATTACATTTCTGGTTGCATGAGTTAGTTATTCAATACTCGAGTGCCTCAGCTTTATCTATATTTTAAAGTTGCAGACTTTGAAGCTTTTAGTTTCAATATATTTAGTTTGATCCTATATTTTGATACATGAATGCAATAGCATGTCCATGTATTGTAAGTCATTTAACCAAAAGCTAAAACATTGTTGTATTCTCTAATGGCACTAAAAAGTAAAGTTATTACTATGTGGTCATTAGTTCTTCAAGTACTGAATGCTTCTTGATAGGTTTTACAATAAGTTAACCTTGAAATTATGACAACATTGGAAGAAATGACATTGAATATTTTCGGTTTTAAAGTAAAACACCACAAACAAATAATGTTAGATATTTTTTTAATATTTTCAATTAAATCTATTGGAGAAAAGAACACAGAGAAGTTAGATGATTTATTCTGTTGCCCTAAAATATCACACCTGATGTTGTATGTATGGGAACAGTATTGTTGTGTGAGATTTGATTTATTGATTCCCTTGAGAGCTCTTATTCACCATGAAAGCATGATTGTTTGAATAGTATGGTCTGCATCATTAAGTTCACGTAATCTTAATAATGAACATCTGTTATGCTGTTTAGATGGTCAAACTCGTTTTATTACAGCTTCAAAATGTTTCTCAGAAAAGTTTTTTATTGTTACTACCAAATTCAGATAATCAAGTTCATGAAAGGCTGTTACACTGATTAGCTGTTGACTATGTTTTTTCACGACTTCGAACTGTTCTTCAGGTAAGTTTTTATCTTTACTATCAAGTTTATGTAATCCAGTTAATGAACAACTGCTATGCTGTTTGTTGACTTTTATTTTTACTAGCAAATTCACGTAACCCAGTTAATGAAAGGCCATCACACTGTTTAGCTGGTTGTCTTGTAGCCGGTATCTTTTTATATGTTTTAAACTTGAAAAATATAGGATAATTTATAGCATGCTCCATCTGTGTATCTGGGCTACAAATCTACATGAGAATTTAAAAAAATATTTAATAAACTCTCACTGGTAAATTAAATACTGTTTAAAACAATAGTTGTTTTGTTATAGAGTTTTTGTAATTTATAACATTATATTTTATTTCATTTTAATAATAACTTTTTGACAGATTTGGTTATAGTTGATCGAATTGTGTTTCAATTCTATTTTAAGGAATTAGTATTAATCGGTTTTGTTAGTGTGGTAAATATTTCCATCTTATAAGTTTTGAAAATATTATATAATTAATTATTCAAAGAAATAAAAAAGTTTATTAAATTGTACAAGGTTAAATCATTTTTTTCTTAACCCTCAAACTACCTTTTTGCTCAATCCCTTGCTTGGAGTTGTTAGATTGCAATCCAAACACGTTTTTAGCAATTCAATAATTTGCCCACTTAGAATCTTCTTATCACAATAAATAAAATACCATTGGAAAGTTAATGTTCCATACATGCATAATCTTGCTAAAAAATACCACAAATGTTCCAAAAGAGCTGTTTTAAAAACTTAATCACTAGTATATAGATATAAAAAGATAAATGCAGTGAAGCATACTATGGTCTGTAAAGCCAAAAATGGACATATAAGATCTCTTTTTATTTTGATAATTGATTATTGGATTGATGTTGTTGATTTAATCAAATGACATTTAGAATTAATAACTAAACTAAAAATACATCATTTTAAATTTCTAACTTTTCCCCCATCAATCATGGACCTTGTCGATAATTTATTAAATAAAATAATCTATAGGAACAAATGTTTCATACTTTCAATTTATGAAATGTCTGATGAAGTTCATGAATGGATAAAGGGTCACCAAATTAACAAGTTGATAGTACTTACCAGTGCCAACACACAAACCGATCAGTTCCTTTAAATGTAATGCCCCAAAGTTTGTTTCTTGGGCCTTGTAGGAAATTTAAATTTTTTTGATAGATCAAGGGTAAATCTTGTCCACTAGATTAAGTTTGTTTAAAACACAGTCTTACTTGCTATGATCGTGTCGGTAATGCGACTCTACCAGATCTCGTAACTAAAGAATATCACATATTCTTGGGAGGCCAGGGTGCAAAATTAAATTTATACCATAACTTTGCTATTAGTCATCATAGAGAGGTGGAGTTAGTACCATTACATGCAGAATTAAAATCTGCAATTTTTTATCTAATTTAATGTGTTATAAGTTGAGGTGTTATACACATGAGGTATGAATAAAAAACTGTTTAAAATGACCGCCATTTTGAAATTTACAATTCAATTTTTCTGAATTACAATAGAGTTCTATATGTGCACACTACAATCCCCTATTCCAAATGTCATGTTCATAACTTGAATTTTGTGCTATCTTATGTACAGACAATGAAAACCACGACGAATGGAGAACGGACGGCATGTCGAAAATCTTTTCATTTTTCCCCATGCAACGTGCTATTTTCATTCTTCATGCTATGAAACGTGAAGATCAGCCAAAAACAAACGTCAAAAAATTTGATGATAACCAAACTTATCTTCATACATCTTATACTGAGTAACTGAAATCAAATATTTGTAGTTATATAATTGTAACCCCCATTTAATTAAATCAACAACATCAATCCAACAGTCAATTATCTTTTATCATTTATGACTGTAACCACCATTTCATCAGATCAACAACAACTGTTGGGTCTGTTCTGAAAAAATATTATTTTATAAACAGACAGTTCGTTGTTGAACTTTGTCATACTTTTATGATTATTCCAATCGATCTTTCTTTGAAAAAGACTAAAATAAAATTATCTGTCTAAAATAAAATTTCGGAATAGACCTGTACATTCAATCATTTTGATAGGTTAATGCAATAGTTTCCAAACTTATTCGGTTCACGGAGCACCTACTGTATCGATATTTTTACACTCCTCCCAGGGTCAGAACACATTCCTACCCAACTGTTACAATGTATGTTTGTTAAGTTAAAAATAATAATAAATATATATTTAAAATCACAAATAATGTATGTAAGAAACATTAAATGTGTACATTTGTTTTCAACAAACATATCAAAGAATAAATCATTGTAATTAGGTATTTCCAAAAATCTTGGAATCAAACTGGACACACATACCACAAACTCACATTTCCTGTTCAAAGTTGACTTTTGCCTGATACTTGCTTTTTATCATAGTTACTAAAAATAAAGTGTTCCATCAATAAAATGTCGCAAATAGAATTAAGATTTGCAAATTTAGCCATTTAGAAGTAGAGATATTCATCTTAATGATATCCAAAAATAAGTTAATTCCATGTTTAGATGTGCTACCAAATTTTCACTTCAATGTATTGTCGCAATAACATTTTTTTCTTCTGCAGAAGTAAATTCACATTTAGCTATGACCTTGTAGTCCTCTTGAATTGATGGATATTTTCCAATATTGTCATTCTGCAGTATCTTCCAAACCAATCAGTCGGTTGTGGTAAGTGTTCTTCAGAAACAGATTTTATGTTTTGATAAGAAAAACTTATACAATAATCTATTTCATATTTTTACATAGTTCACGAAAAAAATCCTTTTTATGTTCCCTTTATTTATAACCCAAAAACATTTTACTAATTTTTAAAATATACATTTTCCGATTGGAAACCATTTTTTGTCCATTGCATTTTTTAATTAAGTTTTTACATATGTTTTTATAATTTATTTTATCCAAACATATTTTGCATGAATATGTTAAATTATATTAAACATTTGTTCAACATTTTAAACACAGATGAAATCCCTATTTTCATATTTCAGGGGAAAATATTACTCTTAAACTTAAATAAATTAAAATAAATATTTTTCAAGTCATTTCTAAGAGACAACAATATTTATCTTGAGTTATTAAACTATGATTCATTGAGATTCACAGAAATTTTTGATTTTGCCCCTAAAATGTTGGCCAGTTTTGAGGAGAATTCAGAAAAATATTCATTTTTGTCTAAAAGTCAAAGAGGAAAAAATAAAGTCTTATATTTTAAATTAAACATTCCGCATATTTTGTGATTATTAATATATTTTTTTAAATTTTCACTCCTACATTTTTGTTTCGGCGTTTGTGTACCAATTTAAAAGCAGTTCCTCCGGTTAATTTTTTTTTTCATTCAACCCTGGAGATTTCCGAAGTATTTTCAAATTGGCTTGACTAAATTGCTTTAAACAATTAATTGCTTCTCCAAAGTCTACCAGTCTCCAAACATATGAAACATGCTTTTTGTTTTTGATTTAATAATCAAATATTTTTTTAATATCTATTTTGTATTATTTAATTTAATAAATAAATAATTTGTTTGTGTCGGTACTAGGAGATAATGATTGTGAAATTAACTAGTTGGTATCCCGCCAAAACGTTGTTCCGTCATTTTGACGTCTCTTCCAGTCCGTTCCGTAGTCCAGTAGATTAGGATTTGTATTTTGAACTTTTGAACAGGGATTGTGGTGTAGTGCTGCGTGCTGGTGAGGGTTGTGGACTGAACAAAAGCTGTGACTGAACCGTATCTACATTATTTGCTTTGTTTGTAGTTTCACCTAACTTGAATGTTGTTGGATTGTTGGATTAGTGGAACAATAACCAGCAATGGGAACAGGTTGTTTATTTATTGTAAATAGTAGGTAATTTTATGTGACTTTTTGTTCAGTTGCAATTTTAGATCTAATCAAATGAATCCAGTTGTTTCAAAAGGTATTAAGGCGATAGATAGAGAAGCAGTTCATCGTATTTGTTCAGGCCAGGTAAAAAACGCTTTCTAACATTTAACCTCAAATTAGGTCTAAAACGTTGTTATTAAAACGAAAATAATAATATTGGTTTATTTCTTGATTATAATTATTGTTATAATTCATCAAGTCTACTTCGAAGAAAAGGCAGAACTTGGTATTAGCATATAGGTTAACCTTAATTCAATATTTAAAATGGAAATTATTATGGGATAACTGGAAATAGTGTAAACTTCAAAAAAATGTGTATATATATTTTAGACCTCATTCAAGTTAGATAAAAAATGTAAGCGTTGCTGGTATCATTAATAAATCAGTATTCAGTAGTAATTTTTCATACTTTAGGCACAAAATGGCACATATTTTTCAAAAAGGACAAAATGTGCATTATTAACAGAGATGCAAGGAATATATTGCCCACCAAGGTATCACAGCTCCCTCTGATTTTAAGTTTGTTATGATTAGGGTCTTTAATTATATATAAATTACAAGTTATGATTATGTGAGTCTCAAAATTATCAATCTTAGTAAATAGGTAAATGTACAGTTGATACAACAGTGTGATTTAATATGGAAACATCATTAAATCGTGTTTTACATAGGTACCTCATTGTTAAACAATTAGATCATCCTTAACCTGGGGAAACCCTTTTCAAGTATGAAAATCCATTATTTCTGTCTAAAATGAGCAATTTAAAAGTACGAAATCCTAGCCTTATTAGGTTAAGTTATCTGTTTACGGTAATTCATATGGCAATGATTGTGAATATATTGAGCGACTCATCACTTGATGTTTATGTTCATCCGTGTAAAGCTAATAGGTCCCGATAGGTAATTATATGTATTAATGTAGGCCTAGGATATATATATATATATTTACTACCCGAGATCTAGTTCACATAATTCTGAAATTATATAGCGTAGTAATACATACATATCTGTTATAAATCACTTTTCGACACACTATTCTTGACTTATAAAACCTAGACGCATAGGCTGATCCTCATCGTGTAATCGTGTATTCTGATAATTGAATGCAAACTTTTAAATTGCTTATTTTAGACAGAAATAATAGTTTTTCATTCTTGAAAATGGTCTTCCCAGCTTAAGGATGATCCAATTGTTTCATAATAAGGTATGTAAACTATTATAAGAAACTTTTAACGACACACTATTCTATTAGATATTCTATATTATCTTGACTTATGAAACCTAGATGCTTAGGTTCATCCTATTTGTGTATTCTGATCATTGAATGCACACTTTTAAATTGCTTATTTTGGACAGATATAATAGATTTTCATACTTGAAAATGGTCTTCCCATCTTAAAGATGATTCGTTGTTTCATAATGAGATGTGTAAAATTCGATTTCATGATATTTCTATATTAAATCACAACGCAGTATCAACTGGACATTTACCACTAAAATATATAATTTATAAATAATCTCTCGCTGTATAGCCTACTGAAATATAAACTTAAAATATTTAAGCCAACACTATAGGCTACTAATGTGAAACAATTTTTTTCCCCCATAGATTTTTGATACTGATCTAAACTCGGTCACTTCTGATTTTTCATGAAACTAACCAAAAACAAAAACAAACCAACCTCCATTTTGATAGGAATTAATTTTTGGCCCTTCTTAATTTTTAAAATAAATATATTTTTGTAGCCCCTATCAGTATTAGGGGTATAGTGAAAAATCTTTAATAGATGTTTACCAAGATAAATTTGTTTTATTCTTTTGTACACCCAAAATGTGTAATTTTACAAATTTTTTTTGCAGGACTTTAGTAATTTTCTTGGGTACTTACGTATTAACGCCACCGCAGCAGAAGTTGCTAATGCGCATGCGCCAATATTTGCTTACTTTGCGATATAATTATATATCACGACAGGTTTGGCCAGGTAGCTATTATATATATATATATATATAAACACCTGGCCAAACCTTATATATATAATCACCTGGCCAAACCTTTCGTAAGTTTATTGAAGTTAATAATTTGAAATTAGATCATGGATAAACATGAGCTTTAAAAGTGAAGTGCCGCCAATCTACGCCTAAAATTTTTGCGACAAATCATAAAATGAAAGTATATGAATCTCAAAGCTGAACAAAATGGAATTCTGCTTCCCTTAAACCAGTTTACTCTTTATTGGCGCATTCGCATTAGCGCAACTTCTGCTGCGGTGGCGTTAATACGTAAGTACCTTTTCTTGAGATGTTGGTATATTATTATTTTATTGTTTTTAATAATTATAAAAGTTGGACAGTTTTTGTCATGTATCCCCAAACACAAGAAGATCACTAAAAGACATCGGCACTTGAAGTAACAAAAACTTAATCTGTCCCTGTCAAAGTATCATTTCATTCAATTTTTTTTAGTTTGTCTCTTCTTTTTGAATGTTATAAATAAAGTTGACATTTGTTAATAATTATTAATATTATCTTATTATTATTATTATTGTTTCAATGTACAAATTAAATTTTAGCTAATATTAATTTTATTTTTAGGTTGTATTAAATTTAGCTACCGCAGTTAAAGAATTAGTTGAAAATAGTTTGGATGCTGGAGCCACGGTAATTGAAGTAAGACTAAAGGAATTCGGAAGTGAAATAATTGAAATAACAGATAATGGGTGCGGTGTTGAACCTGAAAATTTTGAAGGCCTCAGTAAGTTAAAAAGAAATGAAAATACAATTTTGTTAATACAGGTTTTAAGCCTATTTCATAGTGATTTAAATTAAAATTCAGATTTTCATTCTATTAAGTCTAGAATTACAAACATTCAATTTATGATGATACAAACAAAGCTCCAAAAAGTCATTTGGAATTTTTTACTTGATCACATATTGTCATTGTGTTATAGCATTATTTATTATTAAAATTATTTTACTGTCAAATTTTGGTAGTAGGTACTCTAGACTGTTTGAGATTTTTGCAGATTAGTTTTAAAAAATAATTATATGTTTTTAAACATGTGGAGAAAATGAAAAGATTGTTAAAATGTATAGCTAACATAAGGATAGAACATAAAAAATGGTGGATATAGCTCAGGGAAATAAAAAGAATTGCAACAATTATAAAATATAAAGTTATTATGTTAACACATATTAAAAGTAGTGCTCAAATGAGTAAAACATTATCTACAACAAGAGAGAAGTAGAAATAATCTTGATCATCTGGAGATAAACAGCACTGTAGTTTTAGTTTCTAACATAGTTCTAGTATACTAGGCTATGTTAGTTCTATTGACATTTTCATCTACCATACTCTTGAAAACAAAGTGTATTAGTTTTTATATACACAAATGATGGAAAATGTCTGAATAAACTATATCACTAATAAAAACAAATATAGAGTCCCATTTAGTCTTTTTGTCATTCAAGAAAAGCAAAAAAATATGAAAACTTAAAGCAAAGAAGGGTAATAGTTTTAGAGGATGTACCATTTTTATTTATTATACTGATGTATATTATTAAATTACAGTAAATTAGGTTTGTAATATCGTTCTTACTTTTTTCAATTCCTTGAAGAGTTCTTATGATCTAATTTTTTCCTCTATATTTTAAAGAGTTTTTCCAGATCTGCATATCATTTTAAAAAGTCTATGAGCACTTTTTTTTGTCTGTTATATATCACGTTATGTGGTTAAATCTATATGAACAGAATGTATAGTTGCCAGTAAAAAAATAAGTTAGTTTTTTACATTAGCCTATTTAAAATTTAAGTTTTTTGTAATACAATAAATCTATGCTCTATATGGGTACTTTAGTGTTCTTGTATTCTTAAATCTCTTGTTTGTTGATTTTTTATAGTAAATCTGACAAACTCTATTTTGCTTTAATTGTTTATCAAAGTAAATGCCAATATAAGACTAGATTTTTTTTTTGGTAATGTGTCTATAAAATGTATAGTTTTAAAACCAATAAATTACTTAGCTTATTGTATTTTTGTTGCTCATTTACAGCGTTAAAACATCATACTTCAAAACTTCAAGACTTTTCTGATCTTATGAGTGTAGAAACTTTTGGTTTTCGTGGAGAGGCTTTGAGCTCCTTATGTGCCCTGAGTGAACTGTCAGTAACAACTCGTCATCAGAATAGCTCATGTGGGACACATTTAGTGTTTGACCGCAATGGTCACATTACTTCCAGTACACCAGTTGCCAGACAGGTATATATTTACAATAATCTGTTAAATATATCTAGCTTTTTTATCTAATCTGTATTTTCACCATCAACATCTTGCTAGAACTAAATATAATTTTGCCGGACGCACTTAAATGATACAAGTTTGTTTTTTACAGTAATAAATTATTGAATTAAATTATGCATTTAATAAAAGAACTTAACCATAAGTCTTTTTCAGATAACAATAATAATTGTGTTAGTTTGACATCCATTTTTTTTTATATAAGAAGCTATTTTCTGGAAGTTTTTGTTTGGTTTCAAATGAAAAAATCAGTTTATAAATTACCAAACAGCTTCTTCTTTCAAATGCTATTGAATGTTACATGGAATTTTAAAGAAAATATCCTAAATACTTTATTCTATAGCAAGAGTGTTTTGTTTTAGAAACATATTTAACCATATAACCGGATATATAACGATATATAACAGACAAAAAAAGTGCTCGTAGATTCTCTAAAATGATATGCAGATCTGTAAAACTCTTTAAAATATATAGGAAAAAAAATTAAACCTTAAGAATCTTGTAGTTAAAAAAAAAAACTCATTAATTTAGCTTGACCTAATCTATATGAACAGAGTGTATAGTTGCCACAAAGGTAGCAACAACTGCAACAAAAACTAATAATGTGGTGATTTGTGCAAAGTACCCATATTTATATTATATTGGTTATTCTGTAGAAAATCAAAATACATTGTATACTTCATATACAATACTTCATATATAAATTGTATACTTTACGACTCTATTTTCATTGCCATTGAATTCATTGACAAAACTAATTGTTATTTCATATATAACCTAAGATATAAAATTTAATTAATAAAACAAAACATATAATTCATTAAATATAATTTAAATACTGTATTCATCTTTTTTATGACAGGTTGGCACTACTGTATGCTTGGAAAATGTATTCGGTGCATTACCAGTTAGACAGAAGGAATTTCACAGAAACCTGAAAAGAGAATTTGCAAAAATGACTCAACTTTTATATGCTTACTGTCTTGTATCAACAGATGTAAGGTAACTTAAATGTACATCATAAATTTTAAGAAATGTAAGTTAATAACTAATTTAAACATTAATTTATTCTCTTTTATAGTATTTGAATATCATAATATTTTGGGACTATTTTTATTGTCCTGCTTATAAGAACAATCTTTGTTGTGCTTCAAAGTAATTTTTTTTTTTTTTTTTTTTTTTTTTTTTTATTTATTTAATTTCAGTTGGTAGCTTACACAGAAAAAACAAACAATTACATTTTCATATTTATAGACTACTTCTATATGTAATAATTTAAATAATGTGAGGCTAATAAGTTATTTAATAGTGAAGCTATTTTAAGAATAAAAATTATCTAAACTTGAAGAGTTTTACGTTATGTTTTTTATTGAATTTAATTATTATTTATGAATTTATTAATTTATTAATTTGCTCGACTTAAGGGCGCCAGATGTTTCAACATCAATTTTGAAAAAGGAAAAGAAGTTAATTATTTATAAAATCTCTGGGGTCGTAAATTCTTTTATCGGTGTACTTACAGTGGATTTTGGTTTCAAATGAGAACACTTTGGCTGAAATGTTAACAAAAAAAAATTTATTAAATAATAGAAAGAAAAAACACATTAACATCAATATTGAAATACATCATATAAATCATTTATGTTCTACATCCTAATATTGAATATTATTATTTCCTTTTAAGAAGGTTTAAATTTCAAAATCTTGAATTTACTCTTTAAGTTGCAACTAGAAATTTATTTATAAAACTGAAAAGATTAAATTTATCTATTTTTTATTAGAGCAGTTTAGATTCAGAGCTCGGGCAGGTAGGTCATGCAGGTTGTTTGGTCCCTTATCTCTTTAGATAAGATAGCGGTGTGTGTGGTCTCTATTTGAATTTCAATGTAACTCTCTCTCTCTTATTCATACTATTTATTATTTTTGCTGTCTACAAGATAAAAAAAGGGAAAAAAATACAGTTTCAGTTTGTGTTCTTTTTGTTTGGGAAAAAACAATTGCTTATTAAAATGAGTGATAAATGCGGTACATGTGACAAATGCATTACAAGTCGGTCGAAAACCAAAATTCAGTGCAATGATTGTAAGGGAATATTCCACGGAAGTTGTGTCAACATGTCGCAGGAAGATATTGAATTCCTTGCGGCTGAAAAATCTATTTGGAGATGCGAATCATGTCAGAAACTACGTCGATCCAGCTTGCGCCTTGAAACTGCTGTAGGGGGAACTTCCAATGAAGATATGATGGTTTTTTTGCGTGAAATGAAAGAGGAACTCAAAAGTCACACGGATAAACAGTTAAAATCTCTCGAAGCCGACTTAGGTAAATCTGTTGAAAACTGTCATGAGAAGATAACTGAGTTGATAGAAACTGTAAATAAACAATCAACTACTTTGAAGGAATTCGAAAAATCATTTGAAGCCTTAAAACTAGAAAACTCAACACTTCGAACAAAAATAAAAAGTCTGGAACAACAGCTAGATGACGCAGACCAATATTCAAGAATTAACTGCCTGGAGATAAACGGTATACCTGAGGCTACTAACGAGGACGTGACAGAAATAATCAAGACCATCGGTAACACCCTAGGAGTCACTGTTTCAGCGGAGGATATCGACGCCTGTCATCGCCTGGGTATAAAGCAGGAAGGCAGAAAAAGAGGAATTATCGTTAAGTTTGTGAGGCGCCATGTGAAAGAGGAAGTACTTCGTAAAAGAAAAATTAAAAGGAACCTAAATACAAGTGATATTGGAATATCCAGCGGCCCAGCAGAAATTGTTTACATCAACGAGAGTCTCAGCCCAGCACGACGTAAGGTGTTAAATGCAGCTCGCGCTTTCAAAAAGGAACAAGGTTTCACGTTTGTGTGGGTTAAAAACGGGAAGATTTTCCTCAGGAAGGATGAAGGGAGCAAGGCCATCATACTAACGAACATGGATCAAGTAGCTGATCTTAAAAACTAAGGTAGTGTGACAAAAAAATATGTGTGATTATGTTAGCATTATTTGAAATTTGTACTTAACTCTGTTAAGTGTAATTTAAATGATCGATTTTGAAAACAAGCAATAAAATTAGTTCTTTTATTTGCTGTTAAAACATAGAAATAAGAGTTTTAGATAGGGATATATTTGACACATTTGGTAAAAATCTTATAATTATTCAACAAAACATTAGAAGTTTAAGGAAAAATTTTGATGAATTTGCACTTAAACTACAAAATGTAAATGTTCCTCCTCAGGTAATAATACTAACAGAAATTTGGATTGATGAAAATGAATCGAATATGTATAATTTGCCTGGATATGTCTCTTACTCTAAATGTAATTGTTTACAAAGATCAGGAGGTTCATTAATATTTGTGGCGGAATATCTTTCCTGTATTCGAATATTAAAGAATCCCATTCTAGTTACAGCTGATTGTGTCCATCTCAGGATAACATTAGCAGATAATATATGTGTAGAAATTCTAGGAATTTACAGATTACAAGAGTTTAGCCCCAATCGGTTTACAATAGAATTAGATAATTATTTACACTTAATTAAAAATAAAAATTTGATAATTTGTGGAGACATAAATATAAATTTGTTGGAATTTACAACTTGTGTTAATAACTATTTGATGGTTATGGCTAATCATGGTCTCGATAGTAAGGTTAAAGAACCGACAAGAATTAAAAATAATTCATTTTCTCTAATTGATCATGTGTTTGTCAGATGGAATGTTAACTTAGAAAATGAAATGATAACATGGGTTATTGACTCCCAGGTTACTGATCATTTTATGACTTCTTTAAGTATTAAACACGATCGACGATTCAAGAGACTTGAAACTAACATTGGTAAACGTATCATTGATTTTCAGATACTAAACAAAGCTTTAAGAAATGTTGACTGGAAGGTAATGTATACATCGTCCACGGTCTCAATCGCTTTTTCTCACTTTTCAAAAATTTTGGAATCATGCATTCAATCATCTTTTAGATTGCCAAATTATAAGAAAGGTTTTAAAAAATTGAAACCGTGGATGACTAAGGAGTTGTTGATTAAAGTAAACACTAAGAATGCATTGTATAAGGATTGCTTGAAAGAACCACTAAATGTGCTGTTAAAAGACCGTTATGTAAGAATCAAAACGTTACTGAAACGGGATATCACAAATGCGAAAAATGAATATTATAAAACTTATCTCGGAAGCAATAGGTTAAATCCCAGGCGCCAGTGGAGGTGTGTTAAAGAACTTATAGGAGTATCATCTACGAGTCCATCAACTCAGCTAAGTGTAAGAGATACAAACGGTAGTGTAGTTTCAGATCCAAAAATGGTTGCGAATATATTTAACAATTTTTTTAGTTCAGTAGCACATGATTTACGATTGAATATAGACCGACACAAAACGTTTATTAGAAATGCAAGAACTAATTTAGATTTCGCTAAAAACAAATATTCAAAAAATTCACTATTTTTATATCCTTCTAACTGTACCGAGATTCAAAATATTATTAACACTCTAAGTGCTCGCAAAGCTCCGGGGTATGACTCAGTAACGCCGGTTATAGTTAAAGGTATTGCAGAAAATATAATTGAACACCTCGTTTATCTCATTAATTTTAGCATGTCCTCAGGTGAATTCCCAAATGATTTAAAAAATGCTATTGTCGTACCTTTGTATAAAAAATCGGATAAACTATGCCCTAGTAATTATAGACCGATTGCTTTGCTTTCAATCTTTTCTAAGATACTTGAAAAAATATTAAAATCTCGATTGGTAAATTTTTTAGAGAAAGAAGGTTTCCTTAGTAAAAATCAATATGGATTCCAAAAAAAAAAGAATACTGAAAATGCCCTTTTGGATTTCTTTGGGAAGGTTTATGAAGGAATGAACGACGGTGACTTTTGTGCTGGAATTTTCGTGGACGTGATGAAGGCTTTCGATACAGTAGATCGCACTATTCTCCTAGATAAAATGTATAAAGCAGGAATCAGAGGAGTAGCATATGAATTGTTTTTATCTTATCTTTCTGGAAGAAAGCAGAGAGTGAAAGTCGGAGATAAGCTCAGTGAGGAAGTTGAAGTAATCTATGGAATTCCGCAAGGATCTGTGTTATCAGGGCCATTGTTCCTTATATATGTAAATAGTTTATGTGACGGTATCTTTAAAGGAATGTTAACAGCATTCGCGGATGATACTTCACTTTTTTACAGATCTAAAACTCTCCAAGATTTACAAAACAGTATGCAAAACGATATTAATTTGCTTAGACTTTGGTTTACCGAAAATTGTTTAGCAATGAGCCCTAAAACCCAAGCGTTAATTTTTAACTTAAATGACAAAAAACGTGTAAACCTATTACTCAAATACCATGAAGTTGACTGTACATTACCAAACTGCAACTGTTTACCTATTACTCTTGTAGATGAAATTAAATACTTAGGATTATTTGTTGACAGCAGGCTAAGTTGGAAGATTCATATAAATTACATAAAAGATAAGGTTATTAAATATACAAGGATTTTCTATTTACTTAGACCCTTTTGTAATCAGGACCTATTACGAACTTTGTACTTTGCCTTTGTTAATTCAAAGTTAGAGTATGCTTTGACATTATGGGGCGGCACTTATAATACTACAATGAAAACAATTGTTGTTCAACAAAACTCATTTATTCGTATTATAGATAATAAATCAAAATTAGAACACGCTTTACCTATTTATAGAAAACTTGAGATTCTACCTATAAAGAATTTGTATATTTATAAGGTATTAAAAGTTTATTATAATAAGAGTAACAAACAAAGAGAAGATATTCGAAATCCTACTGTAATCCTTAGAAATAGATTAAATGCGTATGTTCCAAGACCTAGACTTACTTTATATAAAAAGTTTTTCACCTATCTTGCTCCGAAATTTTATAATTACTTGCCGCGTCAAATTAAAATTGTTAAAAAGTTAAGTAAATTCTTAAGAGTGTTAAAAACATATCTTCTGTTTCATGATAATATTTCTATGTTTTATGACTGTTTAGAATAAGATATGACTTATAAGGAATATTTTTTGTGTTGTTTTATTGTTGGGTTTAAGAATAGCCTACTTAATTGTTTAGGGTAAGATTATTATTATTTTTTTTTTTTTGTTTTTGTTTTTTTTGTGTTAACTAAGATATATATTTTCTATTTTTGCATAATTAATATTATTTATATATTTAAAAAAAAAATTGTTTGTCCTGTATAAATAATAAGTAGCCTTTGTCTTTTTGTTGTTTCTTCCATGTTGAGAGATGTAATTTTAACAAAGTTCGGTGAATCATCAAATGTAACCGATCAGCCGCCACCTTTATCTCTAGCTCTTGTCATAGATTCTAAGTTTCATGTGTATCACCCCAAACAGGTTTTTTTTATAAACCTCGGGGTCAGACTTTATTAGTCTTAAGTTTGTTAAGTGTGTAATCTGAACATGTATATGTATATAGTGACTAATAAAGATATTTCATTTCATTATTGAGTTTACGTTACTTTAAAAGGATAAATATGTCAGTAGACATTTTTTGTTCTTTTACATGAGAAATATAATTTTAAATTTATAAAAACTAAAAATCAAACATAATAAATTTTATACAATAAACAGATTAAATTCAGCATGTTAAATAACAAGTTTTACTAGTCCATTGTCGTAAAATACATTACTCAATTGTGTTCCAGGCAGCGTGGTATTTGATGTCGCCATTCTGTCCGCGGAAAAATTTCAATCGCAATTCGCGAATGTTTGTATTGAAAAATTCTATTAACTTATTAGTCCATTCTACACCTTATGATTGTTCATTTTCCGACCATATTTTGATACTACACGCACGATTCTCTATTGTCTTTTTCGTAACACGCTATTCGTATCAAACACTTCTAATAGTCAGTTCTACTTCAAAATTAATACGATTTTCTCATACTCGTTTACATTGTCCAAATACTTATTTAAAACTGTCTGTATGACACACTTTATCAATTCAAATACCCAACTAAAGTATTCTGAATGCACGTCCATTGTTTTTCAGCACTTAACTCAGACACAACCATCACCTATCAGCTTCCAACTAAGACTTTTAAAAAACACAACTTGTCCATTCAAGCGGTGGACTCCAACTGACTTGTTGCCATGAGGCCAAAATCCTACATTGAGAGGCGTTACTTCCGTTTCTGTTCTCACTTTATAACACACTCCCGTAAAACACAAATAATTTACATATCATAACAATTAAAAAACAAATTATACTAAAATTAACATAATTATTTATTCTGTTTTCTTGAAAATCTATTTTTCTTTTATTAATGAAGTTACTAAATTTAAATTATTATTTGAATCTTTTATTTCTATGGCTTAACCGCGTCTTTTAAATGAGTCTATATTAAGATCTGACTTTTCACACTGTCACATATAGAAAAAAATAAATGCATATAAACAATAGAAAATTAAATTGAACATATATATAATAATAAAAATAATTATAATAATATCATTGTTCTTTATATTTAGTTACAAATTCAAAAAAAAAGAATAATACCTCTAAGTCTTTCTACCAAATGAAACCCTCAAAGGCTATGCCTGTGTTGAGGTACACCTCTTTTAAAAGAAAAAAAAGAATCGAAACCGTGGAAAGCCAAATAAATAGTTTTTTTTTGTTTCATTGTGTTTATTATTCCTGAAAGGGTTTTAAAAAAATTTCTTACCTTTGCTCGTTTCATTCTGGATCTCCACTTTTCTTCTTCTAGTCTTGTGTTCAATCTCTCTTTCTTTCTTCGTTCCTATCAAATTTCTTTTGACCAATTTTTGTTCTCTTCCGACCCTGATAGTATAAAGTATTTGAAGACTAGGGGTCTTAATTTATCTTTTTTTCCTTCATTTTTTTAAGGTTATTATGATTCTGAGGTTTTTTGCCTTGAAACAACAACCAAGAAAAATCTTTAGTTTATCAAATACTTTTATTTTGTTCTATTTATGATGATTAAATAGTCCAAACATTAAGGGGATTCTGCACCCAGAGGGGTATTTTTTTAAATTAGTAAACAAGTTTTATTTTTAAATTTTTATTTATGTTCAACACATGCAAAAACTATGATCTAGACCTTTCACTGACCAATATTTAGTTTTCACTTGCAAAAAAAAAAAAAAAATTAGTTTTTTTTCCGTAAAGAACGTTAAAATTTGAATTTGATATTCCAGTTGAACCATTGTGTCAATTATGATAATTTTTTTTTTATTTAGGAAGTAGTAAGATGTACTAACTTTTCATGCATTTTCATTTTCCTATTCTATTCCAAAAATATATGACAAGCTTTTATAATTAAATTCCAAAATAACTAAATATGAAATTTTTTGTTTTATTTTTTAAATAAGTAATTATTGGGTCTATGCAATTGTTAATGCATAGGAATTTGCCTTATATAAAGGAAAATCAGTGGTAAACATTTCAGGAGGATATCTCTAACGGTATTTGAGAAATATCAATTTTTGTGTTAGAAAACAGGGCAAAACTCAACTTTCGGATATTGGCAAAAAATGAAAACCACACAACTTCAAGCAGTAAAGTGGGCTCTGTAACTATAGGCCTAAACTTTTTATTCTTGTTTTTATGTAACACCTTATACAACTATTTCAAATAATGCTTCTAGGCTTATAAGTAGCCTACTGACTTACCATAAACATTAGGCCAGGAATTATTGTAAGCGTTCAATGTACATGATTTCGTTGACCACAAAACACTAAAACTTGAGCACTGCAGTTTAAAATTCCCCAGCACCATAAGTCAAACCCTCTGCTTCTCTCAGTCTTTCTTCTTCTTCAATTTGAGCCATTCTCAACCTCCTTCTATACTCTTCATTTTGTTTGGATTTGCGACTTTTTGATAGCCGCAACCTACACTTATCAAAGTTTTTAGCTATCTTCAAGCTGTGCTTTCCGAGCCCGATGCCTGCAGCAGATTGGTTACCAGTGTTGTACACACTTATGGCCTGAAACACACCCACCTCAAGTTTAGTCTTGGAAGTGTATACAGTTTTTGGGCACTTAGACCAAATTACGTTATGCAATGCTTCGTTGGCATTCTGGGTTTTGCCTCCTAAGCATCTTGTCAATAAAGCTTCTGTAGATAGTCTCTTGTATAGAGGTAACATTTCTTTTACCACACTGCTGGCTATAGGTGTTTTTATATTCAACATATGTGAATCAGGAGCTCTTCCTTCACTAATTGCTCGTTGATAAAAACACCACGATTTACTTCCGCTCGGGCATAACCTATGAAGCGGCTTTTCATCTGTGGACTGACAATGAAACAAAGTAGCAAACATGGCTTCCTTCATTTTATTTACATTACCAAGATTTTTCAATATGCCATTGTGATAGTATCTGGTCAACTTCTTTATAACTGGTTCAGTAAGGTGACCACGAGCTCTTCCGCCGACAGGAGTTGTGGTGTTAGCGCAATCTTTTACCAACTTTCTTAGGCCAGTACCTAACCTCTTTGCCACATGATTGAGGCTCTCCACCTTCTCTATATTTTGGTCACCATAAATCTTTGCTTCTTTTAGGTGGATAAAGGTTTTCGCATCACCATCCGACAGCATCGTTTTGTATCGGAAGCCGATGCTTTCAGATCGCCGCCACAATCTTTCAGCTGCTTCCACCTCCATTCCGGGTGATGATCCCTCATAGTTCTTATTACAAGAACTTTTATGGCTGTTATACCAGTCTTGGAACTCCTCGTTGCTTGCAGTTATGCGTTTTTTGGACTCACATGCATTGCAATGCTTGGATAGTACTTCGAACAGCACAGAACGCTGAGACTGGCTGCTTTAGAAACAAAGTTGACATAAAAAAAAATCATTTTTATTCAGACATAGAAATTTTTTTTTACCAAACTGTTGTGTTTTTATGATACATAAATTAATAAGGAATAAATAAAAATAATAAAAATAAAATAAAAATTTTTGTCATTTTTGGTCGTTTTGGGTGCAGAATCCCCTTAACTCAAAATTGGATTTTAAAAAAACATTTTTGGTGTGCTGTTTTTTAACTAAAAAATAACTACTATTGAGATGAAGCTAACTTTGGCTCCTGGTTACTTGAATTTTGTTTCCTTTCACCATTTTATTGATAATTACCTCTATTATAAACTGTTCTAATTGTTTAATTCTGTGTTTTAATTATGAAGTTCTGAAAAATGAAATATTTTTAAAACGAGGGTTTGATCACATTTAATTTGTATATTGTTTCTCAGTTCACTATATAAAGTGTACAAGATAATTGGTAATGTTTTTGTTTTTAGAATTACATGCACGAATCAAACTAAAAAAAGTGGACGCACAACAATCATTGCGACTCAAGGATGCAAGTCAGTTCGCGAAAATATTGCTTGCGTGTTTGGTACAAAGCAGGTCAGTTTAGATTGATGTATTAGTGTTAAAATTATTTATTTTTGTTTAAGTTACTTGTATGCAACCTATAATATTGTTTTTTTTTTAAATAATTTAATGTACATTTCAGAAATGGGATTATATAATGGCGCCCAATTTTTAAAAATTACAAATAGCACAAAAACATATTTATTAAAATATTACAACGTTTCTAAAGATATTTAATTTCTAGCATAATATGTATGGTAAATTTTAATTTTATGACTGATAACTCCTGAACTGGCATTTTCAATGAGGTTTATGTAACAAATATGTTTTATTAAAATACTTAGAAGGTACATATCTATTTCCTTAGTCTTTAATTTTGTATATGGAGGTGTGGGAAAGTGTACAGTATTTTTATCGTTTATCTTCATTTGTCCTGTAACAGTTATCTTCATTATTAGAGCTGTCATCAGAAAATATATCCAAGAAGATGAGTGCCGAGACTTTAGAAGAACTTGGCCTATCAGAGCAGGATTTGTCAATGTTTGAAATCAAAGGCTTTGTGTCTTCCTGTGCTCATGGGCAAGGCAGAGGAGCGACAGATAGACAGTTTTATTTCATCAATTCCAGGCCTTGTGAACCTACAAAGGTATTCAAATATTTATATATTTGCATATTGTAAATTATGTTAAGTTAACTTAGCTAATGTATGAAGGACAAATTTGAATACAAAAATAACAAAACATACTACAACCAATGTGCCAATAATTATAAGGAAAAAATAAATAGATATTACTTTCCTTGAACTGTTTTTAATATGTTTGTACAAAATAATAATAATTTACAAAATAATTTTAATGTAATTTTAAGTAAATTTTTATTTTAGACTGATTTCAAATGCTGGGACATTTGACATTCGATGGATGGATCTAACCATCCATCGAAGAATCTAAGTTTAGTACCAAACAATTTACCAAATTCTGTAGCTTTTTCTTTCAAAATTGGTCCACTTACAGGGATGTCTTACTAGACACTGTTTGTACCATTCTAAAAGTGCAGCATCCATGCTGGAATGTACACATTTCCACATTTGTTTAATTTTTTCTCCATCTTCTTCAAATGCTTTAAAAATATTATCTCTGTTTTTAAAAATTGTACCTACAATCGAATTAACTAACTGAACTTATGGGATACATCAGATATTTTATGTCCACTTTCACAAGATCTTATGACATGTAATTTCTCTCGTAGAGAAAAAACTTTTCTTTTTGTAGTACAACTTGCCATGGTTACAGTATTGAAAATAATGTAATGTATGGGTAGTAACAGTAAGAATCTCATACAGAGACTACAGTATGTTGACTTGTCTACACAATGTAAAGCTAGCTCCAAACAACTCTGGAGCTGTAGGGGCAAATATCGGAATTGAGAAGAAAAGGCAGGAAGTAATTCCTAATAATTAAAAAATAAAATAGTAATTTTAAGTAAAAGAGAATTTAAAATTAAAGGTCATCACAGCTGTGTAACAAAAAATGTTATCTTCCAACTGCAGTGCATGTTTTAGCCAGCTCAATATATTGGCCTAATCATAGACAACCTAAGCACCAGGATGAATGGCCACAGATGTGGTATAAAAATCATGGATATAGAGAAACCAACTGCACAACATGCAGCAATCCACAACATTGTCACTTTCAATGACTGCTTCATGACAAAATATAAAATCACCCCTTCCAGAATGTAACCCTTCAGAACTAAGAAGATGGGAACTGTCTCATTAATGGGTCACAAAATCTAGATAAATTGGCCTCCTAACCTTAATCTTGGATAAATCATTCTTTATCCATTTTCCTCTTCCAACAGGCTTGAAAAAAAAATTGTATGGGTAAACACAAATCTATTCTAGATTACAACAATTAGTCTTCTTTTTATACTCTCTACTGATTGAGAAAGTGAAAAGTGTTTACAATGTACTTCAGTTCTTTAGTGTTTTTTGTAGGTTTTCCTATTTGTGTACTACCAGGTGATATACCAAAGACCCAAGGTTAACCTGTGCCTCCAATCCATACAAAATCTAAACGAATAGGCTATGTGCACTATTAAACTCTTACATTGCAAATAGAAATTTCTCTTCCTTAAGATTAAACATTTTCCTGTTAATTCTCCACAAAAAGTTACTACAAGAAAAAGGACAATGGTTGTTCACTAAAAAAATCAAAAACAAATTAGATAACTATCACTTTAGCAAATTCCCCTTTTTTATTCAGTTGATCAGTATATGTCCTTGGTACAACTTGGAGTTTGACATTTCTTGTGATAGTGTATAGTTCTTTTGACTTGTAGTTTTCCTAATTATGTTTGCACATGGTCTTAATTGTTTCTTAACTCAATGTTTCCCCCCCCCCTTAGGTTACTAGTTTTAGTTTCTAGGTAACATAGTCTTAGGCTAGGTTTTCTCTTTTCATGTTTCTTTTTTTAATCATTAATTAAATAATGTTTACTTTCAAAGGGTTGTTTTAAACCTATAATATGAACAATCCATTATTATTCAATAACTTTAAAAAGAATATATAATATACTGGATTTTGTATGGTAATAAGGAAGCATTGTTTCTATTTTATTAGCAGCTGTATTTTTTCCTAAAATGTATGGCATGTAAGTAGTATTTTCCTTAATTTCATTTATTACTACAGCCTAGAATAAAACTACTTTTGGCCGTAGTCACTTTTCATTAATAAAATTACAATAATTAAAAGTAGAATTTCGGATTGGAGTGAATATAGATTTTTGTAAAGGCCCCAGAACTGTAAGGAAATTTACATCCCTAACCATTTTTCGGGGATTACTCCCATTTAGGGAACTATAGACCTAATAATATAAAATATAAACCTATTAATTTTACAAGTTAAAGTATAGAAACAGCGAAAATGAAGGAAAACCAATATTCTTTACTGTATCTCTGCGTGGAAGAATCAGTACACCCGACCTTCCACACAGAAAGACAGGGGTATGTTTATGAAGGTAATAGAGAAGCTAAATGTTAATTTTATTTTTATTTTATTTTTTACTCTATTTTTGTTTTGTTTTTGTAAGTGTTCTTATATGTGTGTCTGAAAATATTATATATTTTTGGACCAATTAAACCTTTGAAATAAGGTGTAGTATGGCAATTATAATCAAATATTATTATACTCATTTTAGTATAGAAAAATAAGTTCAATAATATATTTTATAAATTTGTTTGTTTGCATTATTTTAGTTATTTATCCTGCATGATGATCCTTTCCTTTCCTCCTAAACACTCTGCACCTGTATTCTACTGTACATATGTGATGTCTAGATGAATTCAGGACACAGTAAGTTAGTGATTACTTTCTATATAATTTTACTAATTTTGTTCTAATATAGCCTATAACAAAATTTTTAATTTAAAAAAACAACAAATATTTTGGGCTATCACACTGGGATTACATACTCAGATAGTTTGACTACAATTGTTAGACATACATTGTGGAAAAATATGGCCCAATTTTTTTTAAGGACATGCATGGAAACAGAAATATACTTAAATTAAAATTTTATATTAAAGCATACACATATCTTATAATCATAGATTGAATACTTCAAAACTAAACTCGGCCCCAAATATCAATAGGACAATTCAAGAAAGATTGAACATGTCAAACGGCAAGAAATGAGAAGTTGAAATCACATGGGACTAGTTAGTTGAAAATAACTTGTGTGTTGAATGAGGTATTGATCAACGAACTAATTTTTCAGGGGCACATTGAATTAAATTATATTTGTTTACTTATATTATTTATATTTTTGTTGTATAGAGAAAGTTACATGTTAGGTCAAAAATTGATGTCAAGTTTTTTGGGGGTATAGCCATTTTGTTGTCCCTGACCCAAAACAGTGGTTTTTGAAATGATGTGTGGTGTTTCATATTTGCAGTGCTCTACTGCCCAAATGGAAATTTGATTTGTCGGCATATTTTTGCCTTATCTAGGTATTTAAAAAAATGGTTGATAACTTAATGCTGGGGGGGGGGGGCTGTCATAAGAAAACCATACAAAATTATTATTTTATCAAGTATATCCTCCATGGTCCTTAACAAAACGTATTAATTGTCATCTCTCCAACTGTGCTGGTTCATAAGTTATTATTGGTAAAAACAAAATAATCAGTCATAGTGCTGTTATAAAATACATAATTTCTCAAAATCGACTACTGATTTCTTTCAAATTTCAGTGAAATATGAAAAATTAATTGTCTAAAATGCAAGTATAAAAATGTTACGGTTCAGGAATAATTGACAAAAAACAAAAATGCTTGACCTCTGTCATTAAAAGCTCATTTCAATCAAATAAGATTGATGTTAAGGGCGTGTTTATAGCACAAACGAAACAGGTTTAGGCCTTTATTTAAGTATATAAATATTTGTTCAAGTTTCATTTTCTTCTTTTTTTTATTTGTGCATATTTTATTTTAAAAAAGGGTTAGTCTCTTCACTAATATTTCCTCTTCGATCCACCTCATATGCTCCAGCCACTGTACCCTTCGTTTTTTCATTTCAGTCACCTTGATCCATGTACAGTGCTTTTAATTCTTCATTCATTCTATTTCTCCAATTCTTTTCACTGTACTCCATAAATCCTCCTCATAATACTTTGTTTCCATACCTGTAGCCTATTGTTCTCTTTATTTTCGTTAAAGTCCAGCTCTCCGTTCCATGAAGGATAACTGTTTTCAACATAACCTTGGTATCATGCTTATGTACATGAGAAAAACTGAGGTCAAAATACTGAGCTCTATTATCATAATTGCCCTATAATATAGTAAGTAAAATGAGTTGAATATTTGATTGTTTAATTTAAATCTTAGCTGTTGCCTTTTTTACTTACTCAGTATAAGTAATATAGGGTAACTTTATTTAAAACAGTTTTTAAGGAGTTTTCAGAACTGGGTAAGTAAAAAGGGGGACTTAAACAATTGTAACATGACACTGTTTGTATTTTAAAATTTAAAGTTGACTCCCTAAAAAGGTAAAGTCTGAGAAAAACTCCTGTAAAATTTGCAGTGGGAAATGACTAAACCCCTCCCAGTATAATAATGAACTTTAAATTTACTTAACCAATTAACAGTTTTTAATACCCTGTAAACTCCCTTGGTTCTAAAAAATAGTTAACATACATAGCAATTAGGTAACATCATAGAATAGAAAACAATTGTAATGTTTCTACTAATATTAAAATATAATTTTCTTGTATTACAATAACTGTAATAATTTTTAGGTAATGAAAATTGTAAGTGAAGTGTACCACCAGTACAACCAACATCAGCATCCATTTGTTTTTCTTAATGTAATAGTAGCTCGAGATTGTGTGGATATTAATGTAACTCCAGATAAGCGGCAAATATTTATGGAACACGAAAAACTTCTTGTTCATATGGTTAAAGTAAGTATATAACTTTATAATTTTTTAAAAATTATTGTTATTACTATGATAGTACAATAATAATTTATATGTTATAAATATTTTAGTCACATTTAAAAACTATATCAAATTTATATTCTTCAGTGTCAGTAGTTAACAAAAATTGCAATGATGGATCTATTCGCTTTGTTCATTGGGAGGAGAGGGAGACAAAACTCCTCTGCTCCCTTTATTTTGTAAGACTAAGCAAATTTATTCATTGTCAATATATATGACGAAACAAAGCAAATTAGATGCATTTTTATAGGAATCATATGTATAAAAGATGCTAACCTAAGGACCAGATTTTTTCCTTCACTTTACTACAAAAAAGAAAAGAAAAAAGATAAAATAAAGACCCTGTGGCTCTCGAATACTCTACAAGTAATATCATTAGGGTAGAAAAAAAATTAGAGTTGGGTCAAGAGAGGTTAAAGACTAGAAAGAATGGTAAAAATCCATTAGCAATTTTTATATGATAACTCTATATTTACTTTTTGTCAATTAAACTACCTCTTTACAAAATATTTCAGACTATATTGTTGGGAGCTTACGAAACAATACCTTCAACTTACACTATGAACAATATTTCGGTTAGTTTAGCATCTTCACCAAAGAAAAATCTCACTACATCTTTAAGTCCTGCTGCTCTCCTAAGTCAGTGGAGGCATAGTCGAGACAAAAGGTCTGCGGAAGAGGCTGTAGTCATGAAACCTGTTAAACGTAAGTTTCTATATTATGTGTAATTTAGAATAGAGATGTGCGAACTTTAAGTTTCTCAAAGAATCAAATAGAATTATTAAACAAATATTTTTTTTAATGGGATCTGAAATGGACCTAAGTACAATTTTTAAACCAAACCCAAACCAATTAAGCTGTAAATGTTTTCTATTGCTCATTTGACTTCAACACTTAATTATTAAAATATATGTATGTACATATAAACATTATAAACAATGACATGTATCTGTATGTAATTAACTGTAAAATAGTTGATGTGACTAGCACATTAGTTTACAGTTATTTATGTAAAAGTTGACGTCTAATTTAAACTCTGCGCTATAAATATTGTAATTATATGTGTCAACAAAATCTGTCTATGAAACAAAATTTAAAGTTTTGTGTTGATTTTGGATGGTTACACAAAGTACTTGTTAAATTCAAGTTTCATCAGAAGCAGACGATTACAAATTTTCATCGATTTTAAGCCCACCCATTGCTACCTCTACCCTTAAGTAATTAGCATAAAAATCAAATCTAATCCATGAATTACTTGTCCAAGAAGTAACTTCAAAATTTGTATTCATTTGAACCACACCATTCTGAAATAATGATTGAATTACATTTCTCCCTTATCCCAATTTCACTTTAATCTTAAGATAATTTGGTCAATAATCTAAAAGCTCCATTGGTCACCAATTAAACATCACATAATCACATAATAATGTCACATTTTGAATTAATCTAACCAATCTGTTCTTGAGATATTGTTTGCAAAAATGCTAGATAGAAGTGCTTTGATTGTGAGGCTCTTGCCAATAAAAGGTATATGGTTTTTGGCTCCCTAAATCCTGGTAAACTCTTATTGGACAAGCTAGTGAGTGGACTATTAAAGCTCATAAAGGGGACTAATCTACTGAGCTAGAAATAAAAGACTTAGTTCTGAAATTTATCTTATCGCTTCTCGGCCTCTTGGCTAAGATCAAAGTGTAGTTTGTCGGCGCAGAAGGACCTTCCTACGGGCTGCTGTAGGGACTATGGTGCAGCCGGACATGCATCACGCAAGTACGGCGGCTGCAAGCTGTTCGCCGCTATGCCAAACCACCGACAGAAGAGGACCCCGCCGAGGGGCGATCACCAGGTCCGGGCGGATGCCTCCGTCCAGACGGACCTTCCCCCGGTGCTGCTCGGCCCATCAACCAGCAGCGAAGTGAAGGCTGTTCCGCTGCCTGCTGCCACCAAAGCTACAACATCTGCTCCTCCTGGAAAGGTCAAAACGAAGAAAAATCGAGATTCGCAGTTCCAAGAGGACGAATCCATCCCACCCGAGATTAGACCGGTGGGCGGCCGGCGTCGGTGGAAGGTAAGGGTAAAGGAGCTAAATTAAAAATACCCCTTCTTCCATGAGAGGGGTTGGTCTTTTAAAGAAGAAGAAGCATTTGATGAGGACTGCAACTAGTGATTTAAAATCAATGAATGAGGATGAGCAATTAGGCTATTTTAAGATTGACTGTATTGGAGATAGTGAAGAAGCTGGGTTTAAGTTTACTTCGAGAGGGATAAATTCATTTCTCATAGACAAAGAAGACATTATTCAGTGGAGACGTGATTATTTGAGAAAAATCAAGAAATTCCACCAAGAGGGTAAGCTAATTAACTACCAAGATGAGATGTGGTTAAACAAAGTACATGTTACGAATAAAATTCAGGTTGACTCAGAAAAGACAGTTCTTTTAAATGGATTCCAAACTGACTTAAAAACCTCATCAGAAAATGGAAATCATCTTATTTTATCCAATGTTAGAAATAAAGATGGATCTATTGAAAATGGAGAACTCGTTTTCGAGTCAAAATCCACAGAGTATTATCATCAAGAATGGATGGTGATGTTTTTCTAAAATATGTTAAAGGGATTTTACCAAAGCTGAAAGAAAACACTGTTATAGTTATTGACAATGTGCCATATCACTCAAGAAAATGTGAAAAGTTCTGAACAACATCTTGAAGCTAAAAGCAGTTGGTTGTGTTGTTAGCGACGTAGGGAAATAACAGGGACAATTATGTTAAAAAGAAAGGTTCTATTAATAGTAAAGGAAGAGAGACTAAAGCATGACAAATATGTAATTGACCTACTGACAGTAGAGGATGACTCGGTCCTTGAAATATTGTCTTGTATTTGTATTGCACAATAAATGTTTTTTTTATTGTGGAAAATTGTTTTCGATCATTTGGTTATCTAAAACAATGTGAAACATTAGATTTCCATTACTACTTATTTTAGTTTTTACAAAAATGGCTAATTAAAAATGTTAATTTTTACTACAAGAAATCAAAATTGGAATTGAATCAGAAAGCTGCTTTCTGAGTGCAATACTAAACTCCCTAAGCAAGAGAGCATTGAAAATTGCATGAAAATCACTATAGCCATACAGACTGAGGAGACAACTATGTGTTTAAAGAATAATATATATTTCCTGTATAAATTATGCTATTTTGGGTTAATTTTTAAACTCCAAATTACATTATTGATTCTCAGTTTGTAGAGGTACCAGCAAATTTGTCCCAAATGATTGACATTGTTATTTTTATAAATTTGTTTTTGAAAAGGTATAAAACACAAAAATAACTTAATAATTTGTTTTTATATAAAACACAAAAGCGATAAAAAGCTTTTGTAATAAGTAATAATACTGTATTACAAATTTATTCTGATACATATTATGATAAAATCGTTTGGTTCATATTTATTATATTGTTGTTTTTTTCAAATAAGTAATCTGAGCATTAAATTTGATTTTATAAATTTTTTTCCAGAAATGTGTTTGGATACCATATTTTCTAGTCAGAAAGAGAAATCTTTAAAACATGTAAATGGATTTATAGGATTAACTAATAAAACGGAAGATAATGTGAATATGCAGAATGATTTCATAACAGATAGTAGTGAAAAAATAGAAGATGAAATACATGAAGAAAGAGAAATTAAAGCAGAAAGTACCGAAAACAATGTTATGGATCAGACTGAATTACATACAACCCATGATAGTCCTAATAAGAACGATATATCGGTAACTGTTGACTTTAAATATTTGGAAAATAAAATTTTGAACACTAATATAGAGATGAAGGAATTACCAGATATTAAGGAATTGAACAGTTTAAATAGTAAAACTGATGACATTATCAGTGCACAAAATTTAATGAGATCAGATTTAGAACTTGGTAATAGTATGACTAATGATTATAGACATTTAACAAAAGAAAATGAATTAGAAAATGTTAAAGTTGATGAACTTATTGATGTTATTACCACTCCAGATTGCAATGACAGTGAACTTGTAAATAATGATTTATATGATGAGACCATTGTGAATAGTGTTGATACAGATTGTGTGGAAAGTAAAATGGAATTGTCCAGAGTATTAGTGGACTTGACGGAAGCTCATGAAATAGCAGAAAGAAAAAGTACAATTGTGGATTTAACCATGGAGAAATTACACAAAATATCATTGGTAAGAGAAGAAAAAAGGAACCAAAATGAAAAAGGAAATGTCCGTTTCCGAGCTGTGATTGATCCTAGTAAAAACAAACAAGCTGAACAAGAACTGAGCAGGGAAATTACTAAAGATATGTTTTCGGAGGTTAGTTCAAAGTAGTGTTTTAATTATTATTTTTTGTTTATTAACTCCTTATATTTACAATTTCTCTCTTCTGGACAGTAAGTAAATGTTATGTTACTCTTAATAACTCTACGAATAATTAAAATGTAGGGAAAACGTTCATGGAGATGTAAACATTTTAGGTTTTGCTAACTCCATTGAAAAATCCTAGCCACGACAGTCTGTTAACGTCACCACCAAGGGAACTAGTTCACCCGACTAGTTTCCCACAATCTACACGGCAAAACCTGCCAACACTCAGCCAACACAACAAACATCAATTCCCCGGCCTTAAACGGCTCTACATCGGCCAGTCTCACACTACAAGAACCGCCCACGCTACTCGTCTCTGATTGGCCGACAGCTCACGTCGAGCAATTAAAAGTCCGCGGCCACAACAATGGCAATCAGCGACACAACTCCGAACCAACCTCACGTCGGGATTGGTTCGCTTCTCGGGAAAACTTAACAATGGACAGCTCATTGTCTAGGAACCAACCAATCCTAGGCAAGCTAGAAATTGTATAAGTACTCATGTTTCAGAGACAAAATAATGACTCGTCAACCAGGAGACCAACTACAAACATACCTCCTCCGGGAGACCCAGCAACAACCATTCAGAACACATCACTTCTCAACACCTACACAACACTTCTCCTGACGCGAGTTTAGCAGGGACCATCTCTCCCACGGCCTTCTTACGCAAGGCCAAGAGACCCCTCGCTCAAACACTTCATCGGGACCATCTCTCCAATCGGTCTTCTTACGCAAGACCGAGGGACCCCTCAACCAACTCACACCACACCACGAAGACAACTCGCCAGCTCCACTACACACTTTTGCTGCCGCCTGCCACATTCCAACACCATTAAACCAATACACGTTTTGGAATCACTTCTTTCACACCTGACTCTTGCTCTCATTCCATTCAACAACGCCTCTTCAAGACTCGCCCCGTGGTCTCCCGTAAGGGAAATTAACGGAGAAATCCGGGCAACTACAGCAACTTGCTTTACCCTAGTCGCCTCCTGAAAAGGAAATTGTAGGTGCTTTGGCGCCGGCGATGACGGGTGAACATTCATCATAGAGGCCAGATAATATCCTATCTCCCCTCACCTAACCTAAGTCCAACTGGTCCTTTTTAGGGCCAGCACACTTCTATTTTCCGTTACTATTTTATCAACATTCCTCGCACTAAGCACTCGAGTCCTTCCCGAATAGCAAATCCTTACTCTTTCATTATTTACCAGTCGCCTCCCGGCTCGGCTACCTCTACTTCAGGGCCATCTTCACGTTCCCTACACCTCTTTTCACCTCCTCACAACCTGACCCTACGTCAAGTCCGCTATGTTCCTATGTTCTTACCTTTCATTCCTGTACTTTCACACCCTGAAATTTCCAACAAGATTAGCTAAATGGTATTCTAATGATTTTAGCAAAACATTATTTTGTTAATTATCTGATTTATTATTCACAATCACTTTTTATCCTTATTCTTAATCTAATATATATATATATATGCCCTAACTTAACCTACAATTACCACATTTTTTAATTCAAATGTTCATAGCAATTGTTGTTAGAAAAAAATCCTTGTGCTTTGTCTATTATTTTTAAATTGTTTAATCTAAAATATGTTCAGTACTTACGATTATTTTATCACACACAAAACTGTTTACTTTTGTTATAAATTTGTTATTTTAACATTTCAACTCACATTGTACTTAACTTGAAATATTTTACTATTCACTTTGACTTTATTTAGATTTATTGCCTTATTTTTATGATGATACAAAAACATGTCTGACTGCTTCAGGTGTCTGTACAAGAGCGACTGGAAAGGACTCGTGCCTTCCTCTCCCTCTCTTAATAAAATTCCTAGAATTTATCTCATGTTATATGTACATGACCAATCAAAGGATGTCTTTCTTAATATGTCCTTATATAGCTTGTCACTCCATACAGAGCTTCTGTATGACATAACAGCCTGTTTATTTGTTTCAACATTATTCAAAATTATAGTTTTTACATTTTAACAAAAGCACTTTTTACTTAAAAGTTCATTTTTATATTTTCAATAAACTGTCACCTTACTTTCCTTAATTTAACATTTTATTTATTATTGTTGACTACAGACTATTATTTACTATTAATTATTATACATGACCAATTATTTATTTGTTGGAAATGTCCCATGCTTACATCCCTAGGAATACATTTACACCATTTTCAGAATGTCTGTTAGTCTGATCATTCGTAAAATGGAACCATTATGTTTGAACCTACTGCACATAAGTTGAGAATATAATTAGAGGTGCAACTATTGTAAAAAACTAGGGAGTTGACTCTACAAAAAATGCTTTGTTCTAATCTTGTTGGGCGCCATTTGTAATTTAATAGTCCAATGAGTTAGTCATTCATTGTTCATGGATATGCAGAATGGTCCTCTATGATTGGCTGCCAAGTTACGTTGAAACTGGCCAAACGGCTTTCATATTTTCATGATATTAAAAATCTGGATATTTTCCCGACTAATTTTGTACTTACTGATCTTGATGTTTGTCAATAAAACGCTAAGTTTTTTATGTCTATCATTTTTGAGCGCTTATATTTACAACAATTTATATATTTATTTCCATTCATTTTTAGATGGAAGTACTTGGACAATTCAATCTTGGTTTTATCATAGCTCGCCTGGGTTCTGACTTGTTCATCGTAGATCAGCATGCAACGGATGAGAAGTTTAATTTTGAGACTTTGCAGCAAACTACAACACTTTCCAATCAGAAATTAGTTGTGTAGGTATTCATTTATATATTATAGTATCCTTATCGATAATAAAACTTATTAATCGAGAAAATTTAATTTAATGGTTTTTCTTTTTGAATAATTCTGAATAAATACAATACAATAAAAAATAGTGAAAATATTTTGGTGTTGGTCAGTTTATCTATAGTTTGTTTTTTACAGAAACTAATGGATATATTTATTTATTCAGTAGCTAAAATGCAATTTACATTGTATAAGCCTTGTCCAATATTGAACTTTTATACAAGAAAAACAAACAAAATATTTTATTAATCCATTTATGGCTGTCCTATGAATTTCTATATGGAATAAAAATTGTTTTCTTTTAAATATTTAAGTATTTCTTTTTTAAAAAGATTGTGTTATTTTTATTTTCTGTGGAAAACAGTTGTAACAACCGGAAATTGTTGGTGATTTAATAGGAAGACTTAGGTTGTGTGTTTTCCTTGTGTTCTAGTATGTATCTAATTCTGGTCTGTTTCTGTTTGAAACTTAGAATACATTATAACACAAAATATAAATGAATGGAAGAGATGAAGTAGAGAACGACATGAGTCTTTGTACTTCTTACAGAATATAGCCCGAATATGACATGTCCATAACTCATATATTTGTCTAGTTAATAGGTCCTCGTAATTTATGATGGCTTATGTTTGTCTATGCATAGGTTGTATATCTTAATATCAAGATTATCCAAAAAAATCATTCCTAGAGGTGATGGCCACTTAATTGTTAGTTAAAATCCTGTAAGAATGCATAGTGGTATATAATATAGTCATAATAAACCAAATGTTATACTATGGCCATTTAAAAACAAACAGAAACATTAGAGGTAATACTAACACTTGAATAAATAATCTAGAATGGCATATTTACATTTTTAACAACAACAAATTTTAAATGGTATCAACAATAATTAACTAGAGAGAAACCCAGATTGTCAATATAAACATATTTAGAACTAAACCATTGTTTCCCTAAATCGTTTAATTAGAATCTGATTCCAGGAACCCACTTGGATTCCTAACACTACCATCTTTTGTGACTTAATATAGCAGGACATTATGTAGAAAAGTAGGTAGAAGTTATAATTTTAATTTCTTTTGTATAACGAAACTGATTTTACTTTCCAAACAGCATTGCTATCTTTCACAACAAATGACATATTCAAGAAAGTTAGTCCAAAAATTTATCCATGGGAATATAATATGTTTTTCATTTCTGATTTTTTTCTGTATGTTATTAGATTCACCTTTATTAATTTTTTATGAAATTTGTTAATTTTTAAATTTTTTAGAGTTTTAAAAACAAAGATTAAAAATGAATTTATTGGGCTGTAGATAAGATATATCTGGACATCCTCTGTTTTCTCTAAGATTTAGTCTTTGATAAGTCTAAATGTGTTTAAATTTTATATGGACAGGAGACACAGGCTTACCTTGGAAAGTGGTCTTTGGTATTATCTAGTAGTACACAATAGGAAAAAACACAAAAAACACTAAAGTTCTGAAATATTTCGTAAACACTGTTTACTTTCTCAATCAGTAGAGAGTATAAAAAGAAGCTGTGTCCCCTATACATATAACGTCTAAACTAATAGAGCTATGAGCCCTATTAAACTATAACATAAGTCTAAATGTAAAATATATTAAATATTTTTTTCAAAGTTGTAATCCAATTGTACCAATTCAAAAGTTGTAAAACTTTGAAAAATGTAAACGTAATGTACTAGCATTTAGCTTTGCAAATGCCTCATTTTAAGTTGAAATATTTTATATCAGTTGTTTTTATTTCAGACCTCAACATCTAGATCTTACTGCAATCAATGAATGCATCCTTGTGGAAAATTTGCATGTATTTCGAGCAAATGGATTTGAGTTCAAAATTGACGAAACAGGTATTTTTTTATTCTATATGGTAGCCTTGTGATAATCCAGTGTTTATTGAAATTGCTACTGTCAGATTACCGAAAATGACAGATTTGTAGAAAATAATTGGTATTGTCAATTTTAAAAACAAAGAATAAAATATTACATACCTTTATCTATGCATTAGATTGCACTCTGTTCTAGTTCAGTTTTTATGTCTTTTAACATCATCATCATTTGTCTGTTGTCTCGTCGTTGTTACCATGTACATCATTTATTTTTTATTATTTGTTGTCAGTCAGTTTCCGTCATTTCCAGCAAGCCAATAGTCAATGTTATTAAGAGTAATTGAAATTTGAGGATCACATAACTTATTGCTAACTGTTTCTTTTAAATTGGTGTCAGTTTCACTACTCTCTGACATCTCATATTTGTAGCTAAGTTGCTTTCAGAATTCATGTCATATGAAGGCCAAAATTGGTTCCATGAAGACATTATTGTAGATGTAGAAGTTTCCTGCCAAGCCTGTGTAAGTGCGAAAACAATATCTTTTAGATTGAGTGATTTCAGTAAAGCAACAATATTTTCATTTGTTAACAAATTCCACAAGAGTTTTTTTATAATGAATTATTTAAATTGTATGACATGGTGATCCATGATTTATTGGAGTGTAATTTGGAGATATAAGCATTGATCTTATTAAACCATCACTTGATTTTAACTCATCTATATTTGGGTGTCCGGGCACATTATCCTAAATTAGGAGAGCTTTTTGTGGAAGGTTTTGTGTCTTCAAATAATTTTTAACAGATGGTACTCAAATTTAATGAAATCATTCTAAAATAACTTTTGTTGTTACTCAAGCTCACAATTCATTTTTTATAAGTGACTGGTAGGTTAACATTTTTGAATATGCAAGAATGTTTCGAATTTCTGATAACTAATGAGTTTAGTTTGTGGCTGCCACTTCCATTACAATCAGGCATAAGTGTTACTCTATCTTTCGCGAGTTTTCTTCCTGGGGCGCTTTTCTCAGCTCTATATACGAAAGTTTATTTGTGAAACAAAATAAACCACTTTCGTCCTCATTATACACTTGATTTAGCCCTAAACTTAATTCATTTACCATATCTTCAAATTTCTGTATGAATGGAGCAACTGCATCTGTATCGCATGACGGTTTTTCACCAGAAATAGACAAAAACCAGATTCTGTAGTGTTTTTTAATTGTCGAGCCATCCATCACTGGCTTTGAAGTCATCCTTTTATGTTAATTTTTGATAAAAACCTTTCGCTTTTTCACACATCGTGAAAGAAATATATCGTGCCAGAAATGATATATATTGTTTATTTTCCATATCAAACATACATAACTATAATAACTTTGTATTTACAGTAAATTTTATAAAATTGGTGTATGGCTGCATCTTTTTTGTAAAAACCAAGTAAAAAGGGCTTCTTCAATTTTTGGAAACTTGGCAGATTTCATAGTTTGTTGTACACTTCACACACTCAGGATTGTTGACATTCAACAGTAATAATTATTCTTTATTTTTTTAATGTTGTAGATTTTTGCTCTTGTTACACCATAAAATTCTGCTAAGCTAGTCATTGACTCCTCTCTGTCTAGTTTTTTAATGATTTCTACCTCCGTAGGTAAAGATAAAGTTTTATGTTTGCGCTTTTCACTAGATCTACACATTGTGCACTTCTGTACGTTATGTTACAAAACACTAACGAAAACAAACTGCAGATACACACCAAACTGTATCTTGTGATGCACTGAAGTCGTATGAAATAGAGAGCCGCTGAGTAGAAACGAGTACAGTAACTCACAAAAGTGTAGTCATTGTCTAAATTTAGAACGACATTAATGACATGCGACTATTGTATTGCATCATCTATTCAGAGTCCGCAATTCTCATATTACATATGAACACTAAGTGATCGATGGGAGTACTGGAGGTGCAGGATTACAAAACGTCAGATTATCGCGAGGCTACTGTATTTATTACTTTTATTCATTTCCAAATGTGTGGGGAAAAAATGCTGTGAAAATGACATTTTTTTTCTAAAAACTATTTAAAAAGTAGATTAGGATTAAAGCATGTTGTAAACTAAAAACTGAAGGCAACATTATAATTAGTTTATTCTCTTTTCCTTCTGCCGAACTGAACACCCATCCCACTATATTTTAACCTTCTTTTTTGAGTCCACTTTCCAAATGTTTTTCACTTACAATCTAACATCTGAATGTATGTAAATCATAGTCAACCCTCCAAATTTTTACCATTTCCCATTGACAATTTTTTCTACACTTACTCTGCATCACGGAATATGAAAAAATATTAAAAATAATTAGTCAATCGGATGAACCATTTTTAAAGTAATGATGGCAATAATTTTCACCACACCTAACTGGATTTAAAACAAAATCTAATGGTAATCTAATGGTGTTATAAAGGCTATTGAGCCTTTATAGTGTATATATTTGGCTCAATATATATTTATATATATATATATATATATTTATATATATATTGAACCAAATTAGTCCACATATGTATTCATTATCTGTGAACATTCATGGTCTCAGTATTGGCACTGCTATGAAAAAAATCTGGACAATTTTCATAGCATAGTAGTCATAAATATAGTTTCATCGTGTACACATTACTGCACATTGCACAATGATATGTATTCAAATTAAACATATGATTTTTAGCTCCTGTAACAAAGAAAATTAGTTTGACAGCCATTCCCATGAGCCGGAATTGGACTTTTGGTAAAGAGGACATTGATGAATTACTTTTTATGTTACAAGTAAGTAAATTTTATAACTAATCAAAATAAGTTAACAAATATATATATATACTAGTTGTAACCTCTTAACTTCTAAGGTGTGTAGCACAGTGTAAACTGTTATCTAAACAATAATGTATTTTATATTTTTGTAACACGAAACTCAAAAAAGTTTTAATTGTAAAAACATCATAAAAATAGCATATGTCAGATTCTAATTTTCTGGTAACAGATTTAACTAAATAATACTTCAAAGATTTTACTGCTACAATACTTTACTTATATTTAACTATATTTTACTAAATTCAATCCTTTAAATTTTGATCGTAAGGAAGGTAAAATATATATAAGGATGAGGGGACAAACTTGATATCGTCAGCAGCATAGTTTTAGCTGTACGTGTCCCCTAAGTAGTGCTAAATGACCAGCAGAGTTCACTATGAAGTTATCTAAAGAAAGCCAAATTCATGAAACAACATGGAAAAAGTAAATCTGATTTTAATACTGAGTTTTAAATACTGCTTCAGGGCAAACCCTGACATTTTTCAAAATGCAATAAAACCTAACTTAAGGCATCTAACACTTAATAGTTTACTTGGGAATGTAGGTGGATTATCCCAAGTAAAGAAAAATAATATATCTCTACAACTAATCAATCATGACATTGACGTCTTCTTTATAACAGAAGCAAATAATACTATGGAGAATAAGAAATACTTTCTATTTAAGAATTACAGAATGAACTACCTGTTTAAATCAAATCAAATAGCAAGTGGAATCGTGATACCTGAGTGAAAGATAGCCTGATCTCTGAATTTAAGGTGATTAAGGAAATGTCAAATCATGATCTGGTGGAGGTGGCAAAGCTTACAGTGTGATTATCTTAAAACTTCTTTAAATATAAAACATAACAAGTGCATAATAACAACAATATAATGGTTATCTGTAAAAATTGCTGCCACCATTGCCATATTCAACCTAAGGGTTTCCCAAGGACAGGAATGTGTACCGTAACCGCTTTCACCTAGATCACTGATGTGGTTCTACTTTGATAGGCCGAATCACCGTAAGTAGAGTGGAGGAGAGAATATAGCATTTTAGTTTTTTTAAGATTTCATATATTGTTAGTATTATTTCAGATCCCTCCGAGGATGGTAACTTGGTTACCGAAATGTACATTAGGGAACTATAATAACATAAAACAAATAAATATTTTATTTTATTTGTGTGTGTGTGTGTGTGTGTTATTGTACCAAACTTGTGGTAGGGGTTTCGGTGTTTTATATTGTTCACATTCACCACAGTGCTCATTGGACATCTACGAAATATATTAAATTATTAACTCACATAATTAAACAGAGTCACTTTGAAACAAAGTAAACCATTGCAAAATATCAAATTTACAGTAAAAAAATAAAAAGTATGAAAAGAATTTTAATATGGGATTGTCACTATTTAAACACCATGAGGGATGATAAGGGTTACAATTTCAATTATGGCAGACTAATATTTTAGCAGCCTTGATTATACCAGCACCTTTAAAACAACAATATTAAGAAATAGGAACCTTCAAATGGGCAAAATGCCTTGAAGGCCCTAAATTTTCTCATTCTGATTGTACAAAACAAATAGTTTAAAATGCTAAGTAGTTTGTAGTTTATAGTACTAATAATCTTGTATATACCAACATTTTTTGATCTTTTGTTTGACTGATCAATGTAAGTAAGACTATATTTATTTTGTTTTTTTATCCTATTTTTGTATGTATAATTCTCCTATTCTTGTATGTATAAATTTTATAATATATTTATTTAGTTCTTATGTATTTAGTGTTACGTTGACATCAGTCTTGGCAAGTTTATTACAGTGTTTGAACTTGGACACGTGTTTAGTTATTTTTGTATTTTTGGTGACTTTTGTTTAATTATGTATAAAAAAGAAAGGGAATGATTGTTATTAATTTGTAGCAGATTGAGGAAATAAATACATTTATTATTTATTATTATTTTCAATTAAACACTTACCTCGTCCCATAGTCTTGCATATAGCTTCTGATATAATTAGCACCCTGGGTGGTCTCCTCTCACAATAAAGTACACCCATCTATACCAACTCGTCTGATTTATCATTTCCTTTACCTCTATAGCAACTTGGAATCCACATGTAAGATTCCAACCTAGTCAACATTAGAGATTTCAAAAACTGCTTATCAGATTAAATCACCTGACTTTACATATTCCAAGTTTATTTAACTGTGTGGATTGTAAGATTTCACAGACCGATGACTAGTGTATCCCTCAAATGGAAGGACCTCTCCGATTATACACAAACCTACTCCAGTTACTTTCTTGCTCTTTAGTGTGTCTTATATTTTGGAGCTGGAATAATAATAGCAGAACATAATCGCTGGTTACCTGGTTGGTAGCTTAACATGAAGCATGCAACTTTACATTCTCACATACACATAGTATAGAAAGTGTTATGTGATGGGTCAAAAAAATAATGCTGAGTTTTTGTAGAAATATTCCTTTTAAGTTTCATTGAAGAAAAAAAGTGTGGTTTTTGAAATGATGTCTCTCTGTTCTCTGCTGCCCAAATGAATGGATTGATTTGATAGAATTTAGCATTTAAGGATCTATACAATAGGTATGGGTTTCCATCTCCCCAAAAATGCCAGGTCAAGAATTATCATTAAGAAATAAAATATATTGTAAAAAGTTTTTCTAAACTTTGTTTAGATGCTTTTTTTGTATTTAGGTATATCTTATGTTTAATAAGTTATTAAATTGCTATTGGACCTAATGCGGTCTTTTCAATATGATGATGTATCAAATTGTTAGTTCTGTACTAAGCTGTAATATGTGTTTTTATAACTATAAAATCAATATTTCAGTCTCAGTTATACACATCAAATTGAATCTGAAAAGGTATTGTTATAAAATTATGCAAACTTTGACATTTTTCAAAGAACTAATAACAGTTTTCATGGAATTTGATATTAAAGATTTGAAACAACCACTATTGTAGCATAAGACTTTATAATATTCAAGTGTATACAAAGTTTGAAAATTATATCTCAAATGAGTCTCGAATTAGAATGAATTTGATCAAAATATACAGATTGATACACATGAAAACGAATCATTTCTCAAGAATATTTATATGAAACTTTTTACTGTTTTATTGTCTCTCTATAATCTCCCAAATTATTTTACTTTATCCAGAAAAATCCTGTGTATATATTGTTTACTCTGTCCAAACAATAAATTCACTCTTCAATTTCATAATCAAATTGAAAGTGCAAAGAACAAAGCTCTTATTTTGAATGTTTTTCCTCATGGAAAAGGGAATCGTTCCTAATCTCTCCCTTACATTTGTCTTTAAAGACATTAAGTACAATATGTAAATATGTAATTTTAAGTGTTACTAAGTTGATTTTCATTACCAAACAAGGTATTTCCCCTTTAAACTATAACTAATGTTAATTTAACATTTAACTAATATTTATATCTGATTTTGCATAAATGTTTCTAGGATGCACCTCACACACTGTGTAGACCTTCCCGTGTCAGAGCAATGTTTGCATCACGGGCTTGCCGTAAATCTGTTATGATTGGCACAGCTTTGAGTTATAGTGAAATGAAACGCCTTCTTGTACATATGGGAGAAATTGAGCAACCTTGGGTGAGTAAATTGATTTTATTTTACTTAATAAAAATAATGGTACTAATTTCTGAAGGCTTTGATATTGATGGTTTAATTTTAAATATGACTTCTTATACTGTAGTTTACTCTTATAATTGTTATTGTGCTAAATATTACATGTTTACTTCCAATGTTCCACTTGGATCATGCGTGACAATACAAATAAATGTTTTTTTATTATCTTGTGTAATCCTGTGTTTCTATAGTTCGAGTCTCACATGACTTATTTCTAAAATTAAATTTGTGAAACTTGGAAGTTCACACATTACATTATAACATACAAAGTTTGTTTGAGAAGTATTAGCCATTTGAATATCAAGAGAATAGTTTGCACAGACTCATTTCAAAGTGGCAGCCAATCAGAGAAAACCTTTCGCACATACTGTATTTGTGCACAGCACTAACCTATTAAACTTTTGCGTTGATTGCTGGCTAATCTTAGACCATGTCAAGACTATTGTTGGTATTTTTTTAAAATATAATAATTATGCCTCTCTAGTCCAACAATTAATAAGAAGTATTGCATTGAAGTTCTTTACCGAGTAAAAGATGTAGTAAGAAGAAAACTGATGTGAGCAAGATGATTGGCAGCTTCATCATGACAAAGTAGCTGCCCATTCATTATGTCTCTTGGACTGTTTTTTTTTTTTTTTTTTGGCAAAAAATGGAATCACCTAGAGGTCCAATGGCCTCAATTTTCCTACAGTCCAGATTTGACTCTCTCTCCTTCCGAGTTTTTTCCTCCAAAGAAATCATACATGGGGAGGAGAAGACAACAAGACAGCTGATCATGATTTCACAAGATAATTTTGCAAACTGTTTTAAGAAGTAGAAGAGACATCTCATTTGTGGTCCAAACAAAGGCATAGTATGTATTTTTTAATATTAAATGGCTAGATATTTTTAGAAGAGACATTGTCTATTTAAATACAATAAGACATTTATCAATACTTTAGTGGGTTAGAGATTCTTGTTTCTAGTTTCCATCACAGACTGTATCTTGCTCACTGATGGTGTCTGATATGGTGGGTTATAATGGTCGCCTATGTGCAGATGTTCTCTTCAGTTTTCCTTTTTTTATCATTTAAAGTTTATAAACTTCTCGATTGTATAAAAACAAATTGATGAGGCCATCATGATACTTACTCAGCTTAATCATAAATGTAATACAAGCAGAACATTTAAATGTAATGTCCAAAAGAAAGTTTCAACTATTCTTTTTATGTTATCTAAGAGCCATTGTAGATGTTTATGTACTAAATAGTCTACACTAATTTTGCTCGTGTCATTGATTAGGCATTGGTGTTATCTCATAACTATTCAAATATTACATATTCTTGGTAAGTCCGGGCTCGAAATTACATTTTTGAATATAACTTTGCAATTTGTCATTAAAGAGAGATAGGGTTGGTATCATTACAAACATGCAGAATTGAAATCTGCAAATTTTTGCCTAGTGTGTTATAAGTTTAATAACACATGAGATATAAGCAAAAACTGTAAAAACTTTCACCATTTTGACATTTTCAATTAGATTTTTATTAATTTCAATAGGGTTTTATATAACCACACTATAGCCTCCTATATCTGATTTCATGTTCCTATTTTATGTTATTTTGTGGCTGCTATTTGTTTATATACAAACAACAATGATAACAGACTGACGGCATGTTGAAATAACCTTTTCTGTTTCCTGAGGTCACGAATACCAAACTTTCCATATATTTCATATACTACTGGATAAGTAAAAGGAAGAAGAGAGCATAACATAAAGACCACTAGTCCTCGAATACTCTAATAGCGTCAGGGTCGGAAGAGAACATGCCAATCACAAGATGGTGTACAGTATATAAAATATAAATTGCAGTTTGTTGGTCAGGATATTGTGGGAGTTAACTTTTGGAAATGTATATATCCAATCCTACACTTCTATTTCTGCTTTTTTGAGTTTATGTACAATTTCTAAGTTTCTTTTTATGTTGTATATTTTATGGTTACAATCAGTTGTATGTTTTGTGAGTGCTAATTCATATACAAGTATGCTGTCTATTGCTTACATAATATTTCTCTAGTTAGAATATTGTTTGTCAGTTACTATTGTGGTATTGATTCCTTTACTTATCAGAAATACTTCAGATTTAAAAATACAAATTCAGTCTAGTTAAATTATTAACATGGGAATGGGAAAGCATAATGTTGTTACCACTTTTTTTAAATACCCTAACAACAATCTTGTACTATTCACTGTGTTGTAGACAGAGATTTATAGTTTTATGTTTTGTGTTTACTATTATGAATGATATTTATTTTATTATTGACATAACAATAGCATTTTCTTTTCTACAATTTATAATATATTGATTAACTGTTAAATAAAAAGAAATTTCATTTTTCCCAGTTCTAAAGTAAGTGAAAACATGATAATGCCTATTTAGGGTATTTATGAAGAACAGTAGAACTTGTTTAATTCAAAGTTTAATGGACCAAAATTAAATTTAAATGATCTTAAAATTTGAATTGTAAAATTTAGTTACTCAGGTAAAAAACTTAACAAAATACAATTTTATCACAATATAAATTTTTTTTCCAGTTTAACACATGAAATCATCATTTTTAAATAGTCTACAGTGCAAATAGTATTTACAATTGTATTTATAAAATAAAAATTACGACAAATTCCTCAGCTTTAATGTGAACAAGTGATCCACTGTGGTTCGACTATACTTGTTATTGTTATTAAAAGAGGAAAGCATAGCTTAATTTTTGTTTGTTTTTACTAAATTTTAAGTTTGGTCATGTAGAAAATAGAAAAGGAAGGGCATTTATTAGTCATATTATTATTGGTTTTGAAGCCTAAAAATTTTCTGTGGTGAACAGAGTAGATTATGTGACTTATTTCAGTTCTCCAAATACTTACCATTAATGGGGAATTTTTTTAAAATATGTCAAGTCAAATGAACCTTGCTACAACTAATGTGGTAATGAAAACAATACAAAATGGAAGGCATTGTCTTTTATTTTATAATAAAAAGTCTAATAATTTTAATTTGTCTCTTAGTTCCACCAATAATTTATACATAAATAATTTAGCAATAGCCAAGATTTAATCTCAAAGATTAAAGCAGTCTCCATCAAACATAATCACATCTTAGTTTCATTCAACATTACTAACCTTTACATTAATGTACCCATCAAAGAAGGAATCTGATATCTGGAAAATAATCTCAAGAATACCAACATACTTATAAAAGAATCAACAAATGAAATGCTTCGTTCATGTCTGCATCAAAATTATTTTACATTTAATGGTAACACTTATACATAGTAATGGGATCCTTCCTATCTGGAATTATAGCCAAAATTTTCCTCAATCAAAAACATTCTAACTTAATGGCGTAAATAAGGAGAGTGATCAATCACCCCCCAAAGACTAATAATAATAATATTATTTAGAAAAAAATAAAAGAGTTCCAAAAATAAAATCTAAAAGTTTTAAAATACTGCTGTTTTAACATATATTATACTGTTAAGCGCTTATAGGTTAAGAAAAGCATTAACTTTTGCATTTTTAATTCAAAATAGCAAAAGGAAAAAGCATTATATCTGCAAGCCTCAAGTGAGTCAAGTATCGTGCGTGTACACACACCACCGGCTGGGGGGAGGCAATGCTGATTACGGGTAGGGGAGTGGGGAGGGGTGATGACCGGAGAGGCTACTACGTAAAACAAAAAAAGGCAATAAAGTCGCTAAAATCGTTTTTAAGAGTATACATTTTCAAAATTCTCTGGACCCCCTGATTTGAGTTGCGGAATCCCTCGGTAGTGTCTCCTTCCTGGTTAATCACCCCCCCCAATTAAAATCCTATTTACGCCACTGTTCTAACTAATAGCAATTCATTTCCTAAAAACATTATTATTATAGGTATTTGGATATGATATATGTTTATTCAATGGTACAATGTTCAGCAAATATCTGAATAATATATCAATTATCATTTACAACATAATCTGAGTCCAATAATAGCATAAATTATCTAGACCTCGCCATAACCAAACAGAATGATTATCATAATTTAAAAATATACAGAAAACCCACCTCAACAAAATATGCCATCCATACCTCATCTAACCATCCAAAATCACACAAATTAGCGGTATAAAACAACCTAATTCATAGAGCATTAAACATCCCAATGATTCATAATGAATTGATCGTTGAAATTAATATCATCAATAGCATATCCTAAGCTAATAGTTACCACTCTTCTATACTAGACAAATGCATCATCAAACACAAAGAAGAACGAAAAAACTAAGTTCCTTTTTTAGCTGTTATGTCCTACCACTTTTTCATTTTATCAGCATGAGGTCATCACACATACACTACAGATATGTCTTAAGTACCAACCTGATTCTTTGTAACAGGTAAAGGTTTTTTATCAGATAAGCTAAAATAGTATACATCTGAGGTACATTTTGAAACACTTTAGCTGTCAGGTACGAGATCCCCATCGAGCTTGAGTGTAGTTGCACAGAAATCTAATATGTTTCTAGTTTTCTCCCTTTTTGGCCGACGTGACACTGGCTTTAGCTGTGTTGCTCGAATGATATTTAATTAAAACTCTCACGCTGTAAAATTATGATAAACTGTCATGCACAAAGTATCTTTGTCCCTAACTCTAGTTGTAAGTTAGTTATGTTGCTTTCAATTTATACAACAGTCATATGGAAAGCATTTTTATAACCTGTTCTGTACTTTATCTATATCACTTTATTTTCTTCCTCTATCAAACAAATCCAATAATGATTACCCAACCAATATATCATGATCTGTAAATAACAGATATCTGTAATAATTATTAAAGTATTTATTTTTAAAATAAAATTTGATTTTATAAGCTAGCCTGAACTATACTAAACTATTAACCATATTAATGATAAATCCGAGGATAATTTATTCACAAAACCCATTCTCCAAATTCAAAAAAAAAAAAAAATTATACTTTTTCATGTTGATTGGTAAATTTACCCTAAAATAGTTATATTTCTTGACTAACAAATACAGAGAGTTCCATTCATTGCCAGCTACCACATACACCATTACTCTAAGCTACCATACTCCTAGCTTAAAAAATTGGGGCTACTTCATCCCTTGGATCAAATAATTTTTAATTTATAGCCAAGTTACCCTCCACCAGGGGCCCTAGCTGGATCTACACTTTTTTAATATAATCTTGGGTTAGATCTCCCTCTCTTTTATCTTTTCTGTGAGGTCTCTCTTGACTAACTCTTGTTCTTTTATGACCCTGATGCTGTTTAAAATATTCGAGGGCTAAAGGTCTCTATTATTTATTAAAATTTTTTTTTTTTATAAAATGACGATGACTGGGAGGTTTTAATTAATTAACCGAGAGATTTTTTAATTGTTATAAAACAAAACAAAATTGCCAAGTTACACTGTTGTACCCAATGATGTCAACCATATCTCGACTCTCCTGTATCCAATTTATCTATTTTTTAGAAAATACCTGTACACAAAGATCTAAGCCATTGACTTACGAATAGTAGCTGAGGTGAAGTTATACATAGAACTACAAATTAACTGTACTTGTACAAGTATTTTTTTTAAATCACACAAACTTATTTTTATTGTTATATATTTTTTCTTTGTTATTTAAAAGCATAAAACCTCTCGGTCATCATCGCTTTAAAAAAAAAAATAAATAAAAAAATAATAAAACATAAAATAAAGACTTCCTACCATTTGAATATTCTAATAGCGTCAGGGTCAGAAGAGAACAAGATTTGGTCAAGACAGACATGATAGGAAAAAAGCGAGGTAGCCAACTCATAGACTATTTATGAAAAAATGTATAGATCCAGTTAGTTCCCTTCGGATTGCCACACTTATACTCACTATGAGCCCCTGAGAGTTTTTATTATTACAATTTTTAATGTTAAACATTGAATATAACTTGTAAAAAACACTAATTAAAACATGTAAATTAATATTTAGTGAGCTTTTTAAATGAAAATTCCAATTATATTTGTACAATTGTTTAAAATACCGAACATCAGCTGACTTTCTGTGATCTATAACTGATTATAGCAAAAATCTTTGTGTAAGTATTTTCTTTTTATGTTAAAAAAAAGTAAACCAGATAATGATATTTTATTATGGTTTTATGTAAAAATATAGTATTTCTAAACAACGGACCTCATTAAATGGATAGGATAATATATAGTTCTTACAACTTTACTTTTATATTATATTTGTAGGTATATTTTATTAAAAAAATTATAAGAGTGATTTACAAAAAAATATTTTTAACTCAATATTTGAATCAACCTAAATTATTATTTTTATTATCTAGTTTAAAAATTGATTAAAGGTTAAATCAATAACTTAAAATTTACACTTTTGAGGGTCCTGAAATAAACTCCATTTTTACAAGTTTTCCCTTGACACTCTGTCTGAATTGCATCATTAAGCTATAATAATGGGGATGCTAGCACATATCCCTAAACAAAATGTTTACAGTAGTTTATTTTAACATTTAAATGTCTTTGTTTTCAGAATTGTCCTCACGGAAGACCAACAATGCGACATTTGATCAATTTGGATTTTATCTAAATGGTGTACTGTGCTGAAATATATCACCTAATTTCCATAATTGTATTAATTTTTTTAATTGTTATTTAAGTATCTAAGCATGTTTGTAAATACTTAATTTTAATTAAATTTCTAGAAAGATGCCATTACTTTTTTCTTATGTAATATTTATTCTTGATAACTTTAGTATTAGTTTGCAGAATGTTTGGATGAGTGAATGATACCTCTAGATTGTTATTTTGTAAAAGAATTTTTTGAGTCGGTTATGATATTTTGTGGGTTCTCTATTGAGTTATCTTTTGATTTTTAACAGTTTATTGAAGGCCCCCCTCTTATAAATCTGTAAGTGTTAAGGATTGTTTTCTGTATTCAATGTTGCCATTATTCATTAACATACTAAAGAGACATTTATGTGATGGGTCAAAAAATAAATATTAAGTTTTCATGGTAATATCTTTCGTAAGATTTTCTAATTGCAAAAAAAAATTGTTCTTGGAATTATACATGTCTGTGCAATACTCTTAACAGTCTGTAAGGGTTGTTGGAAACACCCGTATTTAATAACAATTAATAAAAAAAATCAATATGAAATTTCAAAGTAGTATTAAATATGGGTGTTCAGTAGGTAAAAGATTGTATATTACAATACAATGATTAGGTTAACTTGGTGACTGAAAATAAGATGAAATTAGTTGTAAAATTCTCAATTATTATAGGTCTGATATTCATTTTTGAATTTGTGTAAGCTATTGTGTATTTGAGTGATAAAACGGTCTAATATAATTAAATAGTTTTCTAATTACAGTAGAACCTCTGTTAACCAGCCTCGGATTAACCGGTCCTCGGATTAACCGGTCCTCGGATTAACCGGCCTATATCGTAGTGTACTGGTTGGATGAGAGTTTCCGAAAATAAATTGTAATTGAAACACCAAAGCGGCGGCGATATCAAACGACTTTGTTGATAGCGGTATCCCAATGTTGGCAGCGTAAAAACACCGCGGTACTAAAGTGGCAGCGAATCAAACGACTTTGTCGATAGCGGTATCCCATTGTCGGCGACGTAAAAACACCACGGCACCAAAGCAGCGGCGAGTCAAACGACTTTGTCGATATCGGTATTGCATTGTCGGCATCACCAAATCAGCGGCAAGTCAAACGACTTTGGCGATAGCGTATCCCATTGTCGGCGGCATAAAAACACCGCGGCATTGGCACCCGTTGGTATAGCAGACATACACAGACAAAAACGTTTGATGGGCCGCTTTTTTTCCACGAATCAATTTAGTATAGCCTACATTATGGAAAATATAACATTTCTTTTTCTTGGAAGCGTGTGTTGGTTTCGTTTGAGACGCGGTTAAATGTGTCAAAAGACTTGACAGGGGGGAATCTGTAAAAAAGCTTTGTAGTGTTTAATTTTTTCATGTTTGATGTATAATATACATAACATAATATATACGATACATTTATGTACAATAAAATGAGTTGCAATAACATCTTTATTGCATAATTTTTAGTGCTACCTAATTAAATAAGCTTTCTTTGAACGAAAACCGATTTTTCACGGGAGCCTCGGATTAACCGGTCAAACGGGCAACCGGCCCGGGTGTCAGTCCCGACTAGACCGGTTTAGAGGGGTTCTACTGTATTAATATTTAATTATTATGATATATTTAATGATAAGATATTGATACTGATAATTAATGTTTTTAAATTTGTTTAGGCTATTGTAATAAAAAAGTGCAATATAATTAAACAGTTTTGTGATTAATTATTTTTCTCGCTGGTATCTATGAATACCAGGTGTGCTTTTAACGTCTGTAACTGAATTTCAATATGAAAAACAAAATGTTGTTAACTTAATCAGCCACCAATGTTAAGAACTTAATCACGAAAAATTAATTTAGAAATTGAAGACAAAAACTATTCTATAAAGCCTATAAAATTGCGACGATTTTCTAAACGCAGTGCTGAGAACACGATTAATTTTCCAGAATCGAAATTTAAACAAATTAAAATTTCAAATCCTATTGTAAATGATAATTGTTGATTACTATTTTACACTATTGATGATGATGATGCAGGCCTATTTTCAAAGACTATAAAATCACATTAAATTAATTTAGTGATTAAGTTCTTAACATTGGTGGCTGATTAAGTTAACAACATTTTGTTTTTCATGTTGAAATTCAGTTACAGACGTTAAAAGCACACCTGGTATTCATAGATACCAGCGAGAAACATAATTAATCACAAAACTGTTTAATTATATTGCACTGTTTTATTACAATAGCCTAAACAAATTCAAAAACATTAATTATCAGTATCAGTATCTTATCATTAAATATATCATAATAATTAAATATTAATAATTAGAAAACTATTTAATTATATTAGACCGTTTTATCACTCAAATACACAATAGCTTACACAAATTCAAAAATGAATATCAGACCTATAATAATAGAGAATTTTACAACTAATTTCATCTTATTTTCAGTCACCAAGTTAACCTAATCATTGTATTGTAATATACAATCTTTTATTTATGCAAGTGTTTTATTTGAAATACTACTATTTCAGATTTTTAAGTTGATAGAACAAAAAGGTGTTATCAGTTTTGCATAAATACTTTTTCTTCTTACTGATTAATCCTACAAATTTGATTATTGGTGTGATATGTAGCTCTTTGTCGTAGCAGTTATAATCCATGACATCAAAAGTATTATATTTATAATCATAAATAAAAAAGTAAAGGCTGCAAGTTGAGTAAATATTAATTTCAATGTCATTTATAATGAGATAATTAATTTAATAACTCAAAATTGTAAGCAAAGTCAAGTGTGAAGTGTATGCTCTATGCTGGAAAGTGACTAAGGATAGCTCAGTTGATAGAGCATTGGTGCGTAAAGCCAAAGGTCCTGGGTTCAATTCCCAGTCTTGGTCGTATATTTTTCACTTGAAATATGACTTCATTAGTAATACTAGCTGGTATAAAAACCGTATAAGTTAAGCGTTAAATAAAAAATTTAAATTAATTAAAAAATTTTGTTTTGTTTACTAATTTTTGTATGATCTTATTGTGGAGTTTGTTTGGTAGACCTTGGTTTCTTAAACATCCCAATCACAAACTGTTTTCCAATATAATTCATCATATTTCAAAATAATATTTGTCCTTATATCAAATGTTTATAACATTAATACCAAACATTTTAAATTCTATTACTTCAAGTTGTTCATTTGTCTACTTTGAGATAACACGATGGAAACAATATTTAGAGTTTAATTAAAATGTAAAATGTCAGAAATTGTTTATTTGATAAGGAATAATAACAATTTCATGAATAGAATATTCATTTTAAGTCTTATTTCCTTGGATGTGTGAATAAATATTTCTAAGGTTACTATAGTTTGATTTTGTCTATACTTAGTATCCTATTTAATTTAAATTTTTCCATTGTTGATAAAAATAACTTGAAATAAATAACTTACAAAAAATATTTAGATTACAACTATAGTTTGTCTATTCATTCATGGCGGCTACAGCTAGGTCTTTACCTGTGAGTATTCTTCTCCTGCACAGGCACTCACAAGATGTTAGTGGGAGATTCATGGTTGGTTAACCAAAGACAGGCATGAGTGAGCTAATAGACACTTTTTAATACAAAGATTATTTTATTCCTGTGTGGATACTTTTCAATTTTATAGGAATCATTAAATTCTTTGTAACTTTAAGTTGAAAATAAATCCAAACATTGTATTTAATAAGCTATTTGACATAATTTACAACTGCCATATACCCAATTTATCAGAAAATTATGTAGAATCTGAATTTTCTACTGTAAAAAAAATACTGTTCTGAAATGTTAGGATTTTTTGCTACTTTTTATCTTTTATATAAAAAATCATATTTGACACTGTTAATATTACTCATTAATGCTTATTTGCAGAATCTAAGGGCTTCAACTATTTTTTAAATATTTAATACAACACTTCAGATTTTGAGTGGATAGGAGACACAGGCTTGCCTTGAAAAAGGGTTCTTGGTATTATATTTATTAATTTAGCTTATGTTGGTTGGTTTCTTATGTTACTTAGTGTTTATTTTTGGCAAATGTCTATAAGTGAATTGTTTTTAATGTCTTTGCTTAACTTTAGTTTAAAATTATCTAGCCCCCTTCTATTTTACTTATTAATTCCAAAATTATTGTTTATTAATCAAACATAATAATAACAAGATAATGCTAGTGTATAATGTACAATATTTTCTACATTAAAAGAAGCATGTTGACATAAGTAGTTAAACTCAAATAATACAATTATTTAATTGTATATACAAATGTCGCAGGCTTACTAATTAATTAAAAACAACTGATGTAATTCTACATGTTATAGTTTGACCATGATAGATTATTCAATGAAATTTTTATAGACAACCAAACAAGACGAAATACTCCTTAGTCAAATAATTTTATATGGTCTAATCTTGAGACTATGAGGGGGCTGATCATACAAAACTATGTAACTCACCCTTTTAAAAATTGGAATTAAAAATAACCGATATAATTCTACAACATGCTATATATAATTTGATCAAATTCTATTGTTGAACCAAATTTTTATAGACATCCAAAGAAGACGAAATATTAGTTATTCAAATAATTGTAATGCTTTAAATGCGTGACTTTGAGGGGCCGGATCTTACAAAACTATTTAACTAACCCTTTTGAAATTTTGTAATTAAAAACAACCAATATAATTCTACAAAATTTTATAATTTGATCAAATTCGATCATTGAACCAAATTTTTATAGACGTTCAAACAAATGAAATATTCCTTTCAAAAATATTTTTAAGTGTCTTGAAAAGTCATGACTTTTAGGTGGCGAATTGTATAAAACTATTTAACTTTGAAAATTTGTAATACAGCCGATATAATTCTAAAACATGTTAGAATTTGATCGAATTCGATTATTTAGTACTTTGTACAACTGAGTTTTATTTGATACGCTTAAAACCATTATGAATTATCTAAAAAAATTATGAATATAAAAAGAAAAATAATCCAATAGCAATGTTGCAATTTTTTTATGGGAGGGGGGATCTTATATAAATAATCTCACAATCCTTTTGAAAATTTGTACTGTAATACTACTGAAAAAATTTTACAACATGGTTATAATTTGACCAGAATGAATTAGTGTAACAAATTGTTATAGACATCCAAACAATAGGAAATATTCCTTAGTATAATAATTTTAAAGCTCTAAACACGCGATCTTGACAGGACGGATCACATAAATAATGCCATAACCCTTTTGAAGATTTTAAATTTAATACTACTGAAAAAGTTCTATAACATGGTTATAGTTTGACCAGAATGAATTAGTGCCACAAGTCTGGTCACAAGTTTGAATTAGACATCCAAACAAGTCGAAATATTCATTAGTAAACAATTTTAACGTTCTAAACACGTTTTGACGGAGCGGATCTTATAAAAATAATGCCATAATTCTTATGAAAATGTGTACTGTAATAGTACTGAAAATGTTCTAAATAAGGAAATTTTAATCAAGTTGAAATTTGTATAAATCAGATAGATGATTGTTGGCTATCTGTTAATGGTTTAAAATTGAATATTAATAAGACAAAAATAATGAATTTTAAGACTTCAACATCGAAAGTTGATTTGTTAAATGTACAAATTAAAAATAACTTAATTGGATAAAACTGATGCTAAATTTTCGGGTGTAGATATTGATAACCATATAAATTGGAAAACACATATAAAGGTCCTAATTAAGAAATTAAATACAGCCTATTTCAAATGATTTTTTTTTAAATGTCACAGATATTAAAACAAAAAAAAAATTGTACCACAGTTTTTTTTTCACATTAAAATATGGGATTACACTCCGGGTAGACTCTAAGGAAGCAAACAATAGTTTTATGATATTTAATGTAACAGCAGATATTTCTTGTTGAAACTCCGTATTCAAGAATTAAATAAAGCTAAAGTTTCAAAATTATTTTAATAATATAAATGAGCTACAATTGCCCGATGATGCCGCAAAGCGAAACAATTGTAGCTCATTTTATTATTAAAATAATTTTGAAACTAGCTTTAATCCTTGAATATTTTTATGATTAAAAAAAAAAAATCTTAGTATCTTGTTAAATAAACCTAAATTTCACTCTTGTAAAGGATTATTTAAAGATTTCGAAATTTTAATGTTACCATTTCTTTATTTGTTTGAAGTCTTATGTTTTGTGCACTGTTACAAGCAGTTATTTCCAGAAATTATGGCCCAAGGAACCAATGTTGTACTCGATTCACAGGCTTACGCTGCTGGAAAGCAGTCCTTTATATAAGGCCATCGAATTTTACAATCAGTTAAATTCTACATTTAAGATTACTAGAAATATCACTATTTATAAACTGTAGCTGGAGAGAACATATTATAACACAAATAATTTCCTAAAAGATAGGAATCTTTTATAGTATGTAATGTATTTTATAGGTAAAATCTGAGAAATTATCAATCATGTATATTTGTTACTATTATGTTTATTGCTTTTTGTTTGGTATTGTTATGTGTCTGAATGCAATGTGCTCATATATATGTATGTGTATTTTTAAAGATATTTAATAGGCATCAGTTCCTTGTGTCTAAAAAAGTCATTTTCTTAAATATTAATGGGTTTTGAGACTTGTAGTGTAGCGTTGTCAAAAATATCTGATTAATGACAAACTAGGTAAATAGTAGAAGTTTGCATGATTTTTAACAACTAAAATGTGGGGGAAGGTACCTTCTTTTACACATTTCATAAGAAAATTAAAACATTCCTATTGTTGATACACACCAACAGGTGACATACCTTTCTATTAAGGGTGTCTTAATACCCTGTGTGTGGCCATCAAGTTATGGACAGAGTATAAACCCTAACTTCAATTTCTTCTTAATAAATGATCTTAGTGTTTCAGAGGTTAAGTCAGTTCTACAATTTTTCTTCTTTTTAGTTACTGTACTATATTATCATTGAATAAAAGCTGACATGCCGTAGTAATTTTCAAACCACAGTTTCTCACATACCATTTAACCCCTATGGCTCCTGTTGGAACCTTCTTTTGAAATTTCTTCAATGGGATTCTTCTTGCAACCCTGTAGTTGCAGACCATACGCCAAAATAGGTCTAAGAAGCTGTTTGTAAGTTTGTTACTTATGTTGTGATCATACTTGCTTCCTAAAAGGCGATACAACTTTTTATATTCAATTATTCTTTCTTTTTTTTTTTTTAATATGTTCTTCCATTTTAGTGGTGTGTCCAATGCAATTTATTATAAGATATCATGAGCCAAAAGAAGTGGGTTTTGGAATATTTTTCTGTTGTCTGCACTGAGCATATGGACGAACTTAATCAAATTAGGTATGTAGGCATATTTTAGTAAACCTTAAGGCTTTTTTTCAACAATTTTGAGAGGGCTTGTGGTATAGTGACCATAACTAAGAATAACAATTTTATTCAAAATTATTTTGATCAAAATAGCTTCTGGGACTGAAATATAACTTTTTGGTCAACCGATTTATATCAAAATTATCCACTCAAACTATACTAAAACAGGTTTGCCATGAAAGGGGGGGGGCTACTGAGGGCTACCACACTACAAAAAAAATAAATATTACCCTTAGTCTCAGAGATTGGTAAGGCCTGAAAAATCTAGTGTGGATGAGCATATCCTTCACCCAACCACAACTTAGAATTATACAATGTTAAATTAAAGAAAAAAGTTATATCTGACAGTATTTCGATATTTAAAGCTGATAATAAAATGTTTTATCTTTGTTTTCTCTAACCAAGATAATAACTTTCACATCAGGTTAGGGGATTACAGTAGTTGATAATGTGTGTGAATATTTATTTGCTTGGTTTCAATTTACAATATATTTAAAGTTAAATTTTTATTTCATTTATTTATCTTCAATCATTATAATTTGTAAAGTTTATTTGTACAATTCATTTTTATTTTCTATTGATTTAAGAGTAATTTCTAAGTTATTACTATATTTGTGAGGATCGTACAGGTAGTCCATAAGGTTGCCAATAGTATTGACCATTCCACATCCAGGTCAATTATCGGCAAGATGTGCCTCATTTTGAGTGGAAGAGGAACACTACTTGGCACTTTAGGTTATGTTTAGTCTGTATTAGTTTAGCTGTAAACCTCTGAGTATGATGAATATGTCATCGAAATGTACATAAGGGCAATATAATAAACATAACACAGTCTTAGTTTTGTTTCTTGTTTTTGTGATTAGAGAATCTTTGTAAATGAATTCATACAAACATACAGAACAATAATGTATTCATTTTATTTTATTTTATAATCTTTTCAGTAAATATAATTATTTATCTTAAGTACTAGGACACACAAATATATTAAGAACATAAATAAACAATAAAGCTAACATAAATTAAATGGTAAACATATATGAAAAACAAAATGTTTATACATTTGTACATATTATAATCAGTATATCACACTTTTCAAAGATCTATCAAAATAAAATTTCAAAGCTTTGGTATTTTCAGAGGAATGTAATGTTACTATATTACAAATACATCTTTGGTATTAACTTATTGTACTTTGGTACAAGTATGTTAAAATAAATCTTAAGTTACTTGTCTATTTAAATATATATATATATATATATATACATATATATATATTATATATATATATGTTTACATTTCTTATACAACTCAATTTTAGAGGCAAGGAGACATTGATGGAATACTGAATATGTTACTAAAATCTGTATCCGAATAATAATAATTACAGGTTATTACAATATCATATACTGTAATATAATCAGAGCAATAAGATAAAATGTTTATGGAAAAAATAAATACTTAACAATAAATCATAAACACTAACTTGAGTAACATAACTTGAGTCACAAAAACAGTCCCACATTGATTCATCAAGGGTTGCCAAGTTTACAATAGCTTACTATGTACTAATCATAACTGCATCTTAACGTAATAAATTATTTATGATGTCATAACAAAAAAAAAACTGTTTTTGTATGAATATAATATAGAATTAAAAACAAAATATACACTATAATCATGACTATTCAAATTTAATATTCTGACATAATAATTGCTGAAAATTCAATAGATGTTTTAAAGTAGACCATTGAATTGTTGGTCTTGCGTCTCACAAAAACTGCTTATATATGCTACATATTTTTTTTAAATAGGTTGTATTTGTCATAAAAAAAAAACAATATTATGTGATTCCCATATTGCAGTTTAATTTAAAACCGTAAAAAATTAACAATACCAGAAAGCTAGGACAAACTTTTCCACGTGTTTATTTCCAAAATACTTAAATAACAAATAAGCCTACTCTATTTTGGCAATTAATTAAATTTCGATTAATTGCAATTTTACAGTTTAGGTATTAAAAATAAAAAAGTGTGTTTATAAAAATATGTTTTTAATATGTCTTTGGGTCTATTCACTTTCTATTATATTTCAACGATTTGTCTGCTTAACAAATTTTGAAAAGGTAATATAGTTTGCAGATGATCAAGCCTCATTTTTAAAGCAGATTCCATGATTTTATTTTATATGTCAAGCCTTTTGTGGACTGTAAAATATTAAAATAATGATCACGTATGAAATCTCCTTGAAAAACCAAGCTTATAATAACAAGTTGTATTTTAGAGTAAAAAATGTAAACGGGATATCTGGGTCATCCCTCATATTATATGACAGTCATGAGGAGGCCTAATCAGCAAAGTTATTAGATCTGGCTATCAACAATAAATTAAACCTGGGATTATATTACACTAACAAATTATGTTCAACAAAAATTTATATTAAGGAACCTAAAATCTAAGGAGTCTCAGCACTTTAAAAAAACCCTAAAATTTACCCACATTTGAACTATTGAATTTTATTAGGTTAAACTCTTCAGTTCAAAACATGCAATGGATATTACAAATATACCAAAATTCTGTAAGGCTTGTCAGAGGATTAAAATAATATAATCTTGCAAAGGCGCTTTTAAGGAGTTGAGTTTAGTCACACTCCTCTTAATGTATACCTTCAAACAATTTGGTATCTTAAATTTAAATCTACCCTAACGTCAAATGTAAATAAATTGTAATACTAGGTATGTAAACATGGAATGTAATACTAAAGCTTAAATAAAACAGACTTGACAACTCTTGGGATCCTTTTACTAGGTGGAGAAATTCCACAGCAGCTACAATAGTGGGATACTGTTCTCACATTAATAATTTCCTTAACTTTTAAATTTGAACAAAAATGTATTTTCATATTTAATATTTTTTTTTACATGATTGTATATTATTGTTAATTTTATTAATTGTTATAAAATATTATTAATTGTTTTCTACAATATTATTTGTTTTCTACAAATTTGATGCTTGTTATATGATTGCCAATAATTGTTAACAGTCAATATAAAAAAAAAAAAGTAAATAAGAAGGAAATTACAGAATGTAATAAATCATCTTGCACCAATAGTGACAATGCAGAATAGGGGGGGGGGGAGTTAATGTAACCACCAGTTGATCTTCACATGACTGAGAACAAAGTTTCACAAATTAATCTTTAAAAAATTTAACCCAGTATAATTGTTTAGTTATTAAGGGTTTTGAAGAAAAAGAAAAATTATTTGTAATCAAAATTGTGTTTGTTATTATTTTTTATTAGAGAACAACGAAACACATTATAAAAAAACATACAGATCAAATCTCATTAGCTATTTTAGTCACAATATATGTGTCATAATATATCCAATTTGGATTCTATTTGAGAATATTCACCTATAGTAACTGACAAATCTTAATACATATTTCTCAAGATAATAGTTGCACTGCTTAAATCTACCAGTAGTTAGATGATGTCATAGTGGTGGATTCTATCATACAGCTGTGTGGCTGAAACATCAAAAGTTTCTAGCCATAACTAAGCTGTCAAAATTCAAATGTTATGTCAGTGTATAAACAAATATGGCTGATGAAATGTTTAATTTAGATAATTTTTCACGATGTTAACATAATATTAATGTTATGGCAAATATGATTTCAACATAGGAGACAAACACCCTTTAGAACACAATAAATATAAAAAGCCATCCATTTTATAGGTTATATTTTATCAGGGCTGTTTCCTAGCACTGATATTTACATTGGTGGAAAAATGTAAATGGCGTCTGGTAGTGGAAGTTTCATCATTCACAACCTGCTTAGTGATTGATACCTACAGGTAGGTGAGTTCGGGTAAATGCGCCCATGTTTTGTTCTCTCAATTTAACAAAATTTGACAGATGATAACGTTTAGTAACTGATTTCTAACATACTGCACACCAATTAAAGTTAGGTCATCGAGATAACCCACTAGTGTGTAGATGCTTTACACAGTCAGAGATAATGAAGAAATTACCTATAATAATAATATATAAATAATGTTTTGATTGTTCAAATACTTAGTATAATGATTTAATAACAAATTTGAATTTAAATCATACAATAAATGTTTACTTACAATGTTATGTTGAATGATCTACTAAAACAGATATAATTACTCTTACTCTTTGTACTACAGTTTTGTAATAAATTTGAAGAAGGAATTTTTGTTTACCAACATAATGGACAATTTTGTACTACACTCTTCCCCCTCTCCAGTTCTTTAGCTAAAACATTATCTCTGTTTCAAAATACAGTTTCTCTGATTTTTAATATTTAATCATAAGTTCAAATATGTTATTTACAGAATTTTGAATTTTAGTTTCTTTAGATGAATATCATAAAAGTAAAACCTGAACTGTATTCTATTCAATAACTATTACTTTACAAGAACAACAAAAAATGTTTAAACATTATTAAGTATACTCTGAAAATAGATATAATAGCCTAAAATAAAATGAAAACATATATTTCTTTCCAACAAGACCATCACAATTATTTAAAATAAATATATAGACACAATTTTGTAAATATCCACATAACAAAAGCATTTTAGACATTAATAACAAAAAAACACAAGAAATATAAGGAATTATAAAATCAAATGGTATATAATACCTATGGTTATTGTATACAGTTTAATAGTGTACAAATTTGTAAGCTAGCAATTGCGATCCAAATCTGAAGCAGGTTTACCAACAGCATCGGGATTGGACAGAGGCTCTAGTTCAGCAAATAAATCTAGCCAAGGAAGTCTGGAGGCCTATAAGAAATAAAATCATAATAATGGAAAAAGTTATTCAATATAAGTACTATACAATACCTTGACATATATTGCATATTTTACACCAAAAACACTTACATATACACATACTCTAATATACAGTAATAATAACAATAAAATAATATAGATATGGTCAAGTAACTGATAAAATAACTCCTCAGCAATAGTGGCTCGTTAATAAGTCCCACAATACCGCAATCCTTACTAAAGTTAAAAAAATACTGCTATTAATTGTACCATTTTATGTAATAATGGATATCATATTTGTTTTGAAAAATATACACAGTTCAAGATCCAGGTTAGCAACTGGAAATATACCTTTCAAAGATGATTCTAACTTTAGAAAATCCAAGAAGTAGCTGATAGCCAAATTTGTGGTCTCGGGGTGGAGAGGAGTCTGAGAAACTTGAGAGATTTTATATGTTATCAAAAAACCCTGCGTGAGATGTGATTGTTGGAGAGAAATTGCATTGTCGTGATGAAGCTGCCAGTCACCACATGTCCACAGCAATTTTATTCTTACTGCATCTCTCATCCAACAAAGAACATTAAATCAACCCTCAAACCCCCTTTAGGCTCTTTTTGAGCCGCAATCCTTTGCGCTGTGTTGATATCGGAAGAAAAATATGGTTGTAACATTTTACCCACTTGAATCGTCCTACAGCAACAAATAAAATACCGTTGGAAAGCTAATGTTCCATAAATGCAAAAAAAATAATTTTTAAATACCATAAATAATATTTAATTAGTTCGTAAAGTTTGTTTTTTTTGCTATGAACGACTAAACAAAAAACTGTGCAGTTGTGAAATACAAATTACATCATTCTTTCTCTAATTTTCACAAATCCATATTTCTGTATAACAAATCTACCATAACACTATTCTATAGATCAATTCTTCCTGTTTCGATCTGTAGTTTCAAAATCTTTCTAACTTTTATAGTTTTTAATATATAAAAATTAAACAATATCAAGAATTATAACACATTTTTTTCAATTCAACTTTGAAACTAATAATCATTATTTTATCGAAATGTGTAATATATCATTGTAAAGATAATGTTTTAATCTTTCACAATCATGTTCCCAAAATCTTTCTCACGATAGATAAAAATTCAAGAATTTGATAAAGTTTTCTATTTTTCCGCGAGATTGATGCACATGACGGAATGGCATTATGTAAGAAAATGTAAACTCATGGATGATATATTTTTGTAAATGGCAATTGTTGTCCAAATACTACAAGTTGAACATATCTTATAGTATCTTTCTTTCTCTTTAGAACTACTTATTCGAAACTATCGAAAGTTTTAACGAAATATAAACATTCTACATAGTGCTCCAAAAATTTACTCCTCGGTTTGCTCTTGCAAGTTCCCAGCCAACTTTGAAGATTTCGATCTTAATTTTTATATGATTTTTCTGTTTTAAACTACAGAAAAAGAAATTTTTACTACTGCGAAAAAGAAATTTAGATCTCCAAGTTGGAAAAAATATCTAGTTCATAGGTGTGATATTTATATAAGAGAGAATATTAGAAAATGTCCTTTATAAACCAACTTGATCTGCCTAACTTACATGTTTTACTGCCATCTTGTCTTTGTGTTAATGTTATGATCTAGCGGATTATATCAGATGGAATTACGATGATAGAACAATGTACTGACCACATATTATCAAACCAAAAAGCAGACCTGGGTGTTTAGAGGGATGTTATGCAACATGATTATTATTATTCTAATTTGAAACTTATCCACAATTTTCATTTGATTTATTTTTTATGTGACAGAAACTCACCTGGTCTGTAGTGATGTTGGAATTATGAGTTTGTCCTACTGCTCCATTTTCTGAAACTAGAATAACACTTTCATATATTTCTGGATGAACACAAAATAATACGTGGAAATAATATTCAAAGTGATTATTACTTTGTATATAGTAATTAGAAGAAAAAAAATCTATTTTCTATTTTTGATTTCAACATTCTGTCTATCTCTTGCTGACTTTATTATATTAAGAATGAGAGAACCACTTAAAATATGGTAAGGTTTTTATGTGTCTGTACAGATATATTACAAATTTCAAAACTGTAGACATTTTAACGATTTTTGACAGAATCTTTTAAGTAAAAGTCAATACCAGTATCAACTCTATTTATAAAAAGAACAAAGTTATTAACAAAATTGTAATTTTGAATTCAGAACTACCAATAACAATTGATGCTCAGTTACAAGGACACTATAGAGTTGCAGGTACTATTGAAATAATAGTTGACTTTTTCAAAGTCTAATTTCGTTTCACATGTATAAGAAGTTTTTATTATCTTTGACTTACCGCCAGCAATCCTTGATTAATTCTTTTTTTCAGTTTATATTGTCATATATTCACTACACGTGTTTCGGACATTATCGTCCATCGTCGGGTGATAACACTTAGTTAAAACATTCAACACAAAAAACAAGTATACACATAACATTCACACACAAGAAACACAATATTTTCTTTTTTATTAATGTCACCGCGCCGGCTTTACATAGTATACTGACAATATAAACTGAAAAAAAGAATTAATCAAGGATTGCTGGCGGTAAGTCAAAGATAATAAATAGTTATTCAAGCATATCCGGTTACTCTAGACTATCATTATGATAAGAAGTTTGTCCGGAAAGTATCAAGCCATTTCTAATATAGTGATATCAGTTTACTCAGTCTTGATGTAACTTGCTAGCTAATCAGAGGGGCTCTGAAAAAATGGGGATCGTTCTCTCGTAAGAATTTTAAACTGGAAAAGGTATAAGGTGTTTTGCTGTCCGTCGAATTCTTGAAAAACCGTGAAAACCCCCAGATAGAACTAGTTCTACAGGGTAAAAGTTGGTACAAATCAAGTGTTCGAACAACATACCGGGTCTCCGGTCATTCAAAAAGTGCCGGGACGAAAATAATTGAGTCATAATTAATTTATTAATTAAAATTAATAATTGAAAGAAAAGTACAAAGAATGATAGTTTAAACCATTCATTCAAGTCGTAGTCGATTCAAGTGGAAATCAAAGACATTTAAACTGTCACAATGATAAATTCAAAAACAGAAAACCAAAATAAAAGCCGTTGAGACGAAAATACTTGCTTCTAAATCGAAATACTTGCTTTAATAAAATTTCATTATTAATCTAATATACATAATCTGCAGATAAGTTAGGTTATAAGACCCACACTACAGAGATTTGTAATAGTAAAAATTAATAATATTTTAAGTTTGGAGCTAGTAGGTTACTTATAAAATGAATATAACTACTGCAAGGTATGTGAATATAAAAAAGGGGGGATTCCATCGAGTTTGTGCTACTGAACTCGGTGAAAGGAACGTCCAGACCAGGAACGTCCAACCTGGAACGTCCAACCTAGACTTCCAGTGGTCTGGGTTGTTATTGCTGCAACACATAGGCTCTTCAACCAGGTTAGAAGTGTACACAGCGGGTTAAATTTGAAAATTCAATAATAAATTAATTCTTCAAAATTCATTTTAAATTAAACTGAACATAACCTGGGCAGGATATACTCGACGAGAGCAAAGCGGGCGAGATCACACAAAAGGAAAAAAATGTTCTCAAAAAGAGAGTGTAGAGCTGCGTACATTGTAATGGACAGTCACTAACCAATTGATACATTCAATTAACTGTTAGTCATCGTTGATCGACAATGTGTACTGTGTGATTCTATACAGCGCTCTGTTCATACAAGTTTCCCCCGCAAAGTATTCAATCATTTTAAATATTACGATATTGGTTTGTTCAACCTTGATGTAATTTGGCAGCCAATCACAAGGCATTTGTTCTTTCTTCATTTTTCTCTGTTTGAAGTTATTTGTTAATGATGGTAGTTCAATTTTATTATTATACATTTTTCGAACATTTGCCTACATTTGTGTGTTAAAAATTCAAAACACGACATTTAGACTTAGTTTTTAGTTTCATGTTTCTTTAGTTTTCAGTCACTTGATAACGGGAATTGATTCTTATTCCCGAAACGTCGTGTTTTGAATTTCTTCATTTGTTCTTTCTGCATTTGTAACGTGATCACATTAATTAGGAGGTCAGGAAATGTGATCGAGTCACCTCCTGAGGTACCACAAAGGCACAAGAGCAACCATGTATATGCAAATTTTCATAGAAATCAGGTCCTCTCCTCACAAAGTGCTCCCAGTCGAGTTCAGCACCTGGAACTTCATGGCCAGATGGTAAATTCTATCCACATTTTAAGTTCATATGTCTCCAAATTATAATGATGGGCTAATTTTCTGAAGTTGTGTCATCCTTTGGTTTTCCTAGAGTGATGTAATATTCCAAATGACCAGTAATTACTTTATTCTACAGCTTTATAATCAAATATACCTATATAAACAAATAAGCCTATAATGGCTTAGGACTAGGTGGTAATGGCGTGTCTAAGTGGTATTTCATAAGTTTGTGTTCTGTACAGAGTGTCTACTGTGTGGCCATAACATTCACAATGATCAAGGCAGATAAGAGAATCTGCAACAAATATTGCCTAACAATTGAACCGAAAACTATTAAGATGGACAAGAAGGCTTTCAGGAATGATTTAAAGAGTGAAGCATGGATTAAGTTTTATTCTGGACACTTCGAAGATTATTCTGTTCAGAGTGATCCATTTTCTGGAAGGCCTCCAACAATCAGAACACCTGAGAAAGTTCACAAAGTGTGACAATTAGTAGATGATTTGGATATTATAAAAATTACTGTTTCAAAGATTTTACCGGAGTATCTTGGCATGAAATGTGTAATACCAAAATTCGTACACTCCTTCCGCTCAAACAATTGGTGAAGAATAGTATATATCTTTGCTGAGTGGGAGATGCAAGTAGATGAAAACGGCCCCAGGTGAGGGAAAATGGTGTCTGACAGCTTCATCATCATAATGCATCTGCCCATTCAACACATATTATACACATTTTTTTTGACAAAACATGAATCATCCAGGTATCTCAGCTCCTCATCAATTGAGATTCGGTTCCTACGTCTTCTGGCTTTTCTCAAAGATACAAAATCTTTGAAAGGGAATAGATTACAGGCTATTAATGTAATAAAGGAGAACATAACAGGGCAGTTGATGCCAATTTCAGTGAAAGAGACGTTGGGATAAGCTTGTGAAGTCCACAGTGACAACGTTGAAGGGGATTAAAGCAACATTATCCTTAGGACAGATATATTTGTTGATATTAAATGGTTGCAAACTTTCCAAATCTTTTATACAGTTTCAAGGCATATTCAGGATAAAGTGAAGGCATACTAAGATGGCTCTATACTCAATACATGGACAAGAGTGAAGTAGCAGTTATTCAATACATGAACAGTTAAAAGTCCGTGAAATGAATGCAATATCACAAGAATGGTCATATGTATAATACTCTCACTGAATCAGGAACAAAATGTGCAAAAAATAGAATAAACTTCAGTGTAAATATATAATTTTACTTGGATAATTAGGGTTAAGAATTATTATTTTTGTAAATACTTTGTTATTTTTGTTGTAGATAACTGTGGTAATTACCACACCATATATTTTTAAAATCTAGGCATTATAAATCCTTATTTGTGTACATATTTTATTCAAAATTATTACAATATCTACACAATCTTCACTTACTTTGCTGTTTATGAGTAGATAAAGGCATGTTTGAACTGAAATCTAGTTGCGCCAATAGTTGAGAGGGTAACAGATTATCGTCTGGCAAAGCATCTGTCAGTAAATCAGCTAACAAGACTGTATTATCACTTTCAGCTGGTGTCGTTGATATAGCTTCTTCTTTGTTCTCCTGACTCTCAGGAACAGGATCAAAATCTCCAAACATTTCATCAATTTCCAATAACCTAAAAATATATTAATTTTAATTCTATATAAAGAAAAAAAAAGAATTGTATACATACTACAATAAAGTTTGCCCACCATTTATATTATTTTTAAATAAATAAAAATTCAAGAGGATAACTCTACAGATTTCACAGTCCAATTCCTGAACTCACTGTACTCGAACTACCAGGCCTTGGAAGTTTGCATTGATAAACTTAACACTATATATGAAAACAGTTATCTTATAAATTCATTTAAGAACAGTTTCTCAAAATTTCATATTCCAAATGGTAGAATTGTGTTAAAAATAAAAAGAAGACAACTGACTAAATCAAATAAGGGCCAAAATTAGATCTTAAATGTTTTATTAAATTTTGCTCAAATGAAGGCCTTAAAGTCCCAAATAAAAAACATATTGGGTACTAAGTATAGTAGTTGTGTGTTATGCGTATATACTTGTTAGAATGTTTGTGCAGAAATTAATTTTCTAATTAAAACTTACTTATCATCTTCTTTCTCAGGATCTGAAGACGAAGGTGTGTTCAGCTCAGCCAATTCTTTAACTACAGTAAAGTCATACTGTTGATATTCTGTAATATAAAATTAGAACACATTAGTTTAATTCCATTGACTTTATAACCACAGATCAACTTGTAGTGGCCGAGGTGGGCTCAATGTGAAACTATGAATTAATGCATATTTGTGCAAAGGATTTTTAAAAAATTAAAAAACTCTTACTTAAATTGTTATAATTTTTAATTTTAAACATTTTATATAAGTTATAAATTTTGAAAATTAATATTTAATGAGCTTTGTATTTGAAAAGGGTGATTATATTCAAACAAATGTTCAATCAGAAAGGTCGTGACTCAGTTGAACTTACATGATCTACAACAGCTGTGTGTTAAAAAATATTTACAAAAAACTTTTCTTTTTGTGATACATAAAAAGTTAATAAGTTAAGATTAGTATAAATTATAATTTTTTTACAAAAAACATAAATCTCAAAATAAGAAATTGTTTATCATTTTGGAAGGAGTTAATGGGTAGAACATATATTTCTAACAATTTTGTTTTGAAATTTATAATTACACTTTATTAAAAAGATGAAAATGATGCCTAACATCTTGATTTGTTCACCCCATAACACTGGTTTCATTATGTTGGTAACAAGTTTGTTATTTGGTCATATGGACTAAATTGTAATGAAGATTTGTATAAACTCATAAATACTTAGGAGACACATTGTTTTTAATACGGTTAGGAATGTAGATCAAAGTGAAAGAACTGGAAATAGAGTTTTAAAATGTAAGGATTTAAAGATATCCTAGATAGATGTATTTGGGTATAAAAATAAGCTAAAGGAATAAATAAATGACCTTATTTCCACTGCTCACAGTCCTGCCATTTGTGGTAATTATTTAACCTCTTCCTTCAGGCATTACCAAACATTAATCTTTATTGCAATTGATGCATGTCACAAAACAACACTAATACACATCACAAGAACACATAGTTAACTTGATCATGAATGAGTGCACATGAGTCACGTTAATTTTATTTCAATATTTGTGAACGTAATGTGTTCTTGTGTAGTGTACTAATGTTGTTTTCTAAATGTTTTATATATATTATGTTATTAATATTCAATAATTCCTGAAGGAAGAGATAAAACTATTTTCACATAAAATAAAAACAAGACAGGACAGTGAGTGGTCGAATTAAGGTAATTTATTTAATTTTACCAGTCTAGTAAGACAACACAATCATTACTAAATGAGCAAATACAAGTTGATAAAATGGAATTGCAAAGCAGTGGCAGATCATTGTGTATAAATCACACAGTAAATTGTGATGAATTATAATTTATTGCCAAATTTGAGAATTACTGGCCAAGAAAAATACGGAAAGCAACAAAATTATTACAAAAAATCACAACAATATAAATTAAATGGAGCAAAGATATTACGTAAAATTTTTCACTCACCCATCCCCAAACCCAAATAAAAACCCAATCAAAGTATTAGTCACCAAAACAGTCAGTTTGGTAGTAGTCAGTCAAAAAGAGTTAGAAAAAAACATTTCTCTACTTTAAATAGGGCTTAAACTTCCTTTACTTGTGTCCTCAGCAAATAGTATTTGATTAAAATTAAGCTTTTAATGACGATGGTCAAGGTTAATTTTTTCAATTAATCTTTAATCATAATAGTTTTTTTATTAAAATATGAACAAGTAGAGATGATTTTCAGAAAAAAGTTTTCATAATATCAGTTTTTTTTTTAACCCCAAACGGTGGTACTATTTATTTTTAAGACATGGTGACCAATATTTTTTTTTTAATCTCTAGATGCTACACTTGAGTAAAATTTGATTAAATTCGTTGGAGCCATTGTAAGAAAATTCTAACTCTGTTTTTTCGTTATCACCCCCAAATTTTGAGTTATGAAACTCGAATGAACATTTACATAAATATGATATTGTATGACCACTATATTCTTATTCTAGACAACAACTTATAGTACTAAATAAAGAGACAGACACATTAACACATCTTCATTTATATGTATCACAATTCTGATGCTTGTCTCCTTTAATATAGTGTAGTAGATCAATTTCTGTCAGCTATTTTAACACATCTGACATTTCCCTTTTTACAGCATTCTTAATAGAGCCCATTCTTTCATAATTAAAACCTTGACATAAAAAAAAAACACAATGACCGTGGCTTTACATTTGGATTTGCTTTGAACAGCTTTTTTTCATTCTTGGCTATCTTCACGGGCATTGATGTCGTTTCGTTTGAGGATCAAATAGGAAGATCTATGGTTTGTTAAAAATTAATATTTTTTTTAATGGTTCGTGCCAGCTTCACATTCCTGGAGCAAGTCAATGCTAATTTTCTTGTGGTGTTTTCTTTATGCTCAGATGTGAGAACCCTAGGTATTCCATAGGGCCTCAGCATTCATTCTAACATTCCATTGGTGTTTTTTTTCCAATTTTCTACAAATTTCTATTTGACATGTTGCTCAACTTTTAAACTTAGGATTAATCAGACACACAATAGAAACATAACTGCACTCAATAATGACTCTTAATTAACTGAAGGGTCAAAATTGTTGATGTTCAGTCACGTCCAAGGTCTCTGTAAAAAGCTCACAATGAGGTACAAACGTAGTCTTGTAGAGAAACATTGTACGCTATATACTACCTTATGAAGGAAAGTAGGTGAAACATATATTGAGAATAAAATGGAAATTAATAACTATTTATGTCATAAATATTACCTTTAAAGCTATTGGCAATGGTTGTATATGTATCAGCAGATTTCTTGGCAAACTGAAGCAATGCTTTCTGGTAAAGAATCAAAGAATGTGAAAACATATTGCACCTTGCGGCAGCTAACAGGTCGACCTTCTGAAGACAGTCGAGTTTCTGTCTGTCAAAGTGAGCTTTGCTTTGTTTTACTAGTTCTTGTACCTGTTACAGTAACAATGTGTTAGTAAAAGTATTATAATGATAATGGAATTCATGTCGTAAATAATTTTTTTAAAATATAACAGAGTAACATTTCACAAATCATCAGGCTCTAACTTCATCTAACACAATTTCTAAACCACCATAAATAGCCCATTTTCATGAATATCCCACCTTCAACCCTAGAATGGTTTACACACTCTGTTAGTTTTTCTAATAGGGTGGCTAGGTTTTTGCAGCGACTGTACCTAACAAATAGACCATCCCTCCCCACCTTCGTCTGAGCATAATTCAACAGTTTCAGTGTTTCTTGGACTTTCTAAATGTGCAGGAGAAGTGCCCCTTCGTAATTGTTACGAACAGATACCAGTTCCATAACTTTTTAGTTACTGTATTGTTTTGTAAACATTCAGTTTATTTTAAAAATTTTAAGAGTTTTTAAGTGTGTAATTGCTGTAAATATTCCTGTATTGTATATATTGTATATTTTAGCGGTAAGTAGCAAATTTTAAAATGAATATTTAAGTGTGTAACTACTATAAATATTCCTGCATTATATATATTGTATATTTTAGCCATAAATAGAAAATTTGAAAAACAATTTCGTGATTTTCGTGTGTTTAGTAATTCAGTATGGCGTTGTGATCTTCAGAAATTGACAAACTTATAAATGATGCTGATGATAACAGTGGAAGTGAAATGGAGGACAATACACTCTCCTACTCCAGATTAGACGATAATGTACCATCGAGTTATGAAAGTTCAGAGATGACGACTTTGATGATCCTCCAGCTAAAAGAAAACAATCTAAAACAACCTTTGAGGACTTTGAGTCTGAAAATATGGGCCTTTACAGTACTACAAGTGATTTATTATCTTTTCTAGAAACACAAGATGAAGTTGTCATCAACTTCTATTGCCAACAATTTAGATGATCAGCCTTTAATTTCAAGTGTACCCTGCTACTCTGCAACATCTATAACTATAAAAATTATAAAAGGGAAGAAGGGATACAAATGGACAGACGAACCCATTGTAAACCTCTACCAGAACTACGGCTACGAATATTGTTCATCTTGGACGATGCCCGAAAGGTACAGGCACAGTTATATCAACCCCTTTAGAAGCATTTCAACTTTATTTTACTGATGATTTAATAAACAAGATAGTCAGACACACATATAGGGAAAACAGGAAAACTACAAAACAATCAAGTTTTCTATAAGCGAAATAAATCCGGTAGAAATAAAAGCCTAGGGATTTTGATTTTCAGCGCTTACCGCAAAGATAACCATTTGAACAATGTAGATATGTTTGATATCAATGTTAGTGGAAATGTATACAAAACAACCTTTACAGAAAACTGCTTCATATTTCTAATCAACTGCTTGTGATTGGATAACAAAGAAACAAGGGAGGAAAGGAGAGCTAACGACAGTTTTGCAGCCATTCATGAAGTTTGGAGTATTATCATTAGATCGTGTACAGCCTATAATGACCCAGCGCCCTATATTACAATAGACGAACAATTATTGGCCTTTGGGGGGTGTGGCTTTAAAATATATTTACCAAAGAAACCCGGAAAATATGGCTTGAAAATAGTGATGATTTGTGATAATGGCTCAAAATATATGCTTGTTGCTGAACCTTACCTAGGAAAAGGTACAATAAAAACTGAAACTCCCCTAACTCAGGTACCATGTTGAAACATTAACTGTAAGCATGGGACATCTTCCAACCAATAATAAATAATAAAACAATAAATGTTAAGCTTAAATAATATACAAGTAATGTCAATAGATTAATAATATTCAGAATAAACATTATATAGAAATAAGAAAGTGTAAAGTGTTCTTAAACAATATCTGAATGTTCTCTTTACAATGTATAACATTAAAAGTTTGAATTTCGAAATGTGCGCGCCGATCAAATTACCAGACATTAATAAAGGAAATTGAAACCTGGAAAAACTTCCCATGAGCCTCAGCGAGCGTTAGCTTCGCCAGGGAATATTTCCCAGGAGCCTCAGCGAGAGCTTCCTTCCAAGCAAGAAGAAGCGTGGTTTAGTCAGTCTTAGAGAAGTCTTGGTCAGGATTCAACAGTGGGCAGTCACGTCATGGTACGACTGCGGAGACTTGAATTTAGCAGCCTCATGGCGGAATAATAGTATTTGGGAAGTTGAACCAAATACAAATGGTTGGATAAACAGTTCGTGAGTAAAGTAAACAATTTAGAACTTAGCAATCATTACACCAGTGAACAAAAAGAAATACAAAAAACTTTTTATATTTTGAACTATATGTATGCTTGAACTGCAATTTGTAATTTTAAATTTTAGTTTCCTATTGATTCTCGTGTGAGAGAAATGGTAAAGTTGTTTTCTTGTTTTTTCAACATAATAAAAGGAAGGTTTCTTGTTTTTAAAATGTCTGGCTAGATTAATTTGTGTTAACCTGTACCACGTTGTATGAATAACTGTAAGTACGATTTGAGAGAGCAACCCTACCCTTCAGGTAAATTAAAATGGTAAACTAATTGTAGAATTGTAAGAACGCAGACTTACAACTAGATAAGTAACTCAAACTTTGTTTAAAAAGCTCTTAAAGCACATTATAAATGTTACAAAATGACGCCCGAACAAAGGGTTAGTTCATAAAGATTAGCTTCACTAAATTAAATTCAAGAATTAACATTATAAATGTTACAACATTAACAAACTCTTTCAAGGGTACTAACTGAAATATTACAATGGATAATTGGTTTTCAAGCATACCTCTGGCTGAGAACATGGCAGAAGAACTGTACAAACTCACAGTAATTGGCACCATTCGTAAAAATAAACCAGGAAGACCTTTGGGGGATACCAAGTATCTTTTCCATGGAACTATAACCCTTTTAACTCACAATAACTCACCTTACCTCATATCAACAATGCACCACGACAAAGGAGTATCAAATGACAAACCTGTTTTAATTGATCATTATAATCAGACAAAAGGTGGAGTGGACACTTTTGATCAGATGTGTAGTACTAGAACATGTTCCAACAAGACCAAGCGTTAGTCGCTATGTATTTTTTATGAACTGATAAATACTGCTGGAATCAACAGTTACATAATATTAAACAGAAACCTGACCGTTAAAGGAAACAATGAAATGACAAAGAAGAATTTCATGAAATCCTTACAGCAAGCACTAGTTACACCATGACAGGAAGCTAGTCTTCAAATTGCTACTCTACCTCGATCACTGAAGACAATCATTGCGGGTGTCCTGGGTAACAATGAAGCAGGGCCTCTGACCAAAAGGCAAGAAAATAAGAACCACATGTGGAATGTGTCCTTACCAAAAGAGAAGGATGATGACTAACTACTGTGCAAGATGTGACATCCCCTTCTACATTGACATAGAGGAGAAGTCTGCCGAACCTGCTCTGAGAACATGTAAATTTCCAACGTCATATATGTGCAAGGTAAAGGCCTATGGCAACGAACTTTGTTTTGTTTTTAAAGTGCAGCTTTTACTTTAATAATCCATTAGTAGTACAGTCAATTTTTGTATATACATTTACTTTTTTAAATTTTAATTATTAAGATACAAAAAAGAAACAGTGTTAGTAATTTTTTTTTTTTGCAAAATAATTTGAAGTAAATTTTAAACATATATGTTTTTCTATACTAGATATGTTGTGAATTTTTTTTTTAATTTACAAAAAAAAAAAATTACCTGTGTTTTGTACATAAAATAGTTACTATTGTAATAGATACCATTAACGTATTTCCAAGACAGGATACAATTCTAGGGTTAACATTAGTTTAAATATAAATCATATTAAATTATAACGCTCATATATAAACAAAGTAATTAACCATTCATCAAAAGGTTGCATAGCATTGGTTCATAAAAAATAAATGAAAATAAAATAAAAGCTGAAAGAGAAAAAAACAACAAAAAAACTATAAGAGGAAGAAGTTATGGAAGAATGGTTGAATTTCTTAAAATAACAGTAAAAAGTATAAAAATAAGTTTGAGTAAATTAATACAGTCTAATAAATGTAGGGTAATAAAACAACTCTTGTGTTTACCCTTTTTTATAAATAAACATTATATATTTGAAATTATGTAATTATTATAATTCGTCTAGTGATTGTAGTGATTACTAGTACAACAGTGAACTCTCGATTATCTGCAGTCTTTGAATAAGTATTAAAGTAATAAGTATTTGAATGTTATATAGTACAGTACAATTAGGACTACAATTAAACACTACAGCAAAACAACAATACTGTAAGTGAAGACAAAGAATATAGGGAAATGGAAGTACATGTGGTGAGAGAATGTATTAGTCACGATCTATTTTTAGAAAGAGAATCAGTTAGGGTGAGTGTAAGTTAATGCCTACCCTTCTTCCCCTATACTCCCCACGTCAAATTCTTATAACTCATGCATCAGTTTGTACATTTTTGTCAAATTGTGTGCAAGTGTCTACTAGAAGTTTGTGTTTAACTGTTGTTTGTGATTTTAGTTTTGTGTTTACAACGTAATATTGAAAAGCGGCTGAAAAAAAAATGGTCTTATCAATTCAAGACAAACTAGAATTGATTTAAAAAATTTAAAATGGTGCACCGATAAAGCAAATGAGCTTGCAGAATGGAATAAGAGATATTCCATTCCATTTACACTGTTAGGGACATTTTTAAACAAAAGGATTAATTAATACAATTTTCATCCACATCAGACAACTCTTCTTCAATGAAAAAAGCTAAAACCATGAAAACTAGCACTTATGAAGAACTAGATGCAGCATTTTTACGTAAAGTAAATCAAGTGAGAAGTGAAGGAACATCTATTTCAGGGCCTGTTGTTGCTGCAAAAGAAAAACAGTTTTATGAAAAGCTAGGTTTAGAGGGAAAATTTGACGTATCATCAGGGTGGTTGATAAGATTTAAACACCACAGGATAAGGGAAATTGGGCTTCACAGCAAGAAATTAAGTTGCGACGAACAGGAAGCGAAAGATTTCAAAACTGATTTTGAACTCAACTCATACTCCTTCTTCAGAGGGAATTTTGTATGAACAAGTGTACAATGCTGGTGAGTCTAGACTGTTCAGGAAATGTTTGCTGACAAAACATTAGTATTTGAAAACGAACGGCAAGCTGCAGGACATAAGTCCAGTAAAAAATGCATAACTATAATGATGTGGAGCAATGCAACAGGATTTCAAAAACTGAAACTGGTAGTGATTGGAAAATCAAAAAATCAAGACCTTTTAAAATGACAAGGGCTGAAAACCTCCCAGTACAAAATTTAAAAAAAAAAAAATTTTAAAAAAGGCTGAATGAACTAACAAATATTTAAATAGTGGTTTGAAAATAGTTGATTCCCCAAATTAGAGAGCATCTCAAGTCTCAAAAAAACTCTATAAAACATTTTTGGAATCGAAAGATGAAAATTTTTATGTCAAGTTTTTGCATCCAAAATCACTGCTCTTATCAATTTCTTATAAATTTTGTTTAATTATTGAGTTTTGTATATTACAACACTTATTTTCTGAGGCAGAATAGACTCTAAAGGGCCTGGTATTACATGTTAAAACTTAACTTACCTTTCTAAATTCATCCAACTGTTTGTACATATCTGGATCCAATTGTTGTGAGACTTTTTTCATCCAACTTAAACTAGCTCTGTAACCTAGCCTTGCTTTTTCCATCTCTTGAACATTGTGTGAAGTATCTTCTATCGCATGTGAACGAAATGTATCTACTTTCTCCACAAGAAAAACACAAACATTTTTTTCTATATGAAACAATTACTTTTAGGAGACTGATATTACAATAACATACCATTTTAAAAATAGGGTACGTTAAAATAAATGGTATGTGTGTTACAAAAATTACAAATAATATAAATCATTTTAGAACACACAGTGTCTTGCATCATCTTATCAACTAATAAAAATATGTAAAATGAGACATCTCCAACCAATAAATAATAAATGGGTGATTAACACTTTGAAGCCTAAGCCTGAGTATAGGTCGGGCAGTGCGACAGCGCTCACCACTGAAGCCCGAGTATACATCGGGCTGCGCTAAATAATTCTAAACTATCGCGATGTCGGCATATAATCGGGTTTCGGCACTTTTGCTTAGCTTATTGGTTATTTATCTTTGCATGTCTTTGATTTTCGAATAGTCTGTGCTGTTGATATGGACTAAATATAAATATTATAAAGCTGATGCTAGGCAACGTAACACGCCTATGAGGAACGTAGCAGACGTTTGTTTAGTTCAAAGTTAGTGACTGAGTAATCAAGATTCGTTATGTTTGTTTGTTGTTTTTCTTTAATACTAAATACTTTTTGAGTTATGGTGAACCCAGAATGTTCAGTACCACTTTGTGTACCTGAATGTTTCAAACTGTATCATACAAAGGCCAATTATGTTTAGTGAAGTGCTGTGTAGCTATTTTTGTTTGTGTGTGTATCTTACCCTTTTTCAAGACTAAGGAGTGTTGACTGTGAGTAAAATATCTATTTACATGTATATATATATTTAAAAAGGTAATTTCTTTAGGTTTAAAATGATATATATGATAAATATAACAAATACCACAATTTTTTAAAACATGTCCAAAACCCCCAGGCACAGTAGGAAAGCAGCGCGTTAGAGAGTTAGGCTTCAAAGGGTTAAACAAATAAATAATAATTCAAAAATTTTAATGATAATAAAAATTATAATTTGTAAACATAGTATTAGAAATAAGAAATAAATAAGTGACAATATACGTGAGAGATTAATGAATAAATACAAAAAGTGAACTTTTGATAGAAAAGTGATTTTATACAAAAATGATAATATTTTTCATAGTGTGTTTCAATTTAACAAAGAAACAATAGAAACAGTTTATTGTGTCGTATTTTAGTTATGGAACTTTCTCGAACAGAAAGGACTGTCTAATAAAATGCATGATGATCCATATAAGGAAGTAAAAGACAATTAGCTACAGTGCATAGCTAGAATGATGGAATGTTCTAGTACAATTTAGTTTTTCCTGGGAATTATGTCTAGTGAGAAAGTGAAATGCGTTGATTCTTTTAAGTTAATTGTCGTAAAATCTTCAACACATGCAGACTTTTAAGAGGGACATCGTTTGATATGAACAACACTAACAAATAATATTACAACAATGAGAAATATTTCACATTTGATGTGAGGGTTATTATCATACTCTTTAAACTTCCGTCCTCATCTCAACTAACAATACAGTGCAGTGTGGTAACTGGTGGAGGTTAATGGTTCGTTATTTTGGTGGCTCCATACATGCTTGTGTCGATTTAATACATAGATTGTGCCATATGTAAATAATAAGTCAGTTTAATGGTAATTGTAAGGATTGTTAAATGCATAAGGAAACAGTTAATTTTTGTGAAGAAAATGAGTGTAACTGTGAATGACAAAAATATTATTTGTTTACCGAGTTGCACTGAAAGAAGCAAATACAGGTAGACCTAATGGGCCAGTTAATTATAAATTAATAGTAATAATAATCACTTTTTTTTTACTACAACTGGTCTAATGATTAAACAGCCATTTGTTTTTAACATAAATTAGTCCTTATAACTATGGTAATTTGCCCACCACAATTCTCCCTACAATTAGGCCCGCGGTTATTTATTCACATTCAGCGCTAAAGAGTTGTCTAATACCAGCATTGCAGGGGTAGCAGATACCTGAGAATATTATCTTGGACGTTCCCCCACTCTAGGAACAAAAAACTGGGTAGCACATCGATTGTTAGACGGCAGTAGTACATCATCCACCTCATCAACTGGAGCTGTGGACTCAGATTCAGCATTTGGGAACCTAGATTTCACAACTTCCGCGTGAGTATTTCCCTGTTGGCAAACCCTTCCAAATAATGGCACATTAGTCGAAATTGGGTCGGGTCGGTTGACGTGCTAAATTAGTCCACTAATAATTGGTTTTCCATGAATGAAGGTGCATAGTAGAATGTCAGCCAATTTAGGCTAGTGTTTACGCTTTGACCACTATATTATTAGAGTCAATCCGTATTGTCTAGAGATAATATATATAAATAGAGATAAATATATAAATTAGTAATACTTAATTTTATTATTATTTAGAATAATTAGTTTTTAGTCGCTCATCGGTGCTGGCTGACTGAGCTATATTTAGTTGTAAGTCGACAGGCCTATGCTGTAACCATTGTACCAACCAAGTTCTTAAAGATCCACACCTCACATCACAAATAACATTAATCACAATTACCCCTCCATCCCCAAAACAAAAAGTTAAAAGTAACCATAGATGGTAGTATATAATGGTTAGAATTTCAGTTTGGTGCAACGGTCTTGGCCCATGACAGATAAATTTGCTCTTTTTAAGTCGTATGCAATCTTGGACCAACTCCGTTACCGATAATACATTTATTAAAGATGATATATAAAGTTATCATAGATACAGTATGTATTTGAAAACATGATATCATGGATGATGTATATTGCAGAGGCTAATGGTAGTGGATGATACTTATAGACAATTTAAAAATACAAATATGACCGTCTCCACTTCTTTTGACCAGCTGGAAGCTCCGGCTGGCTGGAGACCGTGTACACTTTAGCCGAATCTTGTCAGGATGGGCCAAGGAGTCGGGTTAGGACGCTAATGAACGCACGCAACGCAAGTGAAATTAAATGTTATATTTTATTTGAGCGCCGAATTAGATTACAGAAATACTTACAATTTATTAAAAAGACATAACGGCTAGATAAAGCCTTAATAGTGGCCGAAAAACATACCGTTTAATTTAGCTAGCACGTGTGGCCGAAAATGGACTGACCTCGTCCCTTAGCGGTCTTCCTTCTCGCGGCTCTCGGAACAGACTCTCGCTCGGCTCGCTGGTTCAAGCCATCCACTCCTTGTCTCTCCCCCCTTCTACGTGATATTGCACTGCTCAACAAAATCGCAAGGGCCAATTCATATTTTATTATTTAGAATTCCTTTACATCCTAATTTATACTTTTTATAGTTTTGGTTTGGTGGGCTGGGCCACACAAAAACCAAACTTTTCATAAAAATTGTATGGCTAGTGTACAATTCCAATTTCTTTGACAAATAATATTTTGACCACTGTATTATAAGTTTATATAAAACTAGCTGATGGCCCCAGTTTTACCTAGGGATAGTTGAGATAGTTTTATAAACAAATAATATTTTAGCACAACTCTACTACCTACTTTTTAGCACCTACTTTTTTTTAGGTGGTGTATGGAAATCAATTATGCCCAAATACAGCAACACACCAATTTTGATCAAAATCAATCCAGAAATAATAAAGATATGATGCTTGTTTTAGAGTAATATGCACCCTTGGAGTGGAAACCCTTTCTTAGTAAGTGTCTACAGACCTACCCCAAACCATGTTAAAAATGCATAGCTCTAGGCTTCCTGGATCCAGATATATGCTTTAGGGGTAAAAAACACCTTTGAAGTAGAACATTTTGAAATCCTGACACGTCTACAGACCTACCCCAAACCATGTTAAAAAAATCATAGCTCTAAGCTTCTTGGATCCAGGTATTCTTTAGGAGTAAACAATACCCTTGGAGTGTGGAACATTTTCAAAACCCTTTCTTAGTAAGTAAGACCTCCCCCAAACCAGGTTAAAAAATTCATAGCTCTAGGCTTCTTGGATCCAGAGATTTTGTGATCGGTCAGTGGGTTTTGACTTTTATATATAAATTGAAATTGAGTGAATCTTTTAGTCAGATGGGTGCCCAAAGTACTGTTTAAACTTCTCTGAACTTTTGCTTTTATTAATTGATAGCAACTACTTGAGAGTTCTGGAAACATTTCCAAAAATGAAACCTAAGAAAATATCTTGTCATTTTCTTGGTAAGCCTACACTAGTAAATAAAAGATGATTTACAAGTGATATTTAATAAAACTAATAAACATTTTATATGAAGGTACACTATCAAAAGCCCCTTACCACACTTGGGAATAAACAAAATAACAAAAACCAAAATTTTTGTCAAAAGTAAAATGTTTATTCCTATTAGACCCTTATAGCTATTACAACAACAAAGTTGTCATCTGAGTCTTTGTTAAGATTCCCTCTGAAGATGACAACTTTGTTGTTGTAATAGCTATAAGGGTCTAATAGGAATAAACATTTTACTTTTGACAAAAAGTTTGTTTTTTGTTATTTTGTTTATTCCCAAGTGTGGTAAGGGGCTTTTGATAGTGTACCTGTATATATTGTCACCACAGTCCTCTGGTCTTTGTTTATTTTATATGAACTTGAAGAGCAACTGTACTTACTTCGTGAAGACCTAACAGTGGAGTGCCTAGATATAACCGTTGTTGCCCAGAAGTAGAAAGAGCTTTACCAACAGCACACATCATCTCACCAGCCCTAGTTTTGTCTTGTTTCCCTGATTCTTTCAAGAAACGTCCCATGGAATTTTCTTCCTGAGCTAGTGCTGGAAAATAAAAATGCATCTATATATTTCCATATCTTGTACTCGGATGAATCATTGTATATCCTTTATTTCTGAAACAATGATTACTATTCTCTGTATGAGTATGTAAATTGTAGAATCTAGACCTAGGTTCTACTTACTGCATAACCTTTCCTGATATCTGACAATTATACGTTGTAAATCAGTACAGGATTCTTGGATAGAACGATACAGTTCAAGTTTTGCATCCAATTCAGCATCAGATGCTACAATACACTCATCTTCTTTCTTGCCAAACTTTTTGAGCACAGTTTGTTTAGTAACCCAAAACTGGTGTTGAACTTTACTTACTGTAGAGTTATTTCTTCCAATACCTTGGTGTTCTGCCCATCTATCCAACGTTCCTCCATGCTTGTGAGCCCTTAAAATTAGACATAAAATAATTTAGAAGGCATTCCATAACCACGTTAAACAAATATTAATTGAGTTATACATTATAATAGATACTTAAAACTAATTATATCATTAACAAAGTTAAAAATGGTACATTATTTCCTACACTAACTAAATATTACAAACGGGAGTGGGATCAATTCTTGATTATTCCTGAGGAACAGGAAAAGTAATTAAAATTAAATAAACAATAAAAAGTAGACTCAAACATTTATCGTGAACAAATATTTACCATGAACCCAACACCATAATTGAACAGGAGCACCTTCTGCTCTGCTGCGGACTGGATGTAGACTTGAAAGCTTCTAGAAATGTTAGCCAACTTTATTGGGATGGCAGAAAGCTGATGGATTTTGATCCAGAGTAGCCATAGATAACAACATTTATCGCTTCATCAGAAAGCTAGTAGGAAACTACTAATACTTATTACAACTGGGTCTTCAAAATGTTTTTTAACAGGACATAATGACATTTGAAGGCTTCTATGATTGATGGGCTGAAATTAGTTATTTAATGACCCTTTGCACTATCACTTTTAGAAACTGTCCTGAATCCAGTCCCTTTGGCCTGAATAAGCTTAAATGTATAATTGGAAATTGTAATATTTAACAGCAAAATAGATGGTGATAATAGAATTTTTCTACAATTACAAATTAGATGCAGTTGTATTATTTTGTAAAATTTTTAAGGTTATTATTTACAATCTCCCCCCCCCCCCACTTGTAACTGCTTTCAGACGAAAATTAAACATTATATTTTGGTTGGTTATTGTTGATACAGATTTCTTGAAACCCGTTGAAATTGTCCTACTCTTGCCAGTGAGCATCTTATCAGTAAGCGCCCGTCAGTTTACCATCGACTATGGCTTGTAGTACATCTAATGCTACTGTTTTTTCTTCCAGTGTGTGCAAGTTAACTCTGAGTGAATTTATTATTCTCACTAACAAAAAAAAAAAAAAAATAGGTGTAGATAGGTGGCTATACATATAAACCAACCATGCTTTAGATATATATAGCCACCTAGTCAAAAGTCGATGGTAGACTGTTGGACGCTTACTGATAAGATGCGCACTGACAACAATCCGATTCTATTTCTTTCAGCGGGTTTCAAGAAATCGGTATCAACAATAACCACCAAAATACCGAGGGGAGGGGGGGAAATAGTAAATAATTACCTTATTTTATTGCAGGATTTTATTCCAAAAAATGAAATATATTTCTCTGTGCAAAAGAATGGATATTACCTTATTATCACCCATTTTTGCATATATTTAATTACCGGTACTCTTATAGGCTAGGCCAAAACAAACTTACTGTATGAAGCAGTCTCAATAATTATTTCATATTTTTAAAAAACTAAATGTTTGAAAGTAACTAGAGAAAGTCAACAGGGATATGTTATGGATCAAAACAAGATCAAACCATACTATATACTGCAATAACACAAGAGTATAAACCAACTCCCGTTTCGAGTTGATTTATACTTTCGAAACGTTGTGTATTATTTTTCATATACACAAATGATGGCAAATTTCCGATTAAACCATATTAATAATATGAACAAGCCATCATTATCGAATAACTTTATGGCTACTTACCTTCAAAAATCTGTTATTTAATATTAATTTGTTAACCAAATACAATGGTTCCTTCAAAAATTAAAAAAAAAAAATTATTACTGTATTATTAATTGCTTAAGGTATATTTTAGACCAAGAAACTAATGACGAGTCGACAATGGCACAAAAACTGTGAATACAAGAGACTTTTAGGATAAAATGTCTTGGAGTTCAGTACTTAATTTTTTAATAAATAATTCAGATGTTAACTATGTTAGTTCATATAAAACATACATACTCATGATAAACATAAGGTCCATATTCCTAACTTCAGGATATAATCTCTCCTTATTTATAAAACAGATCATCTCAGTTTCTAAGCTTATAACTCAAGAATTGCTGATCTGATTTGCATAGGGAGTTTCTTTCTTAAGTAAATTAAATATAATATCAGGTCAGCTTTTTAGTATTTGTCTGATTCAAATTGATCTAGTAGTTCAGTTAGGCTATAACAATATTTGTCTCCACAAATAATACGAACAACAGAATTTTCAACATTTTCTTAAAATCCACAATTTGGTCAGTAATATAGTTGGTATATATATACCTATATGATTTAACGTTAATTGGAACTGAAGTTTTTATTTAATTTGTACAGTAATTCCAAAATTTTAACAATATGAAAAGGAAATCCATATTCTCCACTATATTTTTGAAGATTAGAAACAACAAGCATTTTATCAATTAGAAAGTTTGTACTTATTTTCATAAACAGTTTATTATTGTAATTTTACTATATTTAATTCGACACATTTCTTTAATAAAAACAACGCTGGATATTTACATTTTTAACAGTAGAAATAGAATTTTAGTACTTCCCCGCTATGTCGCTTTAATAAACCAGATTTTTCTTCTCTTATGGAACTCAGCTCACATTACATAGGTTTCAAATCTCTACATTTATAAAATGAAGGTCTCTCTGTCTGTTTGTTTGCCATTTTACAACTCGAGAACCACTGATTCACTTTTTATATGGTTATCTTTACTATGTAGGTACATTATCAGCAAAGGTTTTGGTCTATATTTGATTAAAATACGTTCAAACAACATACATTTTACCAATTTCAAAGTTGGTACAAAAGGTTATTTAAAATTTTAATAATTATTAAAATTGCATGCGAGGTTTCAGAGTTATAATTGGTTTTAGTTTGAAATCTGCCTGGAATGTAACTAGGGAGAATATAGTTATAATCAAACACAATTAATACCTTCCTTACCTTTTAAGGAAAAAAACAACAAAAACTCAATAATGTTCTGTTGGTAACTGTTGACTGGTGGATGTGTTTACCATACAGATTCATGCGGTTGTTTATGAATTTTAAAATAATTTGCTGTTATTTACAGGGCTTATTTATTTTGAACATTGGTTTAGAAAGGTAAAATGAAAATGCCTTAGTAAAATGACTTGCTTATATATCTTTGTCCTTTATCTTTACATTTTATATTATAAATGTAACTAACTCAATTTATAAATGGGCATAGCCACGAGTTACGTATAAAAAGCTGTGAGTTAAGTGGGCTACAATTAGTTACATATAAACACAAATAGAACTAATGAAAATGTTTAGAATGTAAATGTCTACATTAAAACATAAGAAGGTCATTATATAGCAGAGTAGCCTCACTTCAAAATGAATTTTTATGGGTTTTATTCGTCAAATAAATGTTGGAAAAATATTTTATTATTGAAAAAAAGTGTCGGAAAGATGATTACATAATATAATTACACAAGATTACACAATATTGATATTTCTGCAATACCGATATTTCTGCAATTTTCTGCAAACCGATAGACGATATATATTTTTTGTCTTCAAATAGTATTTCTGACACTTGTTTTTAATAGTACAATAAGTTTTTAACTTTTATTTGACGAATCAGCTGACTCAAATATTGCTTAAAGCAATGTTGCCAACTGGTGCAGAGAAATAATAACTGGCATGAGTTTCCAAGGAGATTAAAAATACAAGTTTTCTTGTACTTTTAAAAGTACATCAGGCTATTAGGCCTATAAACTAGTTCACCTCTGGATCTTAGGAGGTTAAGGTGGCGCCATATTTTCCTTGTTTTATTTTTTTATCCTCTACTATTCAACATACCTTACTTCATAAGAATAAATCATGTTTTCTTTGCTGTAAATATGTAGGGCTGTATTATTATATGTCACGAAAGGTTTGGCCAGGTTGCTATATATATATATAAAATCACCTGGTCAAACCTTCCGTACGTTTATTGAAGTGAATGTCATGAGTATAAAAGATAACACAGAGTTAATTTTTTCACGAAAAAACAACTTGTGTAATTATATTATGTAATCATCTTTTCGACACTTTTTTTTTGATAATAAAATATTTTTCCAACATTTATTTGACGAATAAAACCCATAAAAATTGATTTTGAAGTGAGGCTACTCTGCTATATAATTACCCATAAGAATAGAATTAAAAAAAGCAAAATTTATAGAAAAGAGTCATTTTGCACAGAATGACAATTAATTACAAGAAATAATAAAATTATAATTTTGATCTACAATTCATTAGCTACCAATTATCTAGATGGATCCATCTAATTTATATGCATCCGCTGTAAAATCACTTCTGAAATCTATAAAATATATCTATAATAGTATACTATTGTTGGTACATACTATTTATTATTATTATTATTAAGACTGGGGAGAGTGTTTTAAAAGCGCCTCCTGCACTGCGACCTAATAAAATCTTTTGTGCCCCCCTCTTGTTGGACTCAGGAGAGATCTATGTCTTTGACAAAATTGATCAAACCCCTGGTCGGGAGGTTTAGTAATTCTTCTTCCAAAATGAAGATAAATTCTAGAAATTTATGTCTTTTTAGGCATAAGGCCGGGCACTCCATGATGATGTGTTCCATGCGTTCCACCTCTTCACCACAGTACCTGCAAGTGTCATCATCCACCAGGCCCATCTTACTTAAGTGATACCTGCAATGGATATGTCCTGTTAGTATACCACAGAGGAGTTTTAGCTCTCTTCTGCTTAGGTTTAGCACCTTCCCTCTCTTTTTATTAGGGCTAAGGAACTTCTTGGAATGTATAAGACCCGGCAATGCATTCCAGGTTCTGTTGATAACTTTGTTGGCCCAGTTGGTAATAACCTCCTGGTAATCCCTAGGGCCAAATGCGTACATAGGAGATGGCCCTGTAAAGGGTTTAGATGCACCAAGTTTTGCTTGCTGATCTGTTTCCTCATTGCCTGCTATTCCCTCATGCCCTGGCACACAGACAAGTTCAACTTTATTCTTGTCCGCCAGCTGGTTTAGGGCCTGATGGCACTCGTGAAGCTGGTACATACTATAATCTTGCTATAGATTTATAATATTGCTAAAAAGGTATATTTACCAATTGTGGAAAGGATAAAATAGCCAAGTGCATAATTCTGGAGGAGGCACGTTAAATATGAATTGTAGTATACGTGTTGAATATTTGCTTCTATTTTGTGAAATCATTAAATATGTATCTTATTATGTATAATTCACATCCTACTGTCATTTTTCCCAACACCGTTTTCAATGCATCAAATATATTATTTAGGTAAGAACAATTTAAAACGAGGGAATCCCTCCAAAACAAGGGAATCCTGCTTTGGTTATGTTAGTATGACCTCTGCATGACCTCCTGATATAATTCCTACAAATTCGTTTAAACCTATTTATATATTTTGCTTTAACCAAACGTACTGAATATTGTTGCAGTCACACAAAGTAATATCTAAGAGGCTTGTCACACGAAATTTCATTCTCTATGTATTGGGAAATGTAAATACAGACACAGCCTGCCACGCTCGCTCTCTCTTCGGGGTTCGTAAGTTCGTGCCCCACTTTGTTGCAGCGTCACTTACCACCCTACTTTCGCTCACGATTTTAAGATTCTTTGTTCCCTTTTTGGAACGCTATTTATCACGAACTCTTAAACTCGCTGTACGATCACCACCGATTGGGCGAACCACCTTTCTGCTCAGAGCAAACGCGGACAAGGCCAAGATGCTCACTTTTACTTTTTATTCAATCAAAGATATTGCAAATCTTGGCTCTAGTAAGTATAAGCTTGTCCTCATAAACTTACTAACTTTTAATTTACGCAAAATTCCCTGAATTTTATCTCAATGCTCGATTATTAGACTCTTTCTTAAGATTAACACTCTCTTTCTCTAAGGTCGTGCCTTTTGGGAGAAATCGGCTCTTAAGTTCTGATGATAACTTTTAAAATTTTCAAATTATATTACCAGAGCACACATATAAGATTTATATTTAAACAAGGTTAATAGCATATACAGAATGGATATATATTGGAAACACAACAAAATTTAGAAATGAATTATTTATATATTCTTTTCTCTTTTGCACAGTAAAAATGTTGAATTCATAAACTTTTTTAATAACAACAAAAATTTGATTAAACAACAACACAACTATTTATTTATTTGACAAAATTTACCAATGTACTATTTTCTATATTCTAAACAAAAATAAAAACGCTTGACTTTTCAGACAGAACCACAAACAGTTTTTCCTGTACTGAAAAAGTCGTATTTAATTATTAATTATTTACAACACCAAAGCAGAAGTATAAAAATGAATTTAATTTTTAATAATTCCCCTAATGACGTTATATTTGAAATGAAGTTAATATTTGCGAATTATTCCTTAAGTATAAGATACCTTCACACTTTATTAGAAGTTCTAGTTGGATTTGGAATTTGTTGTATAATTAGTCTGATGTTGATATGATATTTTCGATCCAGAGTCTGTAAACTGCTATGTAGTTGAATGCTGGTCTCGAATTCTTCTAAGTTGCCTTGAAGTTCGATAGGAGTAGAAATTATTCTAAGTCCAGTTAAGTAGAGTGACAGTTGAATTTTCCTCTCAGCTCGGAGTCTGTAGCAGAAGAAACGTCCACCTTGCGTCGATTCCAAATCAAAAGTACCCGTCTTTCGACGGATAAATTATGGTCTCCCTTTCCGTGGGAATTAATCCACTTCCTGGAGCCAATTTTCCTCCCTTTTAGGGAAAAAGGTATTTTCTTCATATTACGTGTTTTCAGGCCCTTTTGGTCTGAAATATTTACACTATATATTTTATTAGTCATATTTTTTGACTAATGAATAGTTTTCTTCCTTTATTATTAATTAAAACACCTTTTAATTAATAATTTATTGTATTTATTCTTCAACGTTATCTGTGATCCAAGTTGGCAATATGATGTTTCAGACTTTAGATTCCTACTGAGGGTGCGCGCTCCACTTTACAGGTTTTTGCATGAAAATTTCGACTTTGGTCGTTTTTTCGTTCAACTCGCTATAACTTTCGAACGCTCGAACCGATTTTAAAGTTCCTTTCGGATTCTTCTTCCTCTCCATCTTGTGGGTCTTGTGGAACTTGATTCATCGTTCTACTGCGCTTCGTTCGCGAGTTATCGCCCTTTTCCCGAAATTCGGTTTTTCTTCTTTTCAAATTTTGAGATAAGTCCTTTCTCAAAATTCTTTTGACGAAATCTTGTTCCTCTTCTACTATGACGAAAAACTCTGTTTGTACTTTTCACATAACTCGTTTTGTTCTCGAGTTATACGTCCTTGAAGTCCCAAAGTTTTTATCGTATAAGTTTTTGTTCATAAAAACCCCCCCATTATATATTATCATTTCTGCTTTGATGTTTTACAATTTTACATAATAGATATATATATAATTACAATGTTATTTCTCCCCTTTAACTTTTAATTTAACCGCTTTTGGGCTTTAAAGTTTTACTTTTTGTAATTATTATATCTCCCTTATTTTATTTTCAAATTTGATTCTAAGTACATATTATTGTGCCCTATTGTGATCTCTTCAATAGTACTTATTATTATTTTTTAAATAATCCCCCCTTCAACTCAAAAATTCCAAAAAACTCCCCAAGAATGACTTTCTAAGTCCATTCTCACCTGTTTATTATTATTAATTCATATTTTTTATTTATGATTATTGTTAGTTCCCCTTTGAGTTATGACTCTACGTTTTTTGAATTTTGAATTTAAGTTTTTTCCAAATTTTAGGTTTTTGAGCCCCTATAAAAACTTGAATAACTTTTTTGTTTTAATTGCTTTTAAATTTATTTTTCGATATTATTGATCGGTTGATTCTACTGAACATTAATTTATTTTAATAATTTATTATTTTAATAGAATAAGAAACGAGGCCGAGTGACTTTTCACGAACCAACATGAAATGTTCAGCACCTGTTGGCGTGACGTCATCGTTCCTCCTCGTCCCCCATCTACATGGCTTTATCGCGGGAATTTAAACTGTTTTAAATTGGCTTGAGACTTTTGGCTTTTCCCAAACCGTCTCATTAATGACCGTCTCATTGCTTCATCAATGACAGGAAAATACAATCCATACATGCATATTTGTTATTTTCTTACATAAATTGTTTTTAATGTATATAAATGACTTGGCAGATAGTGTACAATGTTGTATATATCTCTTTGCCGATGATAGAACAGTTTTGATACAATTGGAAAATAGGGAAAATTAATACATGAAGTTGAAGTTTGTATAAATGAGATAGAGATTGGATATCTGTTAATGGTTTAAAATTGAATATTAATAAGACAAAGATAATGAATTTTAAGACTTCAACATCGAAAGTTGATTTATTAAATGTACAATTATAATTATTAATTATTATTAATTAATTATTAATTAATATTAATTATATAATTATAAATAACTTATTAATTGGAAAAACTGATGCTAGATTATTGGGCATACAGGTTGATCAACATATAAATTGGAAAACACATCTAATGATTCTAATTAATAAATTAAATATAGCCTGTTTTCAAATGAAAATTTTAAAAAATATCCACATATTAAAACCAAAAAAACTGTGTACTACAGTTATTTTTTCCCACAAATTAAATATAGGATTATACTCTGAGTAGACTCTAAGGAAGAAAACATTATTATTATGACTAAAAAAATATATATATATCTTAGAAATAAACTTAAATTTCACTCTTGTAAAGGATTATTTAAAGATTTCAAAATTTTAATGTTACAATCTCTTTATTTGTTTGAAGTCTTATGTTTTGTGCACTGTTACAAGCAGTTGTTTGCAGAAAATTGTGTGCACCACAATTGTTGTAATACAAAAAATGGTAATTTTAACTTAGAATACCAAAAAAATGGTTATATTGAGATTTGAATATTTAAAGTAGGCTAACCCGGGAAACGTTAGAGTTGAATAAGGGAGAGGGTTATAGAAGTCAAAAAGATGACTCAAATACATATTTAAACAAGAGAATATAAAAAGTAAATATAGGTTTCTAAAATAATAATGTCATGTTTAAAATATTAATTATAATTTGTAATAAAATATTTAGGTAGTGTTTGTGTTGTAAAAATGATAGACAAAGCGAATAATTTGAACAGAGTATGTAGTGCGATGTGAGGAAAATTCTCGCATACGAAGCAAGACGAGATATAACGGTACAGGAAATAAGAAAACTCCCATGTGCTCGGCAGTCTTAGAGGGAAATCTGATGCAATAAGACGTGTTTTGTAGTCAGAGAAACTTTTTTTTTTTTAATGTAATTTAAGTGTTATAAGCAGTCTTTAGGTGATGTCTGAAGAGATCAGACGTGTTTACAAGTCAGAGAAACTTTTTTTTAAATGTAATTTAAGTGTTATAAACAGTCTTTAGGTGATGTCTGAAGAGATCAGACATGTTTACAAGTCAGAGAAACTTTTTTTTTAAATGTAATTTAAGTGTTATAAACAGTTTTTAGGTGATGTCTGAAGAGATCAGACGTGTTTACAAGTCAGAGAAACTTTTTTTTTTTAATGTAATTTAAGTGTTATAAACAGTCTTTAGGTGATGTCTGAAGAGATCAGACGTGTTTACAAGACAGAGAAACTTTTTTTTAAATGTAATTTAAGTGTTATAAACAGTCTTTAGGTGATGTCTGAAGAGATCACACGTGTTTACAAGTCAGAGAAACTTTTTTTAAAAATGTAATTTAAGTGTTATAAACAGTCTTTAGGTGATGTCTGAAGAGATCACACGTGTTTACAAGTCAGAGAAACTTTTTTTTTAAATGTAATTTAAGTGTTATAAACATTCTTTAGGTGATGTCTGAAGAGATCAGACGTGTTTACAAGTCAGAGAAACTTTTTTTTTAAATGTAATTTAAGTGTTATAAACAGTCTTTAGATGATGTCTGAAGAGATCAGACGTGTTTACAAGTCAGAGAAACTTTTTTTTAAATGTAGTTAGAGTGAAATAAATAGTCTTGGAGGGAGTCTTGGTAGAACGTTCAAGGTGGTAGGACGTGTTTTCAATGTAGAGAAACTTTTTAAAAAAATGTAATTTAAGTGTTATAAACAGTATTTAGGTGATGTCTGAAGAGATCAGACGTGTTTACAAGTCAGAGAAACTTTTTACAAAAATGTAGTTAAAATGTTAAACAGAGTCTTAGATGAGTTTTAGAACAGTCTTGGTTAGTGGTAGCAAGTGTTTGGTGAGTCGACATTAGAAACAGACATATTTTCTTATGTAAATGTAGAACAATGTGCTTTGTGCTAAAAGACGCTAAAAAAGGTGAAGATGAGTAATGTTAATAATGAACAATTGGTGTGGTGTTTAAGAGACTAAAGGTTGACAAACAATTAATCTGAGTAAGAAATTTATTTTTGGTAAGATAGAATTCTCGATAAGTGTGACCGATAATGCAAGCAGACCTCTCACCATGTGCGAATAATGGCGGAGTTCCGTTACAAAAGCCGACACTTCAGCGATCAGCATGAATGGACGATTTTTCAACAAAGGACTGGTAACAAGTGTTAAAGAACACTAAAAATCAAGTATTGTTAAACCATTTAAAATAACTTATTGTTCTATGTATTAGCTGTAAGTTTTATAATTTTGATATTTTCTCAAATCATTATTTTGTTGTTTTAAAATCAAAGATGTCTAATGACTTCAATACCTTAGTCAGATAAAGTAAATTAAATATGAAGAAATGCAGATAATACTAATCTGTTTGTTTCACTAAATAATTTTCTGAAAATTGCAACCAAAATAAATTCAATGTTGAAGATTTTAACCTTCTTAAAAGGGAAATATAACGATTCTAAATAGGATGTATAACTTATAAAATTTATACTTGAATTATATGTGTATTTATGATCAATTTAAATAAAATAACATGTTCAGTTTCAGAAGATCAAAAAGGATTTCTTATTTACCACAATACTACTTGGGAGTACACTTTTAAAAGTATCTACGACCCTGAGAATTTTTTAGTCAATAATAATTAAACTTTTAACTTTTCAAAATAAAATTGGTAAGCTAAAGCTACCTGGCGCCCATTGTCGAGCAGATTATTCTATTCTTTCTAATAAAAATCAGAACAACATTAAATTCAAACCCAGTTCATTTAAATTATTACAATTGTCGCACCAACATGTGGCAATTAATAAATGTACAAGTCAGTTTTAAATTCAGTTAATTTAAATTCTTTCATTATGCACAAGGAACAGGGAAGCAATGTTGTACCCGATTCACAGGCTTACCCTGCTGGAAAGCAGTCCTATATATAAGGGCATCAAATTTTACAATCAGTTTAAATTCTACATTTAAAACACTAGAAATATCACTATTACAAATAACTGAAGCAACTGTTGCTGGAGAAAACATATTATAACATAAATAATTTCCACAAGATATGAATCTTTTATAGTGTGTAATGTGTTTTATAGGTAAATTCTTGTGACTAATTTTATTCTTAATCATGTAATGTTATATGAATATTAATTATAGTACTGTAATTATGTGTTATTTGAGGACAAGCAGCCTACCTGCAACAGGCTCAATGTTATCCAATCAGGTGTAATGCAGTGAAATGAAATAAATAAAATATATATATAAATAAATAAATAAGAAATAATGTATTTGGTGCATTGAAAATGGTGTTGGCACAAATGCTACAATTACTAAGATGTGAATTGTACATAAGGTACGTATTTAACAATTTTACAAAATAGAAGCAAATATTCAACACGTAAGTTACAATGAATATTGACAAGAGGCACACCCCATACCTAGATAATCTACATAAATTAACTTAATAAATGCCATGTTAAAATTTTAGTTTGCTTATAAGTTAATTCTTTAAATCAAAATAATAAGCATAGGTATATTTTCTCACAGGAAGCTCTGCAATAGGTAAATGTCGAGTTCATATCCCGTTATGATTTAATATTCCAATTCAATTAATGGTCTTTTTCATACCTCATTATTAAACAACTGGATCATCCTTTAGCTGAAAAGACCTCTCAAGTATCAAAATCCATTATTTCTATCTAAAATATACAATTTAAGAGTACAAAATCCTAGGCTTATGAGATTAACGCATCTGTCTACATTAATTCTAATGCCAAATTGAGTGTCTCATCGCTCGATATATATGTTCATCTTCACAAATAAATAGGTCTGGTTAGGTATATATATATAGTGTTAAAAAACCTTTCAAGACTTTGGGATATGATTCCTCATACAAAAAGGAAGAAATGTTCATATGAAGATATGACCTAAAATATTTAGTATTCTGTCTATCTGTTTGTATGTTTTTTTTACTTAATAATACATTATGCCTTAGGAACCTCTGAAGATATCAATTTCAATCTTGGTACATATGTATTACATCTAATAAGACCCATTTTTGTATGGAATATCAAGTTTATACTTTGTACCATTTTCAAATGACGGTCATTTTAAATGTCTAAATCTCAATACTGTATCCGTAAATTTAACAAAATATTTACAAGAGACAAAAAAGTTGCTAAATTTTATCTCCAAAATAACGGTGCATAAATTATTAGGATTCCATGACTAATAATTGTGTTTTTGCAATGTTATGGAAATGATGGCAAAATTTCATGTTTCTAGTTCAAAAAAATTGTAACTGTTGTTATTTTATAAATCATTCCTTAAAGTCCTTATGCCATTAATCATTAAACAAAATTTTAGTGATTATTTGTATTTTTATATTTTGTTCCTAACATTTATAGTGCTTGAGATATATTGAGCATTTCGTTAAAACAATCAAACTTTAATGTTACTTTGTAAATAAAACCTTGCTGTAATTGTAAACATTTTTATTGACTATGATAATAATAGCCATCTTACACTCTAACTTATTGCTTGTTATCTAGTACAAATGAACACTAAAGGAACTGTTCAAAATTTCTGCCCTGATTGAAGATGCAAGCATTGAGGCACCTTCTCATTGAGTTCCTTACTCTTCTAAAAATAACTGGTGTCTAACAGATTATTTCAATACCATTCAAAATCCTCTCCCCTCAGCTCTTCCAATGTTCTACTGGGGTGGAGTAAACAAGAGTCTTTAGGTGCCCCCATAAGTAAAAGTCTAGGGGGGTTGAGGTCAGGTGACCTCGGAGGCCATGGTACTGGCCCAATCCATTTGTTGCGATAGGTCTCGTTTAAATATATACACATATTTCATGACACTTAGTTCACATGATTCTGAAATGATATAGAGTGGTGATATTTACTGCTTAGAAGACAGTTAATTCGGTAATTGTTTACTGTAACCCCCAAATTTAATATATTTTCCCCCTTAGTTTTTACTACATACCCTTTACAAGAATAGTAACATTTCTTGGTGAGCAAAAATGTTTCTCACCTCGAAATTGACATATTTCAATGACGTATTGTGGGTTAAGTTTACATGGCAAGCACAATGTTTTGACTGATCACCGAAGTCAAGCTAAAATGAGCACAGTTATTACTTGGAAGGGTGATGTTTTCCCATCAATGTGCAATAAAAACAATTGTGCACCAATTAGTGTAATAAAAACAACACTAATCCCATGCACAAAAAGTGAGAAAAAATACAAGTTTCTCACTTATGCGACTACTGTTTTTAACATTTTTGCTTTTCGTGAATTCACAAAAATTATTGTTATTGTGGGAATATATCTATATCAATTTGGATCCCCTCCAACCAAAGCCTAGATAACATATTGAACTGACAAGAAGAAAAACCAGTACTGAATCAGGCACGTGCGAGGACACACGTGAGCTCAAGTGATTTGTTCATGAACTTATGTGTTTCAGAGCAGTGTTTATGTATTACGTCGTATGTGTGGATGTGATGTGTTTACGTTTTACTGTAATTTACCAATTGTGCATGGGATTAGTGTTGTTCAAACCATTAAACAGTCAACATTGAATGTGAGATGACGTGTGAATATATTATATATATATATATTTCACATGGTGTTCCCAAGCGGTCTCTAATCCAAGTACTGTACTAACCACGCTCAATGTTGTTTGGTGATCGGTGATTGTTTTTACCTTACAAGGTCAATCGGATATAAACCTATTTAACGTGTAATTCACTTAATGGACCGTAACCTATTAAACTTGAAATTATGTTTATTCCATGAAAAACATTTTTGCTGGCAAAAAAATGTTACTATTCTTATAGAGTATGTAGTACAAAAAAAATGAGGGGAAAAAATCAAAATTGGAGCACTACAGTAAACAATTACTGTTATTGCACATACATCTAAAAAAATACACTATTCTATTAGCTATGCATAACTTATAAAACCTAGATGCATAGGCTCATTATATATTCTGAACATTGAATACAAACATATTTTTTGACAGTAATAATGGATGTTGATACCTGAAAAGGGTCTTCCCAGCTTAAGGATGATCCAATTGTTTACTAATGAGGTATGTAAAACACGATTTCATGAAATTGCTATATTAAATCCAACGGGATATGAACTGGACATTTACTCTGCAATATGTAGGTTCCTGACTAAACTCTTCCCAAATACATGCAGTTATTATATAGTTTTGCACAAGCCATTTACTAAATTAATAATCTAAGCACAAAAGCAAAAACAAACTACATTATCGAAGTTTGGCAATAGCATTACATCAATTTTAGACACAATTTATTTACTATTTTCAACATTAAACAAATATAATGTATGTTATATTAACTAATATAAGAGCCAAAACTCAGTGTTTTTCAAATATAATTATATTATAAAAAGTGAGGTAGTACAATGCATGCTAAATAATATTTATCATTTTTACCGTGCCGATTTGGGCCCATTCATTTTATTTTACCAATTCTATTACAAAATATTGTAGTCAGGCTATGTTATGTTAGTTGCAGACAACTGACAACCACGATAAGAATTACAGCGTATTGTGATGGTTAACACAACTCCTATTATTTATATACATAAGCCTTTAAATATAAACATTATTTTCTTGACTCACATAATGATATTATAACCATTTGTATTAAATTTCTACACCTTTCGGCCAACTACACTTCAAAATAATATCAAATTTACTTATCAAAAAATAACCAAGACCAACGCCATATTCATAACGTGGCGCATGCTCATTATCTGAATAAAATAAAAAGTATCAGCTGATAAAATTATGCACGGCCTGCAGCATAATATAGATTAACAAGGCTATACTGAAGAATAAATATTGGCTATTTTTATATAAAATATTGTCTGTCCTTGTGTTTAGTATTTAATTAATAATTACAAATTATTTTCATTTATTACAAATAATTTAAGGAATCTTTCAATTATTGTGAAAATATCTAATTACCTTATACTTTAACATGTTTAGACTAGAGATAGAATAAGCAGTGGCAATTTTTGAAACAGCTGATACAATCAATTTACACCAGAGAATGTAGTGGAAAGGAGGGAGGTAGTTGTGTACAAAGTGATTCTGGATTTGACAAGTACATAAGTAGTGTCGGTCGTTGGTTATTGTTGTGAGAACAGCCAGAGTTTTAAGTAGTTGAGGAAAGTACGTCTTGTAAGTGATTAGTTTGTTAAGTGTAGTGTTATTAAAGCTAATTAAACATTTCTGAATCCTTTAGTGCTTCATACTGTACAATATGATGGATCCAACTGATGAAGTTAATGTATCAATTAAACCAATGCTAGAAGAAACATTTTACATATTATCTAAGAAAAATACTGTATACAGAGTGAAATTAACAGAAAAGGGGCTTTCGTTACAAAAAGAAAGTAATGGCAATATAAAGACTGAAACAATATCTTTAAGTGACATTATTGGATGTAGATGCATGAGAAGTAAAAGAAGATCAGAGCGGTCATGTGCATGCCATCCAAGTTCAAGCAGAAAAAATGATCCTAGGGTAGTGGAAGAAAATTCTGTAGATAAAGATGAATCTGACATCAGTGCTTATTTGTATATTTATGCATATGTCTTAAAAAACTGCAAAGTTAAATCAGGACAAAAACGTGAGCGAATGACAATTACTCTGCGCTTTCGCTCCTATGACAAATATGATGACAACATGAAGGAGGCACAGAAATGGAAATCATCCATAAAACACTTGATAAAATCTCAGAGCAGCCCTCAGTTTTCTCCTGGTCGTATGATGATCGGTGATGTTTCAGTTGGTAAGTGATTTCTGAGATATAAGCTATATAAGATAATATGTATAATGATTGGTAAGTTTTGTACATGATTACACCTCCAGTAAACAAATAATTTCATTTAAAAAATACAAGTATAAATTTTACAACTAGGCCTAACCTATATTCAATATTCCTATAATCACGGTTTCCTTTGTAGCCTGTGAGTTATTTTATAAGCAGAATGTATATAGGTTACTAAGTTGGTTCTTTTTTCCCTTTTTTTATTTATTATTTTCTTGTTAAAACAAAATTGTATACAAAAACAGCAAGGCCGTAGAATACATAAGAATTGTCATTCTATATATCATACTAAAGAGAAGTTCTAATTAAGATATAGAAAATTTATTGGTAATTGTTTACTTAAAGGTGGCGCCTTATTTTCTGAATTTTTTTTTTTTTATCATTCACTACATACCTTACTTCTTAAAAATAAATAATATTTTCCTTGCGCAGATCACTTTTTTCACTGAGAAATGACAACCTAAAAAACTATCAAATCTGACATAGCCTATTTATAGGTTTGACATAATGGCAAATGTTCACATTTACGTGTCATATGTTGCTAATGATATTTCACTCTATATATCAGTGATCACAGATGTGAATCCTCCATATTAATAATCTAAATTCAAATTATTAACTTCAATAAACTTACGAAAGGTTTGGCCTGGTGGTTATATATATATATATATCTCGCTACCTGGCCAAACCTGTTGTGATATGAAATAGAGATCTAGCGTAGTCTCATTGTGTAATGCTCATGCGTCAAACGATATGCTATTAACATTTTCATTATGTTTTAACCTATAAATACGTCGGATTTGGTAATTTTTAGATTGTGATTTTCCAGTGAAAAATAGTGATCTGCGCAAGGAAAGCATCGATTTATTCTTAAAAAGTAAGGTGTGTAGTAGACGGGGAAAAAATTCCGAAAAATAAGGCGCCACCTTACAGTAAACACTTTCCCCAATTTTTTTTTTTTAATATCACACAGATACTTAAATAAGGAACAAAACAACAAGAGCAGGCATACATCTCAATATATAGTCTACTGTTTCAGGTATTCCTCCATGGAGTAAAATGCCCTTTAGTGAGGTAATTTTTTAAGTTTTACTCATACTTAGGCCTATTAAGAGAATTAATTTTTTTCAAATACTGAGGGAGTTCATTTAACAACTTCAAACCCGAGTAGTACACATCATGTTCATATATTTTTAGTTTATGAATTGGGTATTAGAGTATTTGGAGCCATAATTGGTGCTGACTGACATCACTCTGACTGGTTTTTAGGAATAACAAAACATTCAAAATATAAATACAAGCCAAGGTTTAAAAAAAAAATTGTTTTAATACATGTCTGAATGAATCTGTATAGGTATTTTAAATTACAAATTATTCTAACTATTTTTTTATACGAAAAAGCTTTATCGATTCTACATATGGCTATACTATAACTGAGGTTTGAGTAAATGTAAGCATAATACACTGGTCTTAATTGTGTTAAAATTAAAATTTCCTGATATTGCACTAAGTGCAGAGCATGCTGAATTAAGCTTATTGAAAGATAACAGACATGTGATTTCCAGTTTAATTTCTCATCAATAACCATTCCCAAAAATTTCTATTTTCAATAGTATGTTCTGAAAAAAGTGCAAAACAATTTAATCTCTAATTCATTTTGGACTAAAATGAATTAATTGAGTTTTATTTGTGTTTAATTTTGAACTGTTAATTGTATACAAATCTTCAGCCGTTGTTATTGCCAATGTTGCAGATTTCTCCAAATTTTTATAATCTTTTTTCCAGAAATTGTTAGAGTGGTATCGTCAGGAAATAGTACAGTTTTAGTTTCACCTACATTATATGATAAATCATTTAAATTGGCCAAAAACAGTAGAGGTCCTAATATTGAATCCTGGGGAACCCTTCTTGGATTGATTTTTCAAGACAAATAGTATGATTATGATTATGATTTGAGATGGGGTGGAATCCTAACTCGAGAGGGATTCCCTGTACGTCAACCATTGGCTTATTGTACCCCCTGTATACCGTTCCTGGAAGATTAGAACCCTGTACCTCGAACGAGGTTCAGGATTTTTTCCACCAGGTACGTATCCTCTTCATCTCCCGGTTGCTGGATACCAAAGAGCTCCCTCCTTCTGCGCTCCAGCATCCCGCAATCGAATATGACATGTCTTGCAGACTCCGCGGCTTGCCCGCAGAGCCGACAGCTTTGGTCTCCTTCGAAGACTCCCACTGTTGCAAGATGTTTCCTGAACTGGCCATGTCCAGTGATGAGTCCTACAACTCTTTTAATCTGTAACCTGTCTAGCTTGATTAATGACTTCGTAAGGTAAGTACTGGATTCTTTAATCAGCTGTTTACTTTGTGTGAGCCCGGGAGTCCTGCGCCATCTCTGGCGTTGCTTTTCCTTGGCCCAGTTGTTAACTGCGCTTTTAGCCATACTGCGGCTGATACAGCACATAGGTTCTGGCCCCATAAAGGGTGTAGCTGCTCCTTTCTTTGCGAGGATATCTGCCATCTCGTTACCTTGGATGCCACGATGACCTGGCACCCATCTCAATTCCACCATGTTCCTTGTGGAGAGCTTCTTAAGTGTAAAGAGGCAGTCCTTCACCAGTTTCGAGGTGACTTGTACTGAGTCTAGCGCTTTTAATGCTGCTTGACTGTCTGAGAGAATAAGGATTTGTCTGTCTCGAAAGCCTTTTGACAATCCCAGATGGGCGCATGCAGAGATAGCTAGTAACTCTGCTTGAAAAATTGTGCAGTACTTCCCAAGACTTACACTAATGTTTGTCTTTGGTGATGAGCTGTAAATACCATAACCTGAGTTACCCTCCATAAGAGACCCATCGGTGTACCAGACAAGAGTCCCTCTGGAGGATCCCGGTTTACTGTTTCCTTCCCAGTCTTCTCGGTTACCAAGGGTTACCGTGAAGGGTCTGTTGAAGATGTATTCGGTGTGCATTGCGTCTGGCACCATGTCTAACACCGAGTTTTTGAGTGCGATGTCAACTATGTCAGTATGTCCTGCTCCAGGCAATCCCCTCCGCCATTCGTTGACACACGTAAGTCTGTAAGCGGATTTCCTTGCCTCCGACATTATGTAAATATCAAGGGGCAGGAGTCCGAGGAGAACCTCCATTGCAGCTGTAGGGCTACTTCTAAAGGCTCCGGTTATGCACAAACATGCAAGTCTTTGCAGGCTTGTTAGTTTGTTTCCTGCAGTGGTTTGGCATGATTTCTTCCACCATACCACCGCCCCGTATGTAATCTGGGGTCTGATCACTGCCTCATATAGCCAAAGGGCTATGTGAGGCTTGAGTCCCCAGGTAGTACCAATAAAACGTCTGGCTGTCATTAGTGCCCATTTCGCTTTATGGATTAAGTTGTCCAGATGTATGTTCCATGTTAGCTTGACGTCGGCTCGCTCTGTCGTTATGAGGTGAATAGGCAAAGTAGGTGGTGGTGTACGTCGGCTGTCTAGCCGGTGATGGATTTTTGGAGCGGGGAATGGTGAAAGAGTCGGGTTTTAAAGTTTAAAAGGAAAAATAGTACGGGGCTCGGGGATCATAATATGGGAGGTTGGGGATGGCGTAGGAGTAAGGAAGAGGTATGGCGGTAATGGGAGTAGGTTTACGCCACATCGGGCACGGTGCCAGAGTTTGGCCCTGAAAAGGTCCGTAAAGTTGCGGAGACGGAGTTTGGTCCTTGGTAGGTCCGTTCAGGATTGCCCCAGACTGATGGGCCGTAGACTTCCGCAACTCACGGCTAACTTTTCTTTGCAGTCGCCGTACCGCTCGACGCTGCTGATTGTTTCGCCTCCCCGGCATATAGCACAGGGGTCCGCCGGGTAACCACTACCCTACTGAATTTCCCTTACGGGAGGCGGTGAAGGTAGTAGCTCGCCGGGTTTCCCCTATTTAGCTATTTCCCTGACGGGAGGCGAGTTGATGATGTTTGAGAATAAGAAAAAAAAGAAAAGAACCAAGTTTGAATTTAAGATAATATGCGACTTGTCAACTCTGAATAACTCTGTCTGCTGGTAAAGTAGTTTTGAACTCAGACTCCTCGGGAGGATCTGAGTGTGTTATAAGAAAGGTCGTGTTCTGAGAAGAACACGATGAGATCTGATGAATTTTTTGAGAATACTACAGTTTATATAGTATTCTGGAGCGTAGAACAATGGAAAAGCCATTGTTCTACTTTCACTATGACGCGATCCAATCACAGGCTGGCTAGAAGCAGGGGTGGTGTAGCGTGCTGTGATTGGGTCGCATAGTCTGAAGTTTTTGAGTTTAGCGAAAGTGTGTTTCGCGGTTTTTCGCGGTTTATCGCGAGTTGAGCCTGGACCAATCAGCGAGCTGCCCTTACTGTTCGACAGTAAGGGGAGATGTAGGTGTTTTGTTGGCCCAGGTTGCCGGCACTGAGGTCCGGGAGAAGTGCGGGGAAGTGTTCTCAGCGTTTGGTGTGACCAAACGCCGAGAAGTGTTGGTTTTTGTAAGTCGGGTGAATCAGTTCCAATGTAAAGAGGCGATGGCAAGCTTTTGATCAAGGATTACTCCAAGATACTTTGCCGACATGGACATGTTTATCTGTGTGTTATCCATGGATATCCTATCCAGGGCTGTCAAGTTCCTCTTCTTGGTGAAGGGAACTATAGTAGTTTTGCTGGGGTTGACGTTAAGGCCTTCCCTTGCGCACCACGACTTCACTCGCCTCAGATTATTATTCATAATATCCGAGACAGTGTAGTCGCTTTTCCCAATAACCAAGATTGCTATGTCATCCGCATAGCCTTGGATATATGTTCCTGACCGGCTGATTTCCGTAAGGAGATCGTCTACCACCATGCTCCACAGTAGAGGTGAAAGAACACCTCCCTGTGGACAACCTCTTGTGGTCGCGACCTCCAGCGAATAACCGAGCAGGGAGCTTTGGATGCGTCTGCTTCTTAGCATTGAATGAACCCATCTTGTTACAGCCGGGTTCACCTCTCGCTCTTGCAGTCTACGCACTATTGATCTAAAGGATGTGTTGTCAAATGCGCCTTCTATATCCAAGAAGGCGCACAGGGCTATTTCCTTCCTTTCCAGTGCGTCCTCGATCCTGCCCACAAGATTATGTAGAGCGGATTCACAGGATTTACCAGGTTGGTAGGCATGTTGATTTCGGTGGAGAGGTGTCCCCGAGAGCACCCCCTCCCTGATGTATCTCTCAACCAACTTCTCTAGTGTTTTCAATAGAAATGAGGATAGGCTGATTGGTCGGTAAGCTTTGGCATCACAATAGCTTGCTTTGCCACGCTTGGGAATAAACGTAACTCTGCTGACTCTCCATGCCTGCGGAATGTAGCCGTATGCTACGCTGGCTCTGGAAAGCTTGCAGATCAGTTGGATCAAGGCGTCAGGTCCTTTCTGCAATAGTGCAGGATAGATACCGTCTCCGCCTGGTGATTTAAACGGGCTGAATTTGTTTATTGCCCATTTTAATTTAGACATAGTGACAATTTTTCTGGCTATCTTCCAGTCTGCCCGGGATGCTCTTGGCCAAGAATTGTCCCCAGCTAGACTTAGACCGCCGTCTGTATTGTCACTACTTTTGTTGCCAGGGAAGTGAGTTTCAAGTAGTAACTTGAGCGTTTCTTCCGCTGTTTTAGTATACTCTCCTGTTGGTTTTCGCAAGGTGCCTACAGGATTGTTTGGTTTAGAAGCCATAACTTGTTGCAGTCTGGCTGCCTCCTTTAGACTGTTCACTTTGTGAGTGAATGCCCTCCAGGAATCAAGTTTGGCTTTTTTTATAGCTTTGCTGTATGATGTGAGAGCTAAATGGTACTCCCTCCAATCACCGCTTCGCTTGGATACATTAAAAAGACTTCTTAATTGTTTTCTCTTACGGCCGAGATCCTGTGACCACCATCGAGTGTTAGGTCTGCCTGATCTCGTACGCGGAGGACAGTTATCCTGATAGCAGTCCATGATGGCGTCGCTAAGCGAGGTCGCCACCCTGTCTACATCTGGAAATGTTGCAATATCACCTTGCATGGACCCAAGTACCGTCGATAGTTGGTCCGAGTAGGACCCCCAGTCCGTCGCTCTCGGGTTCCGAAAGTGGGATTTGATGGTAGATGTTTCTAAATGGAACATGATGTATTTGTGATCTGAGAGGGAGGCTTCTGTTGAAACATGCCAGTTCCCTATCAGATTTACAATGTTTTCTGTGCAAAAAGTAATATCTATGACCTCGTTCCTGATTTTATTGGAAAAGGTCGGTGTGTTACCTACATTAGCAATTTGTAAGTTATTAGACAAGAGAAAATCAAATAATGACTCACCCCTTGTGTTTGTGTCAGAGCTGCCCCAGCCCAGGCGATGATGAGAGTTAGCGTCGCATCCCACCAGAAGCTGCTGCCGCCTGACAGTAATTGACTCCACCAGAAGTTCTAATTCTCTTGATGGAGGAGGAGTTCTGGCGTCAAAGGGTAGGTAGACGGAGCTAAAGATTGGACCATCATTTTCCTTCCCGTTGCGCCAGTGTATTAACACAGTTGTGATATCTCTGGAACAGAAATCCATTAGGGGCAAGCATTGCAAACCTGACCTTACTATTATGCAAGTTCGGTTGTTATTAATATTGTTACAGTATATTAGCTTACCTTTTGCATCTCCTAGCCCGGCAATCCGGCCTCGGTGGAGCCAGGGCTCCTGGACCAGTGCTAGGTCGATGTTGGACCTAATGAATGTTTGACAGAAGGAGGCCGAAGCCGCCTTACTGTGATGGAGGTTTGCTTGCAGGACCCTCAGCATTGTCTCTTCCTGACAGTACGACAAGAGAGACTTGCCAGAGTCCCACATGCGCCTTACACCCTGCTGCTTTGATGGCTGCAAGGGAAAGATCGTCTACTAGGAGAACAAAGGTACGACCCTTCGGGTCCTCTTTTGTTGCCAGAGTTCTCCACTCTCCGACCCTAAGGCTCAGGTTTTGTTTGTCAAGCAAATCAAGGATCCTTTCAGGAGACTCTTCCAGCTCAGCAGGTGCTCTGAAGAACACCTTAGTGGCCCGAAGAATATCCTTCTTATCACCAACGATAAGCTCGACATCCTCACCGAGGGGTCTAATGCTGGAGATGATTTTCATCAGCCAGGATTTGCTGCTGAGATTGGAGCACGAGATTATTAGTGCTCCTTTCTCAATATAAGAGCCTGAAAAGACTGGATATGATCCGTCTTCCAGGCATTCAAATTTAGCCATAATGGCCTTTTGGACAGTTCTGCCCTGTTCCTCGGAGAGCTTGTCTTCGGGGAATCTTTTGGGCACAACTGCCATTTTTGTAGAGGCTAGAGCTTCTCCAAACGAGATTCTGGGTTGCGCCGATGTCGATGCACCGTGCTCACCAGACTGTTTGTGTCTCTTCCTCTGGGTTTCAGTAGATGGGGGAGTCCGAGCTTCGGCTCTGCCGCGCTTCAGGCCCCCCTCTTTGTTTGCAGGAGGATCGGTGGCTGTCAAAGCAGCACCTCTGTTCCTACGTTTATCGAACTTCTTCGGGTCAAAGTCCTTTCCAAACTTGGCCTTCAGTGCTCGTCTTCTCTCCGATTTGGACATCCTCGGCTTACTTTGTGCCATTTTGAGCGTGACCAACTGCTTGGTAGCGTCCGTCAGCTCGGCTGCAAAGCCGGGGGTGTCAGGATTTTCCCGGAGGGGGTCTTCATCCAGCTTAAAGCCCGATTCAACCTCCTCCTTTAACACCTCCATGTCCCCAGATTTCGAAGCCTGCTTAGTGGCCGCTTCTAGTCCGTCTTCATGGGGCGTTTCTTTGTTTAGTGGTTGAACCATGAGAGCATGCTCTGAGGCTGCTTCTGGTTCTGGTTTGGCGGCCGAGCTTCCAGCTTGTGGCTGGTACTCCGCCGAGGTTTTTGGTTTATTTTTTTTATTTTTATTTTGGTCCATATTGGTTCCCACGATTAGTGCAGGGTTTTAAAAGGTCCACCACACAGAGCCCGCATGTGAGGTAAGGCTAAATTGAAACCGGAGGTCGCCAGGTATCCGGAGTCCGCATACTAGAGTCTAAGCTCCCCCTTAGACACGCATCCTTCGGCATATGCTGTTCCACCTTGGATTGGGTCCACAGATTGTGGAAATAGTGGGAATTAAGAATAAGTGAACGTCCACAGGAGCCTCAAGCTTCTCGGGACAGAAGACAGAAGAGAGATAGGACAGATTATAGAGAGGTCAAAGAATGGTTGACGATCTCATTTTGGTTGGGGTGGTGAAAGAAGAAGCAGGAGGGGGAAGGGAAGGGGTAAGACGTCCCATGCTTTAGCCGCTTTCGGTGCCGCCATCCGGCAAAGCATCAGGCCACACCGAAAACGTTGCCCATCCTGTACCGCGGGGAGGCGCATGAGTCCGCTCTTGCTGCCACCATCTGCACCCCCGGACCAAGGACCGCCTTCCAGCAGAAAGCCTTCCAGCAGAAAGATCCGAGGGTGCAGATAATGGCTGCTTCACAGGACAAGACAAATAGTAAGAGACACAAGCGTCTGTTTATATTACTCTTTGTCTTCTGCCAACTAAATAATTCTGAAACCAGCAATTTGCTATTCCGTGTATACCATAATAACTCAATTTACTTGAAAGAATTGCATGGTCGACACATTTATAAGCCTTAAGACATGTCACACATCACAGATGCTACATAACCTCTTTTGTTAATCGGATCTGCTATTGATTCGACTAGTAGCATGAATAGCAAATTTTGTAGAGACTCCTTTTCTAAATCCAAACTGATAATCTGTTAAAATTTTTATATTTTTCAACAAATTTTAAAATTCTGTTCAGCATTCGTGTTTCAAATATTTAAGACGTTAAATGTAGGTATAAGGGCTATGGGCGGTAATTAGTAATGTTGGCCCTATCACCTTTTTAAAAAAAGAATTGGTTTGGTACATTACTGAAATGCAAGTTATAGGTCTATATGTGGTAGGGGCCTCCAATAATTACAAAGTATATTGGTCTCCATAATAGTATCTTCATATTCTCAAGAAAAACAACATGTCAATAAATTTAAGGTTACTAAATTTACCATCATCTTGGTAATAGTCATCTTCAGAATCAAAGAATTTGGACATTAATTGGCTACAAGTGTGGTATATTGCCACATTTAATTTTAGGCTATTAAAATAACCTAATAATTTTAGTTTTGATTTGATTAAGACAATAATCTAATATGTTTTGGATTTGTGGTATGATTATTGCAAGAATGTTTTAAAATGTAAGCTACAAGACAATTTTGTTTTCTATTTGCATCCTCAGTAAGACTAGACATCATATTATTAGCAAATTTGTTTAATCTGTGGTGTTACATTAAAATTGAAAATAATTTTTAGGCCTGCCAAGTATTTTCTGTGTTATGATAAACTACTAAGATGAAATCTAGCATGTGGGTAATTTCAAGTCGACTTCTAGACCTAACTCAGATTTTATATACCGTAGGCTATTTATATTATACTTTGATTAATAAAAAAGAAGGAATAAAAGTGACACAAAACATATTTAATTAACACATTAAACAAAAAGTTGCTAACATCACCACAACAGAGAACTATTTCACCCTACTAGTTTCCCAATACTCACACGGCAAAACCTGCCAACACACACACGCCATACAAACACATCAATTCCCCGGCTTTAAACGGCTTTGCTTCTGCCAATCTTACCTTATAGGTCCCGCACTCGCAACTTGTCTCTAATTGGCAGACAGCTCACGTCGACCGCAAGAGCGTCTAAAATTCCACGGCTTCGAACAATGGCACACCGTGATACTATTCCGAGCCAATCACAACCACCTCGTTCGTTGATTGGTTCGCTTCACGTAGAACTTATAAAATGGACAGCTTATTGTCTAGGGCTCAACTAGCTCTAAGCCAGTTAAGCTACAAGCTGGGCCAAGAAAGTCAAAAAATTCACGTGCTCTACACCCTCCGGGGAGACTAGTCAACTACATCTCCATTTCTCCTCCGGGAGACCTAACGGAGAACATCATTCACTTGCTCTACACCCTTTGGGGAGACCAGTTGACTAAACTTGCTCTACACCCACCGGGGAAACTAGTCATCAACACTTGGTTCTTCACTTCTCCTCCGGGAGACCTACTGTGACCACATCTACACTTCTACTTCGGGAAACCAGCCAACTTGCATCTTTCACTTCTCCTCCAAGAGACCAGTAGATCACATCTTCACTTCTCCTCCGGGAGACCAACAGTCAACACTTTCACTTCTCATTCGGAAACTAATCAACTCACACATTTGCTGCTTGAACCCTGGATCCCTGCCACCTACAACATGCTGTTCAAACAACACACGTTTTGATTCTTCCAACACCTTTCACCTGACTCCTGCTCCTCACCGCAAGGATCATTGCCTCTCCAAGAGTCATCCCGTGGCCTCCCATAAGGGAAATTAAACGGAGAAATCCGGGCAACAGCAGCATCTTGCTCCCCTCCCCCCACCGCCTCCCGAAAAGGAAATTGTAGGTGCTTTGGCGCTGGCGATAGTGAGTGGACACAACTCCGTCGATGCCCAAGAGCAACCGAGAGCGGCGAATCGTTGGCCAAGAGGCAGTCCCGCAATAAGCAAATCGCAGCCGAGATTGCTTACTCCTTCCCAACACAGATCCATTTACCCATCCGACCTGTTCGCCTCCCCAATCCTGCCCCCGGCGATCCTAGAGCCCCACTGTACGTGGTTCTCTAGATACTGAGACCGACTGGCCCTTTTAAGTGCCAACGAAAGGTCCCTAGTAGGCCGAAAACCTTAGCCACCATTCCATGCTCTAAAGCACCTCGACCCTTCCAAGTCGATCTATCTTTCCGATCCTTCCTGTACCACTCACCACCACGCAGCTCTGGCAGTCCAAAAGGGACGCCGTCCCTTAGACTATGTCCATTGATGCCCGACGAGGGGTGTTCAAAGACCAGGCTACGCCAAATCATAGTCCAACGATGTTATTTTTCTCTCCTACCATATCATTAAATACATTATCACTTGTTAATTAGTTGGAATGCTGATAAAATTGTGTTGTAATGATTGTGTTAAATTTTACTTTTAATGAGATACCATCAGATAATTTCAAATCATTGAACTTTCTCTCGTTACCTACACCGTGTTTGTATTCATCAAGTGTGAAGAGTGAGTCAAATTACAATACTAACTCTGATGACTATTAATGTAAGTTTGTGTTCATTCTAATGTGTTGCCAACTACATCATGGGTAGACTAAATAATAAAAAAAATTACATATGGGACAGGTTAAGCTAAATCCTTTTAGCTACAAAAAATCCTAAATATGATATAAAAATAACCTATTCCTATATTATTACTTAACTGGATTTAATATGTCATTTTTTTACCAGTTTAATATTGTTTGAAGAACTTTTTATTACCATATCTCTCTTTCTGTTGGATTTGCTCAGAATTATTACGATAATGTAATTTGGCATATGTAATGTCTTTTACAATTTGGCTGCAGATCTGTTCCTGTTTACAACTGATCTGATCTGTTTTACAACTTTAAAATCTGTTCCTGGTATGAGCTCAATATTTTAGGATATCTTCCCAGAAACACTTTATTTTTAAATAGCCTAAGTGATGTGCAATTTATGAATTTATTTATGAATCATTCAGTCTCAGGTCTAGTGTGATCGGATATGCTAAAGTAATTTAAACAAACATAATATTTACAAACATGCACAAAATGTAAATACATAGCGTAAATACAAAATGTAAATAACATATATGCAATACATAGCGTGAAAAAAAATCTTTTAAGTTTTAATTTAAAAACTATAGAACTATTTTACAGTAAGGTCATGTTAATAGAAATATTTGTTTGCTCGACATTTTTGGATTATAAAATTGTCCAGATTATTAAGGACACATTAAAAGAAAACAAAAACATTAGAAACAAAATTTATCAGGCTACATCAAAAAGAAGCAATATTCAACACCAGAAGTGACCTAACGAGTCAAAAGAAAAAGCTGTTAAATCAAAAAGACACTACAAAAAAATTTCATAACATCACATAGGCCGTTCGGACTTCTGCAGTGTTCAGACTACCATGACCTCACTGTAATTTTATTATTGGAAAAACAAATTGGTTACTGTCATGTTTTAATATTACAAAATGAACCTTTTAATTTGGGCTCATGAATATGCTTAAGCTTTTTACTGTTTGTTAAAAAAAGGAGTTTCAATACATGATAGATTGAACGTCCATAAAATGTTCCTTAACATCCTCGACTTCAACCACAGTGACAGGATTGCTGCAGGATCCTCCACAAATCCTACACATTTCTGTACAATCAAGGGATGCCTTAAAGCAGCTGCAGTTGTTTTTACAAGATACTTTGCTGTTGGAAACTAAGTTTATTACTTCTTCAGGTGACAGTGGTTTTTTGAATGGATCGAGTTCATATTGTTTGTTAGACTCCAACCCCAATCCGTAGCACCTATATCCTTATCTCCAATCCATTTTTGAATCTGGTAGTAAGTTCGAAATGAATGTTGTTCACCAGCATCAGATGTTGGAGGAAGAGATGCCATGTTGAATTTGGATTTAAATGACATTTTTGCAACAACCTTCAGGTAAATTGAATATCTACTTTCATTTAAACTTGTAGACCTAGTACATCCATACAGTTTCAGATTAAAATGCTCTCCTACTTCTTTAAGAGTATTTTTATCGGTCCCTTTTCATAAAACAGTAAAACTTTTGTACTTAGCTCCTAAGACGTTCCTTGTGTAAACTAATTGTTAGTAATGTATTAAATTTAGAATGGAGCCCATCTTTTCTATTAAAGTGTTACTAACAGGCAAAAGTTCATTGCAAAGCAATCTCCTCAGTCTGGTCCTCCAAACACAGAGACAAACAACTTGTCATAACGAAAGCTATTCTATAACTGACAGCTATTTGTAGGTTAGAAGTTAACGGGAAGTCAGTGCTATGAGTCATACAGCACAACAACAAATGCCCTTTGTCTCAAGGTAGGCCAGAGCTTTGTCGCCACCCCAACAAAGGGTGTTTCACGACTCAGGTTGACTGGACTATCTTGTATGAAGGTCCGATCCCCTCGGAAAATCTTTCTCGCCAAGTACGTTTGGCTATCTTAAAAACCTCCAGCAGTTGTCCACTTGATCAATTGACCTCGTTCTCTCTCAGCTTAATGTTTATATACATGTCCCCTTAATGACACCCTTTGTACATGCAAGGTATGCAATTTCATCAGTTTTTCAGGTCTGTCACAATAATTGTTTTTACTCTGGTTTCTTAAAAAGAACTTAAACTATATTCATAACTAAATTTATCGCTAATTCCTAACATCACTGCCCCCCCCCCTGAAACATCGTCTTGATGTTTAAAACAAATATATCAAAAAGAAAACATAAAAAACATTTAACATTTTATAAAGATTCATTAAAATTGAGGGTAATCCTTTTCAGGCACTGGAAACCAGATACTATGCTTACCTTAAACAATAAATAAAATAATACAATAGTTAACAAAGTCATCCATACAATAATTATTACATGTATAAAATCCGTTGCATCTATCACATCCGACGAATCCGTAGGTAATGACACTGATGCTAGATCATCTCCCTATTATTATTGGCTCGGGGTGATCTGATCCGCGTACTCATTGCCCAATAGTGCTCCCTGATTGTCGACTCCTAAGATCATCTGTGCTATTTACATTGTTTCTATAACTTGAACTGGCTGGCACACAGCGGAATCATTAACCTCTAGACATGATTTAGTCTTGTTAGAAAACTTTGAAAATGTTGTAAGGGAGTAAGAGGAAAAATGTATGTCAAAGGTATAACAGAGTCATATATATATAATCGGCAGCTTTCACTTGAAAAAGTGCTCACTAACACACATACACACACACACACACACACACACACACACAAAATATTAATTAAAGCCATGCACTTGATGCATTAAAACAAAAACCCATTTTCTTAATGGCAGCAAATGCAACAGGTGTACCAACAAAAGCTAAGCAAATGGCAGTATGTGCTAAATGCTAAGCATAAATAATCTACTGTGCAGATGCTACCTTTTTGTCAAGTATTTGTAGATACTGCTCTTTTGCTTTGTTTGTAGTTAAATATAGTGTACATACTGCCATTATACCAAGAAAGGTTCATTGGGTTGGTATTATGCCAATGATACCTTTTATATCTCAATAGCTTTTTTAGGTGTGTTTTTCTGAATCCTTGACCCTGAAAACATAAAGATACATCATAAACTTAAAATATAAAATTTTGTACTTACTGCCTTTTTTTCTTAGCAGGGCAGTACTATACTGAGCCAAAAAATTCCAGTTTATCTAGCTGTTTATAAGTTGGCGTTTCACCTCGTGCAGCTTCAGTGACATCAGAATTATTATGATCTAATCTGTAAAACAAACATGAAAATATTTTGTCACATTACAATAATAGTATTGTTATTACTAATTAGTATTTCAAATTAGGAAGGAAATTGAAGATGCTTTGCTATAGCCATTTTGAACTTATTTTTGTTGTTAACCCACATATACCAACCCATGCTTGTTTTCATTTGTTTACTGCCATAATCAGCTGAAATTGCATTACAGATTGTTGGCTTTGTTTGAATTTCTTAAATGAAGATTTCAACTTTAAACAGTGTTATCAGTTACTCCATTCGAAGTTGTTTTAAATTTTAAAAAATTAAAGAAACCGAGGAGATGTGAGCAGCTTGCAATTTTCTTTTGAAAGACAATTAGCAATCAGCTAGCTGTTAGTCACATTGTTAAGTTAACCACTTCAGCTCTCAACAACCCGTTATAATCTCTCATGTGAACTCAGCCTTCATCTCAAAATTATCTCGATATTAGTTTGTAATTTTTTGGTCTAGGCATTCCACCTATAGTTGAAATAGACATTGGTTGTATATAATAACAGACAATATTTACATTAACTCTTTAAATAGGAGCAAAATGATTTTTTTAATTTTTTTACAATTATGTTATATCTAATAATATTCTTTTATTATATCAATTTAACAAAATAACATCTTATTATCTTGTTCTAATATATCCTGTGTTGTTGCTTCCTTGAAAACTAATGTATTTAGGCTAATTAGAATTAAGGATTAAATAAAGCAATAGTTTCATAATTATTTTAATAATTTTGAAACTTTAGCTTTATTGCTTTATTTAATCCTTAAATATGTTGTTTCAACAAGAAATATCTGCTGTTACATTAAAATTATTTAAAAATTAATTAGAATTACATTGAATATAAGATTTTAATGAGACCTTAAATAATATACTTTGTAACCAACTTTTTTATCCTTTACTATCAGTCAACTTTTTTCAGATGTCAGTTGTAATTACAAAACATTATAAACTAAGAACTGGGGACTTATTAGCTGCTTGTACATCAATGATCTTCATTTACCAGTTTTGGTCCTAATTATTATTCTCAGTTTTTACTACAATTCTAAACCCATAACATCTCTAGTCAGATTTTAAATCAGAAAATAGTACCAGTATTATACAAAGTTACACTATCTTGTTTACTCGTAACAAGGTAACCAAAAACTTGGTTTAAAATATTTGAATTCCTAATCATTTTAAAAATTTGTATAGTATTTCTGGAAAATTATGGTACTGACATCAAATTTTCTTCTTAAGATCTTTCTCCACTTTGGTCGACTGTATAATTAAAGAGACAATACCTATAAAATAAGATTATTTGCATTTTTTTTTCTTTCACAAAGATTGACTTGAGAATGAAGTTTATCTTCACAAGTACATTTGTAGTTTGGTTCAAGATTGAACCAAACAAATAGGTGAGCTAGAAAGGTACATAGTAATAATAAAAGAAAAACATTCAATTATATAAAACTAATACAACAAAACGTTTACCTTTTTGAATCAAAATAGAAATGATGACACCACACTGAAAAGAAAATTAACATCGTAACTCCAAAGTTGGTTCCTCTAAATAGGCTGATCGGTTACATAGTAGTAAACCTTTTCAAGCAAAAATTCTCTATTCGATCATTTAAAGCACCAAAAGGCAAACTATTAGGTATTAAAGTAATCTTTAGGTCGTTTGGTAAAGTGTTTAATTCAATTCAATTATAGTATGAACTGTAGTCATGAATGGAATTCTAAAATTGGTTTCTGGTAATACACCTCTGACCTTCAGATCCATCCAAATATAAATAAATGCTTATTTTTTTTTTTTTTTTTTTTTTTTTTTAATGAAAAATCTTTATTATTTCTTCCATTATAAAATACAAAATACAATACCACATTAAAACCAAGAGCCTCGTGGAAATACAGGGACCTGATGAATTGCCCCAAAGAACTATACCATACTTAATGATGGGTAAAAAGTATCCATAATATACTGTCTTCATTTCCTCTAAATCTGAAATTTTACTGAGTACATTAATACTAAAACATGCTGAAATTAAATTTTTTTGAAATATTTTGAATGTAACTAGGCTACCAGTTTAAATTTTTTGAATGCTAAGGCCTAAAAAATATATTGTTTTATTTATAATTAAAGGTTGGTTGTTATAAATAATATTTGATGGTCCAGGATTTGAATGTTTTGTGTGAAAATTGCATTATCTGAGTTTTCAGACCACTGTATTTAAATAGTCCATTATCTGAAAACCATTCATCTAGGGGTGGTCAAAACTTGAAGAATACTCTGTGAAAGGTTTATTACATTTGCTTCTTTTGTGACAACTGTAGTGTCATTAGCATAAAGAATTAAATTATGTAATGAAACATTTAAAGACTTTATATTATACATAACAAAGATTGTGGGGTTAGAATGGAACTCTGATTCACTACTGCCTTTACCAAATAAAGGCATGTAAATAATTGGACCATGGTTTATGATGGTCCAAGGCTGTCTCATGTTTAATATTATTACTGTACTAGCTATTACTACTTACTTTATGTTGTCATATTTTATTTGTATCATATCAAAAATGTATAAGTTAAATAAGATAGTTCGAAAAAATATTGTTATACTTAGTTCAATTTGTTTAAACAAACAGTTTGATGTGTGTTGTTCTTTCAAAATAAGATGAAAACATAAATATTAGACAATGTTAATGTTGACCTTGAGATACCATCTACAGCAAACATGTTGGTAATTAGCAGCATGTGACTGCATTCAGTTAAAAACACCTGATTCATTTCCTCTGATTTTTCAATACATTTGACCTTGATTTATCTTTCATACTTTTGACAGTTATATTTTGAAGGTTAGTAAGCTGCTTAGCTGATCCATATAATAGGCCTAAAATCTTTTATTAATCATCAGCACACTATATCCCCCCTCCACCCCAACTTTGGACTGACTCACCAATTGATTGATTAAGATATAATTGTTAAGTTCCTAGACAAAATAATCCTTTGCAACAAAAAATATTTTTTGGAGATTGCTATCCTCTCCCTTAAATTGTTCACTGACACTAATAAATATAGGAAGTTTTCAAAATTAGTTAACGGTACTATATTTTGTATTTTCTAAATTTGTTTTGATCCTATTTCCGCCTAATTTACTTATTAAATTCCGCCTTAATAATAGTTGTGTTTCAATTTTTGTAAACTTCATAACATCCTCCCTTTAGTATAAAAAGTTACTTAAATTTTCTGTTCCATCAAATATTTTATTTTCTTAGCAGATTTTTAACATGTCATGTTATTTACATATAGAAAACCAAACAGCCTAAAACACTTATGTATTTGTAGATAATAATATGCTATAACATTGATTGATTTAACTTTGCTTATAATCAAGTGTCTTATGGTGTTTTCTTTCTTGTTGTTTAAAGGCGAAACCTCTCGGTCATCAAAACCTATACATTATTTAGAAAGTGATTTTTTTACCCATAGACACCTTACCTTAAAAGAATTTCTGTACATATCCAAGTATTTTAAATAGATGTTCTTTTCTTTTATTATTTTGTAGGATTGGCAATGCCTGAGTTGTTTACTGTAATTATCCGTTTATAGTTTGAAAATGTTAGTTCTATTACAGATGAATTGATTTTGTGTAAACCTGAATTAGAAATATTTCTTATTACTATATAATATTAACAAGACATAGTGATGATTACAAGTAAGGTCAGTGGGTTACTAAATAATTGGACAATATTATTAATGTTGAACAGGTATTATCTTGTATAGTAGGTTACACATTTTATTTACTGATTCATCATGTTTCATCACCAAAACAGTCATTTCAATTAATTCATTAAAACCTCTGTTCCAAAAGAATAATGCATCGTCTTCAGATGAAATTTAATAACTAGACAATTCGAGATTTTAAAAATTAGCTTTCAGTTATTATTTTGTTATATTTCACCCTAGATTATTAGTTAGATAGTCTTGATTTATATTTACAATTTATTTTGGCGTTTGTCCCTGTAACTTTTAACTTTTTTCACTTTGTGGAACCTAAATTTTTCTAGGATTGAATAATTTTGCTCAAATAAATAACATTAAGGCTTCACATACGGTACTTTTACCTTTTTTTCAATATAAACAGACAAACAGGCAGCTGGTAAGTTCCTATAGGGATAGTGTATTTGAAATTTTTGGTCAATTAAAATTTTAAACAGGGAAAAAAATTATTATCTGTCTTCCTCATAACTACTACATTGTTGAGTTCTAATTACGTGCCAAAATCGTGAAATAGTTTGAGATACAATGTTTGTAAATTTTAACCCACTGCTATTGGAGCTCTATTTCATTTATTAATTTCTCTTTCATTAAGTTTGCTTATTGAATGGATATCTCCAAATTGATAACTTCAAAGAATATTAGTCCCACAACATGTTTTCGCAACATTATTATCCAAACTCAACTTTTTTGGGACCTAGCGTAATGTATAAGAATTACATGTTGATTTTATTGGTCCACAATCTTATGAATGTACACTGATAGATGAAACCAAGCCTCATCATGATAACAACATTCATCTCGCAGTTTTATTCCTTTTTCTCCTATAATGTATGAAACTATTAACAGTATTAAACTTTTTTAGAGTGATCGACAGGTTTCAATTTACGATGATCTGTTCTTTGTGTAAAAATAATTTCATTTCGTTTTTACTGCCATCTGAGTAGTTCCTAGGCTTGCTTATAATTTCTGTACTAATTTTTGTACAACTATTTTGACCAATGTGCCAACAATATTTCGAAAAACATCAAGACATTTTTCTTCTGACAGAACACTAGACCTACTGCTTCTTGTAATTGCTACTAGGCTCTGTTCCAAAATTTTCTAATAAAATTCGACACAGTGTTATGTGATTGGAATAGTAGTGTTTAGAAAAATTTCATTGAATCTTTATTACTCAGTATCTGTATTTATCTCCAGCTCAAAAACATTCTAGATCAAAAACTTGTTCTTCAATTGTTAATATACTGTATTTACATAGTGCATATGAACACTACAATATGTTAAACTGACTGCAACAGCAAAGAGGATCAACAATGGCACATGTGAAGTAATTTTTATATGCATAATCAACAACAAAGAGTTCATTAATTAACTTTGAAGGAACTTTTTGAATGCATGTTAGAAATTTATCAGGTCATTTGTGACATAAATAGCTTAGATAAATTAAGTCGCTGAATATTTTATCACCTTACCATTATCGCAAACATGTTATGGCATTTTACTAAATTATCAAATGCCTCATTGTGTGCGTGTGTGTGTGTGTGTGTGTGTGTGTGTGTGATTATACACAGTGATCCAGGAAAAGCTCATTTAATTTTAAATGTACAGTACAACCTCGTTTATCCGGACTAATTGGGACCGGAAGTGATCCGGTTAATCAAAAATCTGGATAATCCGAAATTATAGAAAGATAAATAAAACAAAATATAAAATGATAACTTACCATTTATAAGTCATGAAAAAACACAATATTTACACAGTCATTCAATTTACACAATACACGAAATTACACAATGTACTGTAAATGACGAAAAACATTTTATTTACACACCTGAAATATTTACACATGCTTTTAATTTACACAGGGTTTAGTTGTTATTTACAAAAAAGTCATTTATCTTCCTCTGTTTTAATTTGGTGTGACGTTTCAATGCGGCCCTGTCTATACGATTCAATGCGTCTAACTTTTGGGCCATTGTAAGCACATTACGTTTTCGTTTCGTCGCCATTTCCACGCACAAACGCTAACACACGAATATAAATAAATAGCAGTAACAACGCCCACCTCTAAATACTATGCCGATTCTCATTCACATCCTTGATACTCCCGACTGGGGATGTGATGAGCCAACTGCCAAAAAAAAAAGAACGGGGGTTCCCAAAGCTGGCGGCACTGCTTTAAGATGTGACAAAATGTTCACATTTACTGATTTACACCCTTGAGTCTTAGCAACCCGACAACAATAAAGTTGTAAAAATGACATGATGGTTTATGATGCGTTGTAAACATGCACCTGGTTTGTATTTATTTCACAGTTGTACATTTTCTTTAAGGACCGTTACAGGCATCGTCATTGTATTACACTTTCTAAAATATCAGGCATTCTTTATTTTTTCCCGGTTTTTTAAAAAATTCCCTGACTTTTCCAGAAAATTCAAATTCCCTGACTTTTCCAGAAAATTCAAATTCCCTGACTTTTCCCCGATTTTCCCGGTCGCTAGACACCCTGAAATACTATTAACCGTATCCGATCAAAAATGTAAAGAAACTAAACACGGCACAGCACGATATGGTAATGATGTATTCCGGTCGCTAGCACGTGATAGACTACCTGCCGGCATAGACAATAGACAAGGTCACTGTCATGCCGCATCGGGGTAGGGGGATGGTGATGCAGAGGTCATTGCTCCTCCACTTTCTCTTCCCAGTGCATCAACAACCCGCCCTAATGTCTTGAGGCCCTAATACCTCAACTGTAGTGTTGAGGAAATCACGTTTTTATCAACATTAATGTAATAGCAGATATTTCTTGTTGAAACTCCATATTCAAGGATAAAATAAAGCAAAAGCTTAAAGTTTCAAAATATTATAAATATTATTTAAAATATTATTCAAAATACAGTAATTATTAAAATATTTTGAAACTTTAAGCTTTTGCTTTATTTTATCCTTGATTAAATTTTTTATTTTTTGTTCCGGATCGATCCGGATAATCCGGACATCCGGTTGAATGAGGTCCGGATAAACGAGGTAGTACTGTAATCATTTATTAAGCACACAAATTACCAAAAACTGTATGACATCTATAAACAAATTCTGGAAGTTGAAAACAGCTAAGAAATGCCATTATTGCAGTTGCTGTATATTTGATTTGTTTACCTACCTTTTTACTGGTTGATGGTTGGTAAGCATGCAGTGAAGTATACTATTGGACAGTGTGTTTTTATTCTGAAAATGTACTGGATTACAAACTCATTGGTTGGTACCCAAAGAGCCTTTCTGATTTAGTTCGGTGTTTGAAACGTTCCAACCAAGCTATTCATTTTAGCAATCCTGTAGAAACTAGAAACAACTAGGTCCTTCCCCAGTTAAAAAAAAAAGTTATATTAATGACATGTCCAAGCTTATTGGTGGTGTGTGTGTTGGAAATGGTCTATTATGTTTTCTACAGAAATTGTTGCATCAATTAAGTCAAGAGACTGGTAAATCTTATGGGACATGCCAAGAAAGTAAAGTTATGGCTGTCTAAAGTTCATGGCATAAAAAGAAGTAGCCCAATAAATAGAAAAGATTTTTTACTGCCAATAGTTCCAGTATCATCAAAGGTTAAGGTCAGATGTTCTTTTCATCATATGGTTAACAGATGAGGTATGGTTTCACTTGTCACTTGAATTCACAAAACTCTTAGTCTAGGTACTGGGAAGCCTAAATCACACATGTTAATGAACATCAGGTGCATTCCGACAAGATTGTTGTTTGTTGCATATCTGCCATGAGGATTGTTGGATCAATTTTTGTTTTATGAATATGTTAAGAGTGAGGTTTATAGATGGATCATCATGGAATTTGTTGAACATGTTTATGACATTGAGTTGTTGCACAGCTTCTTTCAGCTTGAGGGTGTAACTTGCCACAGATTCGGTTCTTCAATGTCTTTCATAACCAGTATCTTTGGACACACATTTATTTCAAATGATCTGTGGCCATCCAGATCACATGACCTCAGTTCTCCTGATTTTTATCTGTGGAGTTTTTAAAGGACAACATCTGAAATATTGAAGCGACGGGTGGAGTTATGTGTGACTAGGAAGTAATTTCCAACATTTACTTTAAACAAGTTATTTTGATTTCTCAATGTTTCTGCATAAATTTATTTAACTTCTAAGCCAAATAAATGTTTACTATTGAACAAAAATGGTAAAGGCTTTCCACAGATGGTACCATTTGGTCGACAGTAAGGAAATAAATAACATATATCACCAATGTAGCCGAAACAATGCCAGCTGTTTTGAATCTCCCAGAGTTTTTCTATATATTTGATGCAGTTTTACCTATATTGTGTACTTAATAAATGGTTAATATTAGTTTTAAATGGTAAAGGTTTTTTGGATCATCTTGTAGAAGTTCTAAAATTATTTTTCAACTTGAACTCCTGATTATAGACAACAGTGTCACTCTGAACAGTGTGACTATAGAACTCCTGAGGATGATCTACAGTGTTCCATTTATCTTATGGTCTCTTCTTAACAAAATTTATCCTGACTGGTGATCCAATTGGCATTATCCTAACCACCAATATTACTTTTGTTTGGATAACTCACAATTTTGAAGAATATTGTTATTTATTCTGTTCAAGTACACATGTAATACCATAAATAGTTATATCTGGATTTTAATTTAGTTGAATCCTGATCAAGGATTCATATAAACTGGTAGAGGATCTGAAACAAAGTTACCCAAGTATTTAATATATTTAATATTTTATTTTATCTTATGTAAGCCTTTATAGAAGCAATTGTACGAATAAATCTAAATTTTGGTTTGGAATATAACTCTGAATTTTGTCTTTTATGATATTTCTTACAAAAAATTTTTGTAAAAAAGGTTATTCTTTATTCTCAAGGTAATATGTAGGAAAACTTGTGTAGGATGTGAAGTAATTTGTTCCCACTAGATTGATTATGTTGATTGTTTCATTCATTTGATTTGTATGGAAGGCAGAATAATTGCTCTTGAATATTTTATTATGTAGTTTAAACTTTGAATTTGTTAAATAAGCAAAGATTGTAGTTAAAAACAAATCTTTATCAAGCCTAGAAAACTTCATTGTAGCCTCTAAAGTTTCATTCAAATGTTTGAGAAATTTAGGCCTGAATCTCCTAAACCAGGATTCTAGAACAAATAATAGAAGACAGTTACAGTTCAAAAATAATTATGATCAATCATATGAAAATTATCCTTTATCTCTACAATTAAAATTTGTTATTGCATTGGGAAATCAGTTAATAATGTCAGATCAGTGGTTTTAATATTTCTAAGTTTTAAAAATTATTTAATTTACAAGTAGCTTAAAACATATAAACTGTTAGATACAGTATTGTGGAAAAAGGGAGTAAGAAGGAATTCTGACATACAGAATAGTTGTTTAATAACCTTCTTTTCTTTTGATTAATTGTTACATTTTCTTTGTGTTTATTCAGGTTTTGTAATTTATATCTTTTATACAGCTATTATTTTAAACTTTAATTACATTATAATTTGATTAAATGGAACCTTAAGATATTTCTTCATTTGTTATGCTTAAGTGAAGTCATAAGTGAACCAGCGAAACTAAACTCAAATCAAATCATAATCTATATATCATGCAGGATAAATTAAACAGGCCTTTGGTGGTAATAAGTATCATCCCACATATACTGTAAGCCTATTCTAAGAATTCTCTAGTAATTGTTGGAGATAAGTTGATAACCTTCATTTTTATTTTGTTAAACTTTACATTGTCTGAAGTAAATGTCTTTATATCAGTCAGTAAATATGTCAGAGTTTTTATTAAGTACAGAATAAAATAAAATAAACTCCTGTCATCTTAGGATTTTCTTCTTGTTCTTCAAAGGAGAAAAACCTCTTGATCATCATTGCCTTATAAAAAAAGGAAGAAAAAACATAAAATAAAAATCCCCTAACCTTCAAATAAGCATTAGGGTCAGAACATAACAAGAGTTGGTCAAGAAAGACCTGATAGGAAAAGAGAGGGATATAACCCAAGACTAGATGAAATAAGGTGTAGGATCCTGCCAGCTAGATAGCTGGTATTTCCAAGCCTGTACTCACTAAAAGTAAGCCCCTGAGGGTCCCAGTTGTAATAACAGTTAACATTATTGGCTGTGTTAATAACATTTAGCATATCTTCATGTTATCAATTAGTCTTTTTATTTATTTATTTTATTTTTTTTATGAAACCTATTTAAATAGGTAGTATTTGCTTCTCTCCCCCATCCTTTATTTATTAAAAACTTTTTTTAAATTAGGTTCTTTGAATAGGATTAGGTTGTTTGGTTCATATTATTCCCCCCTCTATTGAATGTTACAGGTCTATTGAATAAGATTAAAAATATTCTTTCTCATATATATATATATATATATATATATATATATATATATATATATATATATATATATATATATATATATATAATAACAATATAAAAATATTATATTCTTTAGAAAAAATTATTACAGAAATTCATAAGGCTTTTGAAGATTCCTGACTTTAAAAAATGTTATAGTTATTTGGATATGAAACGCTTTGGTCTTGATAATAATGTAAGTAACAGTCCTTCAACATTGCTCTTTTTCTGTAGTCTGTACACTAGTTTTGGCATTATGCCATTATCATTAGTTATTATAAAAACTATAGATTACAAAATTAATTCATAACACATATTAATGACAAATCAGTACTTTAAAATTCTACTTAGTCGACTTAAGAGTGTAAACTGTGACTTTCAGCTTTATAGTATCTCATCTAATACTGAAAGATGTTTAGACTAGAAAAAGTATCAAATGTCTAAGGAACACTGTGGCAATATTCAGAATAATTTTCATGGTTTTTGTGGTTCGGGGAATACTTGTTTTCGTTATTAGAAAAAGAATGATTGTTGATGAACCATTAAATTGTATTTACAAATCTATTTAATAGATTCCTTAAGTAAAAAAGAAACAAAACAAATCATGGGTAATTGGATTGAATATGTAAAAGACAATTTTCTATAGCTTCAAGATTACCCTTTTAATTTTTATTTATTGAACAAACACAAAAGATCCAATAGGACAATTTATCTTCAATTATTTGTTATTTATTTAAATTGATCTTCACTTACTAGTTAAAAGTTTCTCTTGGTTTTGCTGATGTTTTCAACATAATTTAAATTTATTCACAAGTCACTAGGATGTTTTGCATTATGCTAAGTAAACAACGGCAATTCTTTGATGTTTAAAAGAATTTTGTTAGTGAGTGGAGGGAGTATATATTTCGTATGGATACGGTATGTTGGTATCCATCAAGACTTTTACTTGTTAAAACAAACAGTTTATTATTTAACTTCACTTACACAAGAGAATGTTTATGCTTTTAAATTGTTAATACTAATGCTGTTCATATCCAAAATGTAGATTTAATACACACAAACTACTTATTGTAAACAAATTAATGGATGTTATCAAGGTACTTACCCAGAACAAACATGTCATCAAACCGTCTCTTGGGCCGTGTAGGAAATGTTAAATTGTATTGGTAGATCAAGAGATCTTACTCAGTAACATAGTAAAGAGTGAGTTTGCTTGAAACTGTTGTCACACAGATTATTCCTTGTAATTATTATTATCACTACTCTCTTCACGTCGGTTAGATGGTTGTATATTATACTGTCTCCACTTGCTTTGCTCAGCGCCTCTGCTCTGATGGGCCATGAAGCTATATATTTGCGAAGTTGTGAAGAAGCCTCCACTCACTACTCTCTCATCGGTGACTTGGCGTCGGATTTCGCAATTATCCGAATATGATATTTTCGTAGGGTTTGAAATTACGTTTTTGACAATAATTTCGTTATTTGTTTTCGCAAAGAGGTAGGGTTGATACCATTACATTACCATTGTTAGATTATAAGTGATTAGAGAGCGTATTAACAGTTACTGTGCTCAATTCATAGTCATCTTCAATTAAATTTTAACAAATCATTTTAAAATTTGCTTGACCCAAGATTACTCTATTTCTGTGATGGGACACTCTAAATCAAGACCATTAGCAAATATTTAAATTAGCTTCGCCCCAACCTGTTTACTCTATTTCTGTGATTGTACAATCTAAAGAAAGACCATTAAATGTTGTAATTATCTTATATAAATTGGATAGGCCTACTGTATATATTTTTAATTTTGTATTTTCCTGATAATTTTTGATTTAAATGAGTTTTTCTATCAATAATTTTTATTTATAAATCAAAATGTGTTATGGCTATAGCATACTTAGTAAAATTATCCTTTGCAATAAAATTAGTAAAAAGTGTTTAGTTTTTTTCTAAGGGTGTTTTAAAGAATAATTTGAAGTAGAGCTTAAAACATATGTAATATAATATGAATAGATGTCAGATTCGTTTTGCTATTAAACAACATTTGTCTTTGATATGTGGCTTGGCACATTTGTTTACGCCTTTTACTGTTCTTCCACCATAATTTGATCAAAATAGCATAAATCAGTTTTAATATATTCAATCTTCTAAGATGTTAGTCTATGATTCATTATTTCACTTTTTTACCATTAATTTATATACAGACAGATGAACATCCTTTCGAAATTCATTTTAAGAACTCCCCACAAATATATATTTACAACTTTAAAAACTTTGAAGTCTACTTTTTTTTATGAAAGTAATTTTTGTATGTGAGAAAGTAATTTCAGATTATTTCTTGAAGAGAAATATCACAAAACATCTAACATCATGTGACACCATTATTATTCAGCCATTTAGAAAATTGTTATGTATTAAAATAAAATTGTGTTTATAAAAATTATTACAATCAACTATAGAAAGATTGTTTTTGTTTTGCTGTTAAATTTCGAGTAAAGCAGAACTGAGTAACAGGTCTATTTATGCTTTACAAATAGATTACACACTATATTTTGATATAAAGAAACTATCTAAAACATTTATGACACACAAGGCTATTTAAATTCTTTTACACTGTTTGAGTTGAATAATAATTCTGTGACATTATTTACAAATTTTACAATCATTGTAAAAATATGTATTTGTTACCATACTATTGTTTCAAAACACTTCCTTATCTTTGTATTCAGTCCTAAATGACAGCTGTACCATTATGAGATCATATGAACAAATAAACAACTTAGCAAAAAAGGAAGTGTGACACAATTATCTGTGATTTGGTTGAGAAATGATCTTTCATTAATTACCTAATGAAACCTAAGTCATTATTTCTTTGTTATAATATATTGATCTAAATAGTATAGAAATAATTAACTGTGAGGTCAAAATGTATTTTAAGTTTGTCATAGACATATTTATTTTGAGGTCTTCTGAGTTAATATAAGTGGTTTAGGTAATGATATCTGTCTCCATTTGTAAAATTTCTGATTACAATTAACTAGACACTGCCATCATTCATGAGTGTATAAATCATATGAATAAAGCCCTCCAGGGGTCACCTATAGTGAGTACAGATGAGGCGTTCTTTCTTCATGTAGTTCTGGGCTAAATCCCTCTCTTTTTTATTATAGTATGTCTCTCTTCTTCTTAACCAACTCTTGTTCTCTTCTGACCCTTGACACTATTAGAATTTCGAGGGCTAGAGAGTCTTTTATTTATGCTCTTTTCTTCCTTTTTTTATGTGATGATCTAAAATGCTAAAAATGTAACCTAAAGATTTTCGGCTGTCATTCCAGTAAATCATATCAATAACAAGTAAAGTTGATTTCTTGCCATCATGGTACTTACCAGTCCCTGTCCTATAATGTTTTACAAACAGACCCTTTAAATATAATGCCAAAAAATTGATTTATTTAGGTTTATTGGAATGTTAAATTGTAATGGTAAATGTAACGGGTGTATATATTGAAGAATATCCAATTGATTCGCTCAAGACAGTGTCTCTGCCCTGGCTGGCCTTGAAGTTGTACATATGAGGAGCCTCCACTCACTATGCTGGTGTAGGTAACAGCCCTGCTGGATCTTGTAGCAATACAAATATCACATTTTCTTGGGACATGAGAGTTCAAAATAACATTTATCATCATGCAGGATTGGTACCATTACATGCAGAATTGAAATTTGCAATTTTTTATCAAATTTAATGTCTTTATAAAGTGTATAATACATGAGAGAGATGAACAAGAAAATGTTTAAAATGGCCGCTATTTTTACATTTTCAATTAGATTTTTCTGAATTTTAATATGAGCACACTGCATTTCCTATATTAAATTTCATGTTCTTATCTTAATATTTGTGGCTGCTATCATGCTTACGTTCAAACGACGGACAGATGGTATGTCTTGAAAATCACTTTTTCTGTTTCCTGAGTCCATGAAAGGTGAAGATCAGTCAAAAAACTATTGATGAAATTCTTTTTTTTAATCAAACTTACCCTATATTTCATATACTGGGTAAATAAAAGGAAACAAAGTTGTGACAATCATATGAAAATTATATGATTTTAAAAGCAAAAATTACCATTTGTGATTAGAAGAAAGTACACATTTTATGAAGATATGAAGTATATAATTGTAACTGAAATTATTCTAACTGAAACTTGTTGTTCTAACTGAAATGTAATGCTAAAAAGTGATAAGCCATCAATATAGTTAGAGGTACTTTAATTTTTATTTGTGATTATCATTGATTAAACCATCATATATGATCCCATCATACATTAAAGGGCCATCCATACCCATAGCAAAAGTATTCCCATGCGCCAAATTTGATTAAAAATTGGTCCACTTGTTTGGTCTCTAGAGCACTGCATATACGTCCGACTCCAAACGGATTGATCCCCATAAAACTTGACATCTATTTGTTGACCCATCACATAACTTTTCTATACTATATATGTGAGAAAGTAAACAAAAGGTTCCATATAAATATAAATAATTATATGAAAAAAAAAAGTATAATATTTATTGAATAATTATTTATGAATAAATGTTTATATAGACAAAACAAGCAAGAAAGCAATTCACAAGGCTTTTAGATAAAGTAAGTTCGATATATTAATTGTGTTTACAGATGTTATAATGCCTTAAAATATTCTAAGGTAATAAATGGGTTTTTAAATTGACAAATGATATTAGTATATGGGTCATTCTCCAGAAAAGGGCAGATTTGATTTAAAAAATATAATAATCCAAAATTTTCATATTTTTATGTTATAAATTTTTATGGGGCACAGCTTTTACTGTATAACACTATTTCATAAATGGTTCTGTAAAAAAAAAGTTTTTTTTTAGTTTAAAAAATCTTTGTTTATTTTTGTTGGTAACGGAGTTGAGGCGAAAGTAACGGAGTTGAGATTTTTGTAAAGAAAACAGTTTTATTACAAAAAAGGCCTATTATACATCATCAAAATAAAAAGTAAACACTTCATTTTTCTTTAATCTTTACTTCAAAAACATTTTAACTCTTTTATCAATGTCACTGAAGCGTTTTAGCTTGAAGTGACGGTTCGACACAGGAATAGGTGGTTCTGGGATGACACAGAATATTTCACTGGTTTTTATTTCTTGTTGATCTGGTTTTGTTGGCCAAAACAGCTTCTCTCCAGTTTTGTTCATGAAGTTGACAGTAACAAATTCTCCATCTTTTGATTCAACAATTCCTAAAAACAAAAGTATCAATAGTTTTTGGAACACACAATAGTAAAATTAAGCTGTTGTAAACACAAATATATAATTGTGTTATATGATTTGTATTTGTTAATTAGTTTGGCTGCAAAATTGTTTAACTTACAGGTAAAATATTAATCTACTAACCTGGATACCAAGTGTCATCATATATCACGCCAACCCAATCCCCGATATTTACAGCTTGTTTGGAGTTTGTATTAACATCTTCATCATCATCGTCATTTTCACTGTCTGTGTATACATTTTCATACTTCACCTTTTGAAGTTTTGTTTTAGCTGTAAAGTTAGTTAAGGAATTTTTTTAACACAAATCTTCAGTAGTCTACACATTTTGAAAGTGCATGTAAATACATACATGACAGTTGTTAGATAGTGTAGTTCATAGCCTGTAAAAACATAAATGAATAGAATAAAAATATACTAAAATTCTAAGGATATTTATATGACACATAGCAAAAATAAAAGGATACAATCTGCTGAAGATAGTTGAATTTTGCCAAGGCCAAAATGTTTGCAGACTTCACTTGGTTTACATTTGAAACAACTCAGAGACCTTGCTTGTAAGTCTTCATTCGGTTTAGTCCAGACCACTTGATGCACTTTCAATGTCCCTACAAATGCTTCCAGAGTTGGAATTTTTTCATATAGAAAAATTGATTCCTCTTCTATGTCAAAGATTTCAATTCCTTTACAGAATTTCTTCATTTGAACCATGAAACTATCAAAAGTTGAAATGTCTTGGCCCTGTGCCACAAGGCCATCAGCGGTACGTTTGAGGCACCCTCCGATTCCATCAGGGGCCCCTTTTCCGTGGCCCGCTTCCGAGTAGTGCCACTGAATTATCTTTGCACCAAACATTTTAGATATTTGGGTTTTTATCAAATAGAACATTTTCTTGTTTCTGTACTGATTTGTTACACTATCACTGAGAAAATGCACTTCCTTCAGATTTGGTACCATTTTTTTTGCCACCTCTGCAATTGGTTTTAAATGAGCACATATCGCGGAAGAATCATGCCTGAGACTGGCAGAAACTGTACATAAACTTTTTGTTTTGACTTTATTCGATTCTTTGCACAGGTAATACAACACAACAGTGTGAAGCGAGATCTGAGGTTTGGACCCTCCGAAATGTGCAGACTGAATTTCTTTGCCGTATTTGCAGCCGTAGTTTTCTGAAAAGTCTACGTGAATTAAAACTTGTTCAGATGAAAGATGTTCCTTAATGTGGTCTACAGCTGCATGTTGATGTTTGACATTATTGACATGAATCATAAACTTAAAAATGGATTTCTCCAGTCGTGAAAAAGCGTCTTGTTTAGTAGTTGCTATAGATTCTTTCACTGTTCTTCTACATGTTTTTTTCTTTCCTTTTACTAAGATGTCAGTTTTTTTTGAAAACCATTGTTCAAAATTAACTTCTTCTCCAGAATCACATTCAAGAGTTTGTAATTTGTTATTTTTGCACTTTTTGCAAATTCTTGACAAACATTCTTCTTGTAAATGTTCATTTTCACAACATAGAGTTTTACAAACTTCTCTTGGGGAACTCTCTTTGATCACCTTGGTATGAAACAGTTTACTTACTAACAGTTTCATGTTTTCATGAACAGTGCACAGACAAGTGTCTCTATCAGTGACCTTTGGCATTAGGATCCAAAAAGGCCTAAGCTTACAAAACGAAGCATAGCTCAATTTGTATTGAGGGTTTTCAGATTGGAATATCTTGTGTAGATTAGACAAAGAATCATTAAGGTACCTCTTTTGCCGTTTTATTTTGTTACGTGTCACTGTATCTTTGGCTCCAGGACACATTCGGCTATGTTCATCTTTCTCTAAAAACTCCCTCACACATTTAGATATTGACAGTGAAAAATTGATTCGTTCTAGGTTTTGCTTCCTGTTGCTTGTAGCACGTCTCACCGTTTTGAACGATAATGTTTTGCTAAGTTCAGTTATAAATCTGTACTTTTTTATAATTTTACCAGCTGCACTAACAACAACTTTTTTGTACATCGTATCATTTTTAAAATTTTCTCTTAATTGCTTGGATAAAACTTCCCCATACAATAGCTTCTTTTTGACAATGGGTGAAACATTCTGGCCACTAATCAGCGAAGTCACATTTTTTGTTGGAGTGTCCATTGTAGATTTTTTTAACCTATTTGCTCTCTTTCTGTATTTTTCAACATTTTTTTTCTCCTTTTTTAGCCTTTCTTCTAGTTCTTTGATTTTAGTTTTCAGTTTTCGTGTATTTCGTCTTCTTTTATGCCTATTGATCCTTTCTCGGTTGTGTTCGTTAACAGGTGGAAAATTCATGGATGGAGAGGGTGGAGGAGAATTTTCTTGCATCATTTTCTCTAACTCTAACTCCTTTTTATTTTTATTATACAACTCTTGGCTGCTTTTACACCACATTTTCCTAATTTTTCTCTTTTCACGGTCACTTTTTTCGTTGATAGATTTTATTTTTCCAGCTGCTTTCCTGGCATGGTACCGTTCTCTCTCCTTTCTTTTTGCTTCCTCATACCTAACTGGGTCATTTTTAATATTCTCTCTTAGTTTTCGCATACTTTCCTTTTTCTGTTTGTTAACGGCTGCCTCCTTTCTTGGTCGTTTCGATGCATTGCTACTCTTTTTAGTTTTAGCCATCTGATTCACTAAAAAAAAAAAAAAACACTGATTTAATGTCAAAATTTTTAACTGTTTCAAAATAGGCTGATGCTCAACTGTAAGAAGCATCCCAACTAAAGAATTTCAAAAAATAATGGTAATTTACATAATTTTCCTTAGGGGTCCATGACAGTAAAATGTAAAACGGTAAAAATTTTGCCTATCATAAAATGATATCTTTAAAGTAACCTGTATCACAAATATTATGGCCTAGCTTTACCATAAAAAACTATAAACATATCCAAATAGCTTACAATAATAGTACCTTTCTTAGAAAATGCTATCTTTAATTTTAGAATCTTAAATGAGCTCTAAATCTTCTCTAAACTCAAATGAAATAACACTTATGAAAGTTAAATTTTTTTATTTTCAAGTTCTCAGAAAATAGGTTAAATTAGCCTTATAAAAGCAGGTTATTACTTGCAATTAATAGAATACTCAGTGTTGAAAAAGAAACTAGTTAAAGGATACCTTACAAAGCTTCGGATATAAATCTCAACTCCGTTACTCTTTCTCAACTCCGTTACTTAGATCAGTAACGGAGTTGAGGGTAACGGAGTTGAGGAATTTTTGAAAAATGATGAACCACATGGCATCAATTGAGGTTAGTAACTAAAGTCTTAGCTCTGAATGTGCAGGTTCAATATCTTATTCATGTAGACAAACAATAAAGCAATTAATATTTGTCACTTACCTTTCAAGCTAAGTAACGGAGTTGAAAACTTGTAATGTCCAAGTGAACTTTGAATCTTTTTTCAACCAATCACTCAACTTTACACTTCACAAAAACACACAGCCTCTCTACTCAGTCACAAAATGGCTGCCTTCTTTATGTTAAGTGAAGAAAATGGACAGATGCTACTACCTGTGAGTAATTCTTTGAACTATAATCAGTGGTAACGGAGTTGAAAACTGCACTCAGGGACAAAAACTAAACAATTTTAAGATACTTTGTTTTATATTTTTTTATTTTGAAAAATAACTTTAAAAAAAATAAACTAATTTAGTATTAATTACTGAAGTTTCTGTGAAATTAAAAATATGATTTATATTTATTTTTTTGAAAAACACATTTGAAATCATGGGAGGGGACAGTCACGGAGTTGAGGTTTACACCATAAAAATAATTTAAAATGGTGTTGGATTTAAGTTTTAAACCAAATTAAAAATATTTTAAGATGCTATTAGTATTATAGTAAGCAATACAAATAAAAATATTAAATAATATTGAGAAATATGTTTAAAATCCTACGAGGACTGAAATCTGCCCTTTTCTGGAGAATCACCCATATGCAAGTAGTAGTAAACCAATCTGCAAACAAATAGAAAAAAACATCTAGTGTCTAAGTAAATATTTTTCTAAACATCATTAGATAATGAAGTAGGGTAGGCCTACTTCAGTTTCATGCAAAAATTATGTTCATAATGAAACATTGAGAAAGTTTCTGACAGGAATGTTATTCCATGTTAACTGAAGTTATAATTTTTTTTTTTTTTTTGACTTGTTTCTGTAAAACATAATCTTTAGATTTTACTTGCATGATATATTTTTTAACTTAGTCCTGATTTGCACATAAAAAATCAACATTTTAATAGTTATTAAATAAATACTGTAAATCAATCCTTTCAAAGCTATTAATTTTATATCAAATAAATATATATACAAACAATTTTGAAAAAGTATTGTTAGATTTTGGTCCCTTCAGAATTTATGGGGAAAAACATGGAAAAGTATTGTTAGATTTTGGTTCTTCCAAAATTTATGGGGGAAACATAGGTTTGTGTTTTAATATAGACTTAATTTAATTATTTTTTGAAAACGTGGATATGGTAGTAGCAAATTATTTTCGATGACTCTCTATACAGTGTCAGGTCATTATTAGCTTGTATATTTGAAGTTTAATATTAAACGAGATTAAATAATAAATGTTTTATTTTTAAATTAGGAACTTCTATAATTGCTTGTTAAAAGTAGAAAATAAAAAATTCTGTATAAGAGAAGATAAAATTTCATGAAATTCATTAATGACTTCCCCAATTATCTTTTTTTTTTTTCAATCTAGAAAAGGATTGGGGAAGAACTAGCCATACTTTGTATCTATGGCTATGTAAAACTCAGTATGTTATGGCTATGTATGGCTCAGTAATGTTTAGGAGTTCAAAGAGTGTGGACGTATTGCGGCGAACCGGTCTCTTATCTTGTCAGATAACATAAAGGCACAGTTATAAGTTTATGTATTAGTGGTTCTTCTGGATTTCTTATAGCTGCATTTGGAATACGTTATTGGAGTTATTGTTACTTAGCAATGAGTGGAAAGTGTAAACAGTGTTGTAATAAAATTACAAGTAAACAAGCGAAAATACAGTGTAGTGCCAGTTTGTATTCCATGGCAGTTGTGTTAATTTATCTGAGGAGGATATCACCTTTATTGCAACTGAATGTGAAATCTGGAGATGTGACACGTGTTCCAAAGAACGTCGGAAGAGTATGAGAGCAGAATCTGAATTATCCAAGAGTGACTATTATCCCAACATAATAGATGTGATTGCGATACTTCAGGAAATGAGGTTAGAGAACAAAGAACAAATAAAACACTTAGAAGCAGATCTGGGAAAATCGGTCGAAAGCTGTTATGAAAAAATCGAAGAATTAACAAAGACTGTAAAGAAACAAAATGAAACTCTAAAGGCATTTGAGGAAAAGTACAGCGAATCGCTAAAGGAAAATAAGAAGCTTCAAGTGAAGATTGTTGAGCTCGAAATGCGACTGGACGACATGGAACAATATAGCAGAAGAAATTTGTTAGAAATAAATGGTATTCCAGAAACAGAGAATGAAAATGTTCTAGATATAGTCAAATCAATAGGAAGCAGTCTTGATTACTTAATATGTGATGAAATGATTGACGTTTGCCACCGGTTGGGACAAAAAGGACGTGACAGACCGAGGGGAATCATAGTTAAATTTACTAGGCGCTCTGTGAAAGAGGTACTTCTTCAGAAGCGTAGGGTTAAACGGAATCTTAATACAAAGGACATTGGTATCACCGACAGACCTGCAGAAATCATTTATATAAGTGAGAGTCTAACTCAATTAAGAAGAAAAATATTCAACGCAGCAAGAGAACTCAAGAAAGAAAAATGTTACCAGTTCCTGTGGATACGCAACGGCAGAATATTTCTACATACACAGGAGGGAGCAAAGGTGATAGTACTGACAATGCTGGATCAAGTGGCAGCCCTACGAAATGCAACCACGATTTCAACAACTAGCTAAGTTAATCAATCTTTCATTGTATGTCATCAAAAATTAGTAATATTGTTTAATTGAATAGTTAAATGAGTTTTAGTTTGTTATTTTCAGATAAAATAAGTTTCTTATCAAGTAGTTGTAAGCATAAACATAGTAATCGTCTAAGTTGTAGCTATAGTAAATTATGCCAATAACAAGTACCGAAAATATTTGTTTAAGATTTAAAAGCAATCTATTTGAGGATTTCATAGACCATTTTATAATAATCCAGCAAAACATATGTAGTATGCGAAAGAACTTTGATGTATTTACTCTTTATCTCCAAACTCTAGATAAAAAGCCCGATATTATAATTTTAACTGAAATATGGATTGTAGATAGTGAACTAAATAAATATAACCTGCCTAGATATAACTTGTTTGCTAAATGTAATCATAACAATCGAGCAGGGGGGATTGCGGTATTTATATCCGACCGGTTCTGGTGTCATGTGATGCCCGAACTCGGTATTAGTACAGCTGACTGCCTTCACTTGCAAATTGAAATCACTCATAATATAATTTTTGATTTGATAGCAATTTACAGGCTTCAAGAATTTAGTGCTGAGAGTTTTGTAAATGAATTAAATAATAGTTTAAATAAGGTTAAAAATAAGAACTTGATTATAAATGGAGATATAAATATAAATACTTTAGAACATTCCCGTGTATTAGATAATTACCTGCTGCATATAGCGAGTCATGGCTTGGTTTCACTTATAAAGCAACCCACAAGAGTAACAATGAGCTCATGTACGTGTATAGATCATATTCTATTAAGGAGTGCTCTAAAGCTAGGTGTTGAAAATATCAGTTGGGTGGTTGAGACGGGTGTAACAGATCACAGGATGACTGTTGTTTGTCTTAAATTAGATATTATTAGTAGAACTGAATATAATATAAATTGTAAAATAAAATTAGACTATAATTTATTTAAAGAAAAAATAAAGGAAGTTTCCTGGGATGAAGTATACTCAGCAGATAATGTTTCTTTAGCTTTTAAGAGATTATAAGTAGATTTAAACAATGTATTGCTAATTCATATAGGCCTAACTTTGTTAATGATAGGAACAGAAAACTCAAACCCTGGTTAAATAATAAATTATTAAATATGGTAAAGATAAAAAACAAAAAACTCAAAAGGTGCAAAAATCATCCGCATAATTTGGAAATGAAACGTAACTACAATGTCTATAAAAATAAATTACTAAATAAAATCAGGGAAACTAAAAATGGATACTATAGTAATGTGTTAGTAAGGGATAATCAAATGCCTAAAAAACAGTGGGACACTATAAAAGAGATTATAGGGGAATCGAGGAAATCGGGTTGTCATATAACCTTAAAAGATGTAAATAATGAAATTGTTAGTGACCCTATTCAAGTTGCCAATAAATTTAATAAATATTTTTGTTCATTAGCTTCTGAGCTAAGGGAGAGTATTAAGGGAGATAGGAGGCTTGACTCTGAAAAGGAAAGCGAGTATCTAAATATGTTTAAAACACAGCCTCTATTGAATTCTTTATTTTTTTACCCAACTGTAAAACAGGAAGTAAGTGATATAATAAGAAAGTTAAGTAATCGAAAAGCCCCAGGATATGATGAAATTTCACCTGGTATTATAAAGATAGCTGAAGAATATATTATTGATGTCATGGTATACTTAATAAATTTTAGTATGAGTACAGGGGAGTTCCCAAACGAATTAAAAACAGCCATTGTGATTCCATTATTTAAAAAGAATGAAAAATTTGATCCAAGTAATTATAGACCCATATCGCTTTTATCCATATTTTCTAAAATATTTGAAAAAATTATCAAAATCAGACTTGTCAGTTTTCTCGAACAAAAACATTTTTTCAGTAATAATCAATTTGGGTTTAGACAAAAGTTAAGTACAGATTCAGCATTATTAAATTTCATGGGGGAAGTGTATACAGGGATTAATGAGGGTAAGAAGTGTGCTGGTATTTTTGTAGATGTGATGAAGGCTTTTGACACCGTAGACCACACTATCTTATTAAATAGACTCCAAGAGGCTGGAGTTAGGGGAGTTCCGCTTTTGTGGTTCTCTTCTTTTCTGAGCGGCAGGATCCAACGTACTAGAGTGGACAGAGTGACAAGCGATCAAGGGTCAATAGAATATGGAATCCCTCAGGGTTCAGTTCTCTCTGGCTCACTATTTTTAATATATGTAAATACTTTATGTAATGGACGTTTTCGAGGGAAATTAGTTTCCTTTGCCGATGACACGGCATTGTATTATAAAGCTGATACACTTAACAATTTACAGTTGAATATGCAGTCTGACATTAGGGCTCTATGATGGTGGTTTGCTAACAATTTCATGATAATGAGCCCTAAAACTCAATATAGTTTTTATTTAATTTGACTAGGCCAGTCTCTTTTAATAGGCCATTAAAATACCACGAAATAAGTTGTTCTAATTCAAAATGCATTTGCTCAGAAATTGAACAGGTTAAGGAAATTAAGTATTTGGGACTATATGTTGATGCAAAAATTAATTGGAAAAGTCAAATTAATTACTTGAAAAATAAATTAATTAAGCGCATTAGAGTTGTTTATATGTTATCCTTTGTATGTAATAAACAACTTCTCAGAACAGTATATTATGCAATAGTAAACTCAATTATAGAATATGGGTTTGCCATCGCCTCTTTACATTGGAACTGATTCACCCGACTTACAAAAAAAACCAACACTTCTCGGCGTTTGGTCACACCAAACGCTGAGAACACTTCCCCGCACTTCTCCCGGACCTCAGTGCCGGAACCCTGGGCCAACAAAACACCTACATCTCCCCTTACTGTCGAACAGTAAGGGCAGCTCGCTGATTGGTCCAGGCTCAACTCGCGATAAACCGCGAAACACACTTTCGCTAAACTCAAAAGTTCAGACTATGCGACCCAATCACAGCACGCTACACCACCCCTGCTTCTAGCCAGCCTGTGATTGGATCGCGTCATAGTGAAAGTAGAACAATGGCTTTTCCATTGTTCTACACTCCATAAGACTATATAAACTGTAGTTTTCTCAAAAAAATTCATCAGATCTCATCGTGTTCTTCTCAGAACACGACCTTTCTTATAACACACTCAGATCCTCCCGAGGAGTCTGAGTTCAAAACCTTTCTGGTTCTCACTACTTTACCAGCAGACAGAGTTATTCAGAGTTGACAACCAAAGTCGCATATTATCTTAAATTCAAACTTTGTTCTTTTTTCTTATTCTTAAAATTCATCAACTCGCCTCCCGTCAGGGAAATAGCTAAATAGGGGAAACCCGGCGAGCTACTACCTTCACCGCCTCCCGTAAGGGAAATTCAGTAGGGTAGTGGTTACCCGGCGGACCCCTGTGCTATATGCCGGGGAGGCGAAACAATCAGCAGCGTCGAGCGGTACGGCGCCTGCAAAGAAAAGTTAGCCGTGAGTTGCGGAAGTCTACGGCCCATCATTCTGGGGCAATCTTGAACGGACCTTCCAAGGACCAAACTCCGTCTCCGCAACTTTACGGACCTTTTCAGGGCCAAACTCTGGCACCGTGCCCGATGTGGCGAAAACCTACACCCATTACCGCCATACCTCTTCCTTACTCCTATACCATCCCCAACCTCCCGTATTATGATCCCCGAGCCCCGTACTATTTTTACTTTTAAACTTTAGAACCTGATTCTTTCACCATTCCCCGCTCCAAAAATCCATCACCGGCTAGACAGCCGACGTACACCACCACCTACTTTGCCTATTCACTTCATAACGACAGAGCGAGCCGACGTCAGGTTAATAGTATGGGGAGGGGCGTACACTACGAATTTAAGGCCATTAATAACTATTCAAAAAGCTTTTATAAGATAAATTATGCACAAGAAAAGAATAGAACATACAGCACCTCTTTTTAAATGTTTAAAAATTCTACCTCTCAGGAGTTTATATGTGTTTAAGGTTTTACGTATGTTTTTTGATAGAAGTGGAAATGGTAATACAGGCAGGAAAAATAGAATAGGCGCAATAAGAAACAGATTTGACAGAACTATCCCCATGCCTAACTTGTCACATTTTAAAAAGTTTTATATATTTCTGGCACCAAAATGTTTTAACTGTCTGCCTTTAAACATAAAAACTTCTTGTAACAGAATTCAATTTGCCAAGAGTTTGTGGGAGTATTTACTAGAGATAGAAAATGTTGATTATTTTTTCAATACTATTAATTAGAAATGTTAGTATTATGTTGTATATTAAGTAAAGTGAATGAAGTGTAATTCAGAAGAGTTAATCATCTGTTTTAGTGCTTTGTTATTTTGTTTTGTGTGTTTATTATATTATTATTTGGCTGGTTCGCTGCCTTCCAATACTCATTGAAACTATATTGATCCTTAAGAATATTAAATCCACCTTCACAGGTAAATAACCTAGGTGGTTATTATTTCTATCCTATGCATATGTAAAATGTGGTATTGTATTTTGTATTTTATAATGGAAGAAATAATAAAGATTTTTCATTTCAAAAAAAAAAAAAAAAAAAAAAAAAAAAAACATATTTTTTGTGTACATCTTTCTGTTCAAATTCAAAATGATAATTTTATAAAGGTTATAACATACAAAAAAAATTTTTCCTCCAATCTCACTCAATTTAGTTTTATCTGAAGTTTTTTATTTAAACATAATTATTTTTAAAAAACAAGTTGATAGGTGTCATACCATGGTACCCAATTTATACATAGTTTCACTGAAACTCATTACTATGCAAATGAAGCTGCCTCCATTATACTTTTGTGTCAATGACTCAACGTTCTCATAGATGTGCAGCTCATGTTGGTGACTTCCGTTAAAATTTTATTGGTTACCCCCATAATGATTTTTTTTAATGATATGAAATCTAGAAAGTTGGTGTTAGTACAATTACATGCCAAATTAAAATATGAAATTGTTGATCTCATTTAGTTTTTTGTTGAACTACTTAAGAAAATATGTTTGAAAAACCTTCATAAGTAGTTGAAAATAAACCACCTAAAATATTTTAAGTTTTTGAATTGAATAGGTTTCTGTATGGTGATTAGGTTATATTAAGATGAGAGTTTAAGGGGTTAAATCGACCTTGGGCACCATGACCATTGGCCTATTGTGAAACTAAGCCTACTAATTCTAGCCTAGTAGATGAATCCCCTTTATATGTTTTAGTAGTCAACTCGTTAGCTTGTCCAATGAGAGTTCACTACGAGTTTGGAAGCCGAAAACCCTATGCCTCTTATTGACAAGAGCCTCACAATGAAAGATTATGTAGTCTGTGGTATCCTCACTCATCCTGCACAGTTTCGTCATGCTCCTAACCTGCCCAAGTGCGCCCTCAGACTGTATGTGTCTGAGTTGTCTCCAGCTCAAGGTCAGCAGCACTAAAACAGCTATAAATCTCGGCACACACTCTGCTTTGTACTGACATCATTTGGACAAATCTCCTCATTAAATAAAAAACATTGCTGTGGTAGTTATTTTGAATACCCAAACTGAAAACTCGGTTCATAATCACAATGAAAAAAATGTGTTTTACATAATTTAATCACTTTATAGTACAGTAGACTCTCATAAATCTGGACTATTGTGGCGGACGGCCGGTCCGGATTCCGAAAAATCCAGATTTCCTGGAGTCGGAGATAAGTCGGCTGTGATGCCGATATGAACGGTGATTAGCCGCACATGCAATCGCTACCGGCCTGTGCCGATACTCAACGACACTTGTTACACTCTGACACATTAACTAATGGTACTGTTACTGTATTGTACATAATACATTTCTGGACTGCAATGTAAAACACAGGGTAGGGCGTGACAATGCCCTACCCCTCCTCAGCCATGCGGAAACTTCCACTGCCCGTGAATCAAAATACGTCATTCATGCAATACGCGTGAAAATTGAAGGCTCCGGATTTTCGTGATCCGAATTTATGAGAGTCTACTGTATTTGTTTTGTGAATTATATATATATACAAATTATATAATTCACAAAACATATATATATATATTGACTATTCAGGATTAAAATTTTAGAGTTCGAAGTCTAAAATTATAATTTTGTACGTAACTTGTTATTTGTATTGTACAGAGTTAGAGCTGTTATCTTTAGGTTAGGGTTTGGAGAACCGTGATCTGGACATTTTGACATATTGTACTTACTTTTTGTTACTTGCATCATCATCATCGTCAGCATGTAATTAAGTCATAATTTATGGTATTTTAGTAAAATTATTACAAAAACATGGCTAAAAAGTTGTTTTTTAAAAGTCTAGAGAAACTTAGTTGATTAATAAATTTATCCAAGTGATAATGCTTAAAAACAACCTTTGTACCATTATACGGAATTGAAAAAAAATCTGACAAAAATTGTGATCACTAGAGTGGCAATAAATATACATACTGTATAACCTTTTCAAAACATGTCCTATCAGTGCATATTTCATACTCATAGGTTTGGATGTTACTGTAGGCACAGCTGTAATTATTAATTTCACTATATATCAATTTGCTAATTCACAAAAATTAATTTTTCAACATACAAATTTCGGTTTATTTGGTTTTACCTGTCAGGGATTTTGGCAGGAGTCTACCTGTATAGTAAACCCAAGTACAGAATGGATAATCAATAAATACTATACTGAAAGTGATTAATTGTTTGTTGAAGGGCTCAGATTTCATTCTGTAATCTATATTAATGGATCTGTAGGGGGTTCAAGTAATTAGCAGCAGTAAATATAGCTGAGTGTTTTCATACAATTGTTTGAATTGACAATTGATATGCACTTGCATTGTTTGACATTTCTTTTGTTTTTGTTTGTTATGATGCTATTGTGACTATTCTGCCTTTCTTACATTTGTTCTAATTTCAAATACATAAAGATTTGTACAATATCTACACAAAAATTTGTTTATTAAAAAATGTTCACAAAGAAGCACAATCAATATTTTATAACCGTTAGTTACTCGATCCACCTGCTTTATTAATGGCCTTGAGTTTCTTGAATAATTATTTATACTCATTTATGAAGATGTGTTTATACAGATAATGCAAACAAGCAATTCTTGGTTATATAAAACAAACAAGGTTTTTAAGTGGCTTGAATATAAATATATGTTATGATTGTAGACATTGTATATCCTTAAAAACCTCTTAAAGAAAATGTTGTGTCAAGAATAGGTTATTAGATTGTCAAATGATATTATTAGTATTAACAAAGAGTTGTTTAAACTTCAAACAAACAAAAATAGAAAGTCATTTTTAAAGTCAACTTATCGCAAATCACTTAGTGATTAGGTAAATATTATTATAACATTTTATGGTCATTTTAACATGGTTTTTGTTTGTTTTTCATTGTCATATAAACATTATTACCTTAATTAATTCATGAAGGTAAATTTGTAGGCATCATTGTTTATAAATATATGTTTATAAAGAAACGTTGAGAAGGTTTAGACATGAATGGTTTTCAGTTTTAAGTGATAAATTTATTTGAATTTGTCTTAACTGTTATGAAGCAAATAATTTGTCTTAATTGTTGTTAATAGCCAATTGTTGGTTGCACTTGCATGATGTTTATTGAAATTTATTGTCTGTACAAGTTCACAATAAATTTGGCCTTTCTAAGTCGTTATTTAAAAACAAAAATTTTATGAAAATACAGACAATAAAAATACAAATAAATCTAAAACCTGTAGTCGAATTTTGGGATTCCTGGGATTTGTGGTGGGGGGGGGGTGATAAAATTATGTGTTTAAGTAACAGCGACTTCCATAAAATAAGAAAATTTAGACAAATGAAGTTGCTTAGAAATAATTGTATTATTAATTTAATTTTTTTTAGAAACAATTATTTTTAAAGTCTATAATTATGCTAGTTACCATAAAATTGTATGATTTTATATTGCTCAATATATTTTTAAGTATTAGTGACTTCCAGAACATAAGAAAATTTAGACAAATGAATTTACTTAGAGATAACGTTATTATTAATTAAATTTTAAGTTCTATATAGCTCAATATATTTGAAACTTAACCCTTTATTTATATGGAAACTTTTCTGATTATCTCTAAATTAATATTGTAACAAGAAACAATCAAATTTTATTGAGATAGCAGTTAATTTTCACCAAATTCATCAATAACCTTTCTTAATTATAAATTTGTTCATTCTAGAAGAACGTGGGAGGATAGGAGATAGCCACAATAGTTATTTGTATTGATTTATAACACATTTTATTGCTCTTTCTGGGGAGCGTGAAGGACCATAGCTGGATTTGTATCTTTTTTCACATAATCTTGAGTGCATGTACTAGTAGTATAGTAGGTATAGGGAATGGGGTTTCTGGCGCAGTCTTAACATGAGAGAGATAGGGAAATAAAATGACGAGTTCAAAGACTAGGGATCCAAAGAACCTTGTTCTTCCAAACAATAACTTTAAGGTCAAGTTTTCTTGCAATTTTTTTTTTTTTTTCATGATTCAAAGAAAAAATGTTTAAGATATCTGTAAAATCTATGAAAATTTTTTTGTAAAAAACTGAAATCAAAGAGAACAAATTTTGTAAAGAAAACTAACATCTATGAAATAAGTTTTGTAAAAATCTATGAAATCAAAGAGATTTTATAAAAAACTATGAAATTAATGAGAAAAATTTTTGTAAAAAAACTATGAAAACAAAGAGAAAACATTTTATATAAAACTATGAAATTAATGAGAACAACATTCTTTAAAATTTTTATTATAAACTTTCATAATTGTAAAAATATTTACATTTACGAGAAGATCAATAATTTAATAATATATACATTATTATGAGAACAACATACATTTGAGCTATGTTGAGATCTGATATTTGAGCATCAGTAAAAATCTACATCTCTTTAGAAGAATCGGAATTATTATGTTAACCTAGTCCATCTCTCTGTATATAGGACTGGACCAGATCCTCTTGTATTAGATAAGAAGTACCGGGATTTAAAGAAAGTTCTGATATCTTGGGGATGGTTAGAGCGTTGTGACGTCACATAAATAAATGTACAGAGCATTTGACGTCACAGGGATTTATAGAGTGTTGTAATGTTACTCTATTCCACAATAGCTGAGCTTGTTCAGACTTGATATGCGATATAAGTCATCCTTGCACATCCTCTCATACTGAAGAGAACCCAGTTCTACACAAGATGATGTGGGTCAAACTTCTAAATCAAACTTTTTTTTTCAAAATGAACAAGGAACAGGAAAAAAACCAACATCCTTCTTCTCATCATCGTACTCCTCTCATTGTGAAGAGAACCCAGTTCTACACAAGATGAATGTGAATCAAATTTCTAAACCAAAGGTTTTTTAAAAACGAAACCAAAAACCGTTTTTCTCAAAATGAACAAACTATAGGAAGAGAGCCAACATCCTTCTTCTCATCCTCGTACTTCCTCTCATCTTGAAAAAAAAAAAAAAAAACAACTCAGTTTTACACAAGATGAATATGATTTAAACTTTTAAACCAAACTTTTTTCTCAAAACGAAACCAGAAACTTTTTTTTTTCAAAACGAACAAGCAACGGGAAGAGAAACCATTTCCTCTCCATATAGAAAATGCAAAGCCATACAAGAAGAGGATGGAGAGGGTATATGATTCTTCTAAGCTATGCATTTTTTCGCATTAGGGAGAGAATCCAACTCTACATAAGTAATCTTAAAGTCAGGAATTTTCAAAACCATTACATTGAACAATGTAGATAATATTAAAGATATAGCCCCATTCCTCGAATCAATAAGAGAACACATGTAGAAACATATAGAAACTTTCTATCAAGAGAAATGGTCTTGTAAACTTCAAATGATGTTGGAATGTAATTATTGGAGACAGAAAATAGAGGAACTGGAACAGTTTTGTAGTATGGCTTTCAATACAAGAGCTTCAAAATTATTCAAAGCAAACCACATAGCTGAATTTATAACAAACAATTTCTTAGATTTGAAAAATAAAGAAATGCAATATCAGCCATCTCGAGGATCAGGTTGGACATTACATATATGCAAATGCTTGGTATTAAAATTGAACATATAATTCACTATTGGAAAGTTAATATATTGATTTACCAAAGAAAAGAAAATGAAAGAAAGCATATATAAATATAAAAAAATTCGGATAATCTATGTTTTGTTTACTCTGCTGGGAAATAAATACTCCAGCCAACGATTTATACTAGTTACTGTTTATATAAATACTTTGGAACTGGTTATCAAATACTGTATACAGATAATGTAGAGAATAGCATCTTTCAAGGGTTCTAGTGAAGCATTTGAAAAAAAAATTGTTTATGATGATGGGTACCTTACAATGGCAATTAACGTTTACGATTAGAATAAGAAATTTAAAATCAGACCTCTGAGTATCATAGCAATACGAAGCTGAAAAGTATATCGATCTAATATACATGAAAACTGAGAAGTTTCATCCAATAATATATAAACGGAGTCAAAAATCAAAACTGCTAGTGGTCCCTGAAAATTGGTACAAGTACTTGTAAAGTTAATCCAATCAATTGTGGGCAAATACGAAAAAAATATTCCAATCTATATGAGTATGGCGCATAAAGAAAGATATCAGAATGCACTGCAGTGTCACATTTGGGAGGGCGAATTCAATGATACCGCTATGGAAAATAAGAAAAATCGTAAAGTGAGTGATCACTGTCACTTGAGTGGAAAATTTCTAGGAGTAGCACATTCGAAGTGTAATCTCAACAAATATCTTCCATCCAAAATCCCGGTCTTCTGTTCCAACCTCTCCTATTATGATGCACATCTGTTCATCAGAGACCTTTTCAAAAATGGAAGTGAAATCCTTAAAACAACAGTTCTTGCTACTATGGAAGAAACATATAGAAAAATGTAATGGAAGTAAAACCAAGAAAAGATGCTGACAAAATTGAAACTGAGGAAGAGAGTACACCCTCCCCTACTAGTCTCTCAATTTTATCGATACATACAGATACCTGAATAGTTCACTTGATACACTTGTAAATAATTTAGATGTTTATGATTTATATCTATGGCTACTGTTATACAAATATTAGAATTATAATATAAACTTTGTATTGATTGTGAAAGTGACAAAATGTTATGATTATGTGACATGTATACACGTTACAATTATTAGATAATTTACAATTACATTCATTAGTAGTATTAAATTTTAGGAAACCTACTTGAAAAAAGTAAGTTATTTGGCTACAGATGTAGTCTTTATGGAAGACATTAGTGTTTTTTGTAATTGGATAAGTTATAAACAATCAAACCAATCAGTCATATTTTAAGTTTATAACAATGGAAAGGGAAAATAATAATGGAGAAGGGGATAATAAGTAATCTGATGAATAAACTTGTTATTTAAAGTTCATTACCCCAAAAAGAAAATTTAAAAAAAACTATAATATAATAATAAATGGGGTTTTTTATAGTTTGTTTTTCCTGATATGTGTTGATGACTGGAAACTAAGTCTTATGAAATTTCTACTTAATATAGTTATTTTCATTTGCATAAAATTAGCTTTAGATGTTAAATCTTCTATTACCTGTCCTAATAATATATATTTAGTTCGATGATAAAAATTTTATTGGACATTTATGTCATCAGTAATTCACTTTATAGAACTTATCATTTTTTAAAGTTATAAAACAATTACTTGATAAATGAGATAAACTCAAATTTAAGAAATAATTATCTAAATAGTCTTTATCCAATGAAAGAAAACCTACATTTTGTTTTTTACAACAACAATTCCTAACAAAACCAAGTTCATTATCTTCAGTTGTTATATTGTTATAGTTGTATATAAATTTTTTGAAGGCCATAGTTTGTGTATACTGGACAACTGAAGATGACTTGGTCATTGAAATGAATGAAGTTTTATTAAAATTTTTACATTGATAAACTCAAACACACACTATAAAATTTCCCCTTGTATCACCCTTCTCAGTTTTGTTCAATTAATTGTAGGCTCACATTGAATGGATCTTTATCCATTCCCTTTTTCTGTTCACGAGTAAATAATTCCCTTTTTACCAACGTTTTCAGTGCACACTATTTAATTTTAAATTTAGACTATATACGAAAAAAGTTATATATCTAAAATGTTTAATGTCTTAACTTGCATACTCATGTCTTATGGAGTAATTTTAAAACTAATTCTATGTGTGTTTTGTCAGTTATATGTAAAAATCAAGTAAACATTAGTATGTTGTAAGTACTAATCTACTGATTAATGTTTTGTAGTTACCAAATTATTTTATAATTTGTGAAAGTTGGTGTCTAAATATAATTACTGTTATTCAAATTGACGAGGATTATTCTAATTAGTTTTAAAGTGTGGAATCTACTAAATGAGGCCAGACCTGCAGTTATAGAGTAATACAGTTAATTCAGAATTTATTTTTATTGGATGGATATTAATAGCTGTGTTATTCTAGAAAATGTAATCCTACATTATAGTTTCAAAACTACTCAATTTCAAACTACTCAGTTTAAATTAAATTAGCTCAGTTAAATTCTATTAAAAAACTTAGAAAATATCTTGTATTTTTGTGTAATGATCTTGAGTTTGTTTTACATTCAGGGTACATATTTTGTTTTGAAATGAAAAAAAAGGAAGATACAGTATCATTTTGGAACACTAATGGTACAACAGTCAAAAAATAAAATTTAACAACATTTTACTTTTTTCTTAGTTAATCATTTTTAATTATAAATTAATAGACTATTTTGAACAAAATAATATACATAACTTTACTCATTAGTAACAAAGTACTCATTAGATGTAATCAAATTATTTCAAATATAACAGGATGACTGTAGAACTGATTTTAATCTAAAGGGAAGTGGGATGTGTATTTCCATGTTGGAATATATTTTCCACAACATATTATTTATCCAAACTGATGTAATTAATTCAGTAGAGATGGTTAGTACAGGAAAAATAGACAACAAAAATCACAATACAAAAGAATCAAATTCTGTAGTTAATGAAAATTTGCGTAGAAGATAATTGAGACATGAATTAAGCAACCTTGGAATTGAGAATTAGGTAGAGGATGAAGTTATTTTTAGGAGTCAAAATGTGGTTTTTCGCGAAGGAATTTTTAGGAGAAAAATTCATGAATCATTGTAAAATTGACAAAGATATGTTCATTTAAACATTTTAGTGACATTAAAGTACATATCTTTTTTATGTTGCTTAAAATATGTAAGTATTTAATAAACGTGGTCAAAAAATTATTATCGTTCTTTGACAACCTGTTTGTTACCAGAGAACTTTCAAATATAAATTAGCACACACATTTTAAATGCAATGAACTCATACTCAATGTCAATATTATCATACAGCTAAATCAAAATAAAAACAAATAAATGAAAGGTAATTTTATGAACTATAAAACATGCAGAAAATTATTTTGCTTAGTCTTTCACTCAATATGTTCTATTAATGATTAAAAATTTTCCATGTTTAAATGGTCATATATCTGTTAATTTTTAATCAAAAACTATAATAAAAAAGTAAGGTATTTGTGTTAGTTTCTAAAAGATTTGACGAGTTCTCCTTTAGAATCGATAACTTTTATGATAATTGAGGAAATCACAAAACATTTGATTTGATTTTTTCAAGTGTGAGAAATTTTTACAATTTTATATTTCTATATCTTATTCCTTATTAATTTTTATTTTAATAGCTTAAAAACATTTAATAATTTTTTCTCTCAAAAATCAGTTTTTAAGATATTTGCAAAAATTATAATAGAATGGTAATGTGTTTGATAAAAATCGAGATTTCAAAAATTTAAACTTACATAACTCTCAATTTTTGTTATAAAGAATATATATATTTTTTAATTATAATAAAATATATATAAGTTACAAAACGCCTGCAATGTTTTTCCCTCTAAGTTCATTAGTTTTAAACTTATAAAAATAGTTTTGTACTTAGTTAAATGTGGAAATGGAGAGAGATAACTTTTTTTTTTTAGTTTTCTTACTATTAATTAATAAACGTAGTATGATATTCACGCTTATGGCAGGGGTCTGGTAATTTTATAAATTTTAGAAAAGTTTGAATACGTTTTAAGATATCTGTGATAAACGCCATTTTGATTCCTATACAAACCCCTGTCTTCAATCCAATGTTTATCTCAATGGTTTCTGAAAATATAAGTCTTAAACAAATTTATTTTTCCTGTATTAATAATATTCATGAGTAAAAATCAGCAAATTGACTAAACTATAAGTCTACATGTTATATATTTACAATTACCATAATATTGATTATTTAGATTTGTAAAACGCACTTTCTTTAGTACTATACCGCTAAATAGCCTATCTGTGAGTTCCAGTTGTTTGTAAAATTTACTTAATATAAATTTAACTATCTTTTACCTCAGGTCATGTTCTACTAACAATAATGGACTTTCTTTTGTACAGCTAGGTAGCATATGTGTGAGTTTCAGTTATTTGTAAAGTTTAACTATCTTTTGCCTCAGGTCATGTTCTACTAATAATAATTAAATGGACTTTCTTTAGTACAGCTAGGTAGCGTATCTGTGAGTTCCATTTATTTGTAAAGTTTAACTATCTTTTGCCTCAGGTCATGTTCTACTAATAATAATTAAATGAACTTTCTTTAGTACAGCTAGGTAGCGTATCTGTGAGTTCCATTTATTTGTAAAGTTTAACTATCTTTAAACTAAGGTCATGTTCTACTATCAATTATTAAATGGACTTTCTTTAGTATAGCTATGCAGGCTATCTATGAATTCCAGTTGTTTGTAAAGTTTAGTTAAATATAAGTTTAACTTCTTTTGCCTACTAACAATTATTAAATGGACTTTCTTTAGTACAGCTAGGTATGCTGTACTTTATATTTAATGTTTTCTTAAATATAAATTTAACTTCTTTTGCCTCAGGATATGTTCTACTAACAATTATTAAATGCACACCAAATTTTTGACATTTCTTAATATTAAAGATGATAATATTTAATATTGTATAATGCTTTAATATTTTTAAGGTGATATATAAATGGTACAGGAGATAGGGAGATAAAATAGAGTATAGGCCTAGAGTAGGTGAAAGCTGTATGTAGACAAAGCTGGACATTGGATTACTTTTGAGATAAAACATCATAAAAATAGATTTTTATAATCATACAAATCACTTATTTATTATAATTGTATAAAATAATAAAATGGAAGACTTACCGTAATGAGTAATATTAAACAAATTAATCAAATATAATTAGTATTTTAAAATAGTTATTTCAAAAGGATATATATGCATTACTAGGTTATAAGCTTACACAAGTAAAACTTATTTAACCAAATTAGTACTGAGGGGTGCAAAAGTAGGTATAGAGTTTTAGTTGGTTGGTTATATGAGTCGTCCAATTTCAAAACTCGTTATGTCCAAAACATGAAAATTTTCAGGAAATGAAAAAAACATCTTACAACATTAAGAATTGTAGCATAAACTTGATTCTTTTACCTTATTTTTCTATATTTTTTTATTTACTTGTTACTCTTAATCCTAAAAATATTAAAGTGTCAGTTTATTTACAAATTAATAATATATGTTGGACATAACGTGATTTGGAACTGTAAATGGGAGTTAACGAGTTTTGGAACTGTTGCCTATTTACACAAAGTGAAATTATTGGTTTTGGAAGTTCGGGACTAGGGTTACATAAATAAAGTAAGTTTTTTTTTTTTTAAATCGTATTATTCAAAGATTATAAAATGAGCTTGGACTTAATTACACATTATAAAAATTATTTTCATTGCCAAAGTCAAAATATTTTTATATTTTACATTCCCAAAACATAAAGAGAGTAAGTTAATTTAAAAAATCTTATTACTCAAACATTATAAAATGAGCTTGGACTTAATTACACATTATAAAAATTATTTTCATTGCCAAAGTCCATTAATTTTTACACTCCCAAAACATTTTCATCATCTTCGCGAATTTCATCTGCATCATCAGCTTCTTCGTCGCTGTGTTCTTGCGCTTGTAGAAGAGCTTCTTGTTCTGACAAAAGTTCTTTGTAGAAAGTTAAGTTTGGATGCAAGTTCCAATCATGTCCATAGTGTTTCGTAAGCAGGGACTTCAAGTCATTCAATTTCTCATCCTTCAATAAGACACCTTTATTTATTTTTTCCGGTGAAGTTTGACACCATGATTTACCTTTTCTACAGATTGACTTGGCTACGCCCACATTCATATTGTATCCAACCTCGCCTTGCACTAATATTGTAGTTAAGTTACTAGAATTTTTCGATTTTGATAAAATTATTTTCTTGCTTGGCATGAATTGAAAATGCCAGTTACCTGGTGTTTTAGCGGTACCCGGTACAGCTGGAGTTTCTCCATGTTTGGGAGTGCTGCATACTGCTTTTTTTCCAGTCATATACATCCAGATCTGTACCTAGCTTAAAAACAGTACCAACTTCATTAAATACTTTTTCATACTCTCCAGGGTTGACAATGGTTGATTTGGCCACTACCTCTCTTTCAATTCGGCCAAAAATCCGATCTGGGGGTATGTAGGAGTGTCCCACAATCGGAAAAATAAGAATCACCTGTGATACTGTGGGGGGCGAGGAATACAGAGCTAACCTTAAAACAGGCTCTTGGACACAGCAAGGTAAATAGATGAATATCAAGTGCACCAACCTAAAATCAGCTGTTATTAAAATTCAGCTGCACAAATATTATAAAACTTATACTAATTTCAGTTGTAAGACTGTTTTTGCCATGTTAAACTAATTAGTCTGATTTATTTTGGACAAAACGACTATTGGAACTGAATCACTATATGGAAAGTGAAATTCAATAAGACTTAACGAGTTTTGGTCCAGTAACTGTGAGGTGGACATAACGGATTATGGAAATGTTTTAGCCATGGACTTGACGAGTTCTGGAACTGTACCTGGTTTTCAAATCGACGTTTAAATAGGAAATAACGACTTTGGGAACTGTTAGACTTCTGAAATGTATTACCAAGGGAACCAGCTATCAAATGGTGCAAAAACCCCATTTATTTTTTTTGTGGACATAACGAGTTTTGGAATTGGACGACTCATATCCAAGTTAGCCACCTTATCAGCTGTTTAATACATTTGTTACTAACAGCTGGCAATGTTTTCTCATTGTTACTGTTGTTATTATTACACTTGTGTCATCATGGCTGGTTACATGACCAACGATCAACAAAAATGGGTTTTGAAAGAATATTAGAAGACAGAAAACTGTGAAAGAGTTCGAGAGTGATGGAGAGAAGAGTTTGATACACCACCACCAACCAGATTAAGTATTTATAGACTAAGAGATAAGTTTAACCATACAGGATCTATCTGTAATGCTCCAAAGGCTGGACGACCAATCACTGTCACTACTCCTGAAAACGAAATGATTGTCGTGTAGACCTATGTTCAAAGCCCAAAAAAGTCAAGAAAAAGGGCATCTATTGAACTGGGCATATAACGTAGATCTTTAGGACGCCTAATGAAACGGTTAGGTTTGAAAATGTACATTCCAAGACTTATTCATGGTCTACTGGAGGACGAACCTGATTGTCGACTGCAGTTTTGTGAGATAATGTTAAACGAGGAACTACAAGGTGCTGGAATTATTCCAAAAATTGTTTCGAGCGATGAGGTTAATTTTAAGCTTTCAGGTGCTGTCAATAGACACAACTGTGTCTATTACTGTATTGATAATCCACACATGACATTCGAAGAACAGCTGAATCAACCTGGAGTAACAGTTTGGGCTAGCATTTCATGTAAAGGTGTCATTGGACCTGTCATTTTTCATAACACTGTAGACCAACATGCATACAAGAACATGCTGACCGACGTTATACCACAAATCAAAATCCAGCAGGGTAATGAGTAATTCTACTTCCAACAAAATGGAGCTCCTGCCCACTATGTGACAATCGTGCGTGACCTACTTTATCGGGAGTTTCCTAACGTGTGGATCGGTCGAAGAGGATCAGTTGAATGGCCAGCAAGATCTCCCGATCTGACACCTATGGATTTTTTTCTTTTGCGGAGTTGTCAAAGACAAGGTGTTTTCGAAGAAACCTCGTGATCTTAATCAGATGGTTGAATTCATTCGCCAAGCTTGCCAAGACATAGATGAAAATAAAGAACTTTGCCGAAAAGTGTGTTTAAGCATAACTTCAAGGTTACAGCAGTGTGTTGACTGTGAAGGCAAACAGTTTGAACACAAAGGGAAGTAAGTGTATTGGTCAAGTACAGCACTTTTAAGAGTTCATTTCTGTTTCTTAACACTCTTAAAATAGATTGTAAAAGTTTAGTTTTTGTATAAATAAACCTACTTTTTCTATAAAATATTTCATTGCTGTATACCTACTTTTGCACCCCTCTGTATATTAAACTTCAGAAGATTTATAATTTAAAATATCCAAAGTAATAATGTTTTCATTACGAGATAAATGTCAAAAGTGGTTTTTAGGTGATTTAAACTTGTTAGTTGTATTTAGATATTAAATATAAGATATATATACAAGAAAATAAATAGTGGCAGGTTAGCCACGTTGTATGTCATAGGTCACATGACAAAGCACGGCAAAGCGCTAAATTTATATTAATTTTATCAATACACATTATTTGTGATTAAATCTAAAATTGTAGAATTATAAACAAATTTAAAAAATATATAGAGTTTAAATAAAATTATAATGATTTACAATACTAAAATAGAAATGGATAGAACAAAAACTCGAACACAAGATCTCACAAAAATTATGTTTACTTAATCAAACGTGGTTCAACGATAAAGTCGCCATTCTCAGTGACATCGTATTATCTCACAAGCCAAGCTCAATATTTATTTTTCAAATAAAAATGAGAAACGATAAAAATTAAATATTTTGTAAGCTGAATCTAAGAAAAATTTAAGTATAAAATCGATTCTGGTAAAAAGAACGCTTAGTTAGTCCAGCTTTCATCTCAACTTCTTAGGATAAGAGGTCACTGCTCAGAAAATTTTAATTCATGCTAGAGTAAAAACAGTAAAAGTTAAACGTGTTCAAATTTGGACAGTGGATTTTCTTTTCTTTTTTTTTTAATAAGCCAGAGAATCAGTAACTCAGATAAGATTAGGCCTACTTGTGTTTTTAAATTTAAAAAAAGTTACAAAATTTTATAAATATTAACATTTACAAAATTTGATCTCCAATGTGGGAGTCCAAAAATCAAAATACATATATCTTAAAATATAGATTTACAATTTGGCACCTCATTGTGATGCAATATAACTTTTACAATATTAAATTATAACTTTTACATTTCTTAAGTATAATTATTAATGTTGTATTAATTTTCTTGTTTCCAAAGATATAATAAACAAATTTTACAACTGTAAAACAAACTTTTTAATCAACTGTTTGTTGCAGACATAACATAAATTGTATACCACAAAACAAAATTAAGGGATCAGGAAACTTCACACAGAAACTTTTGTTACAGTTATTTAAACATCTATAATAGGGTTAACAGCCGTAAAAAAATGTTACTAACAAAGATCTTATGATGGTAACCCAATTTGTTATTACACAATTGTGTGACTAGGAATCAATATAATAATAATAATAAATTACGGAACATAAATAATGTCACATAGCAATTACAAAGAAGATAAAAAACAAGTAAAAATCACCCAAAAAATATATAGTCATTATTCATACAAAACATTTAGACATTTAACAGTTCAAATGTTGACGATAGAAATCCATTGCCGTTTTACAAGAGTGACCATGATATCTTTTTCTTATAACTTGTAATGCTAGTGGAGCATAACATACATGTACATTCTGTGTAGAGTCAAATAGTTGATTACGGAAAATAAAAAGTTGAAGGTCCACCATGTTACTAACCCAGCCCCATCATATAATGTAATACAACAGAGTCTCTTAAAATGGTAAAAATCAATTATTTTTCCAGTGCTAAAATTTGTATTTTCCTGAAAGTAGGTTCTGAAGTAAATTGGGTTTTTTAAATATTTGACCAGCCACCATTTTGGACTGGAGTGAGATGGTGACCTCTAGTTTACACAGTTAATGTCTATTAATGAAGACATTAAAAATGAGGTATTACTTGATGGGGCTTTACATTTGAAAACTTTGGGTTGCTTGCCAAAAATCCTATTTTGGAGTGGAGTGAATTTACCTTATGAAGCCAAAAATAAATTTTTACACCAAAAAACGTTTTTAAAGTTTCAGGTTTGTACATTTTCTAGTTAAAAATTTATTTAACAGTACCGGAACTTTTTTACAACGTGTATATTAAAAAAAAACTAATCGCTTCGCTCATGTCAGTGTCTCGCCCCTACTGGATCTCATAACTATATATATATTACATTTTCTTGGGAGGTCAGGATTCGAAATTACATTTTTTACAATAATTTTGCTATTTATCATACTCAGAGTGGTGGGGATCATTGTATGGAGAATTGAAATCTACAAATTTGTATGTAATTTAATGTGTTGTTGAATAACACACGAAATATGAACAAAAAACTGTTTTAAATAGTTTCCAATTTGTCATTTTTGAATAAATTTTTCTGGATTTTAATATACAATATAATCCCCAATAACAAATTTCAAGTTATTATCTTAATTTTTGGAATTTGGATAATTCTTATCTTAATTACAAGAATGACAAAGATGATGGACAGTATGTTGAAAATCACTTTTTTGTTTCCTGATGCCATGAATTTGAAGATCAGTCGAAAAACAAAGGTCAAAATTTTTGACGATTATCAAAGTTCCCCTATACTTAATATATCGGGTAAATAATAGATTTCCTATCTGAAGTTTAGCCATGTTTCAACAATAATATTTTACTTAAGATATTAAGTAAAATCAAAATGTAATTTTGAAAATAGCCATAAAAGGAAGAAGGGGGGGGGGAAAGAGAAAATGAATTCCAAAATAATTTCTCAGTTTGTGGAAAAGTATAAATTTCAAAAGTAACATATAGGGTTCTTTATTTAAATGTACTTAATGGACAGACTAGACAAGAAAAATTTTTATGCAATTTAGTTTTTTCTCTTTGTTTTTGAAATCATAAAATGACTTTAAATTAGAAAAACAAAAGTTTCACAAAACATTTGTTTGATTTATTTACATCAAGCATGCGTGACTTTTGTTTTGCTTACAGTGAACATAATTAAATAAACAGAATGGAAACGATACAATATTGTGTTCTGTTTATGTAAATTTAATTGTTAGTTTTTTTTTTATTAAACTAGATAACTCATTCTGTTGAATTGTATTGTTTAGAATCAAAATACAATATAAGTCTCCCGAAATTTAAAAAAGAAAAATTGTGGTCTTTAAATACAAAAAAATATGTAAAAGAAATATTGTCAAATTTCTAACATTTTTTAAGAAATTAGGTTAAAAAATGCAACTATTACAGTACGCTTAGGAAAATACACTAGAAGCAAAAATATTTTGTAATAATCATTTTTCGAAATTCACAGTCAGCAAAGCACTTTTATGAACTGTAGTCATTTTCTGAATTTCGCATACTACATATTCACTATTTCTGATTTTTTAAAACATTTTCAGATATCCCAATATTATTCCTAGGTTTTATATGTAATGGTTTCTCTCGGTTCTCAACCTGTTATTTTATGGTTTCGTAAATTTAAATCTTTTTCTGCAATTCCAATATTATTTGTGTTTTATTTGCCACATTTTATATCATTTGAGTGTGTTATTTAAAAAAATAATTTTAGTTACTTTGATATTGAAAATTATTACCTTTTCACATCCTCATAAAGATATAGATCCAGAGCTATGAATTGTGACTTGATCATGATCTATAAAATACATACTGTCAGATCACTCAAAATCTCCTCTTAGTGCTTAATATTTTTTACCAGATTTGTTGGCAAGGAAAATCATTGCATCAAAAGTTGGTTTTTAAATAGTCTTCTACTGATTTTCCACTCTAGCTGACTTAAATGAAATATGTTGAATTTTTCTTTTTAATCAAATCTATTGATTATTTATAATCTCTTGTGTAATGTAATTTAATGACTTGTCTTATGCAATGTATATTGTCAGGAGGACTAAATAAAATGTAATAATATTTTGTTTGACAATAGCATGAACAAATTTGTTCGACAAATATCTGAAAATCGTAAATTTGATTTTTATCAGATTTTTTCAATTTATTGGTTATATTTTTAAATCTGATTTCTTCAAATTCAGTTTAAACAAATTGGTAATTTGTGTTTATCCAATTTTTTTTCTGATTTGTTACTTTTATGTATACAGTAATGAATAGAAGCTTTTAGCTTTAAATGAAAAATAAGATATAGTCAAACATGTTGAAATTTTTAACCCTTTTATTCTTGTAAACCTTTCTCCACTGTGACCCAAAAAGGATCAGTTTTGGAATATACCTGACCGTGTCTATGTATATATATATATATATATATATATATATATATATATATATATAACCAAAGTCTTTACATACATATGTAATACCAAAGTCTTTTTGGGTTAACTTTGATGATACCAAGGTTCTTAGGTTTCATAAGAAACCTATAGAGGAGGATATGTATATACTGTAAAAAATGTGTCTACTATTGGCTGCTGCGAGCTGTCACTCATACTACACTCTATTCTAAAAACATGCACCTGAATGACAATGGCAGTGTATAGGGCTTATTAGAGGCCTCTTATGAAACTGTTTATTACCTATCATCAAAATTGATTACTGTATAAGCAAGATAATACGTACTGCGAGACTGATCTTTCAGTGCATGTACACAGTGTGTAATGTTTTTGGCCTTGGCTAGTACCCTTGTTTCCCGAGCAGTGATAACACACGACCGCTACTCCCTCGTTACACCACTTGTGATCTCCAAATAGTATCCTTGTAACCATTCTCCTCTGTGACTCAAAATGGATCAGTTTTGGAATATATACTCTATGGGCTTCTTACGGAATCTATTAACCTTGTTATCACCATCCCTTAATACTTCAGGTCTTAGTAGGCTCTTCCAAGTATACCGGGTCCCTGTCGAGCAGCAGACTTCTCATACTCTTGTACAAGAGGTGTTCTGCCATCTCGTTAAGTGTTTATCATCTTTTATAGCTTTCTTAATTTCTGAGATAATAAAGAAAATATATTGGGATTCAATAAAAAACCATTATATAAGCATTATTTAATTACATCACACATACATATAAACTGATACACTCTTGATAAGTCTAAACAATTAATATTAACTTTTTTACACCTAATAACAGTTAGTCGACTGTAGTAGATCTACTTATGAAATGTGTTGAAAAATAGGTGTGAATAAAGTCTACTGGAATAAAATTTGTAAATCTACAAGAGACATTTATTTAGTATACTTTATATACAATAGTAGAGCATCAAGCTTTCATTCTTTACACATCTTCATTCTCTTCTACCACATCTATGTGTTGTACCTTCAAACTATATAGCAATGCTCTTATATTTTCCACCATTGCCTTTATCATTGAGATATTTATAGTTTTTAATCCAATGATGTACTCTTTAATGTTCTGCCATAAGTTTTGCGTTTATAATAAGTTTATAACCACATTAGACAGGCATTGTATGAGCTCTTTGAATTTGTGTAAGTTTGGTGAGGCAAAGTTAACTGATATAAGTGTGGTTTGTAGATAAATGTACAGTTTCTAAAGATCTATAACAAAGTCAGTTTTGTTTTGTTTTATGCATACTCATATAAAGACAATCAACAGGAAAGTAAATAAATAGAATCCCAGTTAAATATCAATTAAATCATTCATTGTGTTATCTTAGGACCAGTTTTATTAAGATAAGGCTGTGTTTGCTTTAATAATACTTGTATTGACTTTGTTGATTGTTGCTCAACAATACTTCTTTTGGAATTGTTTTTTTCCTTTATTATTTTTTCTTTTATTATGCAGAGGCATAATGGTTTTGGGAACTTTTAAAACTATTAAATATAAACAATAGTTTAGGGGTCACTAATTCCTTTGTTATTGGTATTGTTACATCATCATCTGAGTTTTAATTACATGTTTTAATTTTATTAGCAAAGTAATAAATATTTTTTTTAAAAGAAGAAAATGGATAATAATAATTGTGGTGTTTGTCTCAATAAAGTAAATGATAGTGATAGAGGGAATTGGTTGTGAAGGTCCATATGAAAAATGGTTTCACACTAATTGTATTAACATGACAAATGAAGATTATGACTACTTATGCACAGGGCAAGATTTAAAGTGATGGTGTGAGAAATATATAAATGGGCGATGTGAGCATAGTAACAATATTATGTCAGGCACAGATATAAAAGATAAGAACACTATATGTACTTATGGAAGAAAATAATACACTAAAAAAAGAGAAGATGAATCTAGAGTATGTTATTGATAATGCTAAGTATGTCACTACAGCTAAGTAACTCTGTGTGTGAAAACAATGAGTTGCAGAGCAGACGTGTGACAATTCTGGATGACTGCCTGAAAAAGGAAACAACTATTACAGTGTCTCAAAGAAAAGATTAACAAGTTAGAAACACAGTTACAACCATTAACGGTTGACTTTCAAACGTTGTGTAATTGTAGGAAAACTTTCCCAGTACAAATAAGTGGTAGTAATTTCTCTACACAAAATAGATTTGATGTATTTATTGTCTACAGGTATTCCCTAAGCAAAATAGATGCAACATTAGGGGGTCAATAGATGCAAATAGATGTCTTAATATTGTTTGGGAGATCAAATAATGTCACACCTGCTAATAACTAAAGTTACAATATTGAGAATTCATTGGAGAAGGGTCTTCCAATTTCTCTTCAAACCAACATCATAATTAATACTATACCAGCCCTCCAAATACTTTGTTAAAATGACATTTAGTGAATAGAGCAAACCAAATTATCCACGAACACATTAATTAATTCAACCAAAAACAAAAATCTGTCACAAGAGGTGGTTATTTGAACAAACATGGTAAAACAGTGATATACAGTAGGTTGATGGAGTTAATACAATGTAAAACAAACAAATTCATGAAGAAAACAGCTCTTGAGAAAATGGTTGGAAATAGCTATGGAACAGAAATTAAAAATCCAAAACGTTCCTAGTGATCAGGATAAAAGCTGGAAAACACCACTTGAAAGAAAATTGGGTAATGACTAATCCAATAACCTAAAATCAGTCTCTAGTGCTAATAGGATTTTTTTTAGCAGAGGGTCAACAATGTAAGCAGTGCAGAGAGAAGGTCAGATGTAATAGTGTTATAAAAATGTTGTATTCAAATATTCAGAGATTTAATGGCAAACCAGATATATTGCAGAGTTTCATTATCAATAGTGAATATCATTAAAAATAGTAAAACAGAATTTTTTATTTTGTAACTTCCACTTTTTATTAGTCTAGCTGACCAATGGTTTCGCCTGCTAAAGCATTGACGAAGCTGTATTACAGAAAAAGTGGAAGTTGCAAAATAAAAAATTCTGTTTTATTATTTTTAAACATTGAATTCCACCAAGAACTTTCGGTCTCAACAGTAATGAACATTAAGTGGATATCATTTCTTATGTTTAACTGAGCATTACCTCATAGAAGATGAATTACAGTGTAATGTAGTTGATAGTTATTACTAGGTACCAACTTCTATCGATCTACATTCATTCAACAATTCTTCTTAAGAATAAAATTAGTAGTAGTTGTTGAGATTTTGGTTGGTTGAGTGAGGAAGTAAACTTTGAGATTTCTGGAATTGAGGTGAAAGAGATGAAAGGTGTAATATGTTCCTTGTATAGATGTCCTTGTGGTTGTAAGGATATGTTCCTCACAAAACTGGGTAAGCTGTTACACTATGAAAGTATGTGTAAGGGCTATCATGTGATGATTGGAGGTACATAAATTCTGCTTTAATGTCACTAAGAAAAATAATAGATTTAATAAATTTACTTAAACAATATAGATTTATATGAATATTTATAGATTTATAGAGAATATGTTTATCAACATTTGTACTAAACGCTTTAAAGCTAAGATTCTTGAATTTTTATTTAAAGACCATGACATATTGAGCATAACTTGTAATGATTATGTACGTAATGTAATTGATTCAACTTATATACTAAACATTGCATTTCCTAATTGTAATATTAACAAACTTTGTATCCACTGGCGCAATGTGATTGAAAAAATTGTTAACAAGTTCAAAATTAAATAGAAGTTAAATTGTTTTTTTTTTTATTTTCTAACATCATGAATGTGTTTGTTAAAGTTAAGAGAATAAATGTAAAACAAGTAATTTTATTATTACAAAAAACATAATTAGTATACAAAAGAGTTAAAAGAAATAACTTACTATGGAATGATCTTTACAAGACTAATAGTAGCCTATATCTGAAGTATAGAGACGTTTAAATAAGTATAGAAAAATATATGTGAGGGGTGTCTGAGAGGCTAGTTAAAAGTGAATCAAATGATGTAAAGGTATATTAACCCCTATTGGCTAATAACTTTAATAAGTACTTTGTTGATATGGTCGGTGAAATTATAATAATATCACTAAACCCCATTAATTTCAAATTATAAGATGCCTACTGTTTGTTTACTTGGGATGAGGTGACTTGTGATAACATCCTGAAGGTAGTTGTATGAAAAATTCATGCAGTCAAGATATTTATAACCTATCAAATAATTTATTAAAGAAAATTATATATCATATCATAAAGCCCTTACTTATTGTGTAAATTGGTGTTTGCGGGATGGTGTTTATCCTGACCAACTGAAAATAGCTAAGGTGATTCCTATCTATAAAAATTGCCCAAAAGATAACCCAAGTAACTTCCAGTCCAATTTAATTGGTGGCTTTGTTAGGAAAAGTTGTGGAGTCAGTTGAAATTAGTAGATATTTCGAATGTTTTGGTTTGTGTACTGTATCACAATGTGGATTTAGGAAATTAAAATCAACTACACAAGCAGTAGATTCTCTAATTAAAGAAATTATCACAATTTTTGAAAATAATCCTAGTGCACAGGCTACTTTCTGTAATCTAACTAAAGCCTTCGATTGTGTCAATCATAATATATCAATTAATAAATTTCAATATCATGATTTTTCAAGTCATATTTAAAGGATAGGAAACATTTGGTTTATACTGAAAGTGGGTATAAACGCTCTTCTTCTATCTTGGGTGTTAAATCTGATGTTCTACAAGGCTCTGTTTTGGGGCCTCTGCTGTTTTTAAATACTGTTAATGATTTACCTGATATTGCTAAAACCCTCTGTTGCATCTTTTTATCAATAAGGAATTTTCATATTGAAACGTGATGAGTAACAAGCATTTTGTAAAATTTAGACTGTGTTTTGAACAAGATGGTAAAAATAAATCCTGATATTAAGCAGAACAAATGGGTGTACAGCTTCACTCCTCTTTCATCATGTTAGAAGAACATATATTCATTCTAAAAAATTCGCTAAAGGTTCAACTTTATTATTTACATTTTCATATAAACTATAAAAAATTTGATCACTATTGCAACAATTTTGCCACTAGGTATGTTTAAAATACATTTCTGTATACATTAAAATAACAAATTTGTTGACAATTAGACTAATTATCTATAGATTAGACCATATTTACAGTTAGACATTCTTGTTATTGATCTTTCTGCAGTCAAACCTATTGAACTGAAATCACATAAACTATATGGTTTTCAATTTTTTTTTTCTGAACCTTTTTAAAGCAGTTTTCCTGGATATTTATCTACTATAAAGGATGTAATCTAAGTCTAAGACGCCAATGAAGAATAAAATAATATAGTACCTATCTAATGTTTTTAATAAGAATAAGACAAAGTATAAGGACATCATTAATGGGCATCTAAACTTGTAAGTGTACATGTAAATAGTATGCATGACCTGTCCCACTAATTGCAAGTATTCACTCAAAAAAAAATAGACCAGCCTTTTAAACTGTCTTGGTTATGCAGATGTGATATTTTCTTATTTAATACTCCATTTCATGCATACAAAAAATAATAAAAATTACTTACACTCTTGTGGAATAATAGTCCACATTTAGCCTTAATGCTTTGACTTATTCTAAACATCAATTTAAATTAATAAGTTGTTAATTATATATAAACAAGTTTTTTTAAGCTTTCGAAGTGTAAAATATTACATTGTTAAGTTATGAGTAATATTGGTTTTAATAAGTGATACCATATTAAATATCAGATAACCAGTATTGTTTATATATTAATCCTGTAAAATTTAAAATGGATTTACAATCTGTTCTTATGAACAAACTACATATTATAATCCTATAGGTGTTAATGTGAAATATGAGTGTGTGTTTACTTTAAATAAATTGTTATTGAAAAGAATGTTAATGAGTTGAAGTGGAAGCTACCATATATTTCAGGTATAATGATCAAGAAATAACTTTATCATTATAGAAAAGATAAAGTGCATTCTGTTAGTCCCAGATAATGGATTGTTAAACTAGTCTCAAAAATTCTGTTCCAGCTGGCGGAATATTTTTGTTAGTTAAAAATTGTAAAATATACAAACTTTACTAGAATACTGAACAATATTTATTAAATAATATATATTAGTGATTTTGTAATGTATGTGATTTTAAGACATGTTTCAATTTCGGAAAAAGGAAAAAGTCACAAGGACTCAAATCAGATGAATAAGGGGGTTGAGGAACCACAGAAATGTATTTTGAGGTCAAAAATTCATTGATTGAAATGGCCGTGTGACATAGGGCATTGTCATGATGAAGCATCCACTTGTCTGCAATGTCTGGTCTCACACTAATCACTCTTTTCCTGAGCCTTTCAAGGACACTTTTATAAAACACTTTGTCGAAAGTTTGTCCTGGTGGAACGATACCCACAAATTCTTTGTGCACAATACCCTTTCTGTCAAAAAACAAATCAGCATGGTCTTAATCTTTGATTTGCTCATTCGTAATTTTTTCTGTCGAGGAGATGACGAAGTCTGACACTCTTCGCTTTGCCTATTTGTTTCAGGATCATACCCAAATATCCAGGATTCATCACCTGTGACCACACAATTGAAGAATTCTTGGTCATTGCCAATCCTCTCAAGAAGATCAACACACACGTTTCTTCGATTGTCCTTCTGTTCAGTTATGAGGTTTTTCGGCACCATTTTGGCACAAATCTTTTGCATGTCCAAATCGTCTGTCAAAATTTGATGTACGATGGAAGTGTTTGCATTTAACAGTTCACTCATCATCCTTATTGTTAAACGACAGTCTGATCTCACAAGAGTCCTCACACGTTAACGTTTCCGTCAGTTTTTGAAGTTGAAGGTCTCCCTGAGCGAGGTTGATCTTCAACGTCTTCTCGGCCTTCAAAAAATGATTTGTGCCAGCGGAAAACTTGTGCTCTTGATAAGCAATGTTCCCCATAGGCCTGTTTCAACTTTACAATAGTCACACTTGCAGATTCACCAAGTTTAACATGAAACTTGATTGCACAACGTTGCTCTAAATTCCGTTGCTCCATTTTTGTAACACACAACAAAAACACAACTTCATTGATGGTGCTGTCAAAAATAATGTGTTAGCTGTACGGAGTTGAAACTCGGACTGAGAAAGTGGAAGGGATAAACAAACCGGTCTAGCACACGCTGGTAAACACAAAGTTGCCAGATCGCCTGCAGTGTTGCCAGTCTCATTACTTTTCTCACACACCTCGTATGTTTTTACGATTTTTACTTAAGTCCTACATTTCACAATAACTCATTGTGTGCACTTTTAAAATTCACATTATAAACATATTGTATAATAGAATTATAATTAAAAAAACAAAATTGTTACAGAGTTAACAGCAAAACTTTATAAAATTCAGGAATAATAGACCAAATTTTAGTAAAATTTAGCACTAGCCTATTAATTGAATATAGTTATTATTAAAAGTAGGTTTGATAATTTCAAAATGATGAGCATGTGAACTGTTTTTTACTTCTTTCTTGTAGAAGAGCCTGTAGTAGATCATTTTATGCAGCTTTGTAATCTACATGTTCAGAATTCATCATGGTTCTTTTGGAGCCTAGAACTTCATAGAATGTATTGATATAAGTTAATATTGAATTGATAAATGTATTTAAATAATTTTTTTTTCTATATTTATAAGTTTATGGTCAATGAGTACTTGACAAAATATAGGTAACAGAGAAGGATGATTTTAATAGTTTTTTTTTTAATTCTGTTACTAATTAAAATAAATACACTAGACTGAACTGCATGTATACACTATTGTTGCATTAATTGTAATTAACCGGGTTTGAGTTAACTTTGTTGAAACTGTAAAAAGTGAAATAAGCTTTTTCATAGTTTGTTTTTATCCCTATACAGTATTTAGTTATATTTTCTGTTGTGTTTTCTTTTTTTAATTTCAAACATTAAAAGTACATTACATGTTTTGTTTTATGATACTTAAAATTTTTGTTATCAGCATAATTGAATTTGCTTATAAAATGAAACATAACACATTGATTTTAGTTTAATGTGTACTAATACTTTAGAGTATAGTAAGAAAGCTTCTGAATATATGGTAGTTTCATACATTGGAGACTAAAGAAGATAGGCTTAGCATTTTTATTTTAAGATATAGTTTGTTTTTTTTTAATGAGCCTACAACTTTTGGTTTAATAATCAATTGTATTTAATCCATCACATGAATAATTTAACTACGCTGATCGAAATATTAATTGAAACCCATTTTCTTTTCTTACTTATACTTATAACTATTTTTACTGTAATATGTCAAACTAACACTGTATTGGTATTCCCCATTACAGGTTACATAAATGTGGACTACTACAAGAAATGTTTTAAACATTATTTTGTATTATTGTTATTTTTATTATTAATATGTATCATCATTATATTAAATAACATAGAACAATGTGAAATCTCTAGATTATACATTATGCCTATTAAATAACAAACTACTAGCCAAGGGTATATAGGTCAAAACAGAAGGGGGGGGGGCATCTTTCTGAATTTAACTGATTTCATGGGGGAAGGGTAGTCCACGAAGGGAGGGGAGAGGATGATATGCAATAATGCACAATAACAAAAGGAAGAATTAAATATTTATTTTTCAGAAAACAAATTTTCTAACAATAGTTTATGAGGATTAGATGCTTATTCTCTAACTACATACACCTTCAACTAATTGCTCTTTGTTAGGAAAAACCTATCGTCTATGAATGTTTAACACGGCTAACCCATTTAACCTGTTTTCACCAATAGTGCTTCTTAGCCATCTTTTAATTCGACGAAGGGAGTTAAATGAATGCTTGATAGTACTTATTGTGTAGGGCTGTGAAATCAATATTAGCAGAGTTTTTCTAATAGTCCGGAACAACAATTTGCTCTTTTTGAAAATCTCAATTATGTCTAGCACTTCCTGTAGTTGCATCTTATTCTACATTTTGTAGAATTGTAGAAGCTTGCACAAGATAAAGTACTTTCACTCCATTCCTCGAATGAAACACCTCTCATGTTACTTGGATGGAAACTTATCAATGAAAATGCAGGGGTTTCGTCTGCAGAAAAATGACTTCTAAAGATGATATGATGGAATCCAAGTAGGAATTATTAGAGACCTTCTCCAAAATTCCTTAAAAATTCTCTAAATTGAATTTTTGACAGGATGATTGCTTCTATGCTTCTGTCGATCAGCAATGCGAGTGGATCAACATTCAATTGGGTTGCGATGTAGCCTGCTTCTTTTAATACAGCAGTTGCGTTGTTCTCTGGATTTTCCTGATGAACTCGTAGCATATCAAGTTTGAATGTGCTGGTCAAGTGTCTTCAATTGAAGTGCATTTGCTACAGATTCCAGTATAGCAGAATACTTAGCAATTAATGCTACTAACACAATAAATAAAAATGTGGAGGCTACTCCATGCATTTGATAATTATTTTTTCTTGTTACTACATTTCCTTCTTCAACTAAAGTCTTTAATGTATTAACAATATCAACGAAGTAATGCTTAAAAACACTGATGCTCTTGTATTTTGCTGACCATCTAGTCTCACACAATTTAAGAATGCTAACAATAAGCTTGCATCGTAAAACGGACTCTTAAAAAATGTGACTACATCTTTGATAGTTTTCATATAATTTCTAATTCCGAGGATAATGTTTAAGTTGTTCACAACAATGTTAAGCTTGTGAGAGGAGCGATGAAGTAGAAGGTTTTTTACTCTTTTTGTCTCAATATCACCTGCACAACTTCTTACCCAGACATGGTGGAATATCTGTCAAAGCTAAACCCCACACACTTATCAAGGTTTAGGTTAAGTTTTTCACAAAATCTTCAGTGGCTTTGGCAATACCCATGGCATTAAATCCTTCAAGCACTACAAAATTCTTCTTCAATTTCTTTGGTCATTTCATTAAAGAAATATAACCCAATAAACAGCTTTTCTTTGCAGAAATATCTGCAGTTTCGTCAGCAAAATGATGTAAGCGCAAGCTTTTTTAATTCTTGTGTTCCCTGATTGTAGCTTCACATAGATTAATTATTTCATTTTAGATGATAGGTGATCTGTATGATTCATTTTTCGGTCCATGCTCAAAATGATCTTTTAGTTGTGAATCACACGCTTTGATGTGTAAATTGCCTAAGTTAATAAGTATGCCTTCATCCAGATTTTTGACTCTGAGAGATAAAACATGTGTGGTGATAAAAAAATGATGTAGGAAACAATTGAGGACAGTACTTTTTTGTTTTTTCTATTAGTTTTTCTAAAAACTGGCGAAGTTGGATGTCTACTGGAATGCCCTTCATGAACGATTTTGCAGACTCATTTTCCTGTCTGATGTCACTGGAACTCTACATTTACTTCTCAATCGTGCATATCATTTACTTGGCGAAAGATCTGATGATAAAAGAACTACAACCACCTCTCATTGTTACTCATTGTTTTGGTTATCGGTGAAAACAACAGACAATATTTACAGAAAGCACCTTTGAGTTGCCGTGAATATGCGTCCAACCACTGACGATTGAATTCCCTCTGGCATCTAGCGCAAAATCGCAATTCTTCTAAAGTACCCAAACATTTTCCAAGATATCTTTTTTCTTATCAACCAGCCAGTGCTCCCCAGGCCGTCAAATTTTGCAATATCATCTTCATGACAACCATTGTCTTCAATCTCACTTTCACTATATTACAGATTGGTGTGAACCACAGAATAATGGCTATCAGTTGCAGTGTTTGAACCAAAGGGTGTTTGTAGTTCCTTGACCTCATCGCTGCTGCTGGTAGTTTTCGTTTTAAATTCACTGCAAATAAAATTTAATTTAATTTATCAAACATTGATATATAGTACATGGTATATGACTACACTAGTTGATCTTAATTCAAAAATATGATTGTTATCATTATTATATTAAAAACTTATGGAAGAATCATCAATTGAAAGTTCATCTGAAAATTTGTTTGGTGATGTTTTAGCTAATGAATCCATTTCTCCTACATATTCTAATTCAAAAAATGAAACAAAATAAATCTAATGACGAATAAATTTAAATAAATGACAAATTCAAGATAAACTAGAAACAAACCTATTTTACTGATATAAAAACCGAGCAATTACCAAAAGGAAAATTGGTCTATAGGGCAAGATTTTTATTATTTTTAATTGTTCATCAAAAATATTGATTATTTATAACAAAAATTATACACTTAAATACGAAACTATTTTATGTTGAAAGTTCCAAAACAATCTCTATTGATACTACACTTACAAGCATAGAAAGATAACCAAAAATGAAATACAACAAATTTTAAGTTACATGCTTTTAATTCTTCAACTGTTAAAAGTATATTAGTGACGAATTTCAGCTGTTGCTGTACACTGTAGTGGTAATCATAGATTTTCGACTAATTAAACTGCATCAGCCCCATTTAACTTCTTTTTAAGAATGAAAATATAATCCAATCTCTTGAAACTTATAATATATAAAAGCTGAATTTTCAAAGTTTACATGTATCTATTTATATAGTATAATTCAAAATAGACTGCACATCATTAATGCTTGATATTTAGAAGGCTGTGCACTGATGTTACTTGTTGACGATGCTGAATGTCAGTTAAGTTTTTTTTGTGTTTGTGTAGTTTTAGTTATGACCTCAACATGTAATATCTTTAAACCGTTTACCATTTTAGATCTTTCTAATGACCAGCTGGAGGGTTAAAGCAAGAACCTTGCTTATGTAAATTTACTGTACATACATTGCAAGTTCCCCACAGGAGGGTGCAAACTAGCTGAACCTATTAAGAGGAAGTTGGTGTCCCTCGCAAACCCCACTCACCTAACACTCGCAACTCTTAAACCATCATACGTATACACACAGTTTACCTACATTTTACAGTTACACTTTCAACTTATCTTAAGATTCTCATTGCAGACTAGCTCCACCTATTGAGAGGGGGTTAGTATCCCGTACGGAACCAGAACTATACAGGGGTAGAACATTTAACACATCTTCTTAGAATATACACACACTTTCAACGCTCATAATTTTTACATTTCGTAGAGGCTGATACTCTTCACATATCATAAGGGATACATATACACTGTACATTTATATAGGGAGCCTTTGATTGAGCAGAGCCGCAGCGTGTCTGGAAGTGCTTACCAGACCCGTGACATCTTTTGAATTTGGTAAGCTGATGTGACCCTATTCTACCAACGATGTATGTGCAGTGATCCAAGGGTGTACCTGTTCACAGAGTTTCATCTGAAACCGTCCAATTCGATGCACTGGTTAACTCTTTTATGACCTCTACATTTACTAATGTCACCCCGGGAAGTGAAAAAAGACAACTTTCGGCATCATCCGAAGAGTCTGTGTGCGAAAGCAAAAACGAAGTTTAGACGTAATGACCAGGGACCTGCGCCCAGATACCTTATTGTCCACCACAGTACTAAGGGTTCAGATCTGTCAAAGATCTCCCCTTTTATTATTATTAAAGATATAACTGTTTCTGCAGGATTTGATCGTTCCATTAGGAAACTGTGAAATGGGACTTTATTAGTACAGACTGACTCTGATAAACGAGTCGCTCTCTATTAAAATTGAAGTCCTTTTTTGATGTTGTTAACTTGTGTGTTGAACCTCATAAGCATTTGAATTCTTCTAGAGGTGTTATTTCCTGCCGTGACCTATTGAACAATAGCACAGAGGAAATAAAGAAAGAGCTTGCCGAACAGCACATTATTAACGTTGAACGTATTTTCCGAACAGAAAATACTAACCGGATCTATAATATTAACTTTTGGTACTCCAAATCTTCCGGAGCGAGTGTATGCTGGTTTCTACAGTTTACCTGTTAGACCTTATATTCCAAATCCAAGGTGTTGTTTCTGATGCTAAGGATTTGGACATGTTAGCAGCACTTGCTCTAAACAGGAAGTTTGTGGACAGTGTGGTGTAAAAGGTCAAAAAAGTGAAGGATGTAATATGGAGAGGCGAAGTGTCCAAATTGCAACGGTGATCACCCCGCACTGAAAGAGTGTGATGTTTGCTTTAACCCTTTATTTCTTTTTGACGTTATTCACAACAGAAGGTTGTAAATGGGAAATTGAACTTAATGCTATACAATTCCAATAAACCCTTAATTTTATTCAAGTCCCACCTTTGGGGAACTGCTTGATAAATTATTTATTAACGTCTTTATTCTGCCAAACACCACAATGCCCCAAGAATAAAATACTGTCTTTAGTATTTATTCTTAGATGTTAGGAATTACTTTAAAATTCCTTTATTACTTTTATTGTTTAATCAAAACTAGCTCTTTTTTCTCTTATTGCTTTAATTTTAAAACTCACTCTCAGGGAGTGTCATTTGAAAGAGTTATTTTGCAGAATCTATTTAAAATTGTGAAATTTATGAGAGCACAAATTATTTTAAAAAGAAAAAACCGCCAACCCAGGCAGAGCCCTGCATGCCCAAGCAAGGCTATTTACTGCCAGAAGCTCACCTACTGCTGGAGGCTCTGTTTGCATAGAGCCCTGAGACATTTACCCGATTAAGCATGGATCTCGTGACACCATTAGGGTTCAACTGAAACATCAGAATCAAACAAAAATAAGAGAATAAGAAAGAAAATCTTCAATAGAAAAGAGTAGAAACAGGGAGACAGCATGTAGAGGAGTTATGCTGACTATAGAAATAAGTGCTCTCGGAACAACAAGAAGAAGAGAGCTGGGTAGGCTGTTTACGATTGGTAGTCGAATCAGGCGGTGGGATTGCCATCCCCTATGCCAGGTTCTTTCTAATAGTGATGTCTAGAATATATTATTGTTAAGTAAGGAGTTAGATCCATTTGGGTTGCAGTGACAGGAAGCTGAGTAGCCTCAAACTCCTTTATAACTACAGTAAGGAAATGTTTTAAAACATAATAAGTAATTGTTTAACAAAGTTATTATACTTACTGTATATAGTTAAATTTTTGTTTTGTTTTGTTTTGTTTCGGATGTCTTATACAATTCTTATGTTGTCCAACAGAGTAATAAATAAATGTAAACAATATAACATTGATAACTACACAATAACAATAAACATGTTAACAATACAATAACGAGAATACACATACAATAACAATAGCAGTGAATAAGTGACACTAATGATTAACTATTTATAAACAATATATGTTACAACTAATCCTATCAAGGATTATTCAACTAGTGACAGAGTGAAAAAATGAATAGACTGTGACTGTGAGTAGATGTCTAAATGTTAATTAACGAAAGTTACATTAGTGATAGTTATGTTGAACAAACAGTTGAATCTGAAGAACAAAATGTTAAAATGTGAACGAATCGTTTGTTGGTGCCCCATTAGGCCAATATGGCGTTGGCCAATTAGGCGTTAGGCATTGGCTCTAAACAATATCAAATTTTAATTAACCAATTTAAATCTTTCCATTCTAAATTGGAATAATGTAATAACTGCTATCACCCTTCTCTCCAAATCTAACTCAAATAGTTGTTTCTTATTTTAATTTGAATACAGTTCACATTGTTACATTTTAAAATTCAATCCGGTTAAACAGTTTAGATGCAAAATAAGTATATAATCCCTCCAAATGGGCTAACTTCCTTTGAGAGTATTTTTATCAAATTTCCAACACACTGATTGTATCCGATAGCTACTAGTAATTTATCTACTGATAACATAAAATATAATCAGTAGCTGGGTTTCTATATACAAAGATTTCTAAGAGGGAGATTATTAATTTTTGTAAACAATGCATTTTAGATTGCCTTTAGGTTCATTACGCATTAGTTTAAATTATTTTAAATAAGATACATTATACAGATTTCAGGACTCAGACATGTTTTTCCACAGTAATTTTGCCCATGTTACAAAATAATTGTTTAATTACTATAAAACAAGATTTTCTCACCAAGTAAATATCAAAATAAAAAACAAATGAATTGAGTAAACTTTTCAGAAAATGTTTTATTATTGTTCCAGAAAACAAAATCCTTGTTGTATTAAATCCTAAAAGTGGTGTTGGTAAAGCAAGAGATGTCTTTCAGAGTAGAGTAGTCCCAATTCTGGCAGAAGCAGACATCGACTATGATCTTCATGTCACTAGATATGCTCACGATGCGAGAGTCCATGTTCGCAATCAGGTAAATTTGTTAATTCAAATTTTTACTAGGTTTCATTGCATGTTGGGTTGATTGGTATCAGATCAGAAGAATTCAATAACTCTGTATGTTCTACTGGCAGCTAAAGAAGTGAGATATACAGGTGAAAAATGTTGTTTTCAATAAACATCTAAAAAAGTATTTTTACAGGCTGTGGCAACAAAAACGATAATTCCAGGAATACCACTTGGTCAATTCAGATTCCGCAAACAGAATTAGACACATCAATAACAGACATGTGCAGAACGTTAAATTTTGAAAGAAATTTCTAAGTTACTATCTCAGACCAATTGGTTTTGAAAGAAGTTGAAGTAAATATGCAAAGGAACATTCTTTAAATGGTATACTTTCCGTGGAGCTTTCCACCTGCCTTTTGTACTTTTTATGACTTTATTCGAAGCCTGAACGCCGTAACACTAGTCACTGACCGTTGAGTCGATGGAAAGGTAATTAAGTCCTTGGTTCTTTTATTTTTGACTTGCTCTTCGCGCACACTTAATTACAGACAGGAATGTAAACCACAGACAAGACGAGGTCTGCTAACCAGTGTGAAATCACTAGTACTTCCTACCAATCAACGGTTCATAACTTTACTTCAATTTTTTAAGTTTGAATTTTTTAATTTAATTTTGTCACCATTTGGATTAATTTCAAATTGATTAATTTAAATTTTTCTGTTAACTCTTTACTTTAGGTCTTGCTTTGTGGAAGAATTTCTTTCCAACATTTTTATCTACACTGACACATATATATGCAAATATAATCTTAAATTTAAATAATGAGCACAAACACAGAAATAGCTATAGATCACCTGAAAAACATACATATATGAGGATCAATTAAATAAAGTATGTACAACAAAAAAATGTTTAAATGATCTTTACTTAATTTCTTTTGAATAAGTAGTTTGATATTTGCATATAAATTTCAAGTATTCATCAATGAAATTTTCCAATTTACAAAAAGTTAATTTAAAATGTCCAAATTATTAATAAAGAATATTTACTTTAACAATTAAAACAACATAAAATTTTCTCAATTTAACGTTTTTCAATTTTAAAATTTTAAATTTGATTATTAGCAATTTGAATGAAAATGTATTTGTATATTTTGAATAATCTAATCATTTGTATTGGTACTTTAAGCACTATGAAGATCTTATTGTTGCTATAGACAAGTGTCTTTGAAGTAGTTTAAAGTTGGTAGTTGTAAGTCTTAATGGTTTCTTTTGACTGTCCTGTGTGTTCTTGACAGAAGATTTGATGAGAGAGTGTAGATTTTTCGATCAACAATTTTGAAAGTCCCTGAATTGGGAAACTCCTGTAGCAACTTAACTGATTATTTTTAACTAATTTTCCTTTTGGTTTTTTCTTAATAACAATCAATAAGTTGGTTATTAAAGGTTTATTTTTATTTGTCTGTATTCCTTAGGCTATACTTTTCTTGATTTTCTATGACCCCTTTAACTCCTTCTTTTTGTTATTATTTTCCTTTAATCCTTTTTCGATCTTGAAAGTTTTGTTTTGCGACGTTACTATGCCTTCTCCACTTCAGTGGTCCTTTTTCTTACGGTCACTCGCTCTGAAAATTTCATATTTCATCTGATAACTTGTACTGTGTTCTAATTTTTCCTTCAATCTGCCATAACTTTTCCTATGGTTGAATCTTCATTTTGATTATAGATTCTTCTTCCTCTTGATTTTGTGCTTCTGTATGAACTCGATTTGTAGTTGTAGTCAGCCGAGTTCTAAAATTATTGCACTTTTTCGAAAGTTAAATTTCCAAATTTACTTTTTAAATTAGATTGTTTTTTGAAATTTTAATGTTCTTAACTTGTTAGTCTTGTCCTAAACGAAGTTTTCACCTTTTTGTTTGTTTGTTATATCTCTTGGTTTCAAAGATGCCTTTGAAGTTGATGTTTTATTGCACTTGACTTTACGTAATAAAAAAACTCTCTTTTTACTATTTTTACTTGTATTGCTTGGTCATTATTATTTATGATTTTCGTATTATTTCCTCTTCTTCTTAACAACTTCCTTTAGTTACCTTTTAATTATCTTATTTATTTCGTTTTTTTTTTTTTCAAGCTGTTATTTAAATCTACATTTTTTATTTTTTTATGACAGTTTTTAATTATCTTTTATTATTTTCCCCTTAATTATACCCTACTTAATCAGTTTTAATAATAAAATTTGTTTTTTTAAGTACAGGTTTTCATGTCAGATCTTGTCAGTTGAAGACTACAACATCGCTAACCCGTGCTGCAGCTTTACAATTTCCTTACACTAGCCCTATATAATTGTTTTTTTATTAATTCTAGGATTTTATTTTATAAAATTTGATGTGTGCATTCTGGTTTTTCCTGACCGTTACACAATGGGGATTAAAAATGGTTCAAGTGGGGATTTAAGACCTATTTTTTTTTAGCCTTCATGTATGTGGAGGTGATGTTGATGTGAGAACAAGTTTGTTAAAAAAAATTGGAAGACTTGAAGAAAAGATTTTGCTTTTTTTATCGAGAACTCAATTTTTGAGAGATGGTAACCAATATGTTTTTTTCAAGTTCTTAGAAGTTACATTGAAGTAATTCAATAAAAGAAAGGGCTTATCTTATTTATTTTTAAAAGAAAGAAAGTTACTTTTATTCATTAAAAAATGCCACACGTTGAGCGACAATTTGAAGTAATTCAAAAAGGGAGCCTTTGCTGAATAGTGAAGCTATTTAAAAATAAAAAAAATTATTTTTTGAACTTGAAGAGTTCTTATATTATTTATTTAATTATGAAATTGAATTTAATTATAATTATTTTATTAATATTTGGGCGCCAGACCTATTGGTCATTATTTATCTAAAAAAAAAAAAATGAATTTATTAAATTTATTGTCTCTGGGGTCGCATGTTCTTTCAAAAGTGTACTCACAGTGAAACCTGGTATTGTAATGAGAACAATTCTGCTGAAATATTAACATGGATTTATTAAGCATAAAATCATTTAAATTATACATATACATTTAATATATATATCCTAATTAAAATTATTATTGTTACCTTTGAAGAAGGTCTACTTTTTTAAAACATGAATTTATTTTTAAGTTGCAACTTGTTAAGTATTTTATTAAATCAAAACAGATTGAAGCATCTGTTACTTATTATTGAATTTACTTTATAAAAAAATTTATGTCAATAGACATCTATTATCTATTCATTTAGTAAACGTAATTATTAAAGTATCTGATTATAAATTTTAGAATATAAAACATTTTAAATTTCACATAATATACAAATTAAGTTCTTTGTGTTGAATAACACATTTTTACCAGTCCGTTGACGTCGATCCTTTTGTCCTGTAATGATGTGTAAAACGTGGCATCGAAGATAAGTCCTTTTGTGTAGTCCACGTAGAACTAGTTTGATTGAAATTGCTCCAATCACACCTTGCATTTGTATTTTACGAATGTCTTTCAGCGTAATTAGTTCATTTTCCGCACTCCTTAACTGTTCATTATTCGACCATTATAACTCTGCGCGCGCGACAGTCTATTGTCTTTATACGTGACACGTCTTTGTTGAACACTTTGTCCAATTGAGACAAAACTAATACTGTTCGTCACACAAAATTAATTTATCTCAACGTTCAAATTGTTCTCTTATACACTTCAACATTTTAAGTTCCGTTTTAGAACAATTACTTTATTTAAAAGAAAACGTGCTGGACTTCGACTGACCACAGAACACATCTTCTCAGTCCAACTTCCCAACTAAGACTACTTGTTGCCATGAGGCTTCCCTCACTCCCTCCAGTGTTTTTCCTGGTTAAACATTTTGGCTGTTCCAATCATTTCACATACATCACCGTATAACATATAAATTTACATATATTATTAATTAAACTAGATTATACTAAAATTAAACATGGTTATGTATTCTGTTGTCTTGAAAATCTATTTTTCCTTTATAAATGAATTTATTAGTTTTTAAATTATTATTTGAATTCTTATCTCTCAAGTTTAACCACGTCTTTTAAATTAGTCAATATTAGAATCTGACTTTTCACATTGTTACAACATTTGAGCAAAATTTTATCAAAATTAATAGAACTTATTTTTAGAAAACATAATTTTGTGAGTTTTTCTTATTAGTTACCCTCAAATTTTGGGTTATAAAAAAAGAAAAAATGGTCCCCGAGATATTGTCAAAATATCCCTACATATCACGTTTGATTAACATTTGTCATGGTGTTTGGGCTGTAGAGCATTGCACATAGACTCATTCCAAAATCCAGTTAGTTTTCACCAAAAAATAAACTGGACATCAATTTTTTGACCCATTACATAACTTTCTCTATAGTATCTATATGTGATAAATTAAAAATACACTAACTGGACACAATTTCTTGGTCATAAACAGTCAAAGGGTCTCAGACATTTAGTAAACCATAATTTAAAGATTAAGGAGGGCTCAAATAATGAAATTTTTTATTGTTGAAAATGAGCTAGAATTTTATATTATAAATTAACTGTGAATTTCCACTCTGAAGAACATATTATCAATAATTATTATCTTTAAAAATTTTCTTTCTGACCAAATGTAATCGATTTATTTTCAGGATATCTACCAGTATGGAGGAGGGATTGTGGTTCTAGGAGGTGATGGAATCCTGTACGAAGTAATCAATGGGCTACTAGAAAGACCGGATTGGGAGATGGCTCTGGAAAGGGTTAAACTTGGTGTAATTCCTTGTGGATCGGGCAATGGATTGGCTAAAGCTATTAGTGCTGCTTACAAGTATGAAAATTATACATAAAATCAAAGTATATTAGTTACATCAATAATTGCACGTTTTCCCTAATATATGGAATGGAAAACGCAGGTAGTCTAAATTAGCTGACACTTTTGCTTTTCTCTTTAACATTACAAAGTTATGGTTTTTGTTATAAGGATGCAGTTGAAATCTATACAAATGATATTGTTATGTTCATCAAAATCCATCAGTATTTTTCTCATCTAATCAAAGCAAAAGCTTTTTATTATGCTTTGTGATGCCCTTCTTTTGTTAAAGATAGTTTCATTTAACCCTCCGGTAGGCGCGCGGTTGCCCAAAACGTGGTTAGGCGCGCGGGGTACAGCTGTACCCCAAGATATATATATATTGATTTATCATCCTGTTTGTTAATATTTTATTTAAATAACATCAATAAGTCGTGCATACACTACTTCTGAACTATTATATGTGATTATGGCTTAAATAAAAAAACTATCTATGACCATATTGTACATAGTTTGTAAATGTGATCTTTCGTGAATTTTTGTCTAAAGTTTTGTTCAATGTTTAGGCTTTTGAAACTTTTTTTTTTTCAAGGTAACAAATAATTACAAACAATGATTTTCATTGACAATTTTATTCCTAGGCCAAATTCATAAGATTTACATTAATTGTTTTATTGGATATACGTAATAAACTGATATACACAACACATTGTCACATTTCAGATGTACGAATTATTGGAAATAATATGCAAATTTACTTGTAAACACCTCAGATAGTATTATCATGTCATTATTTCAAGTTAAACTCAAAACACATACAAAGTTAAAAAACAATAATGTAAATATATGTATATTGTACATTAATACACTTATAAACATTTAAGATTGACAAATTTTAGTACTACAAATACAACTGGAAATTAATATTGTATGAATTAATTTGTATACGGTTCAGTGGTATTATCATGTCATAATAAATAAATACAATTTTCATTGACAATTTTATTCCTAGGCCAAATTCATAAGATTTACATTAATTTTTTATTGGATATACGTAATAAACTGATATACACAACACAATGTCACATTTCAGCTGTACGAATTATTGGAAATAATATGCAAATTTACTTGTAAACACCTCAGATAGTATTAGCATGTCATTATTTCAAGTTAAACTCAAAACACATACAAAGTTAAAAAACAACAATGTAAATATATGTATATTGTACATTAATACACTTATAAACACTTAAGATTAACAAATTTTAGTACTTCAAATACAACTGGAAATTAATATTGTATGAATTAATTTGTATACGGTTCAGTGGTATTATCATGTCATAATAAATAAAAAATATGTAAACACAAATGATTGAATATATGTATCATAATATAGTAACTCCAAAAAATTACATGAGTGATGCATTTGTAAAACTCCTTTAGAAACAAGCCCTACACACAGTGAACGAATGTTCAACACATACCTTGAGAGCACATTTGTCACAATTCTTTCTTGATTTTCGATCCTTTTTTCTTGGACACAAATAACAGCGACCAACGGCGTTGTTCTGGATGTGTTGAGGTCCATCTGGTATGATCCCGAGAAGCTCCTTCCCTCTGTTCTTTAGTTGGACTGGTAGACTATTGATTTGACACCTTCTTTCTATCTGTGGCTTGATGAGTTCCCAGGCAACCTTTTGTATGAACTCTGTTCTCGGTAATGGTTTTGCTGTGGGGTTGTTGAACTTGTAAACACAAAGTGCGTTGATTGAAGAAATGTTCATGAGATCAAAAAAAATCACCATAGGCCATCGCCTTGTGTTTCTTGCAACGTTGTACTTTGCACACATTTGATCGAGAACATCTACGCCAATTTTGGTTTTATTGTAAAATGTTACAATTTCAGATTTTTGGCTTGGTCCGGTCTCATCGTCAATTTTATCGTCGTGATGCATCGTTGACAAAAGAATTACTGCCTTGTTAGGCTTTGGACAGTAAGAAACAAGCGTCTTTTTCTTGTGAAATGCAAACAGAGAAGAACTAGGTTGTCTTTCTTTGCAAGGCCTCAATTCATGGGGGACACCAACACGTGTAGATTTAATTGTGCCAACAATCGTCAATTTCTTTTCTTGTAACAGTTTTTCAGATAATGATACAGATGTGAACCAGTTGTCAATAGTTACATTTCGATTTGTATTTGAAATAGGTTCTACCATTCTGACTGTCACGTCCTCTGAAGAATTTGATGTCTTGTATGGACCATTTGGTTGAGTTCCAGCGTAAATTTCCAGGTTTACTGTATACATTGTTTTCGCACACACAAGGGCAAACACCTTTATGCCATACCTTGCAGGTTTTTTCGGCATATACATGCGAAACGGACATTTCCCTCGAAATGCAACCAATTGTTCATCAACTGTACAGAATTCACTTGGAGTAAAAAAGTTCTGATAATTTTGTACGCTCAGTTCAAACAGCTCTCTGATTGGTGCTAATCTGTCAATTTCCCTCCTTTGCTGACGATCTCTGTAGTCATCAAACCGCAGACAGCGCATGAGAAAATGAAATCTCTTTTCACTTATAGCAAGATAGCATGATTCAACTCCTGACCCTTTGCTATTATCCCATATGTGCTTAGTTTTCTTTCTGCTACTTCCTAATGTACCGGAAAGAAACAGAATTCCAAGAAAGGCACGGATTTCTACCTCGTCAGTGTTTCTTGCATCTCTGTCTCTATGAAATTTTTCCCTGACCACGTTAATATAAATGTTAGTTGAGGTAACTATCAATCGGATCAACGTGTCATCCATAAATAAGTTGAAACATTCAATCTCAGAAACCTTTCCTCTAGCCTCTCCTTTAGGTCCTGGAAGCCTAACAATTATGTTTTCTGCCCTGGTTCGGACATTTCTTGCTAGTGGAGAATTTTTCCTCCATTTCATAACATTTTTATCCTTATCTCTTACCAAGTATACATATGCAAGCGGAACGTCATCACCATCGTCTTCATCCAGGTACGAAATCTCTGCATCAGGCTCATTAGGCTCTTGAACTGCTTCTTCTGTATCAGAATCATGGATCTCTTCTTCCACAATATCTTCTTCACCATCGTCACTGTCATTTTCCACAAAGTCGTCCTCATCTGATGACTCTCCTTGAAACAGTTCATGGATAATCGAGTCATCACACAATCTTATACGCTTCGCCATAACAGAACACGAATAGGCGCGCGGGGTACACTTGTACCCCAGAGCGATTCAAACAAGAATAACACAGCGATCGATACTCGGTGACGTTTCGAGTCGCACTGACCTTGTAGCTCAAGAGCCGGTTTGAAGGTACTCTAGCGCTCACCTTACCCTAGCGGCAGGGTAAAAAGTTACAAAGGAAACAAAACTGTCTGGGGTACAACCGTACCCCGCGCGCCTACTGGAGGGTTAAACTAAGTGAAGTTTTCCAGAATCTATTTATTCTATCATATATTATTCTAATCAATAAAATTGTGTTTCATTCCATTTTACTTACCAAGCTTACATAGTTTAGAGTAAGGATGAATTCCACTAAAAGTTTAGCTCTGTTTTTTTACTGATCTGTTTTTTTTAATTTATGAACTAAGAAATTAGACAGTTTTTGACATGCTATCCACCTGTTATTGTTGTTGTTTGTTTTTAAACATGATAACAGCCACAAAAATTAATATAGGACAGCCAGTTACTATGTACTCTTATAGAAAAATAATTGAAATTCAAAAAATTGTAAAGTTATGGTAATTTTAAAGATTGTTTGTCATTATCACGTGAGTAATATAGTTTATAATAGATTAAATTAGATTAAAATTAGCAAGTAATGATTCTGTATGTAACCAACCCTGAACTGTATTCGTTGAAAAGTAAGAAAAGATATTAACCATGTTAAATTTTTGAACTGTAATCTTGGGCTAAGTTACCAATATGATCATCAAGAGAAAAGACTTTTTTACATATATTCAGTATCATAACTCACCAGGAGAGAGATATTAACATAAGTGAAACTTTTCACAAGTTCAGTGTCTCATATTGCCTTCTCGAGCTCTGATGACAGCTTCCACTAGTCTAGGGATGCTCTCAATCATAGTCAGGATGATGTTTTGATCCATATTATCCCATTCTGACAGTAGAGCCTCTCAAAGGTGTTGCAAAGTCAGTAGCTCTTTACTACTCTCAGGTGTTATCACTCTTCCATCTCCTCCCTTATGTGCTCAAATTTATTTAGGTCTGGACAATATACTGGCCAATTCATATAATTATTTGCACCTCGCAAAGGTAGTCTTGTACCACTCCAGTGGTATGAGGTCAGGCATTGTTGTGCATTAAAACAAACTCTAAATAAGTAAATCCTGCAAAAGCTGTAACATTTTCTGCTAGAATCTTTTCTATGTACCTTTGACTATTTAACGTCCCTCTATCAAAAAGGCTTAGCTTCACGTATTCTATTCCCGCAATATTCCACCCACACCATTGAAATTGTCCTTAAGGGATATGTTACACTGTATTATATTTCTCCCATCACCTTCTCCACACTCGTTCATAAATGTATGTAAATGTAAAAGAACATTTCATTGACTTTCTTAATGTAACTTCATGACTGGAGAGGACTTGACACAAACTCTTCTTTCAAAATTGAATAACATTAGACTATATTAATGAGTGTAGATGCTAATACAATGGCTTAACCATGAAAGTAATTCATTGTGGAAGGAGTTTACACCCATATTATTAATTTGAGTTCTATGGCATTTTACATGCAATATGCTAATCATAATCTTAATATTTTTTATTAGATGTTGCAAAAGTCTTGACCTTTTTTGGTGTGATAAAGAGAATATATGATTTTTTTTCTGCATCCACACAGATATACAGAACATTAAATGCAAGTATTACAGAGAAGAAGCTCTCAGTGACTCAATGGCAAAGTAGCTTGGAGAGTGTTAAAGCTATAAGATAAAGGAAATAAGAGATGCGTTCCTTGAGTTGCACAACAGTATTGACAAGCCAAAATCAAAGAGTGAAGCACATTCTCTTGCAGTTTCCGAGCTATAAAATTGAGTTAATTGTAAGAATTACTATTTGATATGACTTTCTCTTTGCTTCTAACATATCAAGCAAGACACTACAGGCCAAAAACATGGACATTAAAGTAGCATCTAAATCCCTTGATGGTTTTAGTTTATTGAAAGTTTTCGTGAAGAAGGGTATATTTAAATCTTAATAACAGCTAATGAGATAGCTGAAAGTTTACAAATTTAAAATAGATGAATTGGACAGAAAAGGAAGTTATTTGATTATGAAGGTGATATGGGCAACAAAGAATTTCCTCCAGAAGAGAAGTATAAAATAAACTTTTGATTACCCAATCATTGACACCCAATTAACAGGTGTAAAAGAAAAATTTGGAGAGTTTGTGAGTGATTCAGAATTTTTTGGATTTTTTGTGTGCTCCTGAAAACCAAAGGACTTAAAGGATGAAAAGTTAAAAACATGTGTTCTAACATGAGAAAGAACGAGTGTGAATAAAACAGGATCAAAAAACATTAATGCAAGTGATATATACGCAAAAACTATGCAGAGAGATGAAAATCCCAATAGAAATTATGAAATATATCCATGAAATTAGAAACCTTTTCCCTAATGTTTATATAGCCCAACATAAGATTTTGTTAATAATTCCAGTAAAGTAAATTAGATTGAAAAGAGAGTTTAAAGTGTTAAATGGCTCTATTGGCTTATTGTGCAACAAAGCCTCTAGATTCTAATTCAGTAGATTAATCCCCCTCAAGTTTTAGTAGTCTACTAGCTCATCTAACTAAAGTTCACAAGGAATTTTTGAAATCAAACACCCTGTGCCTCACAGATTGTTTTGCCTGTGGTGTCCTCATCTAGTTCACATAGTCTACAAATCCTAACATTATACACTTTATCAGATAGTGAATTTTTTTTCTTAATACCAACATTTTCTTCACTTATGATATAGCAACCTGGATCTTACAGGCCTTATAATAATGTTTCTGTTTAAAACTTTATTTTTTTTATGTATAGGCTATGATTCTAAGTTAAATTGTGTCCATTTTACAGGGTTTTAATATGTTCATGTTTTTCAGTGAACCACATGACCATAACCCAGTGTTGGTATCTACACTCAACGTTGCAAGAGGTTTCAGTACACCTATGGATCTTGTACGTGTGCAGTCTAATTCTCAGGTAATTCGTTTACTGTAAGAGCAATCTATTATAGGCTATAGTTTTAATTTTTAATATGTGTGGCAAATATATGAGTATAAAATGAGTGTTGCAAACTAAATCGTTCAGTTCAACAACTTCTCATATTATTTTTGGGTGTACAGAAATAGAAGGAGTTTCCACATACCTAAAGTTGAGAAGATACTTAAAATGCAATCATATAGGGTAAATGAATTTAAGTTGGATGAAATATATGTTGGTCCATTCAATTCGGCATGCTGAAAGAATTCATCCTTGGAAATTTAGCTTATTTAAACTATTTTCAATATTGGAATTTTTTTTTCCCCTTTTAAGATGGGTCTATCTCGAGATGGGTCTATTGTGGAAATAATACAAGATAGACAAACTGTTTAGGGCAATTTTTGTAAAGGAATTGACCTCTGGTAATTATTCACTTCTTGGGATATCATTACAATACCTCTCTCATCACGTATTTAAAATTGGAAGGGACAGAATGTAGTGCAGTATGGTTTCAATATTTGGAATAGTTTCTTACAATATTTCTGTCTTAGTGAAATGTTTGTAAAATTTTGCTGATGACTGTTTAGACTGAGGTAAATAAAGATTTTCTCTTCGAGGTGTAAAACGTCATTCCAAATAACAATTAAGAATGACTTTAGTAATTCATTTGAATCTGCAACCAAGATCAAGCCTTTGTCTTCTTTTTGTAGAAATTTATTGGTATTATTAATTCTATGTAGCAAGTGATTTCACCAAATCTTATACAACTAAGTAAATTGCCTCTCTCTGTTTGTTGCTGCGCTTCTATTTTTTCCTTTCTTTCTTTTTCTCATAACCTGATATATATTCTATTTAAAATTTGTATGCTACATTTAGAATTTTGCTAATGCAACTGACACAAAATAAAATATCAAGACAGATCCATTATTAATGAACAAACATACATTCAGCACAAAAGACCAAAAACCACAGATTACTAATGATACTGTCCAACATATAGCCACACACTCAAGGACATTATACAATATACTGAACAGATAATATCTCACACTACCAATTGAGTTGAAGTATGTTGATATACCCATCATTATAGTACAATAAATCATATCATAGTATTAGTAATATCAAACATAAATGTTATGAAACCAAAAATTCTACCAACACTGTTCATTTAGAAGATAGATAAAGTTGTACATGTCAATTTTAAAGAGAGTGTGACTGTGTCTGTCCGTATATGTAATTATTGTAAAAACATGTAGTATTACAATACTATATTTATATTATTTTATTTTATATGTCTGTAAACATACTGTAAGGATACTGAAAACACTATCTGTTTATATTTTGTTCAATATTCCATGTTTGTCTATTTATTATAATTATTAATTGCAAAACTCTAATTTGGATCCCCTTCATAGGTATGATCAGTCGTACTCTATAAATCTACTCTGTTTAGAAATTATTAGTGTTACAAAAAAGAAGTCTACAAAATTACCCCTTTTTTAACGTATTAAAATAACAAAAACTATAGAAATTGGTTGTTTTTTAGGGCTGTAAGAGATGATTGGAGGATTATAAGAAATATCCGAGTTTAGTTAGACTTTTTGAGTCAATAAAATATTGATGGAAAAAAAAGTTGATAACCTAAGTCAAAATCCATTCGAAATGTGAAGGATGTCCATATATTTGGATGGGATCATATATAACCAAAACAGCTGGACAGATTTTCACAATTTGTTTTCTTCATTAATCTAGTTGTACACTATAAAACCCAGATTTTTAAATTTATATTTTGAAAACTCTTAAAATTTAAAACATTTACTTCAAAAATTTGGTAAGAGGAGATTATTTTATACAAGGCTTTTCTGCAGTAAGGAAAACATAGAGTAAAAATTCTAAAATGAAACAATTTACTTTCTTGACTGTTGATAGTCTAAACAAGTATTTAGGATTTACTTTTTCTACATTTTTTCATTTTTACTTGAGGCCAAATGAGATGATTAAAAGTGAAATTCAGTTTGGAGGAAACTTGTACAACGGTAGTTTCTACAGTGAATGAGAGGTGTACTCAACTGTTATAAGTTTATTACTAAATTACTTACGTCATAGCAATCTTGTGTTCAGTATTTATTCATTAATATTTCATCATTACAGCTGTTTCGGTATAACATACCATCATCAGATGAAACAACACATTTACACAACACACTGATACACATTTCACAAAAATAAATAAACATAAAATGTTTGGTACTGCAGTACAAGTCGAAAATAATATAAAATATAGTTTAGATAATATAGCCACGTTAGAAAGATGTGGCTATATTATCTAAACTATCTAAACTTTATTTTATATTATTTTCGACTTGTACTGCAGTACCAAACATTTTATGTTTATTTATTTTTTTGAAATGTGTATCAGTGTGTTGTGTAAATGTGTTGTTTCATCTGATGATGGTATATGTTATACCGAAACAGCTGTAATAAATATTAATGAATAAATACTGAACACAAGATTGCTATGACGTAAGTAATTTAGTAATAAACTTATTTTAAAGCATTCATAAGGCAATATGGAATTTATCAACTGTTATGTTTACTCGAGGCCTTTGGATCTAGAGATTTGCAAGTCTCCCATCCTCAAATGTGTCAAATCATACATAAAATATGCAAACCAGTTTGATGAACTAAATACAACCTCAACTAATGCTAAACCTTGATATTAGACAATTCGTGACCATCCGACAACAGACCTTGGTTAGTTCATTTTGTCTTAAATATTTAAATATAAGTAAAAACTACTTTACATTGTTAAACCAGCATTATTATTCTAATTTGCTAAATACTTACCTCATGACAATGTGTGATAAAAAAAATCAAATAATTTACCTAGTCACAAAATAGTTGATCAACGGCTCGCTCTCACAACCATTATTTTAAATCAATCAGCTCTAGCTGATTTAGTTTTGTCCCATGCTTATTGTTTCTCTGACTAGCCTATTAATTCATCCATGGCCGAATTCAGTTTTGAGCTATGTTAATCTATAAATTATATGTTAAGTTTGTGTTTTACTATAAAATTGACTGAACTCTGTACATATTAAAAAAATTCTTAAAATATACTCCTCTGTCATGTTTATTTAAATTCTACTTTTTTGTTCCTCAGGTTGTATATTCCTTTCTATCAATGGGTTGGGGATTCCTGTCTGATGTAGATATAGAGAGTGAGAGACTAAGAGCATTAGGCAGTCCAAGGTTTACTCTTTGGAGTATGGCGAGGCTGATAGGTATGTTCTAATTTGTTTGTTAGTTCATAAATAACTTTCTTGATTACAATTTCCCAAAAAAATTTAAATATATATATATTTAATGATATATATATATATATATATATATATATATCAATTTATCTCTTTTAAGTACCTGCGTTTCATTCATATCGGTTAAAAAGTTTTTTTTTTTAATATTGTGGATCTATTTTGAAAAAGATAAATAAGTTTCTTCTACCGACCCACTCATCACCTTCCCCTTGTTGCAATTGTTTGATAGTGATATCTATATTACTGAAGTACTTGCCATTCACACTGACATGACAAATTTCATAACTTGTTTTAGGTTATTTCTCAACTAATTTCGGTAGAAAAAGTCTGTGGAAAGCTAAGGTTGAATTTGTCATTAGTTTTAATTTATTAACCAGAAATAAGTAAGAGGGAAAAAACAAACAAACAATGTTTAGTGATTACTAAGCTTTCTACATAGTAGAATAGATTCTATGCAGACGAAGCAGTGTATATTTTTTTCTTAAACTCAGGAGATGCTTAAAAAACATTTACACCATTGTGTGACATATGATAAGTTGAAGAAGTTTTAATAAAAACTCATGACTCATAATGAAAATTTAATTCTTATTCTTATTGTTTTTGTTTAATGGAAGTCAATAAAACAAAACTTACTCTTCCATAACATTTTCATTTGTAAAAATGTTTGATTCTTTTGTTTTTATATAAGAGAAATTTAAATTTAACACTTTAGTGGCCATTTTAAAACTATATAAAATGGCCACTTTAGATAATAAATTGTAGTTAAAGCCATGACATTGTGTTTGAATCAATTAACTGTATTTTATTTTTTATTTTTGTAGGTCTACGAACATATCAGGGGCGGCTATCATTTATTCGAGTTCCTGAAGAAAAACTTGTAGCCGCAAGAGAAAACAATTGTAATCTAATGAAACGAAGTGTTAGCGATTGCAATGAACTGTCATTTCCATTGCAACACAGTTATAGTTGTGGTGACTCTTTAGATTTAGAAACTGATGTAAGTATTTAACATATTTATAATGTCATGTGTGTAAGATTAAAATAATTAGAACTGTCATTTTATTTTTTCACTTATACATAATAGAGGAAAAAACTTGTTCATGAAAATATTTGTGTTGGGTTTTGTTTCTTTAGTATAAAAGTTTTGATTTTGGAATGTCAGTCGTTTGTACAATACATAATAAACCACCACTGAAAAAGAGTGGAATGATTTCAGAAAAATTTGGTAGGTAAAAATGTTTTGGCCATAAACTTCAGGCATTTTATGGAGTTATCTTTAAAATGCCTGGAGTTTATTGCCAAAATTTTCTCACCTACAAAATTTGACAAAAATCACCATAAGAGCAAATCACTAAATTTTAATTTGTATAAAATTGGATCTAGATTTTGACATAAACAAAAATATCGGTTACCATTCCTACTGGTTCAGTAGTTATCGGTTAAATTGTGAAAATGAACCATGGATGGCATTTTATGTTATATAATCTCAAAGTTGATTATTAGCACTTTTATCAAGTTTTGGTGGAACATGGCGATTTATGTCTAAACCAAATTTATGATATGTGAAAAAATATTAGAGCTAGAAGTAAATTATAAAAAATCAAAATAAATTGTAACCACTGTCAATTTACTGTTAATGAAATTTATAACTATATCAGCAACTCAAAAAACAGTGATATAATAATAGTTTTAGAGCAACTTTACTAAGGAAATGAAATAACTTATTTACGCTTTTGCATTTTGCGTAGCTTTTCCATGTACATTTTACTTTAACCCTAGAACTGGCAATGTAGAGTTTCTTCGTTTGTTTAAAAATTAATAAAATATATTATTTTTACACAAAACCTAACTTATAAGACATCATTTTCTTCAGAAAGATGTGTAGAATTTATCTATGTAAAAAAATTAAATAAATTATATGAAACAGTTTTGGTGTAAGTATGTTATATGTCAAAAAATAAGTTAACATTTTTCATAAAAACCTGTATCATCCAAAATCAATAGCTTACCACCTTTTTCCAATATATACAAAAGTTTTGTGTAATATTTGTGAATATATTTAGAAGAAAAAATTTTTTGTTACACTTTCAAAAAAAAAATTACGAAAAAAGGGATTTTGTTAGGCTTATTTTCAAAAATTCACCAAAAATAGTTACATTAATATTTATGGAAAACACAACTTCTATATATCATTATATTCAGAAAGGTCCATAGAATTTAGCTGTGTAGTGAGAAAAAAAATGTTAGATGTAAAATATTTGGAGTTTTTATGCCAAATAGCAAAAAATCGGAAAGTAACAGTGGGAAGAATTTCACAGAAATGGTAATGTACACCATACAAAAAAAAATAAAAATTTGGAATTTTTTCAGCTATTACTAGAGATTTGTAATATATTTGTGAATATATTTAGGGGAAAAAAAATTGTTACATTTTCAAAAATACAGAAATTGTTTTACGGAAAAAGGTAATTTGTTTAATTTATTTTCAAAAATTCACCAAAAATTGTAATATTTATGGAAAACCAACTTCTATATATCATTATATTCAGAAAGGTTCATAGAATTTATTAGTGTAATAAAAAAGAAAGTTTGAAAAATAATTTTGGAGTCAGTATGGCAAAGAACAAAAAAAACTCAAAAATCGAAGGCTAAATTTCACTTCAAAGTCCAATTGAGCATAGAAAATTTTGTTTTACATTTTTTTCAAGTATTACAAACGTTTTCTAGTATAAATGTGAATAACAATTGGTAAAAATTTTCAAAATAAAAATAATGTTTTCCCGTAAAAGTGGAAATCGACTAAAGTTAGGGTAGGTTTGTAACCTCGACAACCTAGGCCTAACTTGTAACTATCTAAAGCTAGATTTCACTAAAATAATAAACTCTACAAACAATAACACACATATACACTTGTATAATATACTTATACACTTGTATAATCAAATAAAACACTCCATATAAGAAAATTTGCTTTTAGGCCTAAGATTGTAACTTTTCTAGGTTAGCCCAAATATAAGCCATTCAAAAACTAGAACTTCACTCAAAAAAATAAACTTTAGAAATAAAAACACATATTGTAACTTGTATACACAATTTATATACAATTTGTATACACAAACCTTCAGAATAACTGAAATATATAATCCCAAAACAATAAGCGCCACGCTTTTCCATGTCAATTTAGCTCACGATTGTCACAAACTTGGCTATATTCCGAGTTAAAAACAAGAAACTGTAGCCTATATCAAGTAATACCAACTTGTAGAATGAAATGTTCTCTACACCATATTGTAAAGATCAGTTACAAAATATCGATTGAATAATAGATTATCTTATTTAGTATACTGCACCGATCGCCAAGTGAAATTCGTTCTGTTAGGTTTCTACTATGTTCAAGTAGAAATATCTTGCGAAATATGACAGATAGCAAAATTTGTAAACCACAGATCGAAAGAGAAAGAAAAATACTATATAATATGGTCAACTTGTGGCATTTGGAAAAGTATTACCATTTCGTAAAATCATATGAACACAGAGAACAGAATCGTCTACATATTCCCGGTCACGGCAAGTTCCGCGATCTAGCGAAAAAGTCAGCGACTTTATCGAATTCTAGAAAATAGAGTTTTCGTGTGATAGATTTTGCTAAACTTGGTTATGAAAGATTGAAAGATTATCTTTACAATGATATATAATACATTTCGATAATATAATATCTACTAGGATAAAAGTTGAATTGAAAAAAATGTAATTTTTAGTGTGTAAAAAGAAGTTAAAATTCTTGATTTTGATTAATTTTTATATAATGAAAACTATAACACATAGAAGGATTTAAAAAGCACAGATCGAAACAGAAAGATGCGATCTACAGAACAGTGTTATGTTAAATCTGTTTGACAGAAATTTCGAATTGGGAATATTAGACAAAAATGACGTCAGTTTTGTTTACAACCGCTGAGTGCAAATCTTTGACGTTACGTATCAAAAATATGCGAACTTCAGCAATTTTTGGAATATTATTTATAACGTTTTGTGGTTTGTTTTGTTTTTTTGCATGATTATACATCTACGGAACATTAGCTTTCCAACGGTATTTTATTTATTGCGATAGGACGATTGTAAGTTGGCGAAATGTTGAATTGCAAAATACGTGTTTTAATTGAACTATCCGTCATTCATCGACCACGTATGTGGACGTTTGCCAGATGGAGGGTCAAGAAAAGTTATATGCATTTCTTATAATCTATATTTATTTCTATTGTAATAAATATTATTACAAGTACTATCAACAATTAAAATTTGTGTTTCAAGGATACAGAAAGTCTAAGAAGAGACAGTTTCTATTCTGTTATGTCAAGAAGAAGTACTTACCATTCTACAACAGGATCTAGTTATCAAAGCCTTGTTGATGATAAGAAACCAGAAGTGAAGATGTATGGTCCTCCTTCTACGCTACCTGAGCTATCTCAACCCGTCCCTCAGAAGTGGCAAGTTTATCAAGGTATATTCTATTAATAGTAGACTTTTAAATATATAGGGATTTTTCTATCCTCTTAACCCCTCAAAAAATTATCCATTTTTTGTTTTTTCAAAACTGTTAAAAAACTATCTTATAAAAATCTTGGTTAATTTCGTTTACCACTGAATTCTGTTCATAAGTTTCAAAATAGGGGCCGTTTAAATTATTTAAAACTCATATGTCATCCACCAAACTTAAAAGAATGATATAAAATAAGTATCATTTGAAGTAAATTTAGAAATTTGTCTTTTTTTAGAAAATTTAAAACAGTATATACAGTTCAGTCATCCAATCTATTTCTTATGGAATATTTGTGCAACTGTCGTAACATGTAAAGAAATATTTCGAAAAATCTCAACATTTTTAAGAAAAATCATCTTTTATTGAGATTTTACTAATATGTTGATTGCTTTAGTTATTTAAACATGTAAAACAGTATATAGAATTTGTAACTATCATGTTTACCCTATTTTTGATCATGACGATTATTACACCTATTACATTTGACTTTATCGAACTAATTCGTAGAAATAGTGTCAATTTATAAAATCAAGATCTTACATATACTAATAAAAATAGATAATATTGCATACATTAAAACAACATATTTATATCCCATGTGTGCTCTGTAATAAATATAAAACTGGATGATATGGGAAAAGCTACTTTATTCATTAAAAGCCCCAAGAGTTGGGCGACAATTTTAATAAATATATAACTGGATGATATGGGAAAAGCTACTTTATTCATTAAAAGCCCCAAGAGTTGGGCGACAATTGTAATAAATATAAAACTGTCTGGTTTTATAATTATTTATTACAAAAAAAAAAAAAAATGCGTGAAGTTATTTAAGACTGAATTTAAAATTGCTCGACAATGGGCGCCAGACGAGTTCTCGTCAATTTTGAAAAGTTGAATTTAAATTTATTTTGAATTCTCAGGGTCTTAAGTTCTTTTAAAACGTACTTGGCTCAGGTGATTTAAATAAAGATTCCAAGTCTTTTTTCTGCTGAAATTTTACATAAATATTTATTAATTATTCAAAGAAACATCCTACAAATATCATTAACAAAAAATCATATTTGTAATTACTAGTTATCGTTTAGTTTTAATAAACAAATCATCGATTTATGTTTCCTTTTTATTATTTTCAAATTAATCAACTTTATATTTCAAATTCTTCTATTAAAAAATGTTGCAACAGGAATTTAATTCATGAAAATTTGAGTAACTTTGCAGCTCTCTGAAGAAGATTCTAATTTAGTATTTAAAAATTTCATTTTTTAATTATTTCTTCTTGAAATAATCTAATATAGAGGATTGTTTAAGTAAACAAACATGTACAAAAATTAACTTAAAACATAATACAGATTATTAATCAAATAGGTAATGTATAGCGTCTATACCAAAACGCTGACAAAAAAATATATAATGTCTGAACACGAGAAGAAAACTGACGTCCAGCAAGTTGAAGTTCTACAGCTCCTTATTGATTCTCCATCATTCAAAAGTCGTTTTCTCGAATAGTTTGAGAATGTTCATAACTTACTAACACGTTCAGTCTTTCTGAAATCATTTTACCTTGCGGTATATAGTTTTTTTTCTAACACAGACGTATAGAATAATCGTTCTATATTCTTGTAACGTGAATTATCAAATATTAATGTCTTGGAAAATTACATGAGTCTATTGTCCACTATAACTTTTCAGTTGTATTGTAATGAGATTTTATCACTTGAAAACACTCTTTACCTTTACAGTTCAAGCTCCTAATTCCAACTTAACAAACATTTTTGTCACCTCAAGCTCCTTAGTGCAACTCAACAAATACATCTTACCGCTCCAACCTTCTTAATACGACTGACTGAAACCACGAGATTTTCTGTGTGTCGTTTCCTCCAAAAAAGTCCTTGACACATCATTTCATCATATATTGTTAAAAATCACTTTTATATCGTCTTTCATTAAAACATTTATTATAAATCATACTAAGACTAAATATTGTACAAAATTGTTTTCTTGGATGCTTTTTGTTAATAATTTACAGATTTCCTTACTTAATTTTACCACAGTTGCATACGCTACGATCAATCAGCTTCTTTGACCTATTTTCCACAGAGCCAATCACGTCGCGTCTTTTAATCCTATTATTTACTATGTTACAGCTCTTGGTTATACTCATATTAAATCTGAATTGTGTATAAGTTATGTAGAATGCCAACGATTGCAATTTGATTTATTGTCAAATATTGTGTTAATTGAATTCCGTTAAATATTATGTTTGAAAGTTATTGTCATTTAATAATCAGGCAGGATCTGTTTTGTATATGTTTATATATTTCAATTTTTTCTAAAACTGTCATAACTGTCCACTTAACCTACGATAACAGATTACAGTAGAACCCCTCTAATCCGCCCTCGGGTGGTCCGTTACTCCGGTTAATACAACCGTGCTCGAGCTCGCGATATTGTGCCGACTTGTCGATGACTCACGGCCCGTCTGGCGCCATTCTTTCCAGTTTGTTATCGCATTCCCGCTTCAGTGCTGTGTCATCCCGCTTCAGTGTTGTGTCATCTCTCGTGAAAAATTAAACACTACAAAGCTTTTTTACAGATTCCCCTCTGTCAAGTCTTTTGACACATTTAACCGCGTCTGAAACGAAACCAACACACACTTCCGTATTCCCGTTTTCGTAACTCGCTCTTTTTTATTTACTGTATATACTGTACGTAGATCATAACCAGTCAAAGACAAGAAGAAAACTGAAAAGAAATGTTATATTTTCCATAATGTATACTAAATGATTCGTGGAAAAAAAGCGGCCCATCAAACGTTTTTGCCTTTGTATGTCTGCTATACCGACGGGTGCCAATGGCGCGGTGTTTTTATGCCGTCGACAATGGGATACCACTATCGACAAAGTCGTTTGACTCGCCGCTGCTTTGGTGACGCGGAGTTTTTACGCCGCCGACAATGGGATACTGCTATCGACAAAGTCGTTTGACTCGCCGCCGCTTTGGTGTTTCAATTACAATTTATTTTCGGAAACTCTCATCCAACCAGTACACTACGATATAGGCCGGTTAACAGAAGTTCTACTGTACTTGCAAAGTTTATATATAGACTTTATTATATAGACTTTTAAAAGTTTATATATCACTTATTTCACTTTAAAAAAATCTGTTTATATAATATGTAATAAATGTTGACTTTTTTCGGATAATCCGACCTTTTTTGCGTTACGACCATGCCCCCAGTCCCGAAGGTGACGGATTAGAGGGGTTCTACTGTATGCTTGTTCGTTAATAGTTAAACAATCAAGATCTTTTTCCATAGGTTAAAGGACTAGTTATGAATGTTTTGAATATATTGATATCTATAAATGTATAAAAACAGATTAAGGCTACTTATTAAACAACAAAATCAACTTCCAATCAAAATCAATATTGTAAACTATTTAAACTTATCTATGTTTTCATTACACATGTTTTCAAGTTTCCATGTTTCATGTTTACATATGCAGAGAAAGTAGTACTGTTTTAATATTTGTAATAATTACTGTTTGTGTTTGTAAAAGTGATTTCATGTATTTATATAAACATGATTAGTCTTATCAAACAGGTGCTAATAAAGTTTTACAGCTTGCAGATGACAAAACATGTGTTTTTCAAGCTGGTTAATAATTTTGAAAAACAGATGTTTGGAGATTGAATATTACAAGACAAGTACCGGTACTTTGCTAAAAATGTAAATTAAATAATTCTAAGTCATCCCTTATGTTGAGTAAGAATGGTATTGAATGAGCCCAGTCAAAGAAGTTACTAGGTAAATTATACTGGGATAACCTATTAACCCTCCGACGGTTATCCAACCCGCTAGCGGGTCGATTTTTAATGCATGGTCTAGTCTAACAACCGGAAAACACATATTTTGCAATTCAACATTACGCCCACTTAGAATCGTCCTATCGCAATAAATAAAATACAGTTGGAAAGCTAATGTTCTGTAGATGCATAATCATGCAAAAAAAATACCACAAAACGTTATAAATAATATTTCAAAAATTGGTGAAGTTCGCAAATTTTTATGCATAAAATCAAAGATTTGAACTGTGCAGTTTTTAGTAAAAGCGACGCCATTTTTTCCCATATGATCACAAATCTATTTTTCTGTCAAACAGGTCGACCAAAACACTGATCTATAGATCACATCTTTCTCTTTCTATCCGTAGTTTAAAAATCGTTCTGTGTGTCATAGATCAAGAGATATTACTGTCTAACCAAAGAAGTACCAAACGGAAGGAATTTCACTTGGCATTCGGTGCATTTTACTAAATAAGATAATCGATTTTTAAATCGATATTTTGTAATTAATCTTTATAGTATTCTCTGTTTGAAGTTATTTGTTAATGATGGAAGTTCAATTTTATTATTATACATTTTTCGGACATTTGCCATCATTTGTGTGTTAAAAATCAAAACACGACGTTTCGGGAATAAGAATCAATTCCCGTTATCAAGTGACTAAAAACTAAAGAAACATGAAACTAGAAACTAAGCCTATGTAAGAAGTAAAATTAAATAAGAATACCACCAACATTAATATCTAAGCATGCATCTCAGAGCTAAAACTGAGAAATCAAAAAAACACAATCACGGTAACACACAACTAACGTCAAATACGTGTTGTTGTATCAAAGATACAGCAACAAGTGACGTGGTCCAGAAGGCGTGACAAACTATTATGGGAGTGGCCTATTGTTAGTTGGATTAAGCTTCCTAGCCCGAGAGCGGGTTACCACCCCTTATGGCGATATCAGCCAATCAAGTATAGAAGTAAGGCCATTATGGCTCCCATTATTAAAAAAAGAACTAAAATTTGATTATAATACCTCTACAACTAAAAAACAAGCTGAAATTTTACCTGTTAAATCGCCAAAGTTAAGGCTTCAAAGTGTTAACAGCATTTGTAAAATATGTGTTAAGAGATAGTAAGTAATTTAAAATCAATTGGAAGCTCTTTCCATTTACATCTGAACTATGGAGTTTTATTGTAGAACACCTTAATTAAAAATGTAGAAGGCTATTTATAATCCAAAATATCCTGTGTAGCTTGTAAGAGATCTACAAAAGAAATGGAATCTTTAAAAGCCATTATAAAATCAATTTGGGGACACTCAGTCTTCCTTTTCTTGTTGTATAAAGGTAAAAACTTCTCGTCAACATCACCTTATAAAAAAGAGAAGGTTAGGTTAGGTTAGGTTAGGTTATTTAAGTATTTAAGTTTTTGTACCATAAACAAAGCAAACTTGGGCTCTTTTTAAATATATCCATACAATATATCCATAAAGTTATGGTGGGTTTTGAATAAATATAATTACAAAAGTATACATAAAAACGAGAAACATGAATCAAATGAAGGAATCATTAATTTGTTATTTTAAATGTTCAATATTCTGAATCTTTTCATTGCAGAACCCCATAAATAAAAGTCCATGGGAGTCAGATCGGGTTAGTGCTTACAAACTTACTTTACAGTGCCTTCTTTAATATCTATAGACATTACATTGTTAACAGCTGTATCAAATAAAAAAAATTAAGTAATATTAATTTTAACATGATCCATGAACCCATGTGTGACTTAATATGGGCTGGTAGTTATTTATCAACACCTATTCCTTTTAAAACTTGTTTGTTGCATGAGTTAAGGTTTCGTTTTAATAATGTTGTTTGTTTTATTATTAATTTTTAACGAAGTTATATTTTATAGGTTTGATTTAATATTTAGAAAATAACTTTCTTCCTTTTTATACAAATATAGATAGATGTTAATATCATTGTGGTAGCCCACGGATTTGTGAAAATTTAATTATGCTATTATATTATGGTAACAAACCCTCTTTTCCGGTATCTCATACCTTTTATCTACTGTAGTTTCGCATGATCACCCATCATGATCAATTTGTGTTTTGAATGTATATTTTATTGTGTTTTTATTATCATGATGATGGGCTATCACCTGAAATTGCGGTAGGTATAAGGATACCTGAAAAAGGACTAGTTGATGTATTATAATACTGAAATTAAATATAGATCCACTAAATAACTTTTGTACTGCATATTAAAAATTTTATTGTGTTTTTTATGAGTGTAATGCATGGTTTAGAATAACTTATTTGTATTTATGATTATATATATATTAGATAGTTATTTTTGATACAAACTTTTTTATTTATTTTCACAATAAATCAATTTATATAATTTGATACATTTGCTCAGTTTGGCACTTTGTACAACACCTTAGCAACCGATTTTAAAGAACTGATTATAAGAAGGTATTAATTTGTTTTTGCAGGTGATTTTGTAATGGTTCATGCAACATGTCAATCTCACATAGCTGCAGACTGCATGATTGCTCCTTACGCTAAGTTAGCTGATGGTATTATCTGGTTATCAGTCATTAGAGCTGGCATTTCTAGAACTCATTTACTACAGGTATTTCAAATTATAAATGGGAATGAATAGTTATATACATTATGAATATGCAGGAACTGATTTAACAATTTGGTGCCCTGAGCCATGGTATTTTGTTTTGATTTTCTCTGGTCACATATCGAAATACCCCTTCCATCCCACTAAGCCACTGAATCTCATAAATATTATCTTACTACTATGTCAATTGAGGTCTGTTAGAAAATATACCTTCATGTAATAATTCAGTTTTACTAAACAGGATATGAAGCAAAATAATCTATAAATAGTTTTTTCAATAAATTACTTTATTGGAATAAACTAATAATACAATGTCATCATAACACAACAAATTTCCAAAATCTTTCTGCTGTTTAATTTACCAAATTAATCAATAATATTATTAGTCTCTATATAGTGGAACAGAAAGTACTGAATTCTATGTACAACACTTACAATGAATTAAATTTTGTTTCATAAAAGAGATAACTTGATTTTTTTCAGGGCAGAAAAGAAACTTTCTAAAGAGGCTCATTTATGGCAAACATACATACAAATATATGTAATGCTATATACATATTCAGTGCATGTTGCTGAGATTAACAGATGATCTATTATTCACATTATTCCTGCAACTAGTAATTTTATTATATTTCTATGGACTTGAGGGGTAAATTTTTGTCATTAAATTCATAAATTTGTTTTAATCCTCTCAATTAATTATAGTATTATTAAAAACTATATTTGTATGTATGTACAGATTTGCCTCCCCCTATATCTCATTGTTCTATGCCTTGTTAGTATAAACAAATTTCTACCCTGTGAATACTTGTTGATTGAAATTTTAGAGGCAGCATCCCCACTTGCATGTTAACTTTAGGTTTAATATATTTCCTCATCCAGAATCCATTAGTCCAGCTAACCAATCCTTGAACTTTTCATACTAAAGATTTTGATGCCAGTATTGGTGGTTTCCACATCACATGGCTATCATCCTGCAAAAGTCTCCATCTTATTTATAGGCATTGAGAAGGTTTTTCATAAATTCCTGCTCTACCCACACAGCTTGACAGATTGATTCTTCTTGGAAGAGATCTATTGTCATTGTTTCATAAATTATTCATGTCCAGTTTTGTTTTAAATTATTCAGACAACTTGTTTTAAATGTTTTCAAAAATCAATAAATTTAAAGAATAAATAAATTAGTTTCTTTGTACTAAAAAAACTTTTCCATGTAGGCTAGGCTAGACCTGTAACAAATACACTAAAAATGTTAAAATTCACTCAAAAAAAAAATACACTCTAGAAACAATAACTAACACATATATTATAACTGGTATAAACAAAGTATAATAAATAAATCACTCTAAATAACAAAATAACTTCTCAATAATAGACATAAATTGAGCAAAAGTTTGTTAGGCGATACTAAGAGCAAACCGGAGAAGTAAATTTTTGGAACACTTCGTAGAATATATATATATATATATATATATATATATATATATATATCTTGTAAACTATGAGAGCTACGTTAATTTCTAAAACGTAGTTCGAAAGAGGAATAAACATACTATAAAATATTGTCAACTTATGGTATTTGGACATGAATTACGATTTACAACAATTATAATAATCAATGAGTTCACATTTTCTTATATTGCGATGATCCGTGACGTGTTACACTCTCACGGAAAAAAACAAAAATAGAATTCTTGAATTTTTATCTTTCGTGAGAAGGATTTTTAGTTACATGATTATGAAAGATTGAAACATTACCTTTACATTGATATATTACACATTTTGATACGATAATATTGACTAGGCTCAAAGTATAATTGAAAAAATGTGATTTTATGCTGTAAAAACATGTTGAAATTCTTTCAAAATGGTGGCTGTTTGATTTCCCCCCCCCCTTCAGAATATACCTGTGAACTCTGAATCAGGCTATAATAGCTTATTTTGTGCATCTTTGTAATCTATACTTATTAATACCAAGGTCAAGCTTATCAATTGAACTAACATTCAAAATCATTTAAAGAAATTCATTTCTTAACATATCAACTGTTATATCAGCAGTGTATCAGCTGTTATTTCAACTATAATATTTGAATTCTTTAAATTGAAAATAAGTCTTAGAATATCACTTTTCATGTATTTATCACATACAAATAAAATAAAAATGATTAAATCAAATCAGTTCATTATAATTTTATGAATATCTTCTCTACTATTCAATTCTTACTAACCTAAAACATCCTACTGCTCCTACATTAACGAATTCTAACCATTATGTTATTTTAGTTCCTTTTAGGCCTTTCCTCCGGCTCTCATATCTCTGTACCACAGACAGAACAAATTGCTGTAAGTGCATTCAGATTAGAACCACAATGCAATGGAAGTGTGATCACAGTAGATGGAGAGGTGATAGAGCATGGACCTTTTCAAGCTGAAGTTATGCCAGGTCTTGTCAATATTATGGCACGCAATTATTAAATCAAGTCGTTCACCTTTCTAGTCAATGATTCGTTGAGCTATCTGTCCCTTTTAATCTATTTCTAGTCTATAAGTATCATTCCAATCTTATGTAAATTTGTGTGAAAACATTGTTCAATTAAATATATATCATTTGGTTGTAATTTCAGTTTGGTCTTTACAAAATACCGCAATGCATTTAGAATATAAAGTTAGGTGCAATTTAGTTTTTCTTTACAGAATTTATAACATCTTTTATAGTAAATGTAAATATTCTATTTGCTAAGAGATTTTATCTTAACTTGTTATTATAAAATAAAAATATCATTATAAATTTATTAAAATTAACGTTGTTAAAGTATTATTAGTTTTAATAGTAATCAAATGTTAAGGTTAATATTGTTTTAACTAATCAACATTTATGTTATTTTAAGCGCAACAATAATTATCAGGAAATTGTTAACTATAACAATATCAATGTATTACAAATTATATCCTATTTGCATTTAGCCCAAAATTTAATTCCATATTATATATGTAAGATTTAGTACAAATGTTATTATTACTTTTGTATGTTTTGATTCAAATGCATGTTGAAATATAATGGTTGATTAAATATCATCAAAAGTTTCAAGAAGATATATACACAATTCTGACTATACAAACATTTATTATTAAAATGTACTTTAATAAATAAATTAGTATCCTCAATTAAAATCTCTAAATGAGATTTTATGAATAACTATATAAAGTAAATAAATGAAAAAATGTTGACCAGACCAGGGCTTGAATTCAGATATTCCAGATATTTATACTAGTTTTTTAGAATAACACCCAGTCCTCCTGGCACTTTGACCAAGGCTCTCAGAGATTCTCTGTGAGGAGTACCCAGGCTAGTAGTATAGTGTTTCTTCCTTTGTCAACTAAGATGAAGAGGCAATCAGATAGATTCTATAGAGGTAACGATGTAGTTGATTCTATCCACCTACCCACATTGGTTGCAGTGGCTCTCGAGACATCTCTGTACATTGCAGCATCACCAGGTTGAGGTTATACTTTGAAACAGTCGACTGCCTGTTGGTCCCGTTCTCCAAAATTCTGTCCATTCTACATGTATCAAGCTTGTTTTGGCATTCTTACATCTAGTTTAGTGAGAAGTGTGAGAATTCAATTGAATCCATATTAGCTTCCTCTTTACTCATTTTATCCGTCCTCTCCTTGCTTGGCACTCCAAAGTGGGCCAGACTCCATTAGAATACTATTAACTTAGTTGGTAGAGTGGCAATGTATAAATCTGGGGGTTCCAGTTTCGTATCCTGTTCTGGTCAAGGTTTGTTCACTTTTTAGTCAATTCCTTGAAAGTTTTTTTAAAACATTTTAAATTAATTGAAATGTATTAACTGTTTCACTGAAGTTGTTTATCTAGTCTAAAATTTCTATGAGTAATTAAGTGTTTTTTAAAGAGAGATATTTGTGTTTCTTTTTAATAAAAATTGTGATTGTGACACGTTGTACATGGATATATTGAATATAGAGCATGAGCATGTAATATATTTTAATTATAATGTACAGTATTCATTCAAATTGAAAGAAATATCATTTGAAAGTTTTCAGGTATTAAGTGGTGAAAGAAAACAGTTTAGATAATAATCAGATAACGTTTCATGATGAGATAAAATATTGTCTTTTTTTCCTTTTTTTTTTTATGACACATCTAACTCAAAGTAAACCTGGACATACATAAAACCTATTTTGTGAAACATTGAGTTTTTTTACTAACAATTATACAGCTATCACACCTTGTTTCTTTTCTTTATTTAATTTGTTTCAAAAAGTCATATTTGTTAATCAGTTAAATATTGTCAAATATGATTTTATGAAGAAGAAATAAAAAATTAATAAAAAGGACCGAGGTTTATGATACCCTAATATTGTTGGTCAACAAGCTAAGATTACAACACATTAAAAAAATTAGTAAGTCTTTAAGAATATAAAATAAACAAGAGCACGAATTGGGCATCTTGTAACAGAAAAATACCTGTTCGGATTTTCCACCATACTGACTCTCCTGCTTGTAAGATGTGCATCAAAGAAATCCACAACTCTGGAAGATGGTGAGGCACATTTACAGAAGGCATTGAGATATCAGCACTTCAGCTAGAAGCTTGTACTCAAGAAGAAGAAGAAGAATATGAAGGGGTATCTAGTTTGAATTGTAATTTATGGTTATTTTCTGTCTAGATACTAAAGAGCATGTGTGACCTCCCTAACCATGTGGTCCTCACAAACTTTATCATATTCGAGATGTCAATTCCACATCTCCCAAAGGGTTCCGCAACAATTCTTTATGTGATGATAAAATATTCCTTCTCAATAAATGACTCTGTATCTTATGACCCTATAAACAGACTATTCACCATCCGCTATTCAGTCTAATGAGCGCCCATATTTTAGCTCTAACTCTTAGCCTATCTACATTATGTCCATACACATCACTTTCCTTGAAGCTCTTTACAAACCTATGTTAAAAATAATATTTTACAAGCACACCAGACTTATATTTTCTCTTCCTTTTAATATCTTAAAACGAGCCTTCACTTATTCATAAGAAATGTTCCACGCTCTACCTCTTGCTAGAGGTTTTATTCCAGTTGTCCAGAATTCATTTAAACGTGCACACTTAATTTTTTGTTTAACCTGTGACTGAAAAATTGTAACTACATTAACTCAGCTTCCTTTGCTTCTTAAAGAGTACAACCTCTGTCTTATCTAAATTTGCAATAAAACTCATCTTTTCTCACCACCTTTGAATCTTGCATATTCAAAATCTAATTTGGATCAGGTGCCTATTTTCACATAGTTGATGTTTGTTTCGTAAATAAAATGACTGCTGAAATTAGATATCATCAACTTTACCACATTTTAAAATTGTTATTCTAACTGATTCATTTTTAGAAGCTTGAGAATTTATTTCAAATGCTAGTGAATAAATTAGAATAAAAATATATTACTTGTTATTTTCAATATATTTTTAAATGTCCATAGCCAATCTGTCATATTATACCACTTATTAAAAAAAGTATCTGTGATTATATTATTTGCAAACAAAACGTATCTAAAATAGTTAATCATAATCATTTTTATAAATTATTATACAAATATTTTATTGTGATTAACTTCCAATATGCAAAACCCGTTTTTTAAAAAACATTTTAATAAGTATTTTATTACAATACTTGGTAATTTTCTAAGTTAGAGTAGTTATTACACAGTACTCAAAAATGAAAATTAAAACAAGCTAAAATAAGTACCTAAAATTCTGTAATAAAGTTTAAATTTTTTACAGCTCAGCAAAAATAACTGCCGTAGTATATATACTCATTGCTTATTTGTTAGTTTGAGTACCATACTGGTTAGGTTAGATCTTATTTTATATTAATTATTCTCCCTCATCTATTTGTAGCCAATAATAATCCCTAATTTACTGTAATATAACCTAATTGTTTGATAGTCACAACATACAAATAAAATTGTTTTCCTAATGGACTTTTATTAATGATGGCAATCATCTTTTTAAACACATTTTTGTATTTTAATGTTGCCATTTATTGGTGGTATTTTAACATTGAAAATTTTAACATTGTTATTGCTGCAGCTGTAAACAATCATACATTTTAAGTTTGTGTAATATTGAATCATTCATACTAATTTACAAGTAATTAATTAAGTTTTTATATAGGGGGGATAATGATGCATGAATGTGAATAAACAATCAAATGCCTTATATAGATCTCCTTCCACTTCCCCTCAACTTGATACTGTTTGATCTAGCTTTATACAAATTTGTACAATTTTAAAATCAGGTACATTTAACCATTCATTATTTCAAATTGTTATAGGTTATAGCATAATTAATTAGTAGAATAATAATGCCTGCTTGGAGAAAATGTTATTAATTTGTCAAGTATAGTGATACTGTGCATACAAAATTAGATTTTTTTATACATTCAATATAAATCCATCTAGTAGATTTGTATTGTCAAGGAATTTCTTAATCCAATAATAATTTGCTCTGGAATAATAAATATTTAAATTTTCTTTCATTGTCAAATATATATTTTAATATTTGTATGGCATAATCCATCTATATTCATGTATATTATTTTTTGTATTAAAATAAATACCTATTTTTACAATATTTATATAATATCTATTGATGGTATTGGTATATTTTATGATTGGGTGTATTTAAAAGAATGGCAGTTATTTATAAATATACATAATAATTTATAATTCTCAGTAGTTGTTGATTATTTTTTGTTACCGATTATTGTTTTTAATTGTGAACTCTTATTAAATAAAATTGCAATGTTTTAGTGTAATGTCGAGTAGAGAAAATAACTGTCCTCTAATATTTTGAATCATTCCTTTTAGATTCAATATATTATAATACTAATTAAGTATTAAGAATTAAAATGTAGTTTTTATAAATATTTTTCTTTTTACTTATAATCTGTTCATTTGATTAGTTAGCTCAATCAACCTCATAATAGTAATGTAATATAAATGAAAAATTCCTGTAGTTGGCCAGTTTCCAACAGAGTAGCTGAGTTTATATTACATGAAATTACTAATTGTGAAATGTTTGTGTTCGAATGCTATTGGCTTTTCTTTCTTTTTTTTTTTTTTTTTTAACATCTTTACTTAATGCCCTTTTGTTTCTTACCCCAGATGAAACTTGAATTCTTTATTATCATCCTCTTATTTTGTAAAATATTCTCCATCTTAAAGTCTCCATTGGAATTATTGTATTTGGTAACCCTGTGCTAATGTGAACACAAAATTGCATAGACAGGCTATGTTTTTAATTAGGTAAGTTTATTTCTCAACCGATTGCCCAAACAACACCCTAATATCTTCATAATTTTAACTCTGCATAACAGAAAGTAAACTAACTGAATACAAATTTCTGTATTCTTTTTCTCTATAAAATATATTTTCCCAAGAAGTTCTAATGATTATGAGTGATGATACATGCAATATATTTATAAATTATATTTTTGTAATAAAACAAAAATATAAACAAATTTAAAACATATGTTAAAGAAATTAATGAATGTTAATTATTTTTAAATTTTACATAAAACTGTAGTTTATTGTAGGTATGTTATAATGTTGTATACCTTATTGTAAAATACACAATATTTTTTTAATCTTGCAATGTATAACATGTAGTACTAATTTTAATAAAGAAGGTTTTTGGTGATTTATAAAAAAAAAATACACACTGTTGCATACATAGTGTAAAATTAAATGTGTTCACTTTGTGAAAGTCATAAACAATATTTTCAATGAGCCCTGTGGTAAATTCACAATGTTAATTCATAATTCTCTAAACACAATAATTGATTACTGTTTATATCTGTGGAGTTGGAAGGGTGATAGGCCATCATTCTTGTTAGATTTAATTTACATGTTAGTTCTAGTTTACCAGTAGAAACCTATGATGATGATAACCATTTAACTGAAATGTATATAAGGAAATAAATTAAATAATTATTACTGCAATTATTGTGGTTAAGGAAATTATCAATTAATATTAAGAACAACATTTTGCTCATATTTATTTCTGGAATTATAACGTAGCCTAACAGAATTTAATATAATATATTACCTTGAATTTCCATCAAACAACATTGTATTAATTAATTAGAAAAACGCCTTTACAAAGTTATGTAACACTTTGTGAACAACATCAGCTGGTAAAGTGGATATGCCATATTGTTCTCATGGACTGAAGGTTTTCTGTTAGTACGTTATCCTGTGGAATCCTAAAGGCACGTGGAATCCTAATTGGTACAAATGTGTTCTGCAATTTAGTGTATAAAATACAAATTCATTATATTAATGCCAATTAATTGTAATATATTGATCACTGTTAGATCTTGTCAATTAGAACACAATTTTTTACCCAGTTGTTCAACATTGCAGAGAAAAATTTCTAAGATTACATTAACATTCCATCTACCAAACAACATAAACTACAAATATATCTGTCACTGATTTTTTTTTTTTTTTTTTTTTTTTTTTTTTTTTTTTTTAATATCCATCTGAGAGGTCAATTCAGTCCCTTATTGGACTAGTGCTTTGAATGCTTCAGTCTAAAGCAACAACATGGCATCGGGGATGGGCGTAGTCTATCAGTGGACTACTTGTATCATTGATGCCATTCACAAAGTGTTAAAACATACATAATCATTATCATATGGTATGTTCACAAGATAAAATGAGCTGTCTGTAAGATTAAAACCATAATATTTTTTAAATATATCAAAATGTCTTTTTTTTTTTTTTTTTTTTTTATATAAAGTATATTGTTTTCTTAAATTTATTTAACAGTTAATAAAAAATATATATGTTCATTCCAATTGTCCAAAGTTTGTAGATTGATGGGTGAACTGTTCCTTAACATGTTATCTGCTGCCATATCGGTCCAAGCGGACCGAAACTAAAGTGAATGTACATGCAGCGTTTCGGCACGATCGGACCGATAAAGTCACTGACGTAATGTTTTGTTTTTTGGCTCACAGTTCGATAGTGCAGCAACCTATCGGCCAATTTTGGTATTCTCTGGATTGAGTAAAGAGGTGTGTTAGACATAGTACATTGTATGCTTTAATAACCGTTACCTTGGTTACTCAATATAATAATAAAGTTGGTGGATATTTTCACTTTTTTGTCGGCACTATCGGACCGATTGAAAATTTTACAAAAACATTTTGGTTTAGTAATGAATAATTCACACAGAATACCGTTGTAAAATGAAAATATGTATTTATAAAATAAGTATTAGACAAATAAAATAGTGAGCGTTGCTAACATAAAGAAATGAAATAGCCCGTTTAGATTTTTTTTTATTTTTACACGAAAATTGCCTTGGTGCGACCGGGCCTAAACGTTATACTACGATTAAAATTAAAGACAAAAAATTGCATTTCGGTCCGATCGGTCTCGAAACTATATATGCATAAATGTAAATAAAATTAGTAAATACTATTGCCTTATATTATTTTACATAGGTAGATGCAAAAATAATAATGGAAAAATAATCTGGTAATCGTGGCACTCCAGGCAAGAGTATTAGGCCTCGGCAGCTAACGTGTTAAATTATTATTTCCAGTTTGTTTACCAGATCTTTTTTACTTTAAACTGCTGGTTACCTTTGAATTTATTCATTTATCTAGTTGTGAATTATTATATACTTTTATTGCAACTGTTTGTAACTACAATATAATCAAGTGATTAAACTTTGGGTCTTTGGAATGTGCCTTTAAGAATGTTATTGAAACAAATTACTTTTTTCTCGAAACGGGTGTTACTCTAAAATTGTTTTTGTGGACAATGAAAAATAATTTAGGCAAACAATTTTTTTAAATTAATTTCTTGATTATTATAACACAAGTCCCACAGTGAGATGAGGATATATACATTGAGCCATGTTTTGATTGTAGTGGCTTTCATGGTCGGTATTGTTATGTTATAAAATATTTCTTGTAAAATTCTATCACTAAAAATTGTTTTATTTTCACTGGCTTGAGTCAAGCACATAAGTATAGAAATTTTTATGAGTGAGTTCGATGACTGACAAACTGATTTGTTCAGGTATCTTATCACCCTGATATAGGCAAAACAAAATCGAAATCCTTTTATAATATAAATAATACAGACACAGGTATGTAGTGATAAGATGCGATTGCACGAAAATTTTAAAATAACTAATAAAAAATACATATACAATCAAGTTGAACCTTTTTTGGTGAAAAATAAGTTTATCGATGTTTTGCTGAAGGATATAAGAGGATATGTTTCACTGTAAGCTGCCATCAGAGCTAGCTAGCCCCATCAGTTTTTGTTCCTTAGGTATGTATTGATTCATTTTAAAGATGAAAAAGTCCTTTTGAGTGTTGCAGTGGGATCACCGCAAAAATTCCAACTAATTTCTTAATGTAAGGGAAGAAAAACTCATTGCATTATCATAAGTCTTCAAAACACCCACAGGAGATTCAGCCCACTGCCTTTTCTATAAATTACACTCTGTTGTAGAAGTGTCGGATGTTACATTATTCAAATACACGTTTTGTATTAGTTGTGACAGCCCTCATTTATAAAGAAACTTGGAACTTCAATTTTATTTAATATTGTTTTGATATTTTAAAGACCTCTAATGAGTGAAATAGTCAAGATGGGATTCCGACCCTAAAACAAGTCTAATACAAAAGAATTCACATGATGGAACTAAAAAGTAATATTTTATTACAGTGAAACTTCCAAATAACGGAACTGTTTTGACCCATAAAATGTCCACTATTGGGAGAGATGCAGTTATATAGGCAGACTGATAGCCCATGGTAAACCACTATAATAGCGTCTTGTAACGATATTGAACACGTTCATACAATTTAAATGGTGAACCTAAATCATATATTCATTAATAAAATACCATACTACAGTATTTTATATCTATAGTATAATACATGTACTATATTTATGTTTTTTGTCAAGGAGAAATCGCAATTAGCAATTAACCAACTGTATTACTTACCTACACTACTTTAATGCATAGAAGGTCGATAAAAGTGAAAAAAATTTAACATTGATATTGTTTAACAACATTTATGTAATTGTAACTGTCTGCAGGGACACATTAAGACTTGATATGTAACTAAACACCTTGTTCAAAATTCCTAAAGAAATAACAAATTAACAGTTCTCTAGGGCTTGTGAACATCATTTTCTAGATTATAAAGAGTTTCTACAGTGCAATGGCATTAAAACATTTCTATGAATCTTCTTACAGCCTTGTGTTTTCTATCCATCTTGTTTCACAAAAGCTACCATTTAATTGAGAATTTAACAGTTTTCTTCAACATAATGTACCATAAGGAAAATAGTCTAAAAAATTGTATAATATTATTAACTGTTCCTATTTTACTTCTAACGATTTGACAAGAACTAAATTGAGAGTATATGCAGCATTATAAGTTCCCTTTAGGGTACTGCTCACTTATCACAGTGTCCACCCCTTTAATGCGGACGTTTATTACTGCAGCACCATCTTAGCTCTGACCAACATCATCTCAAGGACCCAAATCAGCCATTCCATTATGATGGCTGCTATTGGTGATGCCTCAGCATGAACGAACTCTATAAAGTTCTCACAAAAAATTAATTTTTCACAAGATCTGTCTAAATGATGTACACACAAAGACCATTGTTGCTCTCTTGATATGTCTTTTGTTTCATCTGCCATAACCGAGAAATACCATGATCATTTTTTATACTCTTGATTACAGGTTCTTGCACTGAGTAGGCTTATATTCAACAATTTTATTTTGAATAGATAAATATGTACTTACTATCTGAACTCTGAGTTTGCAAATGACTTATTTCGTCTCCAGAAAGCGCTCAATATCGGAAGAATAGCTCTGAAATTGCCATTGTTTTGAATAGGCTCAGTGAGTCTGACCCACCATCGCAGTTACCTCTTAACCCCTTAAGTGTTTATGTCGGTTTAAGCCGACGCTACAAATATCGATAAAAAGTGCCGCTGTCGGCTAAAGCCGACGCTCTTAACTTGCCCTATTCTATTTCGTTCTCTGTCGTAATATTATGTTGTAGTTGCTAGTATTGCCGCTAGATAGTGTTGGCATGCTCTCTAGAGCATAACTTATAAAACTACCGCTTTATTTTTGTTCTCTTTGGATCCGCCGTGAACATTATATTTACAAGGAGTCGCGATATGTCCGCAAGGAGTCGCGATACCAGTGCAGTGAATGTGATGTTGGGCTGTGTGCTGCCCCATGTTTTAAAATATATCACACCCAAAAAAATTACTAAACATTAGTAAGAAACTGTAAACAATCTTTATTGTGTGTACTTTTATTTTTAACAATGGTTTTATTACATTTTACTTTTTTTTAATTGTTAGGTAAATGTGTTTTTAATGTATTTGCAGAAATTTTTTAAATTATATTAAACATGACATTTATACTTTTGATGTTGCTTATATTTTCTTTTAATGCCTATTTTTTAACTTCCAAGTTAACAAACATTAAAATAATCAAATAAAAAAAATAGCCATTTTTGGGTTGATTTAGGCAAAAAAATAAAACACTTAAGGGGTTAAGGCAATTGACAACCGCACAGAATAACTGTTGCAATTTTTATATTTTATTTACTTATTGGCTGAATGACATTTTGAATTTTGAAATCACAAAAGAAAATCTTTCAGCTTGTTCAACAATAAATCGATGGTATTCTGATTTTCATATTTGTCAAATGTTTCTTCACATGCTTCCATTGTGAATGATTTCTTGACAAGTGACCCAAGTTATTGTCAATTGTAATACCAAAGTCATTTATAAACAGGACACAAACTTTGCAAAGTCCACCTTGAAATAATTACATTTTCATTATAAAACATAAATTTGGAATTAAATTATAAATTGAATAATTAACTCTAAATTAAATTAAAGTATAAATGTGTGATACAGGTGAATCATCAATCCAAAAATATAATTCACCATCGAATGAATCGTTTGTTTTCATCTGATATTTCCCATTACTATACTGTCACGCTGAACTAAAATAAGTAGATACTTAACTAAATGTATATTTTTCATAAGTTCATGCTAACGAGCAGACAGTATTGAATTATATGATGTGATAGCCTAGTAGTTCAACTTATACACAATAGATGTTGCATGTAACCACTCCAACAGCAGCCATATGTTACACTGAAGTCACAAAAGTCTATAAAGTAAGGGGGGAAACATTTAGCTTAGTTTTACTGGCATTTGTTTGGAACGTTACTTTGAAGTCACATGGGGCAGTAGAGGGTTAAGTGAACATTTTCAGTTTTTAGTTCTGGTAATTGTGCAGAATAATCTGAATGAATACATAACTGGTGTTATTTGGTGGTTAATATTCCCATTTTCTTGTTTTACTACTTTTATTAACACATATCTGGTCCTTGCATTTTATATTTCTTTTTTTTTTATTAAGGGCGTGAAATAATTTGGACATTTCATTGTAGAGAGTTGGAATGGATACCCATACATACAGAATTAAACTATATACATTCTAATCTAACATAAAGTGAATTGTTGAAAAAATATAAGGAAACCTTGATTGATGCAGACATCATTTTTGAAACGATGGTTAGAACAAGGTATCCAAGTTATTAGAAAAGTAACTCATTTTATCAAGTATTTGTTAGTTATACATTTCTATAAAGTCAAAAGTTCCTATAAATTAATTGTAGAGTAACTAATATATTAAAATATAGGATGTATAAACCAACTAAAATAGAAATAGTTTTAATTTTTAAAGTTTATGGTTGTTAAAAGGAAGCAGTATTATGATAACTTACTTTGTAAAATATGTTTTTAAGTTGGTTGGAAATTTCAGGTGTTTTATGTGTTTTTTTTTTTTTTTTTTTTTTTTTTTTTTTTAATGTTGAGAGGGTTACGTTTGTTTGCTTAATATGGTGCTAGTAAATTTAAAATAAATATGTACAGCTCTTCAATGAAAGAAGATTACATTAAACTGAATCATGTAATCATTAAACAGTTGTAAAAGGTAGTTTGTAATAAAAATAAAGATCCATTAATTTCTTAACCATGATTAAATTAGACGAGTTAACAATTGTTTATCTAGCTCTAAAGGTTGTTTTTTTGTAAAAGTTCTCTGAGCTACTGGTCTCAAAATATAAATTCCATCTTGGAACTCACAAGTTTGCCAACTTCTTTTCCAAACTATAAATAAAGTTGAGGATACTTGTTTTTTTTACCAAATCCTTCAAAGTAAATGAATAAAAAAGATCATAAGCTTATGCTCATGCTCATTCAAAATTATCTGCTCTTTTCTTGTATGAATAAAAGAGATAAATATTCAAAATTTAGAGGTTATGTTCCAAAAATTAAGGATAAAAAACTATCAATTTTTTAAAGAAAATGTGTCCTAGATAAGTTGGCACTTGTAATAATTTAAAAATGAGGCTAATAAGTTATTTAATAGTGAAGCTATCTTATAATATAAAAATTATTCTTTCGAACTTTAAGAGTTCTACTAAGTATTCATTTATTAATTTATTAATTTGTTGATTTGTTAATTGATTAATTTGCTCGACTAGGGCGCCAGATGTGTTGACATCAATTTTGAAAAAAGTGAATTTAAATATTTTAAAGAATCTCTGGGGTCGCAAATTCTTTTATCGGTGTACTCACAGTGGATTTTGGTTTTAAATGAGAACACTTTGGCTGAAATGTTACAAAGAAAGCATTTATTAAACATTCAAAGAAACATCCTACAAATATTATTAACAAGAAACTCATATTTATAAATACTAGTTATCCTTTTAGTTTGAATAACAAATTATGAATTTATATTTCCTTTATTTCTTTCTTTCAAATTAATTAATTTTATCTTCAAAAATGCTTCTACCAATAAAATTGTTGCAACAGGAATTTAATCTATAAATTTTTTAGTAACTTTGTAGCTCTAAGAAAAATGAAAAGATTCTATTTTCATTATTTGAAAATTTCATTTGCTATTATCTCTTCTAGTAATAATCTACTAAACTTTCTTTAAATAGATAAACATTTACAAAAAAATTAATTTAAAACATAATACAGGTTATTAATGAAACAGGTAATATATAGCGTCTATACCACAACGCCGATCTAAATAAAAAACATTGTCCGTTTCCGAATGGAAGACTGATGTCCTACAAGTTGAAATTCTACAGCTTCTAGTAGATTCTCCCTCGTTCAGAAATTGTTTTCTCAAGTTGTTGAGAATGTTCTTAACTCGCGTATATAAACCATTGTCTTTTATGTTCCCGCGTTATTGTCATTGAAACACGCTCTTCATGGATTTTATGAATTTTAAATACTTTCAATCTCTATTTGAGATAAAAAATCAAATGTACATTGTTCTAAAAGAACCTAGAAACTCATTCTACGATCTTATCTCTCCAAACACTGGATTTTGACTTTGAAAAACACAACCTGTTCATTTTAAGCGGTTAACTCTAACTCTACAAAACACATCCAGTCCCTTCAAGCTCTGGACTTCAACTGATGTTGCCATGAGGCAAATTCTTACTTCCTTTTTTAATTGGAAACCGGCTCTAGCCTCCTCCATAATTTGTTTCCGCTGTTCTCCACAGTCCACACACCCCTTTCTCTACACACATTTTATTAATTATTAATGATAAAAAGAACACTTGTACTCAATCACACAATGCTAAAATTACACATCTATACATTTTAATTTATACCTACACTAAACATCGTAATTCATTATGTTGCCTTGAAAATCCATTTTACTTCCTTTACCTAATTTTGACGAAAGCTACGCTTTATTCACTGGCTTCTCCCACTCTCTGTATTTTTAATCTCGCGCGTTTAACATCTATTACAAATTTGATTTTTCACATTGTCACACACTTTCTTCTTTCTTAGATAAAGTGAGGAAACCGTAATATTGAAAGAAAAACTCAAATATTTATGTAGTATGTGGCTGATCCAGAGTATGTCCTAGAATAATGTACATAAAATCATAGTGTTTCTCGCTTTAAAGGACCTGTCATCAATTCATTCTTTGTGGTTTGACATGTCATTCCTCAATCTTAATTAAAATTGACCACAACAAAAATTATAGGTTAGGAAAAATTGCAACATTTTTAAACATGTACCGGTAAATAAAGTGATTGTTATAATATAAACTCAAACGTGACTTATATTAAAATAATACTAAATAAAACTGCATATTATTTTGAAGCAGAACACAAATTGTCAGCTATGACCCGATTTTTAGAGTTTTTATTGATAACTCACAAACTGGCATTTTTGAAAGATGGTGATCATTACTACTTAGGGACTACATTTTAACAAAATTTGATCAAAATCATTAGAGCCGAATTTGAGAAAAATTGGAATTTGGTATAGTTTGTCTTATGGTAGATACCACCAAATTAAAATCAATCCACTAGTTTGTGTTTAATGTAGAGCACTTCACAGACTGCAGACAGAAATAATTCTCAATACCACTTTTTTGGACTCTGAGGAACACAAAACAGATATTTTCATGAAAAACTCGAAATCGGATTTTACACCCAACACAAATTTCTCTATATGTGAAAAAGTAAAAGGATTAAATTAAATTTAATATCTAACTTTCACTATTTAAACCATGAAATCCGAGATCGTTCAAATTTTACACACAAAAAGTAATTGTAAATTAATAATGTGTAAGAAGTTATTCATAGGCACAAGAGAAAATGCTCGAACTTTGATCTTCTACTTAGGTGCAAAACCTTTTACTCTATGTTTATACTCAAGAAGGTTTGCTCAAGTTTTATTAATTTGACTCAATGTTTCATTTCTACATTCAGAAATGTATGTTTTAGTGTAACCCAGGTTATATTTGAAATATAGATTAAGAAGTTTCATACACAAACAGTCATTCTAAAAAATTAAAAAATACATTTCCAAATCAGGTTTTTTTTTTTTTTTATAATTAGTATGTTTGTGTCTGAAACGTTTTGTAATTTATGGAAATGAGATAAGTTTTGTTTATTGCTAAACTATTGGTAAATAAAAAATATATTAATAATATTCTCTTCATTTTTTCTCCCAAAATAATGTCAAATACAATCCTTTATATGAAAACCATATAACTATTAGATTAAAATTGGTTTGTAACTTAGTGTTTATTTTTAAATACAAAATAAATTAAGGATTATTTAAAAAATTGCTGTGTTGTTAATTAAGCTAATTTTGATTGAAATAAGGCAGTTATTATTAATATACTATTTTCTCTACTATATTTCTTAAGTTAATTCATCATACTTTTTTGTAGTAATTAATGTACAGTAATATAATTATTTAAAATCTTAAATAAAATAAGAACTCCGTTTTTAAAGATTTGATGGTTGATTCATATTAATATTGTTTATTCTGACATTTTCCACCATTTGTCTATACAAATAATGACCTTATATTATGACAAACATTATCACCTACTGAAAACGTTTATATATGAGGTTTTTCAGGAAAAGATGTGTTGGGAAGTATAGAATGTATACGCTCTTTAAAATAACAAATTTAAATAAAACAAAACAAAATTGGACAATTTGTAAAAGCTAATAAATGACACTTAGGATACTATAAAAACTGTATTTGCATCATACTACTTCAATTTCTACAACTTTCAATACATGCATTTAGTCTGGAAAACAGCTAATTACAGAAGTGACCATTAATAGAGACAGCTGATTTCATTACTAGCATGTAATGAAATTAGCAGTTTCTTAGGATCAATTGTTTATAACTCACTAAAAAATAATAAATCAAATAAAAAATGTATTAACATACCACATTTTTAAAACGGACTAAAAAGTATAAAATAATTTTTCATGGCCCTTCTACAATTTTGAGTGAGGATTGTTAGTGGATATGGATATATTTGGAATACTTGGAGAGAAAAACATGGGGCACAGGCAATCTATGATTGTTAAGGAGGAAGAAATAAATTAAATTACAGTGAATCTCATTTCCGATTCACTGAAATTAGCTGTGAATTCATCTGGATTGTCCACTTGTATTATTTACTGGCTGCGCCCCATGTTTTTCTCTCCAAATATATCCATAGCCACTAACAATCCTCCCTCAAAATTGTAGAAGGGTCATGAAAAATTATTTTATAGGTACTTTTAAGTCCATTTTAAAAATGTGGTATGTTAAAAAAAAATTTTTTATTTGATTTATTTTTTCTGTTTTTTAGTCTTATGTCCGGGTGAAAGATTTCAATCGGTTTTGTATATAAATAAATGTAGAGACAAGAAACCAACTGAATATTGTATTGTCATCCAATTCTGACCTATGTTCAAAATTTCAGATCTCTAGCTTATCGGGAAGTTAGTTTAAACTCGACTACTAATAAAAACGTGATAATAACCTCAAAACTTATAGTTTTCACATAGGTCACAGAAATTTTGATGATGATGCATTTTGACGAGGAGTATAATAATATGGAACTTGAAGAAGACAATATAGAAATGGAAGCTATTGAAATATTGTTACAGTTAATGCCAGATAAGTCTAGAGACAGGTACGAAAAAGAATACTCTGATTTTTTTTAATGATGTAAAGAAAACAAAGTTGAAACAGTAACTGACAATGTTGTTTTAGTGTATATATCTCAACTATCCAAAAGATATTATGAAACCTACTTCTTTATGGGCCAAATAATCAATGATAACAGTTGTTGAGCAACAAAGAAAAATGTTGATTGCAAAAAGTTTTATAAAACTATTGCTTTTCTCACTCGTTTTTCAACTGGGCACAAACCTAAAAAGTAAGTTATACAATTCATACTTCAAACTCCAGATAATAAATATCTAACGACCAAAATCATTTTAATTTTTTGTGTTTTTTGAGCTTTTCGCAGGGATGATTTGACACGGTTGACTGTAGAAGATAATGGTAAGTTTTTATTGGTACACTTGCACAATGGCAAAACCTACAAATCTACGATAATAGATTAAGGAAACCCTTTCAACCATATGTGTTATATGAAAAATATACTCCCTTAAGGCCTAGTAACAACAAAAACAAAAGGTTATTCATAGGCTTCCGAAATGGTAAATGTATTAGCCAAAATGCTGGTGTTCACACAGTTGGCAGTGTGCCATAAACAAATAGCAGAATTCCTCAAATTGAAAAATCCTAAAGGTCATGCCCAAAGAACATCATCTGCTTCAATGTTAGTTGAAAGTGGAGGCGACTTACTCACCCTGAAGAACATGGTGTATGGTAGTCAGAGTGTTGCTCAAGGATATGTAGAAAATGTTGTTTGTAGAAATTTCCCAGTGTCTAAAAAGTTGTTCAATAACTAAACAAAATCTACAGCAATGAACTTATCGAACAAAACAGTAAACATATTACAGAATTCAAACAAAACGGTAAATAGTGATGAAACAGCAGCATCAACATCATTTGTAGATAACAGGTCAAATAATACATTTCCTTGTAGAGATATAAACATATCGAATAATTCACATTGCACTATAAACATTACGTTTAAATAAAATTTTCGTAATGTTGCACTATAAACACTACGTTTAAATACCGGTAACTGTTATTTATATACCGGTACCTTGATTTTTATTAATTTATAGTGATGATTTCCTTACGTTTAATAACTTGGTTTATATTAATTACAGAGTTGATTTCCTGCTATGAATTAAAAATTAGTTGTAACTTTTGATTTCGTTATAGAGTAGTATGATGTAAAATATCACACAAGAACTATAACACTCGGTCCGAAAACACCTATTTTGTATACCGGTACAGAATATGTAACGTAATATACTATTACAGTATTAATGGTGAATGCATTAGTTACGTTCAAGATATAGAAAAGAACCTATACTTTTATTTTACACTTTTTACATTTATCATCTCATCTTACTTAACTATCATTCATTTTAATATGTAACAATATAGTTTTAATTGTAGAGCTTCATTAAAAAGAAAAACTCAAGACACTAAAATAGGAGAGGTCAAATGAAGACAGCTGCACTTGATAAAAATAATAACAATTCTTTTTAGGCTGGATTAGATAAAAATAAAGCTTTAACATTTAAACATTTATACAAACGAATATACTAATACATGAATAATATAACAGACTATTAGACGTAGTAGGTAAATCAGAAATAGCCAAAGGTCTGAAAATCATAACACATTCTGAATAAAACTTATAAATTTAAAGTAATTGACCCCTTATAAAATTAATAACCAATCTTATCAGCCAAACTAGTATAGAAAAAAAAAGCTGTTGTGGCTGCCATTTTTGTAATGAATTAAATTTGAAAATTATATCGTAAAAAGCTGAAATTTTTCATTTCATTCACAATGAAAATCAAGCTAGCTCTAGAGGTGAATTCTGTTGGTTAATTAAATCCATGTTATTCTCTTTTGTTATTGGTTTAAAGGCCTAACTTAAACATTACTAGTTAACATATGGTGTTCCTATCATGTGAATGTAATTAATTTTAGTTTGACACTTCTAGCCTAGGGTTTTGTTTGTACTTATAATATATGTATTGTTATACAAGAATACGACATGATAAATACTCTAGAAATGTCTTGTATACAGGTGATGGCAAATATCCGAATGAATAATATTATAAACAACTAGGTATATTTTACAATGTAAAAAACAAATAGTTCTAGTACAAACAATGTAAAAAATCAGTGTAAAATAAAATGATTAAAACTCAAATTACCTTGTTAGATCTTTTGTAAATAGTGAGTCAAAAACTGCTTACAGATAGAAAATCAAAATAAACCTTGATAAATACTATAATTATTGACTATCTAGCAGCATTTTTACCTGTTTCTTATTTTCTGTAATCATAACTGCAGATTAATTCTGCCTGTAAATATTTTAAACATGTTTCGATTTATATTTGTCAGATAAACATTCATACATTTTTTAAACTTTCTTTTAAAATATTCTTTCTATCACACAATTTTTGTAGTTAGTACTAACAAATTTACCTAGAAGACTGGAACCAAACAAAAATTAAGATTGCTAAACCAACAGCTCATATTAAAAAAAACAAAAAAAAAACATGCCTTTCACATTCAAAGTTTGGTACAGTATACTTTTCAGAAAACTTATCCTGTTTTAGGTACCATGTATGCTTTGATTTTTTTTATCATTGATTAATTTGTACATTGGAAAACAAAAAAGACAAATAATATTTTTTTAAATATTTCTTTAACATTTTAAATTTCTCAGCTGGGTTCAAATTAAGTAAACAATTTAAATGCATCATCTTTGACTATGTAGAAGAACATATTGTATAAAATAGTTTAGTAGGTAGTTATTTACTTGCAGGGTGTCATTAAAAAAAATATATATATTTAATAGTAATTGAACTTGTAAAAACTGTTATAAATCTTACAAATTTATGTAGGCCTACTTTTATAGTGTTCTAATAATATACCTCAACTTTTGCAATAATCTTAATTCTGCTTATTGTTAAGGAAACTAATGTTTTGTCAATAAATCAATTTCTATTTTAAAATATAGCCGAGTTACTCATAATCCTTATTGTTAATTACCAGTACTCCATATCCTAAATCAATAATTATTCATTTAGTGTTGTTTCCTGTTTTTTAGCTTATCATTTATAGTAGAACTCCAAATTACCAACACTTATGCTGCAATAGGCGTATCTAACACTTATGTAGGGAGAGTAATGTAGGTAAGAATACACTTAAATAATCACTTGGTCATAGGAACAAAGACAAATCAAAATCGGTCTAAGCATTTACGGTGCAGTGATGTGCAGATTGATAACATTGTATTTGGGTGTCAGAAACCACCCAAATATACAGAGTGTTTGAAAAGTCTGAAACAGCTTAATATCTCAAAATGTACGAGTCTTATGAGGTAGAAGTAAATGCAGTTATTCACAGCCATTAAAGAGCCACTTTTTGGTGAGTTAAAGTGCTTGTTCCCCATCTTGAAATGAATTTCATGTGGTGTGATACATGATTTTAATATAAAATTTGACGAACAAAACTATGGTCAAATCGATTTTTTTAAATATCTAAATGCATTTTTAAGTTATTGTCAGTGAAACTAGCGAAAACGCAAAATCGTAGGTCAAAATAATCAAAGAAATAAACACATCAGATATTACTATAATTCTTTTACAACTTTAAAAGTTTCCTTTTAAAATGTGACTGAAAAATACTAATTGTAAATAATGCACTAAACTTTGTTAGTGAACTTCTTCGCATTCGAGTTTTTTTGTGAAAATCATTTTCAGGTATTTTTTTCTATCTTTGAATTCTGTACTTTACAAAAAAATTTTTAGCTACTGCTAACAGTAGGTAGTCTACCATTAACAATTTTTTTTTAAATTAGTGCTTTTTTTCTAGGATTAACCCGAGTTATTTCGTTTAATTTTAATTTTCTGAAATTGTAGTGACATAATAATTAAATTTGTTATTGATACTCTAAAAGGTGTTTTTTATATAAATAGTTGAAATTTTAAGATAATTTTTATGCTTTTATATTGTTAACCTTTATTTAGGTACTTAAATTATCCCGAAATAACTCGTGGAAATTGTACTGAATTCAGTTGTAAATAATCATCCTTTAGGTACATCCATATTTATTTCAGAACAAAAACTTTATTTTAAATAAAATTTATAACAAAATTGTTAAATAAATAACAAAACTATCTAGAACGCATAATGTAAGAATGTACGTGTATGGTGACGTAACACTACGAGACTGGCAGACAGTGATTCCAACGTTACATAGTGAATAACAGTAGAAACTTTATAAACAGGCTTCCAATAAGTGCTGCAACCATGATGAGATACATGGAACTTTGCTTGAACGTGATATTTTCGTCCAATCTGAATAAGAATGGCTATTTCAATATTGCCCATAATATATGGATTAGTTCATTTTTTAACAAATGCTATCAACGAAATATCTTGGGTTGACATAATTAGAGCAATGAAATAACTTAGAAAAAATTAGCAACCTCAAGACTAAACAACAAGATTGCAAACCAACAAATAATAAAGATGATTTATTTTTTGTAATAATTTATTTAAATTCAAAACAGTTATTAACAAAAATAAAATGACTAAGAAGAAGATAATAACTTATTTTATTTAAATTGAAATCACTTTTAAACTAAATTAGCTGTTAGATACCAATAACTACTAAATATTCTACAATAAATGCTCAAATTGCTTCCCATTTACTACTGTTTGACAGTGCGCCAATCTAACGAAATATCCGTTTACTACACATGCCCGGTTGTATTTTAGCAGCTTTTTCGGTTATACGTCTTTTAAGTTCGTCAATGTTTCTCGGTGTAGTTTTGTAGACATTGTTTTTGAGATAATATCAAAGATAGAGGAAACACATCTGGTGATCTGGCCGGCTATTCTATCGCTCCTTTACGTGCAGACCATTTGTTCGGAAAGGTATTATTTAAAATTTAATGAGCTCTAACATCATAATGAGGTAGTGCTGCTAAAACCATACATTATTTAGTTTTTGATATAATTCTTGGATGTTTGGTAGAATACTGTTGATTAACAGGTCATAATAAACAGCACCTATAAGATTTTGATTAACAAAGAATGGTCCTAGAATATGATCACCTGCAATTCCCGCCCAGACGTTTACCTTTTTAGGATGCTGTGTGTGTGTGCTTCTAACACCCAACGAGCATTATTGTCACTCCAGTACCGACAATATAAGTAATATTACAGAATAAATAAGTAAGAAACATTATAATTTGTATTTAAAAGTATACATATATAACTATAAAATTATGAATTAAAGTGATTAAAATTGTGGATTAAGTGAAGCATTAGTAATTCAAGCATCAAAAAATTGGTAATTGAATCAAAAAATATGCAATCTACAAATAGAAGGTATGGGATGGAGCTATTGTTTGAAAACAGAAGCCAAACCTACATTCTTACATCTTAGAGAATTAAGACATTTATAAACTATTGTAATTTTGAAACAGGCTAATGAGTATACAAAGGGTTGGCCTGTCTATGCATCTCAGGAGCTTTCAGAAGCACACCTACTACAGCTCTTGAAACTCTCTTGGGAATAGACCCGATTAACTTCAGCATCATAGCAGAAGCAAGTCTGGCAGCATACAGAGTATATTGCTCTGGAATGTGGAGAGATAGCCGGTGGCCTAAGGGGCATGGCACAATCCGTACTTTTAAATCTTATGATTCAATTCTAACTATGAGACAAGATTATATGATTAATAAAATCTCATGGACACAGCCCTTCGATATGTGTATTCCACACGAGGAGGACATGATAGAAGGAACAGTGGCTACTGCTAAGAGCTTAGAATTCTACACTGATAGCTCCCGCACCGCCCAAGGAGTCGGAGCAGGAATCTTCAGTAAATCACCTAGGGTGGAAATAAGCATTGCCCTAGGTAGATATGCAACAGTATTTTAGGCCGAAGTTTATGCCATACTAGGTTGTGCACAACTGTGTCTAGAAAGAGGATATGATGATGAACATATCACAATCAGATCTGACAGTCAGGCCGCTTTGAAGGCTATTTGTTCACACGAATTCAACTCTAAATTAGTGTGGGATTGTAATCAAGCTCTAGTCCAACTCTCAACCCGAAACCAGGTAAGCCTATTCTGGATAACTGGACACAGAGGTTATGAGGGAAATGAGAAAGCTGATGAACTGGCTAAGTTGGGAGCACAGACTCCATTCATCGGACCAGAACATCCCAGGATTAGTTACAAATTCTGCCACCATGGCGCAGCACCAAAATGGAGTCATTTTGTACTCCTGTTTATTGGTGGAATTTTCGTCTGATTTTTATTTGAAAAACTGATTTGTAAACAGAATAATATTATAATTTACGCTACCCAAGCCTAATTTTAATTAAGTTGTTGGTTAAAAAGAAATTAATAAGATCTTTATGTTAAAAAAGAAATATGCAAATCGCAGGTAGTCATTTTGTAGACAATAATTTTTTATTAGTTTTACACTTTTAATATTTAAAATCGCCCGAGTGGTTCAATCGGTATCATGTTTTATACATTAAAAATAATTCCTCTTAGGGGTATGAGGGCGCGGGAGACACGAAACACCTGCAGGGCCGAGGTGACTCACTGTGGCACACCCCTCACCACATCGCTCGTCATGCACTCCTTGTGCTGGATGACGACTTTCCCGCCCATCCACCCATGTGCTCTCGGTTATTAGTTACCGTGATTCTTCTTACGGTTTTGTTTTGTCGTGTTTATTATTTTTATTGGGAACGTTATTTTGTTAAACTTTTATGTTCTCCATGGATCGCCGAGGAACAACCAAATCTAAAAAGCAACTTCGGCTTTCAACGAAGAGGAAGAAGCGCAGACTGCCTCTTGCTCTGCTTGCTGCTAAATCTCAGATGTCAGTATTAGTGTTATTAAAAAAAATTAACGATTTTCTTGGATTACATTCTTGTCAAATGACACCCTGATAAACCCTTCGTGAAGCAGGGATATAATGACTTTTAAACTAATATATATAAATAATTCAATATTGTTTCTGATTTATCTGTGAAATAGTGAAAACAGCCAATCGTAATGCTTCATACATATGCTCTGCATATCTTAAATTTAATTCGATAAGGAAATTCTACGACAATTGGGAATTTCTTTACTATAGAACCGGTTACAATAATTGAGGTGTTAAATTAGACAGTCCTACCGATAGATTGAACGAAAATTATTAATTTTCCTTGGAAACACTTATTTTGTACTAAAGTTATCATTTAAATATCAAGGCTATTTATGGGTAAATATAATGTTTCACAACAAAAATAATTTGAAACATCTGTTATAAATTACGAAACTCGTTTTGTTTGAGAATTTATAACAGCTGTTTTAAATTATTTTTAGGTTAACTTATATAATGCTCACTTTATTTTTGCAGATTCAAGTTGTGTTGTGGGTGATTCCATTACATCTAGCAAAATTAAACTAGATAAAGATTAATAAGGTTAATTAAATTAAGATTGCCAGTAAGGCCATAAGTGCTTGCAAACAACGTTCTAAACATGAAAATAATCATGAAGCCGGCCTAACTATGGAGAGTATGCACTATAAATCGTTTAGACTTGAACACAGATTTCAATAAAACTGTCCAATATACGAGTATAATATTACAAATTTTGTGGTTATTATGGAATTTTAAGCTACATCTACAAAGGTTTTTCGTAGAGAGTTGGACGACATCTGAGATGAAATTAGTTTAGCCAATTCTACAAAATGACACCAACTTACTCGATTTAGCAAAACATTTAATGTTATTTTTCTTTTTAAAAGCAAAAATCTTTTGGTCATCATCGTCTGATAAAAAAAGAAAAGAGTGTAAAATAAAGACCTCTAGTCCTAGAATACTCTAATGTCACGGTCGGAAGAGAACAAAAATTGGTCAAGAAAGATAGAAAAGGTGAAAGAAAACAATTGTAAATTTTGTTCAATTTTTTGAACGCCATTTTATAAATTACTTTCATTAGTTTTGACTAGTTGGTAAATTCGTTCATACAGTAATTCAAATTTTTCCGATCTGATAAATAGTTTTGCTAAAAAAGTGGTGTACAAAAATAAGTCTGTATACGTAAATAATAGCACAACATGCAGTTTTTCAGTCAGCTAATATGTGATCAGCAACATGCTTAACCGTCGGTGTAATTCCAGTCTTCGCAACCCTCCATTACTCTCACGAAGTTGGGATAACAACGTAACTTTTTAAGCACTTACGCTTTACAGGAACCCGGCACCTATACAGAAGTGAGAGGATTAATACACCAACTGGGACTATACTCACATAAATAAATACGATTAAAAATAAATTCACTCATATTTTGATACTTATATAAAACTTGAACAATTACAGGTAGTTCACTCATTTGTCACTGTTAACTTAATGTATCTTTCATTTACTGTCTGTTCTAGATATATCTAACTAAATGTAACTTTACAGATTAATATTACGTGAATTGTAAATGCAATTTACAAATAGCCTAAACGACGGAACATAGATCCTTGTAAAAATGTTTCTTATATTTTTTGCACTGTACATTTTGTGACTGTTATGTAGCTGCATTATGTAAATTAAGGTCTTTTGAACTGTTTATTTATTTATCGTTATCATGTATTAAAAGGTAAGTTTTAAATGAAACAAATAACTTAACTATTTTATAATTTAACCTGTTGCTATTGAATAATGTTAATATGGAACAATGAACCTGTAGCTAATTTCATAAATCCTCTACCTTGTAACTATATTGTTCTATATTTGCACTAGATGTTTCTTTTCTGCTTATGGAAAATACCGTTAACAGATAACAAACACCTGTCGTAATCAGTAGTCTAGTCTAGTGTGTCCGGCCAGAGTGCGAATGTGAGTACAGTACTGAGTTGACCTACGCTACAGCAAGTGGCAGGGGCCGCGCGTTAGACCGGCTGGGCAGTATGGTGGTGCACCATGCGGGGGGGCGCGGGGCGTGAGAGAAGTAATGATAATATCAAAACACGATTCCGATTGGACCATTTGACCGATTTCATATCTGAAAACGGCAAAATTCATTTAAAATTATTATTTACAAAATGACTACTTGTGATTAAAAATAATGATAATACTAATAATATTTTTGCTCAACAACTTTTTATAAAAAAATCTAAAAAAGTTTCACCTTGGTAGCGTAAATATTTTATTGATATTATTTACAAAACAAAAATCGGACAATAATTACGCAAATTATCAGTAGTACAATTTTGCCGCAGAGGTGCTGCTATCTACCGGGCCAGAAACACAACTTTTTCAGGGATGTTTAGCCTTAAGCTCCGATTTTGACTAAATTTTCCAAAACTGTGCTCTTTTAAATACTTTATCTTTATTTAATTTTACCTTTTAAAACCCTTTTTTAGATTTTCTTTAATTTGATAAAAACGTCCTAATATTGATTTGCCACCATTTCACACAAAGAATTGCTTTTAATTATTAACCTTTTTCTACATATTAATACACTACACTTTTTGGGCATTATATGAGTTTAATTTTTTAAAATATATTGTATTTTTGATTTTGAGTTTTTCAACGTACTGTTTTGTGACTATAATGTTTTCATTATTATAGTTATTAAATTTCTTTTTACTCATTTATATATCTCCAGGTTAGATGAATATTTAAAACAAAATCAATTTTTGATTTTTAACAAAATAAGGTTTGCATGTTAACTGCTTGTTACCAAATTTTCTTTTTTAGACATGAAATAATTGATGCTGATTGAAGGCGGCTGCCGATTACTCATCACATTGCACTGAACAAAACCTTGTACTTGTCCATTCTACATTTCTTATAAATTTTAACATGTACAATTTTTTGAATTTTATCCCTTTTTGAGATTTGAGCGGTTTTATAAGAATCCAAACCATCTTATTGCGTCATTTCAGAAGGAATTTTCTTTTTCTTACTTCATCAACGTTTTTTAAAAAACACATTTTGTACATTTACAGACCTGACAATTGACCTTGTGGCTCATTTTATACACACTTACACATTTTAAAACATATTGAGTAAATTCACACATTTAAATGTTCTTCCGAAAACATTTTATATGTAAAAAAAATACACTTATTATAAAAGAAAACACAAAAACACTTATATTATAAAAACATATATTTTTTAGATTTAAAAAAATTTCTTTGTACTTTATTATTATTTCACAAAGCTATACAAATCACTTTAGATACACTTGTTCCCTTTTAATTTATATCTTTGTTTACATTTATTTTCCATTCTGTTGTCTGGACCTCAATTAATTCCCGATACATTTCTCACCCTCTCTTCTCTTCGTTTCAGATTTTAAATTTTCTTTATTGATATTGTTTGAAATGGTCATGTGAGTTATTTAATTTTGCTGAATATGGGGTTTTAATTTTGCACTAATATCTGCACATTGTGTGAGACCGATTTATTCATATTTGATTATTTTAACCTTGAGTTTGCCAGAGACAACCACAATAAACACACTATTTTACTTATACAGAAATCATAACAGAACATTCAAAATTAAGAAGGTTTAAATATTGCCTTTGTAGTTTAGTATTGATCTCAAATGACATTATAGATATTTACACATTTATTATTGTAAGTTTTCCTTACATGATTAGCAGTTTGATAGGCTTAGTATCTGTAGTTTTCAAGTCAGATTTTTGTTTTCATGTTGTACATTTGATTTAATTATGCAGGTTTCATTTCCTTGCCGGCTACTTGAGAGCACTGTTGGGAAATAGTTTTGGCTGTCACCACTTTTGGTATTCTTGATTTCTCAAAGACAACGTTTTTTTCTACAAGTAAACTTACAAATAACACATGACCATCACACTTTTTTCCTTCAAATTCTTCATCGCTACACGGCATTGTGTAGGCTAGTAAAATTACTAACATAATGTAAATTTAAAAAAGTACATTTTATTTATATTTATAAATAAAAAACTCTGAGCAGTATGGACTAAGTAAACAGAAAATGAAATGACAAATGGCAGGCAGTGAATTGAGTTCAGAGAGGGGAAAAGTGGTGAACAGCTCGCAACATGAAAAGTATATACAACTACCCATGAAGTAATAACTACCACAGTATAGATGCTTCATACATTTTCCCGATATTACACCACTTTCTCAAGTAACAATTACCTAGCATTAGCATTTGTTTCAAACAAAATCTTTTTGATGCTATTACTACATAGTAAGATGCTACCTAGATATTGCTACTTTTTATTCACTTCACCCAATATATTATTCCTAACCCAATTCTTTCAGAGAGGAAACTAAAATAAAAAAAACTAAATTTTAATAAACACTTTATTACATTACACATATTACCACATATACAGTATTTAAAGATAATTATTCTAACCTACCACATTTAAAAACCACAAAGAGACCATATTAATGATACTAAAATAACAACTTCTACATAAAAAAATTTCTATCTAATCCATAAAATACAATAAACCAAATAAATGAAAAAGTACTTTAATGCTAAACTTATCAATAAAATATAGTGGGGAAGAATAAGGAAACATGTCTGTTCAGTTCACTACATATAGCATGTCATTTTAGCAGCTAAAGAGTAGTTGAAAGTCACCTTTATTGCATTTCAACATTGCAAGCAATATTAATCTATGCCTAGCAAAAATGTAATTTTACAGGCAAACAACTTTAATTAACCAACCTTGTTATTTAAAAATAAATCATGAGAAAGCTTTTGGAGAGCATCCACAAAAGTGAATGTGATTTTAAGTGTATGAGGGAGTCATACTACATAGTTCTCAGCATTCAGCAAGATGGAATAAAATTTCTTTCTGATCATAGCATATGCAGAATCTAACAAATTATTTAAGGAAGTTCAATAATTAAAAATAAAAACAGAATTTAAATTTGCAATTCAGAAGCAGTTTGTGATTATGTTTATTGACAATAAAGAGGTTGGAAATATGACTAAAATTTCATTATGATGAATAAAACAATTTTTTATTATTCTGGAGCAAAACATTCAATACTTTTGTTAATAGATGACTGAAAATTCATAAATTTTAAACAGTAAAATTCAGTGTAAGGTGGACAGTTTGAAATGCAATTGAAAGAACTGTTAATATATATATTTTACCAAAGTCTCCATTTATAAAAAGCAACAGAATCGAATGACTGGGGGGGGGGGGGTCACTCATAAATAGCTACTAAAATGGCATATCATGCACAAATGAATAAACCAGCCACGCTTCCTTCTCTTCACTATTATATGAAAACAAACTAAATGTTGTGCAGATTCTTCTCCTGCACATTGTATAATTTATGAAATATTTAAATAACAATATCCAATTAAATATTTACAGATACTTGATAGTTAAATTTACTAGGTTCATTTCCTTGATCTGTTGTCTTTTAGTTAGCATGATTTTAAAATATCTTTAATTTGCTCATACTAATTAATTATTGTTTCCCATAAATTCTTAAATAGGCAGTGTATGGTATATGATATCAATCTAAAAACTCACACACATCAAGGTTTTAACATTTTTTTTTTCAAATAAGTACAAATGTATAATAAAATCATACACAAAGATCAGCTATAATATCTAGTCGTCAAAATCATTAAAAAATTTTCAATATGAAAATAAGTTGTCAATTTTATTTTTAACTTAACGATCATATCATGTAAAATAAGTACAGTCCTTAAATTAAATATTGTTTAAAGTGACATAATGTTTGATATGGGTTATTTATTTATAATTTAGTAAAATATTTGTTAACTTCAAAGGTATTATTGATTACTTAGGAGTATTTTATCCACACTCTTGTATAAACAAACCAGTGATGGTAAACTTGTTTTTTTTTTACGTGGCATACCCCAGCTTGAGGAAAAATAGTAATTGTAAGTAATAGGCTTTGCAAATTGCATAATTACTAACAACAATAAGAACTGACAAAAACAAGACAAAAATATTTTTTACTTCTTAAGTTGATAATGTTTTGAAAGCAAATTTATATGCAATTTAATGTTTCATGGCACTAGTGTTTTAGAAAATCCAACAGTATTTATCAAATTACTTGTGAACAAATTTTCATCTATATACAGTGGTGGCATATTGCTGTGGGCTACAAATATTCATATTTCACCAAAATTTGATTGAAGTTTATATTTACCAATTTTGATAAATTCAGACTTTTAAGACAATGTCTATGAACTCTCAAAGGAATATAGGGAAGAGGGGAAGGAGATGACCCCCAAAATATGTTTTGTTTAAATTCTTAGAAGCTATATTTTAGCAAAAATTGATTAAAATTAGAGCCCATGTTTAAAAAATGAATATTTGTAGTTATCGTAAAAATGAAAGAAATGGATCCTCTTGTTTGAACTATTGACGAAACTGCACAGATTACAAACAGACATATTTCAAAAAAATAGTCCAATATCTCAAAATGGATATTTCCATACAAAAATTTACATTTATTTTTTGAAACTTCTCATTATGTTATATTAAATATATAAGAGAAAGTAAAAATACATTGTTCACTGGACTACATAAAAATTAATCCTACCTAAAGTAGGATAATAGTCCTACAAAGTTCACCATCTTTTTTTTATATACAGCAGTTTTGTACAATTAAGAGTTTCAATAGTATGTTATTTATTACTTTCACAATACTGACACTTAAAAATATATCTGATTATTTTGGCAATACTATTTAACGATAAACATTAATATTACTAAAAAACAAAAAATTACAACATCAAATTCACATTAATATTGCACAATAATCCAGCCTTTTTAAAATTATGAAAACATGAATTAAACAACATTTGAGTTTTATTTAAACTGCCAAAGTTCAAAAATTATGCAATTCAATAAATGAAGATAAAATAAATATATTAGAAATATACTTGGAATATTATTTTGAAAGATACTTCTTAAAACAGATTTCTAGCATCAGGTAAGCTAAAAATTTCAACTGCAAGAAGCCAGGGTGTTCTAATGGATGTCAGTAATTTTAGAGATCTTATATTTCAAGGTGTTCTTGCTTAAATGGCCGATGGACACTCTAGAAGTATGTGTTCTAATTTTTCATCAGGAGTTTTACACTCCACAAGTTGGAAGCGATATATATGTTGCCATGACCCAGTCTAGTCCATCACTAGTCCTAGTTCTAGCTACAAATGTTGCAACATCACAACACACTCAAAAATACACCTTAGGATCAGCTGGATGTGCTTGGATATTGTATAAAAATGTTGTACAGCATTTGGCAGTAGAGATTCAATCTAAGTAAATTACCGTTTGACAGCTGCTACACAGCCATATAGCGAATGTTGAATCCACGATAATAAACCAAAGGCAGACTTCTGCTTCTTTTGCAACCAGATCTGTTGTTTCATTCCCCTGGATTTCATAGTGTCTGGGGATCCATTGAATACACTTATCTTTTTCGCACAGCTGACACAATATGGTGATTCCCGAAATTATGCAAAAAATAATGTGTGGGAGAATCAGAAGAGTGTGCTTATAATGCAGATCTTGACTACGACAAGATACATACTTTCCTGTGAGGTAAAGTTAAAGAGTGTACAAGAAATGCATATATGGCTAGTTTAGCATCAAAATTAGATGTAGCATTATATGAGATATAATATTTTTCTCTTGTTAACTGATTGTAGAATACAGCTCCTCCTCTTTTAAGTTTTTCCCTCATCTGTGTAAACATGAATATAGTTCCTAGACACAGTGTTTATTGTTGCAAGAGCTGTTCGCTGACAATGGAGTTGTTTATATTTTTAGAGACAGCGATCAATAGTTTAGTTTGGATGGAGGCTCTTCCCATTAGAAGGCGAGATCAGACAGACTCTAATTATTTTGAAACATTCACAAATTACATTGAAAAAATAATTTATGCAATCTGAGTAAGTATAATATCTATATTTATATTTATTATAAGGTCCATTAATACGAAAAATACATTAAAATCATTAAAAATAACAACACTTGTAAAACAAAATTTACCAAACATTATATCACAAAATAGAAAACATCCTTAAATCTGAATATTTTAGACAAATGTTATACTATAATTTTAATGTTATTCTGAATATTGTTTGAGCTATATTTATATTTCAGGAGAAATTTACTAATTTTGTAAATTTGCAAGATTATAATGTTAAACATGTTAAAGTGCTACTTTACAGCAGTTCAGTAACAGCAATAAGACATTTACGTGGTAAATATGTAAAGATAAATAAAATACTTTATAACAGCAAGCAAGAACAAAAACTCAGAAGCATAGGAAAAGCACCTAAATATTACCTTTGATATATACAAATCATAAACAGGGCTCACAAAATCACATTTTACAAAAAGTAGGTACGTAGCACATTTTTGCCAGGTTTAATATAGCCTACTGTGTCAATTGTAACTGATTAACTGTATAATAATCTAAAAAGTAATTTATTTTGTAGTTTTGACAAAATAAATTATATTTGTGGGGTGTAAGGGGAGAATTAAGGCAGCCACTAGGTGGTCTTTACAGAATAACTGTCAAGGTTTAATAGTATCTTGCATCGTAAAACTATGTCTACAATCATAACTTTATTAAAATAATGGTGTAAATACGTTTTATACAATAAAAGACTGTTGCTGCCAGAATCTACTGAATGGAAATTTCTGCTGTCTAGTAATGTGTGATATTCCAAGTCCTGATTATGATTGAAGGTTTAAATATTTAATAAACTGTACTTAAATGATCAAATCTGACAACTCTAAATTCAGTCTTTTAATTTCACTTATCAATCCAGTTAACTCGTCAATCTGATATAACAAAACCTCTGTATGTTCCTAATCACTACTATAAGTAAACATAAATTCAATATGTTTAGTACTATAATAACATTATACACAAAATTTGCCTAAATTTGATTGTACTAACATTTTATTTTAAAATTTATCTCTAACAATTCTTATTGTATAAAACTCTAAAATATGTTAAACAATTAGGCTATTATAACTCTACATTCATTATATGAAATAAATGTAATGTGATACATAGACAGCACACCATAAGAACATAGCATTCAGTTTTACTCGATGATCTTGTTAATCAACCTAAAAAGAAAAATGCAGTTAATATTATTTTGTATGTAAGTTACATAAAAGTTAACCTAGAGATCATGAAAAATCAGTGATAGTTCAAAAGTTGTAGATTTATATCTCTTTATCTACTTATAATTTGATTATAATGGTAATTATTAGGAGTAGTCATAGCTTTGAAATTTTCGAATTTGATAAGATTCAATCTTAGTTCGGTTCGTAAAATTATTTAGAATCAAGATGGATCAGTTTTTTTGTAGCTTATCTTATTCTATTAATCGAGCAAGGAATTGTATGTATGTATGTACCTATTTCCAGTCATTTTATCTCTAACGATTTTCTCCATATTTTGTATATAAAGGGTTTTCAACATCAGGAATCCAATGAACTTTGTCAAAATTTCGAGAAAAATCATTTTCTATAAATTTTCACGATTCGAAAAATACAAATCATTTCATGATAACAGTATTTGCAATCAGCTGGCAGCAGGAATTACATAATCTCAAATAAGTTAATATGTAACTTGTATTTAAACTAATTATTTAGATGCAGAGAAGTTATTTGTAGTGTGTTTATGTAAATAATAACGTTTTTAATAATATCTCTTTATCATATCCAAAATTATATCATTATTGAATAAATAATTCACTGGCTGATTATTCTGTTCAAATACCAAAATATAATTTGGCCTATTATAAAGTAAACCAACACTCAAAAACAAACTCGTTGCCTTGACAACGGATTCACCGCCCAATAAGAATGGACGACTCAAAACAATGCAGTTGTAACCGGCAAGCTTAAAATACCGTAACGTTTTATTGTGGGACTTAAAATACGGTGAAGGAGCTAGATGTCTTTTTTTTGTGTGAGGAAAAAGTGTCATATCGACCGAAGTTGAATCTAGAACTACACAGGTAACGAAACTAAACATAGCGAATGTTACCAGCAGAAAATAATGGCCAAATACATGGTTATACACGAAACGTTGTTTGGACGGAAGTATTAAATAACGGATATATTAATATCGAACCTGTTTTGTACCAAGACGAAGATTTTCCCCTTGAAAATTTGGAAGCCTTTGATTCAGCATTAGAAAATTTTCACATTATTTTTTAGTATTAAAAAAAACAACAACTTATGTTTCATATGTTTTATTATTTGTATTTTAAGATTTTGATTTTATAAAAGAAAAATTTTAATAATGAATCAGTTATTTTAAAAACAATTATGTTGAATAATTTTATAAATATTCATATTTATTTTATATTTTTGTTTCTTATTAATAAAATACCTATTCTGTACAATTTTTTGTAAATTTATTTAGCGAGCATACCTATTCCAACATCCTTTTCAATAGAATTGATCAATACATTATAAAAAAAAATCTACAAAAAAGTTTAAAAATATATTTTAAAAAATTTCATAATGAGAGATAATTATTGTACTTATAACAAAACCAAATAACTAATAACATGCCCACATTTTTGTAGATGAGATATTAACCTGATCGGAGATCGGCTTTCCTGGTACTAAAATATAATATGTGTAGACAACTTTAAAGTTATTGGAAGGAAAGGGGGGAAACCCAAGCTAAGTGTTAACAAAATCCTAGACCAAATTCCAAGTCCAGGTACGAAATCATTGTATTATTTGTTTCCTGAAAAAAAAGAAGTAATGTTTTGCTATTGAAGGTTGGTATAACCTGAACTCTGAACCAGCAATCGGATCATGATCTTTAAATTGGTTTAGTAACGTCCATCACCAGGTGTTTAGATAATGAGATAGAATGTAAGCATAAGTGGTGACATAATCGTTGCATCATATGCAAAATAATAGCAGCATATATTGAACATTGAAATATCAGAATAAATGAATTGGTATGTTTTACTTGTGTTTATGCACCAGAAATGTGCACTTTAGTTTTAACAAAGTTAGTGTACAAGATATTTGAGTATGAATAAATGATGCGATTCAATCGTAGGGTGTTGTTTTTCCGTGAGCAGGCAAATCGTAACTGTCCCTTGGAGAAGAATAGAAGAATAATATACTTGTTTGCCGACTTTTGTTATTAATTTAAGCAGTGTTAGTGTTTGGACGAGTCCCAGACATTATCCTGTTTGAACACTTAAATTTTTTATAAACAGTAAAGTAAAAATAATATTTATAGTGAAAAAAAGTGTTAAAAGTGGGTATGTTTGTGGGTATGTTTGGTAACATGTTTGGATAATACCCAAACTGCTCAAATATCCAAAAAACAAAAAATTGGAAGATTTTATAAAAATACATTTTTAACTAAGTTAAAATAACCAGTATCGACAGGTTGACAAAGCATATGCATTTCTATTCAATGGTAAGAGTATTCAATGATGAATTCCAAAAAACCAAACATGGTATAAATTAGTAGCTTAGTAGGGATAAATTCATTTTGCAACATAAAAAATTTGAATTAATAATGATTTCTTTGAGAAAAACGCTGTCAAAGATCACTCTCAATCAATCCCGTATTGTTATCTCCTACTGTTGTGTCAGTGTGTATTTGGTGAGAAATGACATGATTTTTATTTCCCTTTTGTTAAATGGTTTTTCCTTTTTTTTTAAGGATAATTAGTGTTTAGTTCCAAATAACAGATTTCATGAGAACAGCTATATTATATTAAAGCAATAAAGGATATAATAACTTCTCGGGCAACTTAAAATTATTATCAACTAATTTGCATATCTAAAATAGTATAACGATCATAGAGGTTTGGGCTTTAACTTAATGAAATTTGGTGTCCAAACAATGTACAAGATAACTTCGTGGGCGTTCCCTTTGAAGGTAACAGTCTTGCATCGGCCATATGTCCTAATGATTTCACGTTAGCTTTTGATATGAAGAAAATTATTGTACATACTAGGTCTTTTCTTCAACCTTCTAGATATAAAATATTCTGCTTGGTACAATGGTACTATTTATTTATTCCCGTGTCTTTATTTTCTCATAGTATTGTACAAAACAGGAAGCAGCCTAGAATCAAGGATGGTGGGCATTTGAACGTTAAAATATTTAATTGTAGAGCTGTGTTGTGTCTCTTTAATAATTTTCCTTTAGAGAATGAATAATTTGGAACAATTCTGATATGGTTAATACTGGTCTAAAATATAGAGAAATAATTTTAATTTATAAATTTCTGATCAAAGTCGGGAATGTCTGCTCTGACTGACATGGTAGTTTAGTGTTGTTCAGAGTGACCACTAGGTGTCGCTGTGGCTCATTCATTTGAAATCTGTTTCTAGGTGGGATGACTAATATTCAAAATGATTCCTTTTTATTTATTATTTATTTTTTTAATTACGAAATGTTGCAGATCTAAGATTTGTTTCATTACATAGATAAATTCTATGTACCTCTCTGAGAAAAATGATATAGGCCTATAACAAGTTGTGTTTTGCATAATATTAATATTTTTTTAATATTAAAATATAATAATAATAAATAAAAAAGAAGCAAAACACCCTACTTTATACTGGGCAGTTACAGGGTTAATACATAAATAACTACTTTTGATAAAATGAATAAGCAGATTCTGAATATTTACCAAAATTCTATAAGTTAATTGTTGCTGGATATACTAAGAGAAGACAAATTGTTGAGCAGATCTCTTACACCCGAATCTACTGGTTCGTTGGACTTTGATTTTCGCAGCAAATTTTCAAATTTAACTAACAGATCATTGTCTACTTTGGACACTGCATCCTTTACCCTCATATACTTCGCCAACATAGCAATCACCTAAAAAAAGGAAAGAAATTATAACAGTGTACAATCATTCATTGTTTAATTTATGGTATTAATGATAAGATGAAACATTTAATTCTTAACTTTCTATTTACCATTGTTGGAAATTGCTAATTTTCATATTACATCTTCTCTGCTGGAACACAATTGGTTCATTTTTTACTCACGATTTGTAATATTTTCGGTTTTTCATAGAGGTGTGCGAGCCCAGATTTTTTTAATTCAAGCGGAACCTCGGGCATATTGAATCAAGATTTTACCATGCTTGAGCTTTATTATCAGCTTGAACCATTAATGAGTTTGAGCTTAAAAATGGACATCTAACTTTTAGAGAGCTTAAGCTGTTATCAAGCACAATTTTTTTTAAGCTTCCGCTAAATCTTTTGTTTTGCAATAAAATTAGATTACAAACTCTCACATTTTTCTTAACAATTACAAACTAATAATTATGGATTTGTAATAGTAATAAAATTCACGAATATGTTAAATCAGAGAGTACCAATTTTTATAAATACAAAATGTAAATATATATATCAGAATTAAGAAAAACATATTGTCAATGAGTAAAATTATCATTTACCTTTCTAAAGCTACTCCCTAAGGTTTAATTGAAGGAACAAATGATTTGTTTCTAATGAAATAAAAAAACGTTAAAACTGACAAATATAACGTAATTCAATCTTATTTTCTTAAGTAAAGCTTCTGCTTAGTATCCCTTGTGTAGAATTAGTAAAGTCTATTTTCTCTCTATAATTATTATCTCTCTTCACCTCTTCCCCGCGATCACTACTTTACCTGTGTTATTCGTTTCCTGATGTCTTTTTTCTTTTCTTTTTTTTATTGAGTACCTTCTAACAATAGTTTAAGGTTCTGTTATTTAATACTCTGTAAAAATGTTGAATAATAAAAATCCTCTTATGGGTGGATTATTTAAGCTCAATTCGTTTCTCTGTGATACACTTTCATTATATAGGCACCACTGTAACCAATTTGACGGTATTAATGACACGTACAACTGAATAAATTTATGTGAATTATAAAATCTCTCAATTTTCTTAAAATTTAAACATAAGGCAAATAAATGCAATTATTCTTTGTTATCATTTTGAAATCTGTTTTTCTTAATTGGCTTGTTGTTTAAATAAAACTATTAAATCGGGAATATTTTGGTTCTTCTATGTCTTCAACAATGCGTGTTGACATAAGTTGTCACATTTGAAGTATATGCTTCACTAAAACAGCTTACTTCCTTTCTCCTGATAACTTCCTTTCATCTACTCATGTTAATAATAACTTGTTTTTATCTCATGAGAATTTCGACTAAAAATAAATTAAATATAATATCTTTTCATTTCAAATTCTAAATCAATTATGACTTTTTCAAATTTCATCATTTCACGTTATTTCGAGCTTTTCTTGTAGTTTTATAATATCAGTTTGGGTCTTGTTCAAAAACCGAGCCAGGCTCGTAAAAGCAAAATCTGCTCGGAACACCATGTTGAGTTCATAAAATCGAGCCGGGCTCAATAATTTTAGAACCGTTGTCTAGAAATTGAGCTCGAGTTGAGCCTTCAGCTTGACTTGGCTCGAAATTTTGAGGGCTCGCACATCCCTATTTTTCAACATATTATTCTATCTTTTATCAACATTCCAATCAATTACAAGTATTTATATCTCTCATTCCTATATAAAAATCAATGCAAATTAAAGCTTTGCAAATAATATTTTCTATTAACCTACACACTATAAACTTTGCTCTAATTCTGAAGCTTTTGGATAATGTATAAAATAACTAATACTTCTATAAATATTAAAAAAAAAAAAGAAAAGTTATATGATATATCTAGAACATTTCATGTTGATTTTGGAAAGATTTGGAAGTTGATTTATAATGAATTAAGTAATGCTTATGATGATGAAATTAAAAAATATTTTATTTGATAATGTCACAGTCATTGCTGATCCAAAATTTCAAATTGATCCGAAAAGTTTTTGTTATGATAACAAATTATGCAAGTAGTTCATTCTGTAACTAGTATAAGTTCACAATAATCTCCCTAGTTCTATTTAAGATAAAGTTGAAGATTATTGGCATGAAATGTTTGATGCCTGGATATTAAAGGTTTGATGACCATAATTTTGGATTCAGGCCAACACTTGGAGATAAATAATATATATAGCTCTATTAGATATTCTTCATGCTATGTTTTATAATAAGATGGTCATGAACATTTATTTTAAAGTTGAAGATTCTCAAAATATTAAATGCTATTAACAAAAAATTAGTTCTGAATTTTATTGACTAATTGTTAAATACAAAGAATATGCAGAATATTTGATGTGTCAAAAACAATATCCTCAACTGAATATATTTTGTCTTTACAGTGTTAAATAGATAATATTAAAATTATACAACTTTTTTCTAAAACAATAAAAAAGACACAACTAAAAAAACTCACCTGGCAAACTTGTTGCTTGTGAACTGGACTTTGTGATCGTGACAATATGTTAAATTTGGTGACGGCAAAGTGTAATGGAGAATGACCAGCCAGATCTTTCTCCAACACATTGGTACCTAAAGTTAAAAATCATTACTTAATTAATAGTTGACCATGTATGATTAATACTCTAGGTTAGCATTAGTGATGAGAGTGGCAAATTATTTAATTCCAATAATAAAAGAAATAAAATATACTAAATGGTATAGTTGATAATTAACACATCATCATCAACGTTTAATTTATACGACTATTACAGATTATGATGGCTCAGTAATATTGACAACCACTGACTAATTTGTTTGAAAAAGTTTATGATTGAGAACATCTTTTTGTAAGAACAAAAATAAGACCTTTATAATGAATAGTTTCATGATTATTACAATAATCGTTAATTACATATAAGAAATTTGGGCTTGTTGATTAGAACTCCCCATACTATAATTAGGCTATTCAACTACAGTAGACGCTCTTTTATCCGACATTCTAACAACCGGTACGCTCTACTGACCGGCATCAGCCAAGGTTTTTTCGGGTTATGTTCGGCTCACAGGCCTCGACTGTCATTTCCCGCCAGTGCAATCTGCTGCGCGCATGTTTTCTTAGTCATCCAGTGTTTGTCTGCATCTGACACGATACTATACTACAGTATTGTACAGTGCAGTACTGTGAGTAACTGTCAGTGATTATTTTAGTTTAATATTTTCTACTTTAACCTTTAAATAAATTTCAAGCATATAAAGTACAGTACAGTAAAATGTTTTCGAAGCCCAGTACAAGTTCTTCCATTGCCAATGAGACCGCTAAGCATAAACGTGTTGTACTCACAATCTAGCAAAAACTAGAGATAATTAACCGTCTCGAAAAAGGTGAAAACTGAAATTTCATTATGCGTAATTTCAATATTGGTTAATCAACAATTTATGATGTAAAAAAGCAAAAAAAAAAAAATGTGTTTCCTTCATTTGGGTTTGTTTTTTCGATTATCCGGCAAAATCGGTTATCCGGTATGGCCTTGGTCCCAAATGTGATGGTTAAAAGAGTGTCTACTGTACTTGATTAACAGTGCCAAATTAAGCTTTATAGAATAATTAATTCCAATAATTAAAGGAATAAGGGGAAAATGTATAAGCTATAATAAATAATCAGCCAGTACTTCAATGTTAAGAGAGTCTGTGTTAAACGATTATTATTTAAATATTACTGAGCAAATGCATCAGTAAAATTGACAACTACTATTCTTTATGTTTGAAGAAAATTGTTATAAAGATAGTATTGGAAATGAAAACATATTTAAGTGAAAAAATAAAATTCCATCTTGATAAAGTTTTGTTTGAATTATGAAACAAAAAGGTAGAAATTTCTTTAAAATGTATAATTTACATTTTTAAAAACAACAAAAATAATAAGTAGTTCTCTAATCTTCGGGTTGTATATATCATGATAATTACATAGTCCATGCATGAAATAACTGAATACAATCATATCAGATTATAGTGCAAACGACTTTGGAATTTAAATTCTGTTTTATATCTGAATAATATATTAATAAAAAACCTCAAGAATATATTAATAAAAATGTGGAATTTTTCGGGTTAAGTTTCCCGAAATCGGATTTTTATTTTTTCTGCAAGTTGCCTATGACGTAAACATTCAGGAATGACATCCGACCGCGAGTGAATCCCACCGGACATTCCAGAATGACATCCGCGTTGAACGTGTTAAACACAGAAAAAAATAGCTTTATTATTATTGTTAGGTTTAGAATTACTGCATTATGATTTAGAACAAAAGATGCCTAGTTTCTACACATGTGTACTAGCTTGAAAGTGCAAACAAGTTTGATCCATGAGTCATACATCTACTTATATTGAAAGAAAATCTGCTGATGCTAGTTGAATTATTGTGTCTTTTGTTTAATTTCTTAGACTACTAAAATTGTAATGAAAGGGTTTATAAACAATTTAAGGAAAGAAGAACCAAACAATTTAACCCTTACCACTATCATTATTATTGCAATGATACTCCCTCAGATCTCTTTTTTTTTATGTAGCTGAAATAGAGTTATATAGAGCTAATACTTCAAATTTGATAAAATAAAATATAAACAATATATTTTCTTCCTAATTTTAATTTAGTTACTACAGTGACACAATAAAAGATCAATGAGAATAGAACAACTTTGATATAACCGAATATCGTAAACTATCAAAAATTAGTGTTATAATATTGAATTCCTCATTGTCACCCGTTGATTGACATGCGATTAGAACGGGAAAAAAACTAAGATATCAGCATGTGAGTTGTAAGAGTTAATAAATAGCCAAGCAATTAACACTTATTATATCATAAAATATAAATAATAAATAATAAATTTCTACTACATACAAGTCAAGAAATAGTGAGTATAAATTATTAAAAGTTTTTGATGATTTGTGTAAATATCTTCTTATTCCAATTTTTAAAAACAAGCAATATGTAATTATGAGAATAAAAAGTTCTGTATGAGAATACGAAGAAGATAGAACATACATATAGTTATTTATATGTTTGTCAATCAATTATACAAATTAAATTCCGATTGGTGTTCAGTCAACGTACATACATCCCCTCTACCTGGTATCAAAAGCAGTACATCATAGAATTTTTTTTTATCTATTCAATAACAAGTCAACAGAGACAATAAGGTTCTAGTCAAAAATGGAAAACGGATAAGAAAATCTAGGACGTGAGTACATGGATAAGGAAATTTCCATCTATAGCAGCCATGAAAGTACTAGATTTAAAAGAATTCAGATGAAAGCTAGTCTGTGAATGCTTCAAAACTCTATCACAGCTTGGTGGCCACAATAATGTTACTCTTTATTGGGTGCCAGGAAATGCTGAAAATGGCAAAATGAGAATGCTATGTTAGCAAATAAAGTATCGCCAGCAAAGTCATAGGACCAGAGCCATTTTGTGGAATCTCCAAGAAAATGGCTATGTTCACCATCAACACTTGGGCTGAGAAAGAGCATAAAAGATAGAGAAACATCTCAGATCTCAGAGTCACTCACAGTTCATGCCCCTCTAAAAAAACCGCATCTGACCTATCAAGTTAAGCCTGGAAAAAGGAAGATGGTAGACTGGATCACAGGGTATGGCCACTTTAGAAAGCATATTCATAGGATGCACAGCAGAATCTCTGTGCGGAAGATGTTGAATGCAAGACCACTTGGTCTTAGACTGCAGCAGTCTTGAGCAGGAAAGGAGAGGCATCTTTGAACATTGTAAAATTAAATGTTCCCTTCCCCCTCCGGTCACGAAACTTAAAAGATTTAAAAAGAATTATCTATTTTACTCTACTCTACTTATTGAACATCCATACTCAAACTATAAATTCAAATATAATGTGAAAACATGTGGTTGAGCACATGTACTCTTTTTTAAAATTAAAGTTATTCCTGGGGCGTGAATTTTTTGAAAGAGTGTACTACTTAAATTAAAACATAGCCGTGATATCTGAAATGTACACATTTAATATCAAATGTAGAACAACAGAAAAATAATTAATTTTAACATTATTAATCCAACCTAACCTGATATAAAAATGTTCATCAATTAGTCTTAACATTTAATCAACTCAAATAAATCATTCATGTCCTTTTTTATGTTTAAATAGTTATCAAAAATTTCCAAAAGTCAATAGTTCTAATTAATGCCTCTAAACTTGAATTAAATAGTTCCTCTAATAAAATTTTCATTACAAGACGTGAATTTTATTTTTCTATCAACGATGACATCATTTGGATTTAGAATGTTTTAGAAGCTTTTTACCTTACTTGACAGAAACAATAAAAAAGGTAACAGTTATCAGATCTCTTTTCTATGACTCAAACAGGGTTGTCAAATGAACCATGTTATTTATTTTATATTTAAACTCATAACTCTAAAATGTTCTTATGATTAAACAGACACATTTCTCACAATATTATATAGAAATAATTTATGGTGGTTAATATATATCTCGCTTTGAATATCACACATCTTGTTCTGAATTAAGTTGTCAACCCAAAGTCCAATATTTCACCAATAAACTAATGTAACGGCAGATGAACCACTAACATTTCTAGATCACAAACAGGATTATCTACTGGTTACTGACGCCACAATCAGCAATTATCAGACCATTTTTACTATACTTTGACTTAGATGTGGAGAAAGACCTAAAAATTCTCGTCGTAGAAAAGATCCACATGTTTGCAGAGCTTGTGGATGTATAGGACAATGAAATGGGGGCACACATCATCTTCTGGGAGCGGAATGTCCTTAATGGCTGAAGTGCCTTGGGTAACAAGTATCGCCCAAAATGAATTGAATTGAAGCAGAAAGTATTCATGGTGGTCTAACTAGGCAGCGTTTACCCCCAAAGTAAATAATAATTATATGGATCACCACATGTCAGAACTAAAGCTATATATTGCAACATTCCATAATTTTACAAAATTATAAAAATCAAATAATATTTACAAACATAACGAAATGTAATATCGCGGAGATAGCAGACCGGGAAGACGGAAGGCTACGTCTACCATACGTCAGACAACCGAGGCAGAGCGAATGACATCACGGAAGATAACGCGATCTCATTTGCTTGGACAAAAGATGATTTTTCAAACTTATTTCAAGTATTTAATGTAAAAATGTTAGAAATAAATTATTTTAGTTATAAGGAATATAGAGAAATAATTATATTATGATCGTACAAAATAAAAATAAAAATAATTATAATATAAAAATCTTTACATATCTTTCGGATTAAATAAAAAACCTATCAAAATTATGACAACGAATTCGTTTCATACCGTGTATTAAGATAAGTGAACCCCCATCCCCATATGCCATCTTATAAAATTTTGGGAAAGAAGCCAAACAAGAAGAAAGCGTCCTTTGAACAGTCCAGTTTGAACCTCGAAGACGATAGACGCGTACAGCGATGGACTACAAAATTTGAATTTTTTAATTGTGAAAAGTGAAGAAAAGTTTGTTTTTTTTGTTGTGCTTGACGAGAGAATATATAAGTGATAAGAATACCAGGACTATAATTCAACAAATTGGTGAGATCTACCCAAAATATTTCGAACTTCCTAAATTCATAAACAAAATAAAATTTTTTTTTTCCATAATCAAAATTTAATCTAATATTGGTTGTGAATTTCAATAAATATGATCAGGAGACTGGTTAAGGTCGGCACGTTAACCTACCCTGAGAATGATATATATACAGTAGAACCCCTCTTAACCGGTCTAGACGGGACTGACACCCGGGCCGGTTAATCCGAGGTTCCCGTTAAACTCGTCACAAAGCTTTTTTACAGATTCCCCTCTGTCAAGTTTTTTTAACACATTTAACCACGTCTCAAACGAAACCAACACACGCTTCCGTTTTCCCATTTTCGTAACTTGCTCATTTTTATTTTCTGTATATTATTATACTGTATGTAGATCATGACCAGTTAAAGACAAAAAGAAAACTGAAAAGAACTGTTATATTTTCCATAATGTATACTAAATTGATTCTTGGAAAAAAAGCGGCCCATCAAAGTTTTTGTCGGTGTATGTCTGCTATACCGACAGGTGCCATTGCCGCGGTGTTTTTATGCCGCCGACAATGGGATACCACTATCGACAAAGTCGTTTGACTTGCCGCCGCTTTGGTGTTTCAATTACAATTTATTTTCGGAAACTTTCATTGAACTAGTACACTACGAAATAGGCCAGTTAATCCGAGGACCGGTTGATCCGAGGCCGGTAAAAGACAATATAATTTTTCACTCGTGCTCTTATCAGACAATTGTATTTCGATTAATATTTAACTTATATTTTGTTTCTAATTCTTGATTGTTTGTTTGTATTTTTTTATTTTATTTTTTTGATATGATAAAATTTAATTTGATTGTTTACTTTGTAAACCAATGTGTGTGTTCATTTACCATTGAGAGTAAAACACATAATTAAATTGATATAAATATATAATATATGGTAATATGAATCCTATTTTTCGATCCAGTGAACATGCATGAGAATTAAAAACACCTGTGTATTCAACAATTACAATTTATAACTTCTGTTCAGTCAGATTCTAAAGCAGTCCTTTCACATGTGCACTAGTGGATTCATTGATGGATTCTATAGTGCATTCTATGATTCATTAGTGGATTTATAAATGTATATGTTTCAATGAAAACTGTTATATAAACTTATTAATTAACTATATGTGTTCATTATGAGGATTGCACAATACTGAAATATTTAATAGAATGAAATTGCAGTTAATTTGACATTTTCTATTAAATTTATTTGTTTATTACTATTACTTTATTCAACAAACACTTTGTAATGGTCTAATAGATAGCATCATAAATTATACCATTCCTAACTGAAAATTTTATAAAATTTAAATAAAAACTTAGTTTGAAATGTCAATAATTAATGTGACACATACCAGCTTTAAGAAGAAGCGTGATCACATCAATATGATTTGTGCAAGCTGCCAAATGAAGAGGTGTGTTACCAATTCTGTCTTTTGCATTTGGGTTTGCTCCATGCAGCAGCAACAACCTAACAAACAAAAATATGGTTACCATCATAAGTCTCTACTCCAATTCATAAATTGAATTTTTAGCCCATATGAATAACGCTATTCTTTAAACGGTGTATATATGACATTTTACATCTCTGAATTATCATTTATGTCATAATTTATTATTCTTATTGAGGTATTATTAATTAGTTTTACATTTCCCCATAGCTTGATGTTGTGTCAAAGCGGTTTTATAGCCCCTAGATATAAAAGCTTTATTCAAATACTGAATTTAGGTATGACTAAATCCTACAGGAAAAATAATTACTTGAACAAGTATAATTTTACCAAGTGCTTTATCTTACAACATATGTTTCGCCATTAGGCATCATCAGGAAATTGAATTTACAGAATCTAACATTTTTAAAAATAAATAATTAATGAAATAGCCCTTCTGTTATATCTATGACATAGCTGGCATGGGCTTATAAGTATGGACAGTTTATTATGGTACAGTTTAAATGCAGTTTTAATTCTAATTAAGTTGAACTGTAATATTTTAGTATGATACATTATATACTTATTATTTATGAAGGATATGAATTTAATAATCATGAATACATTTTGTGATTTTAATGACACAACCTAATGATTTATAATTTGTTTTTTTAAACTATAGAACTGCCTTCTATAAAGTCAGCCCATTTTTCTCAATTTTTAATAGTTTTCTTTTTAAATTCATAAAAAATAGTAATACAGTATTATCCAAAACAACTCGTTGTATACCATTTTTCTCAGTAAAGTGAGTAGAATTTATCTATTTAATAAAAAAAGTGTTAAATGTGAAGGTTTTGGAGTTAGTATGTTAGGAATCAAATAATATCCAAAAATGAAGTTAAAAGGCCTCCACAAAGAAGTCTATTTATACCAAATAACAATTTTTTTTCTTCAACATTTACAAAAGTTGTTTATTGTAGTTGTGAATAAATGTTGATAAAAAAAGTAGTCAATTTATAAAATTTACATGTTGAAAAATCAATTTTTATGATGAAAGAAATAACTTACTGAAAAATTATGATTATTTTGAAATATTCACAAAAAATAGTAATATTATTTAAAACACAACTTTTTTACATCATTTTTCTCAGAAAGGTGTATAGTATTTATCTATCTAATGTAATAAATGTTGGATGCAAAGGTTTTGGAGTTAGTATGTTGGGAATCAAAAAATGTGCAAAAAATAAAGTGAAAAGGCCACAGAAAAGCGTATTGTAACAAAAAAAAAGAAAGTTTTTTGAAGATTTACAAAAGTTTTGTAATGTAGTTGTGAATAAAATGTAGATAAAAAAAAAAAAAAAATCTATTTATAAAATTTACATGTCAAAAAATTAATTTTTATGATGAAAAAAACTTTCTGAAAAGTTAGGATTATTTTGAAAAATTCACCAAAAATATTAATATTACGCAAAACACAACTTATTATATATATACTATTGTGTAGAGAAATATAATTATGTAAAATTGAACTATGGATTTATACATATTCTACAATGATACTTTTTCGAGTAAAGTAATCAAGAATGAGAAAAGTTGACTTCACATCCACAAATTTTAACCTAAAAATCACCAACCAACTTGTATAAACATTTTTTTAGACAATTCAAACACTTACAACAGTTAGTTGTAAAGATAAATCTATATCAACACATATCAACGAAACATAATAAATTATAAAGCAAAAAACTCTCAAAACAATAATTACAGCGCACTAAACTGTACTAGACACTGTTAAGCATCAAATGTCTAATGGTACAACGTAACTGCAGTAATAAGGTCACAAGACACGTTACTTATGACGACTTTACTTGTGTTAGTCCAGTCCTAAATATTAGTTGGACAGGGGAATGGAATAAAACATTCAACAGATCTGAAATTCTACTTTCCAATGATATAAATATCATATAAAATTTGAAATATTACTAATCAATATTTGACATTTCATAAATGTATCGGGGGGGGAAAAAAAGGAATTGGTTATTTTTTGTTACAACTTCATACAATGTATATATCTCAAAAACTATGACAGCTAAGATAATTTGGAATACGTAGTTCGAAAGAAGAAGAAAAATACTATACAATGTTGTCAACTTGTGTTATTTGGACAAGTATTACTATTTATAAGAATTATTTGATCAATGAGATCATATTTTGTTATACTGCTACGAACAGTGAAGTGCTCCTCCCTAGTGGTAAAACACTCCAACTACAACGAATTCTTTAATTTTAAACTTTTGCTGTATACAATTTCGCTTATATGATTTTGGAAGATTGAAACATTAGGTTTACAATGATATATATAAATTATTTCGAAACTATTAATTTTAGTACTCATTAAAGTTGAATTGAAAAAAAAGAAGTGATTTTTACATTGTAAAAACGTGTTAAAATTCTTGATCTTGTTTAATTTTTATAGATTCAAAACTATAAAAGTTAGAAAGATTTGGAAAATTCAGATCGAAAGATGAAGAAACGTACATAGAACAGTGCAAATTAAACAAAGAATGGTGTAAATTTGTGTTTCGCAACTACACAGTTGATGCATTACTCGTTAGCGGTAAAATACACAAACTTGACCAATTAATTAATATGTTGTTTTATAGACTTTTGGTTATTTGAATGGAAAATAAATTACTGCGGTATGAAGATTCTTAGTAGGTGAAATGTTGAATTAAATTTTTTAAAATTAATTTTGTGTCATTTACCGGTACAGGAACGGAGTTCATCGATACAAAATGTAAAATGTGTCGAATAGTGGTTTGAGGGTTAAAGCAGATTTACAAAATTATTATTTTCAATATTTATTATTTATAAACATTTGAATATTATTTGAGTGATGCTGGTGAAAGCTAATTTCCAAGTGTCAAACTAGGTGCATTTGATAAGATTAAATTAGATTATTAGGGCATGACAACTCAAGGTCCTTGTAAATCATAAGTTTTGGGATTTTAACCCTACCTTGTATATATGTCCTTGAAATAATATTACACTATGAATTTAAGAGCTAAACTGTTTGAAATATGGATGTACTACAACGGAAATATCTGAATTACTGAATTGGACAAATTTTTGAAAAAAATTAGAAAACAGTTTGACATGCAAGGATTTTGTACAGTAGAAGCAAGCATTGCTGTTTTGAACAAGTTTGTGGAAGTGGACTATGACTTCGGTCTGACGTCACAATTTGCGAACCCAATGAAATGGCGAGTTTCTGAGTTAGTCCTTTTGAAATAAAAAATCAGGATTTGATGAATTTTGAAAATATAAAATAAACAGTTTTAAGATATGTAATGGTAGTACAAGTTGTACACAATTGTAAGCTTGGGACATCCTCCAACAAATAAAATACAAATAAGTAATAAATTAAGTTATTAAGGAATTAAATTCATAAATTAATAATTAAGAAGTTCACATAAAAATTAAAATGATTAATAACAAATATAAAAAACTTTGAACAAAAAACATTTAAAACAAATAATTAAAAATCAATCGATTTAAATTAAGCGCTATTATGAATGTAATGTACACCCTCTAGGCTACAATTGACAAAAAGCTTACACAATTTATATCTAATACTAATATTTCATATTAATTGAAGTAATTAAAGTTAAAGACAAAGAAAGGGAAAAAATTTTAAACTGTCAAAAATCCAAAAATTTAGATTTCCATAAACTATATGGAAATATAAGAAAATGTTATTCTTGAAAAAAATCAGGAATAATGATTAATTAAAAAGTTAGCAGAAATGTGCTACTTATAAAAATGTTAGTTTTCAATGAGAAAATGGAAAGAGATAAAGAATAAAAATTTCAGATAAATAATGAAAATGTAAATCCCAGGTCAAAATATTGTAATAATATATTTTGTGTTCTTTGTCTTTGAACACAAATAATCCATGCAATAATAAAACCTTTTACAATTTTATTACAATTATGGATTACTCACATTACATGTAATTAATTTCATTTCTCTCAATCAAATGTATGTTAATATAAAGATATCAAAATTGAGAATGTTACAGAACCCCCTTAGATGAAATACATGATTTAAGCATTAAAGCATGTAGTGCATCTAAAAAACAACTTTCATCAATTTTGCTTAACAATCCTAATTTCATTTATTCTTATTTAACAATTTCAAAAATATAAAAACTTTCTTTCTAATTTCCATACAGAGACCATCAAATTTCAAGACAAGAATGTTTGCTACCCCCTTTCTTGAATGACTTTACCCTTTAGCTTATTGAGAATCTTACAATATTTATAAACCTTACAACTATAATAGCTACTTATTCACACAGTATTTAAGTAATCTCCCTTAATAATAACATTTCTTTAAATTTGAACTATTCTAAGTTCATGTCGTACAAAAAGCAAAAATTAATGAAGAAATTATTTTTAAATCAAAACATAAAATCAAATTCCTAACCTAATCATCTTATCAATTGATTATTACAAAAATCAAAACACAAATGAAATAAACATAAAAATTTTTCAGTCGAAAGCGACCTGGCCCAGTATTTGGTCTAAGTCGCTAAACTATTTCTTTTACATATTAATAATTCAGATTATCATATATAACAGTAGGTAAATTTATACTAAATAGCAAGTAATATTATTTCTTAAATTAATTATGTATTACTTTATTTACATATTAAGATAAAGAGCATAAATTAATATTAGTTTAAAAAAATCGTAAGTAATATGAAGGTCCATCTTTCAGTAACATAGCATATCAATATTTTCAATAGTTGCATAAATCTTGCTTAGAAAGGGACTTCTAGTCTCATGCAGCATACAGACTGTCTTATCTTTGTTTATCTAACCATTACTCTTACCGCCAATCAGTAGGCAGAACAGGCACATTGTTTTTGCAGACTGAATTCCTATTTCATGATTTAACAAACCTTTCAAACAAAGACTTTTTACATTGGCAGGCAATTTAGATATTCCTCAACAACTAATCAGTTTCAATTTCCTTTCCTTCTCCGGAGCTTATGAATCCAATCTGTACTTATTTTATTCTCACCGTCTTATTACATACATTGTACTCACTACTACCCCCTCAAAATCCTTAAACACTATTTATTTTTTTTCTATTTTTCTTTTCTTTACTTTATTTTCAAAATTCTTCTATATAAAAAAATATCCGCTCTTCCATTTACTTTAATTCAATCTTACAGTTTATTGCCAGGTCGATTTATTCATTTCTCTAAATTTCACCAAAACTTTTACAATTATAACCATTTCAAATACAACAAAAAAATCATACTACAGTAGAGTCTCGCAAACTCGGCACTCGATAACCCGGCAATCCGGATTACTCGGCGACCCTGACGGGAAAAATACATTAGTTAAAAACAGCGATGTTCGTAAAAGTTCGGCAGATCTCAAAGCGGGCATTAACTTCGATCGCTCGAATTGTTGATGGTACTTTTCTCACGTTAAACTCGTCACAAAGCTTTTTTACAGATTCCCCTATGTCAAGTCTTTTTAACACATTTAACCGTGTCTCAATCGAAACCAACACACGCTTCCGTACAACAGTGTACAACAGAATAACAGAGTTTTTCCATTGTAGTTACATACATACAACACTCGTAATAAAAGTAATTTCCGTGGATCTGAATTCAGGTTAACTTCATTTAGAAAAACTCCATCTGAAGTAGGAGTTATTTTGATGAACAAACTCCCAAATGAGTTTTTAAAAAATATGGACATAAAAATGTTTAAGTTAAAGTTAACTAAGTTATTGAGGGTCAACTCATTTTACTCGGTTAGGGAGTTTCTTGATGCCACTCTAGTATTCTTTCAGTATCTTGGTAAATTAAACTATTACTCTTATAAAAATAAATAAATAAACTCACTACATTGTTTGCATTGGTTATACGTATGTATTGTGTTGTTGAATTTTTGTGGTTGCTGTTGTGTTTTGTTTATGAATATTTTAATACGATGTTGTGTTTTGCTGTAGTTGTTCTATTGTAAATTTGACACTTGTTATGCAGACTGTGTTTGTATATTTGTCCTCTCCCTCCAAAATTGGTGGAACCTCTCGTTGTTCCATCTCATCCAGTTCTTTATCTATGCACTCTCTTGGCTAGAAACTTTATCAATTGCTTCAGGCCAAGAACCCCATAGGCTGCTTGCTGTGGATTGTCCAACAGGCGATGGGATCGCCAACTCCAATGCCATAAATTAGTTGCATAAATTTTGTACAGTCTTATTTAAAAAGAAAAGCTGTAGCGAATTTTTTGTTTTTTAGAAACTAATATATATATATATATATATATATATATATATATATAATAATAATATATATTACTACATTATAGCTATCCCTTTGGGATAAGGGCTCTACGCTATTAAAAGAAACTGATTGGAGAAAGAGGATTTTTAAAGAGACAGTCATAATGATGGTAAAGAAAACTGTATTTCACAGCCAAGTTTCACTATAAGTTCTATTTATTTGCCCCTAATAAAAAATGAAGTTCGTAGACTTTTTGATAGACATAATTTGGAACCTGGCAACATGAACTTGGTGAGGGTTGAACTAATTGTTGTATGTTTGCGTTTTGTGTATGACATGAAGGTTTCCTTCAAATAATACTTTTAAATATATTTGACTACAATTTCCAGTGCACTCTCAATTTTCTTCAACGTATAAGGTGGGTGAAGTCTATGAAGTAACTTTTACTACTTATGAATTTTTAATTTTCAAATACAATTTAAAAAAAAAATTCGTTTTCCTATAGATAAACATTGTGCAAAACTAAAGATTTCATCACTTTCAAGGTTTTTTTTAAAATTTCCAGGTATTATTTATTATTCTTAAAATTTGTTTGTACATTTTTTATATTTTTGATTTGTGTAAATAAAGCATTTCCACACGCTTGCAATCCATATCTTAATATGGACTCACTTAAGGCAAAGTAAATCAGATGTAGTACCTTGAATGACATGTACATTCTTAAGTATATATTATTTATATGGACAAATTCTCCATTTTGTAAATATATTTTCTTACTGGAAAATTTTATTTCACATCCTCAGAGTTGTAACAAGTCTAAAATATAATCCCAGAACTACTGATGGAGGTTGATTTTCCAGTATTATTATTTAGGAAGCAGGTTTTACCCATATACACCTTAGTCTAAAAGAATTTACCAGTGTAGATAAAAAACAAGAAAGCTAGAGCCTACATTTTTGTTCAGGATCTGAAAAAACATTAAAATTGACAAAAATATAGTTTTTTTCTGACTTTCTAATGTGCAAAAAAAAATGACGAAAAAATATCTTGCAGATCTCAACACAACTAAATTTTAAATGAATTTTGCTTTTTTACCGTTTAAAAATATTTTTCAATGTTTATATAGTAAACAACTAGAGTATCATCAGAAAAGATTATGGAAACTGCAGGAATTCTAACTCTTATCACTCTTGTTTTGTATTCCCGACTGATCCTAAAATTAATATTATTGTTTCTTCGGACATTTGCCATCATTTGTGTATAAGAAAAAATACACAACATTTCGAGAGTATAAATCAACTCCTATTATCAAGTGCCTAACTTACAAACTAAAACATGCAGACAGAACACACGCCTAGATGTCTAGGACTATGTTCAGAAACTAAACCTAATGAAAAAACACCCAGGACAAACCCTGAGCGGTAAAAAAAACTAAAAAGAAACTCACATGTGATCAAGAAACCACAAGTCAAAAGAGATCATGAACGGAGTACACAGCAGCTGACAAATACCAACCAAAATAGGTCTGTTCACAACCACAGTCACAGAACAACAAATTTTAAAAATAGAATTGATCCTAAAATATTCTAAAGTAGTTCCAAGACCAAAAAAATACTCACGCAACCATATCCTTATAACCCATACAAGAAGCTATGTGTAGAGGTGTCCTTTGGAAGCAATCATGACAGTTTGGAGACATGCCTCCTTCCAGCATCTCCCTTACAGCATCAACATTGTTAACACAAGCAGCTCGGCACATCCCGACTGGATCTGTGTCACCATACAGGCAAGGCGAGCAGCCAACTTTAGAATAAAATCTTAATTTGTGTCCAAAATATAAATTACACATTTTTAAAGTTGATCTAGCCTACATTATATGATATGAATTTGGTACGTGCTATCCTATAGCTAAATATTGTATACCTTGGCATGACCACGTGATTTTACATCAGTGGTTTTATATATTTGTGAATAACATAATTTTTAAGTTATGATTACACAATTGCTTATAATAAAATGTCCAAATTGTACTGTCTGATATTTTATAATTATTGTTATTCCTTCTAAAAATTTTTTTTTTTTTATATCACTTTTGATTGTATTTAAGGCGTTATTATTATTTTTTTAATAACACTCATAAATAATTCAAAATTAATAATCCATTTAACTGGAATTCTTCAATTTTGTACGTTTTTAAATATACTGTATTTATATATACTTATAATATGAGGTACACTGATGAATTTAACTATAGAAAGTCAAAATTAGAGCTATATCTGTTTGATTAATAATTGTAAATATTTCATATAACTTTACTAGGAGATAAAATCTACAACTGAATTTTCTGCCTGATAAATTAGTATTGATTCAACATTTTAAAATAAATTTATAAAATGCATAAACTGTTACTTTGTGTTAGGAAATGAAGAAAAATCTCTAACTTTCAATTTTTATTTATGACTTAGAAGTCGTCTTATTTTCTACCAAAACTTTTTTTTTTTACTAAATTTAAAATAATACCTATGCAATAATAGCAATTTAGTTAAAAAACAAACTATGTCCTAAACATATTTTCACTTAAAAAATAGAATTTTTGTAATTTAATTTAATTTTTATGAAATGAAAAAAATATAGATAACTATGAATATTTCATACCTCGTAACTGTTTTCGTATTGCCCATAATCTCGAAGGATAACAGGATGTTGTTCTCAGCCGACATTTTATAGCCTTCATTTTTCTGACCAAAACTCCATTTTTATATTCTCCATCAGGACCTAAAAAAAAATTTTCCTGTACTGAAAGATAAAAAATATAAATTGGATTTATTTCCAAGTAGCTATAAACAACAAGAACTTATAGACCTAGTATGCTCTATTTCTATAATATTTCAAAAGTGAATTTATTTTTACTGAAATTTGAGTTCCTTCCCACAATGTATTTAAGATCAGGTTTCTTCATTAACAAAACATTAAACATTAAATTATGGGTTTTTAATATAGAAAATATCAGTGAAATATTGTGCTGCCTACTCAATTACATTACATAATCAATCAGCATTTCAGAAAAAATAAATAAAAAAATTTATGTTCCACTAATACATATATTATATATTATGTTTACAGAGTTTCCAAAATATGTACTCACCAATCTTTTGAAGTGGAGTAACTTCATACCCATGACTCAGAGATGTAGGCTGCAAGTGCAGAAATGAAATCCGAGAAGGTAGATCCCCTTTAGGAATAATCAGTCCCTAGACAATAAAACTTTCATTTAATATTTGTAGATAAATCAAATATCATAAACCGCCTTATTTTTTATGATTTTAAGATGAAAAATGTTTAATAAATATACACTAAATATAAAAATGATGGCTTTAGATAATTTTTTATTTGTATTTATTTATTATAAGGTAAACCATTCCAAAAGTAACAGAATAGTTCTGAGAACATGATAAACCAACTTAAATAAAATTTGTGATAATAATAGGGCCAGGCTAGCATTGTGGATATTATAACACTTTCATTAAGGTATTATAAATGAAAAGAATTGTCTACATAAAAATACAAATATTTTAATATAGATTATTCTACACAAACCTAGCCTAAATCCTCTAATTTAAGTCAGAAATAGAGTAACCCAATTTGGCAAGTTTGGTTAAGAGGTGATTTCGATACCATAAAACAATGTATTACAGTATCATCTGTGTTACATTATCAGTAACCTAAGCGGCTTTTCAAGTCTAATTTTCCTTAGCACCTTAAAATATAGACAATTAGAAACCTAATATTTTAAGAGTTTATCACTAGTTTTAGTTAATTATTATTGATTACAGTAAATGCTGTTTTATCCGGCATCCAATGCATCCGTCATATCTAATATGAAGACAGATGTTGTAAAATATATTAAGGATTGTCAAAAATGCCAGACTATGAAGGCAGAACGGCAAAAACTGACAGGGTTGCTACCTAGACTATATCCATTTATGGTAAGCGTTTTACCAAATTGACTTCAGATTATTTGGGACCTTTGCGAAAAGCTAATAAGAAGATGTATATTTTAGTGGCGATAGATAATACGACACGGTTTGCTCTTGTGAAGGCGACAGAGAAGGCAGTTTTCCAAACCCAGCTAGGTTTCTCTTGAAAGATGTCATTCTACATTATGGCATGCTGGCGGAGGTGCAAACTGACAGAGGTACATATTTTGTTGCAGACACGCTTACGCAGTTATATAAAGCTTTAGGTATTGCACACCGGAAGTCAATGGCATATAGACCTCAGAACCAGGGAATAGAGAATGTATTACATATATGCTTAGGTGTTATATAAATGAGGAGCAAAGGGATTCGAGCCTAAACAACCAATAGATTTAGCTTTGCAACCTCCAAACCCGGACACAAATGTTTTAGCAGTTTTAAGGGTGATTCACAAAATTAGGGGAGATTTGCGATGATTGATGTTAGCCACACAGGAAAGTCAACAGGACAGGTACAATTGAGATACAAAGAGAAAGGGTTCAAGGTTGGACAGTTTGTTTTGATAAAAAAATGAGAAAAAAGAAAAAAAACTAGTAAAACAATACGCAGGGCCTTACAGGGGTTTGAAACGATTGTTGCCACTTAATTATGAGATCAAGGTGCTCAGATTTGGACAATGGGTAGGTGATATTGTACATATATGATAAAAGAATACAACAAGGATGGAAGAGTATGAAGTTATTTTGTAATTGTTTGTATTGTAGTTGTAACGGTTAGGTGATTATGTATGGTTATTTTTAAGTTGATGTACAAAATATAATATAATATTCTTCAACATAATATACAATTTAGAATAACTATAATGAAAGTGGGGGGGATTTGTTTATACAGTATATATATATATAGCCTATATATATAATGCAAATGTGTTTTTTATTTACAAAGAGGTTAATATAAAACGTTTGCTCAGTTACAGAAACCATTACAACGGAAAGTTACATACAGAATGCTAACTTTAGCAATAATAGTACAAAACTGGATATATTACTCCTGATTCCTATAACCTATAATCTTTGTTTCATCTCTTGATATTCCCATCATAGTTTCTACAGGGGCGCACTTTCAAGCCAGATAAGTTGACTATGTATAGGAGTCCATCATATTTTTAACCTATGTTTACCGTCTTACTCCTTTGCAGAATTTCAAAGCGTTTTCCATAACCAATGACACATGCATGGTAATAATACTTCCCCAGTATGTCAGGCTGTTCGGGCCATCAGAGCAATGTTAGACAGATTTGCTTAAGCGCTAAAGAAGTGTGATTTAAGGTATACAACAACTGAAAAGGAGTTATTGGCAGTTGTATATTGTCTGCAGAAAGTGAGACATTATATGTTAAATTCTAAATTAACTATCATAATAGACCATAAAGTGTTAACATTCCATAAAAACATATATAAACTTTTGAATGCAAGACTCACAAAAAGGATTTTGGTATTACAAAGACCACCAGTTTGACATAATACATTGGTAAGGTAGAAGACAACGTATTAGCTGACCTACTCAGCAGAAAGAAACCTAGGAGTAAAAATTAAGGCACATATTAAAAAAACCTCTGACATTATTTTAGATTATTTGGAAAGACAATTTGGATTATTAACAAACCTTCAAAATTTAGGAAAATTATAACAGAACAACACTAATATAATGAAAATCTATAAGCAGACCCAAAATCCTACAAAACTTTTTTTTTTAATAAACCAATAAGATTCAAAATATAACATTCTATACCAAAAACATAATAACAAATGGTTGATAGTAGTACCCAAAAAAACTCATAGATCTAATTTGGGAATGTCACCATTACTATCTGCATTGTGGATCAAAGAAATGTTGTGATATACTGCAAGGAGATTTCATATTTAAAAACATATTCAGGAAAATTAAAACAACTCTCACTACATGTACACATGTCAGAAATTTAAATACAACAATCACCCCTTACAAGTGGAGTTAAATACAAAGTAAAAGGAGATTTAATTGTGGTAGACTTAAATGGACCACTATCTAAAGGAAAGGGAGGAGTTCAATACATTTTTATTGTGTTAGACACCTTTACAAAATGTGTCAAACACTATAAGGTGCATCCCAAATTTGAAACTTAGTGTTTTGACATTACATACCCTCTTTTGAAAAACCCACTCAAATATTAACTGACCATGGGACCCAATTCAAAAGTAAATCCTGGATTAATAAATTAAAAGAAAATCTCATTAGACATATATCCTCAACCCTGTATACCACCCAATGTCGAATATGGTAGAACGCCCTATTAGGAAAATCAAAAGATGTCTTCCAACATACTGCACCTATAATCATAGATATTGGTCTGCCTACAGAGAAACCATCAACGACTTCTTAAATGAAATACAACTCGAGACTACAGGTTTCACCCCAAATGAATTACAATTAGGATATAAAAATCAAAGATTTTGGAAGAGTCATTCAAAATCTTTTTAAAGAAGAAATCACAATGCACCAGAAATTAGATCTAACTGAAAGTAGGAATAGGAAAACTCAAATTAAAAGAGCTGAGAAATATAATTCCGCCCACAAGGGAACTGTTTAAAAAAAAAATCTAGTATTAGTGAAATCTTTCCTCCAATCAAGTTACGGATATGGCGAAACTGCAAAATTATTCACAATATAATGTTGGTCCACTTCGTGTACTAAAGAGAATAAAAAAATCAGTGTACACACTTGTAAATTGAGTAGCAAAAAAAAAAATTGTTTTTACATTTATTTCATTGTTAAGGAAATATATAAGCGAACCTGTACAGAGCAGCCAAAGGAAGGTGATGAAATAAAGCAAAACAAATGTCCATAGAAAACCAGTGTATGAATAAGTGAAAGATTGCAATATCTTTAATAACATGAGGCGTAAGAATGAACATTTGTCATTATGTCCAACAAGTCTAACCTATAAATACGTTAAATTTGATAGTTTTTGGTTGTGATTTTTCAGTGAAAAATAGTGATCGGAAAAAGGAAAACATTATTTATTGTTATAAAATAAGGTACCGGTATGTAGTAGACGATAAAAAAATTAAAATCCAAAAAATACGGCGCCACCTTAAAGTAAACATTTACCTAAGGTAACTATTTCAACAATTTTACAAAATAGAAGCAAATATTCAACAAGTATGCTACAATGAATATTTACCATATCTTATTTTCTAGTAATGTATTTAGGTACATCAAAAGTGTCTTCCGACATCAATATCATCTAATAGTTTCAAAATAAGACAGGTAGTAAATGATTTCAACAATTTTTTGAACTAAATATCAGGGCAGGCTAAAATGCATAATTACTGAATGAAGTTTAGTCCTTCAAACATTCAATTCCCTTCTATGTATGCTAGAATTTAAATGGATCTTTAAAAAATTGTATAAAGTTTCAATAAAGATATACCATGAGGGTGAATCACCTAACTGTAGGTCTAGTAAAACAACTCTACATATAATTAGGCCTATTAGCCCTTATTTGGACTTTAGTAGCCTAAAACAATGTAGTAGCTACATAATGCAAATTAAAATGCAATTATTAAAATCATACCACTTACACTCAGATCCTTAAAAATGTTCTGTGTTGCATCCTTACGATCATAGCTTGAGGAAGATTCTTTAGTAAGGAGCGACGTAGAAGTATTGGTCTGAGGTTGATCGACATCCATTTTTGAATTTCTATCTTGTACACAGCTATCGTTACTGTCGTTTCCAGTGTCGACACCAGAATCTATAGATGATGCCATTTATCCATTTTAGAACATAATCACTAATACAATTTATAATACGTTTACTATACTTGTTTAAATAAATTAAAAGACAAAATATTAAATAATTGCGCTCATAACCTATAGCCTTTGTTTTGACAATAGAAAATACAGACTTGGCTCACTTAGCTACTGTTAGTGTTTAGTGTTTAATGACAGATGACATAGTGAAAGTAGGGAAATAAGAAAACTCAAGATTATGAAGGCATAGATTAAAAGAATAATATTATACACAATATTTTGTCTGAAAATGAAATGAGAGCTACACTTTTAATTCCCTTCCAAGAACTGAAAAATCTATTTCAACTGCAAATAGTTGAAAATAGAAAAAACTATACTTTTCCTTTCTATAGTATTAAGATATTGTGTTTTGTTTAATTCATTTTCGTCACGGACAATTATTTTTTTCACAAAGCGATACATTATTTTAAATATGCAGAAACTTTTTTGTATTCAGTTGTACATAAATTGAGTTATATGATTAGTATGCAAGATTCTATAATATCATCTCATCTAAATATACAACCTATATATTATAATCTATATAAATATATCACCATTAGTAGACTTATTTAATAATTCTGTATAAAATCTTTTTTCATATAAAAAGATATAACTGATATATTATTACATTTAAATTGAAAATGAAAAGTTTTTTAATTATAAACAAAATTATTAATATTTACGTAAAACGATATAAGTATTAGTATAATTATACAGATAAGTGGTATTGTATAGAAAATAACAAGATGTAGATAAACGTTTAATTATAATTCTAAATGCACAGATTTGTTTGATTGGGTTTCGATATAATAGTAATAGATGGCATTTGCATAAAATATTAAACTTGACTTGTATGGTTGGCCTTGACAGCTGTTTCTTGAAATAATTTTGAGACAGTGACAATTTTATTACTAGTAGTTTTTTTTCTATTGCCTTTAGTTGAGGAGCTCTTCCATAAAATATTTTGGCTTGGTAAGTTATATAAATGAAAGATATTTGTTTATATTTAAAGAATTAATTTTGCATGAAAAATTAAATTGTCACCATCTATAATTTAAGTGACCCTGATACTGTATCGGCATGAACAGGTTGGTTTTTTGTGTTAAATCTTGAATGTCTACAATATTAATTAGAGTAACATTAATAAAGGTACATATCTTTTCAATATTACGAATTAGCATTAGTATTATAACATATTTTTTCCATTACATTATTTTGATTTAACTTTAATTTCTCATGTATTTTTAATATCTTTTAAAAAACCATTTAGCTTATGATAAATTAGAGGAGCCAAATTTGTTTCCTCAGATTTCTACTTTATCACTGTGGGAGTTTATTTGGAGTAGGCTGAACTGTTTTTACAAAAATAAGACATTATAAATCATTATTCATAAACAGGCCTTACTACCCATTTAGTTTAGATTTTAAATAGGCTAGGCCTTTTAAATACTATTGAAAAAGTTTTAAATTAACCTGGTAGATTTATCTAATTTCTAGTAAGCCTAGTAAGTTAAAAGGAAAAAAATTGAAGCATAGATACTTGAGCTGCTTACAAATTACATTAATTATACAACATACTAGAATAATTTTGAAGTTATCATTTTAAGACTAAATATGACAACATGACAATTCTATATCTAATATATTCACAATAAGTAATAGTCTAAATCTATATAGGCCTAAATGATAAAACTTTATGTGACATCATAATCTTACCATTGGTTGTAGAAATTTAAAATTAATGTGTATATTTATCTGTTTATTCCATAAAAATGATCCTTCTAATCAGTTTTTGAATGAATTTAAAAAAAATTGTTGTTTGTATTAAATTTATATTTATGGTGAATGATCCGTATTTATCAAGTAAGTTTACTACATACGTTATTTTGAAATAAATACATAACCTATACATAGGCTACTTGTGTTTCATAGTTTTCAATTTGTAATTTTTCAGTTAAAAAGTATTCTGCATTAAATTATTATATTATTATTTTAAAATAATGTATGTAGGCTAGTAAATGAATTATCCATTTTTTTTAAAGTAGACACTACTTGGTAATTACTGAATGTTCTCTTATATTTCGTTTTATGATAAAACTATAAGATTTCAAATTCCGAAAAGAAGGAAAGAGCTAAATATTTTTAACAGGTAAAAACAGGTTAAGATACTATAATTCTTAAGTAGAATTACAATGAGTCACACATGAATGGAATTATATAGAAGGACTAAATAAATCAATAAAGCTCAAATTTCAAAATTATTTTTAATAATATAATTGAGCTACAATTGTTTCACCTTTTGGCATCATCAGGCAAATGTTAGCTTTATTGCTTGATTTTATCCTTGAATATGCAGTTTCAACAAGAAATATTTGCTGTTACATTAAATATGGAATTATATAGCCTAGGTTTAAGTTGGATCACAATAGGTTATCAACAAATTAAAACTAGGTAATGGGGATGAAGCTTTTTCTCTCTTTTTAAAAAATTATAAGGAGGATCAGATAAATTGATGTTTAAGGTTAAGTGTTTTGTGTTTCGGGTTAGGCTTAGTTAGTTAAGAAAATAGAATAAGACTATAAGAAAACTAAATTCACCTTATTTTATCATAAAATCTAATGAAAATTATTAGAATTTTACAAGATATTGTTAATTGAATTATCTAGGTTATTTTGTTTTTCTATGTATTCATTACTTCCCTGTCTTTTTAGGCTAACAGCCATAAAGTAAAGTACCGGTAATTATAAAAAATTTAAAAAAGAGAAAAAATATAGTCTATAGGGCCTACTTAGTTTTACTACAACCTTAATACATATTTGTTCACAATCACATAGCTTACAGTATGATAAGTAGTGTAGGCTAAAGAGATAAGCTCTCTGTAAGTTTTTATTTTTGGATAGAATCAGTACATCACAGTTGTTATTTATCTAACTTGGAAAATATATTAGCCTTTTTACTATTTGTATTAATTTGTTTCATAATCTAATTACTTATTAAATCAAAAATTGATTTTTATCAAACTCAATTAGGGGTAATTAGATCGTTCTTATGGTTATTGTTATTATAGTTCTTAATTAGACTTTTTGCTATCATTTTTAAGATCTAAAAAATGTTGTCCATGGCTATATATGGTACCCTAGGTAATTTTGGTTTGGAAGTAGGTCCAATAGTTTAAAAGAACATAAAAACTTATAATTAATTGCGAGCTGTCATTTAAAGGTAATATTTATTAGCAGAAGAAATCAAGGTTAAGAGATTCTACACGAACTTTAAGTTCGGAAATTTTCCAGTTAAAGCAATAATAACACTGCTTAGTTTAAAAATCGTCATACAATTTAAAAATAATAGGGTTTGTAGATTGAGATGTCTCTCTCAGTTTTCCTCCTACGGTACTGAGACATATGAATACCTTCTGTGTGAGGTGTTTGGTCTATAGAGATTCAGCCAACTTGGGCCTAAAGTCTTTAGGGGTTCTGATCCCAAGATCCTAATGTGTTTCGTAATGGGTCTAATATATATTTGGGAGGAATTATTTTTGGGCTGTATATATAATAAAGCCATTTTAAGCCCCAGTGGAGAATAGGTACCTGTGTCCTTGGGACTCCAAGGGAGAAAATAGAAGGAAAGACCACTTTTCTTCATTGTTCTATTTGTGGGCCATGAAGCTTAAATTTTATACCCAAAGTATATTTGAAAGAGGACAACAAATTTATTTATTAAATTGGTCAAAATGGGAAGAGGAAAAGCCCTTTACCAACATTTTGTCTATGGGAAATGTAAAGTAGAGGTCACAAAAAAAATGGGCTTGTGTACCTATTTGTAATGAAACTGGTCACCCTAATGTTTTAATAAAATTATCCAGGTAATATGCATCATATTGTCAGTAAACCCTATATTTAGGTGACTTTTCGAGAAACCAGGAATTTAGGTGAATTTTCAAGAAACCAGGAACACAATATGTAGGTTTTGTAATATTGTATTCTCTCTTATATTGAATAGGTAGATGTTATTTTAGTTTATCAAATGTGAATTTTTAATTTATGAAAGAAAATAAATAATAATTCAAGATAAATTTGTGACAAATTAAATAAACATAGAAAAAAATAGCTATTTATTGGTAAAACACAATTAATAGTTAAAAATCTAGTTTTATCTAAATACACATAAATAATGATTAAAAATAACAAGCTTTCAAAATATTGTTCTATTGTTATCTTATTCCTTATTGAGTCAGCAACAAAGATTTGATTTGTTAAACAATTGTCTAGCAAATTTAGGACCATTTAATTTTAATATACTGAGAAGGTCTGGTCTAACTTTTAAGCTTCTGGTATTGTGCTGATTAGATAAGATTAGATTTGTGTTTTTTATCTTTCTATAAACAAGGCATTGCTTTGATGATATGAGTACAGTGTTTAGCATAAATCTTATCTGTTTAATAACAGTACTCATGAAGTCATGCTAATCCAAAGCATTTCATTTGGTTTCAAATTTCTACATGACTATATGAAATAAATGTAAAATAATTTGTAATTTTGATTTTGATATTAATTTTTCAAGCTCTTTTTTATATTATGCCAAACAAGGTTGTATTAAATTTTTTGTTTGTTATAGGACTATTGAAACTAATCATTATTAGGCCTACTGTGTTTCTATTCAAAATAAATTTAAAACATACTTAAAAAAATGAATTTAACATAAGTAGTACATAAATATCCAAAGTACAAGAATTTAATAGGATAAATTAAATTGTTTATACTACCATAGCCTAATCATTAAAACCTAATTAATTTATACATTTCCTCTATTGACATTCAATGAACTATCAGAGGTTAAAAAAATTGAAAATTAGGTATTTCATAATAAAAACTTACTTTTGTGGGATTACCATTACAAAAACAAACAAAACAAGAATTATGTTGGACAAAAAAACAAAAAAAAAAAAAAAACTAAAGGTGAACAACTGATTTATTAAATTGTTATAAGTGCAACATTTGGTAGTCGAATATTGTTTACTGATTTTTAAAAAGTAATTTGCTTAAAATTAAGTGACTAAACTTGTTGTTTTATCTAGGCTTGCTTATAAATATCATTTAGTCAAAACAACCATTACTGAATAAATCAGTCAATCAGATTCATTTTTTTTTCTCAATCCACACATTTGGACATTAATGAAATGTTTGTGGATATTCTTAGAAACTATACTTCAAGTTTTAATTCATCCTAAATGTAGATGACTTAAAAAAAAAGAAAAAAATCAACAAATATATTTTCAGCACAATTTCGCACCTAAAAAGTAAAATTATGTGTTCTGGTCTTTAGTAGTAGAACAGTAAAATAAACAACTTGGTATAAATACAAATAAAAATATTTTATTATCAGAATAAATTGAGCGACATATCTTTAATGATTAAATAATTACATATCATACAACTAATATTTTGTTACAAAACTTGGATCTTTGCAAAAAAATGTAATAACTTCATTTTTGTCATTTAATTAGGAGCATTCTACATTTTCAAATGTTTAAAAAATTTCTTTTTTTAAGTTTTAACTTTTTTTAAAAATATTTTTGTACTAATTTTTAGCCTCATGATTAAAAAAATATAAAATATTGCTAAACCTATCATTTACCAAATTTATATATAGATGTTTGTCAGCATGAAAGCAAGTACTATGTGTGTTAGTCAAATAGATTTGATATTATATTTTAAAATTGGTGCCACATTACTTTTACAAAAGTATAAGAAACTTGATTTCTAAAAATAATTAAAACTTTGAAACAAATGTAGCATAACAAGGATTAATCTAAATAAAATTGACTTTAATTTTTAGTTCTATCCCTGGGATAAAGATGCCGGGAGAATGAACAGAAGTCAGTTCGCAACAGCCTTCTATGCATGCGGATGCTTAAAAGCACTTTTTATATTTTAAATAGGTTCTTCATTTTTTCTTCCAAATTAATTGGTCTAATATAATAATAGTGATTATTGTAATCTCGATAAAATGAGAAATATTCTAGTTATAGAAAGACTTAAATAAACAAAATTGTCTTGGCTAAATACTACGTTGTTTCCTGACTTTGCGCCTAACTCACGAACTCCCGAATCAACCTGACAAGAAATTTGGTCAACATGATTTTCCAACCTGTTAGCTTTGAGGAGTTTTCGGCTAGAAACTACAGGAGGATGCTGTACAAAAAATGTTTAATACAGTAGACCAAAAGTGAATGTTTTAATTTGGGTTTTGAAATATAAAAGCTATAATTACGTTGTCAAGGGTATTGGTTTCTCATTTATAATGAAAAGGGATGCTGTGTATAGCTTAATAAAATCAAAATTTATCATCTCAATAAAAGTTTGTAGCCTTTCTAGTAGAATTACGTAATAATAATAATTCTGTGGCACAACAGCCCTTTAATGGTCTAGGCCTGCTTGATATCTTTTAGTTGTGTGATGATGTGTAATCAACGGTCAACACATCGAGATCCTTTCTCCACACTTCTATCATTCACAAACAGAATTCACTATCAATCACAGAGGCTCATTTTCCTCATGATGCTACCAACACCATATCTTTTTGAGCTCTCACAGGAATTAAACCCTCAATATTTGGCTCATTAATTGCGAGTGGTAGCCGCTAGAAAAACTTGAGGCTCAGGGGAATTATATGCTTTAGATTAAAATCTTGGGGTCCGGCTTATTTTGCTTGAGAACAACTAATTTTAAGTAAATGCAACACTGCACAAATAATAACTAACCAGTGGTACAAATGAGGTTGATAATAAAAAATGTCTTATGCAATTTGACCAAGGACTATAAGTGTACAATGAAGATTCTTTTGACATACATTGTATAAAGAAATTTTACTATTAGAGTTATTTATATACTAAAGAGCTGTGAATCTGATGTTCACAAATATTCATTAGTTGCCTTTTTTACCTAAGTTACATGTCATGCCACACTGGATAAACTGAATATTTGTAATTAGTCTGCATTTAACATTGTAGCTTATAGTCCAGTTACTGTGGCATTTTCCCTCTAAATTTTTTATAACTTCACCGATTTGTCTGAAATTCTTACAGTTGGTAGGAAATTACTCAAAAAACATAAGTTATATGGTGCTGATGTGTACTTCCACCCTTGGGGTGGTTGACACCCCATCTCGGGGGTTGAAATTTGTACACTCAAAATAACCCCGGGAATTGATAGAGAATCAAAAAATGTCATATAAATAATTTTTGGTAGATCAATACTTTTTGAGTTATTCGCACTTGAAAAAGTATACTTTTCGTTAAAAAAAAAAAAAAAAGTGTTTTTCAATGATTTTTTACGAATAACTCAAAAACTAAGCGTTTTATTAAAAAAAGTGTAATAAACCAAAATAAAGCTTATAAATAAACAAAGAGATAGGTTTTTTATTGAGTTTTCTAAGTGCAATACTAAGCGATTTATAATTGGTTAACGATGACTTTTTATTTTTAGGGTACTAGGCTATACTCATTGTATTTATCGTCAAATAACGGAAAATGGAAATCTTTTTTGATAAAAACTCATATAACTTTTTTTAATGGGTTTGAAAAAACCTTTAAAATGAGCCCTGTTAAGTCATTTCGATTAAAACAAAGCGAGATGTGATGAAAAATAGTTGGATTACTCTAATTTTTGAGAGAAAAAAAAACTAGCAATATAAGTAACACTATTTTTATCAGAATAAAAATTAAACGTATATCTTCGAAAATTCATTTTATTTTAGTGTTATTTATCAGGTCCAAAAGTTTAGCTGGTTTAGAATGCGTATTTTTCGAAAAAATCAAGTTTAAATTATAATTTTTTTTTGTATTTATCTAAAAAAAATTGTATTTTTCCAGTATAAATCTAAAGCCATAAAAGATACGTAAAAAATGGAAGAATACAAAAATGTAGCTTTTTTCTTAACGAAAATTTTAGTTTATTTTTTGTTGTAGTTTGAAAAATAACGGAAATACAGCCGATTGAAGTATGAGTTAAAGCGTGTGACTCACCTGTAATCAGCCCTTTGGCCCCTCACTATTTAAAAAGAAAGGGTTTTAGAACAATTTAACGTACTTAGCCTTGTAACTTTTGAAATTACCTTTAAAACGGTTTTTTAATGGACGCTGTAGCTTAAAAATTAACGGAGTTATCGTAAAAAAACCTGCACCAGAAGAACTACTGAAAATGATTTTTTTTGCAATTGTAAAAAGGGTTGTGGTTCAGCGTGTGGCTGCCGTAAGCTTGGTTTATTTTGCAATGCTACGTGTGGAACATGCTCTGGCAACAATTGCCAAAACTGCCCTGCAATTAACGAAAAGGAGGAGTTAGAGTGTGAAGAGAATGATGTTTCAGACATTGAATAAATTGTAAATAATTTTTATTTTTGTAAAGATATTTTTATAACTTCATTTCATATATTTTTTTAAATAAAAAAATCATAAAAAACACTTTATTTTTTTATTTACTCATATATCAAAGGGGTGATTTTTAAGGGTTGAAATTTTATGAGCAGGAAATGAATTTAAAAAATATATATATACAAGATTAAAGCGTTTGGAACTATCACAATTTTTATGACTTTTTGACACAATTGGTGGTTTATAAGGGTTAAAAATAAGCAACCAATCAAAAAATATTTAATTTACTAGGAAGGAATTTATTTTGGAATATAAATGTACATATTGAAAGCTTTTGAAGTTGTTGAAATAATTTTTTTATATATTTTTGGCATAGGTAGTTTTTAAGGGTTGAAGTGTTACAATTAACCAAAATTATTTTATATAAGCAGATAATTAAATTGTATGTGATATAAATGCACTACAAAAACGTTTGAACCTGAAATCGTTTACTTGAAATCGTTAAACGATTTAAAATATTATTTTTATTAAAACGGGTGGTTTTTAAGAATTTTCAAGGGTTGAGAATTTGCACAATAGCCATTATTGTAATTTAAAATATTAAAATTGCATAATTTAACATAGGCTAATTAAAACCCGTAAAATGCTTTAATATTAATTTTTTCCTTTTTTTCAATAAGGGGTGGTTTTCACCCTTTAAAAATAAAAAGCTCACCTAGTGTGTATATAACTTTTGAAGAGGGGGGTAAGATAAGCCTAATTCTAAATTTTTAGCAAAATCGATTCAGTTATAAAAAATTTAGAGGTTTGACCTGTTTTCCTCCACAGTGACTAGACTATTATAACTTTAGGGTGTGTTAAGTTCACAGGTAACATATAAAACAAATTTGAGATCTATTGCAAATTTACTTAAAGGAGAATTCTGGAGTTCAATAAAAATGTTTGTTTTAATGAAGCCCTACTTTAAATAATAGTTATGTAATGTTGTGAGCAACAATTGGAATCTCGGAACTATGGTTAAAGTAATATTTCATTAAATCGTAGAGATTAAAAAAAAATCAATTGATATTGCTAATATCAAGAAATTTTGAAAATACATTTTTACTTATCCAATATATGAAGTAAGTAAGGATCCGTTCTTTTATTTGAATTATCTTCATGTTTCATGGCCTCAGAAAACAGAATAAGTGATTTTTGACATGCTGTCCGTCCGACATGCTGTTGTCATCTGTACGTAAGCACAATAGTGGCTACATAAATTAAGATAGGGATAGAAAATTTGGTATAGGTACTATAGTGTGCTTAAATAGACCTTTTTGAAATTCAAAAATTGAAATTGAAAATGTCTAAATTATGATAATTTTATAGAGTTTTTTGTTCATATCTAGTGTATCATTCAACTTATAACACACTAAATCATTTAAAAAGTTACGACAACAAATGGCCAAGTTATTGTGAATAATGTAATTTTGAACCCTGTCCTTCCGAAAAAAATGATACAGTAGACTCTCATAAATATGGACTATTGTGGCGGACGGCCGGTCCGGATTCCAAAAAATCCAGATTTCCCGGAGGCGGAGATAAGTCGGGCCGATATGAGCGGTGATAAGCCGCACATGCAATTGCTACTGGCCCGTGCCGATAACCAACAACACTTGTTACACTCTGACACATTAACTAATCATACTGTTACTGTTATGTACATAATACAGTACTGGATGGCAATTAAGTAAAACACAGGGTAGGGTGTGTCAATGCCCTACCCCTCCTCAGCTGCACGGAAACTTCCACTGCATGTGAATCATTACAAAATACATCCTTCATGCAATGCGGAAGATCGTGTGAAAATTGAAGGCTCTAAAGCAGCAAATTGTTATAAATTTTTTTTTTAAATTACTATCCGGTCCGGATTTTCCGGAGTCCATATTTTCATGATCTGAATTTATGAGAGTCTACTGTATTCATATTGTTACGAGATCTGGCAGGATGGAGTCAGTGATACAAACATAACACTTGAGGCTTTTTCACATATGTACAGCTTCCAGCCCCACTAGGCTGAGTCACTTATATGAATGAAGTGAGTGGAGTATTTTTAATATGTATATATCTACGATGTTCGTCAGAGCCTAGCTGACTTCAAGAAAGTGGTGGTATAACAATTACGAGATTTAGAAAACCTGTGTAACAACTGTTTAAGTAAATCTAACAGTATTCGATACTGTGAACTATCAGCTTGAGACCACGTCAGGCTCAGTTTATTGTTCCTGAAATCGTGTTACGAGAATAATCTTCCTCAGGGGTTACAATTACAATGGTTATATTAGTTTTAATTTTTTATGTATTTTCCTCTCTGAATCTCAGACATGTAGCAATGTCATGTATTGACTTTCATATACAATGAAAATTTAATAAAAATAATATTATGTTTATTGAATACACGCTAAGATTTATTTTTGTATCTTCGCCTGTATTTGAATTATTGAAAGAGCGTTTTTAATCTTATAACTAACATATTGCAGGCTGTAATTTAGTACTTCTTAATCAATAATTTTCAGCATATTATGAAAGTAAATACAATGGAACCTTGATGTCACAAACCACAATACGATGGATTCCCTCAATAGCACGATTTTTGTTAATATTTTGTGAATATCTCAGAACAATGTGATAAACATTGATTACACAAATTTTCTCGATGTAGAACTTCTATAAGATGAATTCCTCCTTTATAACACGAATTCTTACAATCTGAACCTCAATATGCTGAATGTTATGAACCAAACAATGATTCAGAGACATGTCATAACATAAAAGTGGTGGATCTGGTCTTGACCATTCCCTCAACCTTCTCATCCTCTGAGGTCAGTTTCTTGTTGAATAACATTTCCCACAGTCACAGTATAAGTGCTGTTGAGATGTCGGAAAAAAGGAAGAAGTATACTGTTTTTTTTTTTATTTTTATTTATTTATTCTTTTCTACAAACTATATATACAGGGCAAAAAATTCAATGCCAGATGGTTTGCCAATGAACTTTAACTGTAGAATTTAAACTAAATGTGTTGTGAAATCTATAACTGAACTAAATTGCATGTTATTAAGGTGAAATATGGACAATCCGTAAACTCAAGTGCTACGAATGAATGTTTCACTTATACAATGTAATTTACAAACCTTGATAGCACAAACATTTGCGTCGTAACCTCAATATTGATGAATTCGTCGGATCCTTGATAAATTCGTTGATAAAACAATTTTTTTTTTTTAGAATTCCCTTAAAATTCATGCTATTGAGGTTCCACTGTAGTTTAGTGTTTTATCACTCAGAATTAAAATTTTAGCATATACAAATAAATTTTATCTCATGGGTGTGAATGTTTAACCCCAGATGCTACTCTTGTTTATACACATTTGAGCAAAATCAATGTAGTTGTTAGTGAGTAATGATTCCAAACAGATTTATAGAGATAAGGAGGGAAAAAACTCAAGTGACCTCCAAGTATTTCCATTAACTCTACAAAATTTATTTTGATAGACATCTCCTAGCATTATGATTAATCTACATAATAAAAAATAGCACCTGTCTTCTATTTATACCTAGATAATTTTTCCAATTTTTATAAAAGAGAACGTAATATATCTATTATATATTTACGAAATACCACTCACTGACTGACTGACATATGATAACTATATCTCACAAAATATACGACCTAGAATTATCAAATTTGGCATAAAGGTTCCCTGTATGGTGTAGATTCGAAATTTAAGGGGGTTTAGGGGGGGGGATTTTACTATTTCCAGTAAAATTCGCCAATGTAAGCCTTTATATTTTGGTCTGTAATAGCTGAACCAATGTTCGAATCTTAAATCTGATGAAAAATCGTTAGTGTAGAATTAAATTATCTACAACTTTTGTATTTAACATTCTTTTCTATCTCAAACGGTTTTTGAGTAATATCGGTTTAAAGTTAAAACTGGGAAAATTTACTTTTTCCTCCAGTTTGCTCCTCAAAGCAAGACAGTTTCCAGTTAACCATGATTACCAAACTTGTTATTTCATTAAAAAGCAATATATTGTACATAATAAAAATACATAAAGCAATAAGAAGCGGTTAAAAACATATTCTACAAGTGCTTAAAGTACTTTATTACATTTTAGGAGTTATTGCTAATGCTATTACTTGAAATACGTACCAAATAAAAATATTGGAAATTTCCTATTCAAAAACTTTATTTTTAGTACGAGTCATTACCATTAGCCAAACTGTAGTTATTATGAGTCAAATAGTGATAGTTTTCGTTAAAAGTTAATACAGGGTGAAATTAGTGTTTTTCGCGTTTTAGGGCTTCCAGCTAAGGTGTTTACCAATTTTCTATGACAAAACACTTTTTATATGATGAAAGGGAAGTTTTTTACACGAAAAAATCTTATTAAATAATTATTTCTATGACAAAAAAACTTTTTATATGATGAAAAGGAAGTTTTTTACATAAAAAAAAAATCTTATTAAATAATTACATAGGGATGAAAATTAATTATTTTAAAAAAGCTTAAAGTACAAACTTTTAACCACACTTAATGCAAGGAATTTAGTTGTATTTAGAAAGATTTAGTATATGTGTAACTTTCAAATTATTTTGAGTTTTGATCATTTAATTGACAAATTATACGCCATGGAATTTAAAACTAAAGCCGGGAAGAGTTCATATTCTTTGTCGAATAAATATGAGTACCAAACTTATTACTGAACCTAAGAAAAGCACAATATGTTTTATATAGGGAAACAAAAACCTTAAATGTGGATGGTTGTAAAAAAAAAAAATTCTGTTGAATTTGATCCTGGCCAGGGTACGAATGAAAGAAACATTGCAATATCCATGGCTTCGTCAGGCATTGCAGCAACGTTATTGGAAGGAGGAAAAACACTGCTCATTCTGTCTTTAAGCTGTTGAGGAGTACTGACGGCTAAAACCGTCAAGCCTATTAGGACCTATAGCAGTAAACCAAAGTATCACTGATGGACCACAGGGAGTAAAGATAATTTTTTTTTTCCATTTATCAGTACGCCTATACTGCAGTATGTCAGAACTTTTTTAATGTATGAAAATGCTCGAAGCACGGATATACACAAAGAGCTATTTTGCATTTAGAACACTCGAATGCAGTTTCTTTTCTTTTACGCTCACTTCGAGTGGTGTTCGAAAACACAAAGCAGCGTTTGTGCTTTTTTCGGCCATTTTCCTATGCAGGTAGTGGGTGGGGGAAATGACACCCTGACAAGCGTAGCGGCTGCTGAGGTCCGACCACTGGCCGGGTGACAGCGGCGGCATCTTCTCCCAATCCAACATAGAGTTTCCAAAATTTGCCTTATGAGATTCATTCTAAAGTCCATGATGTGAAGTTTTGCCTTCGGGTTTTTTGTTTGAATGTACTGCCTGGAAATGCAAACACTAACGTCGCCTGGTTAGTAACAAACCAGCAACGTCGCCTGGTTTCATTTTCTTGGTTAGACAAGGTAGGTTTTTCCTTTTTGGGTTTACAGTCCCAAAGGCACCCGTGTTGTTCTCGCCAAACCATAAAAATAAGTCCGGACTGGAATACCAGTTATCCATAAAAATAATAGGGTTGTTGTTCAAATATAATATTGTTAATGTAAACTAGCCTGTTCTGAACGGTTAAAACCATCAGTACTCTATTGGGCTCAAATGGCTATAACCATCAGTACTCTTTTGGGATCATTTTAAGCTACTCTTCAACAGGTTAAACTTCCCATTAATCTAAATCATACTGAGATTCCACTTTGCAACATAGCCAAACAAAGTGATTCAGCTAAGGTCCTTAAAGATTGCAAGTTGATAATTTGGGATGAGTGCACTATGGCCCATAAGGGAGGAATTGAGGTATTGAACAGAACTATGCAAGACATTAGAAGTAATGCAAATCTGATGGGTGGAGTCACACTTCTAATGGCTGGAGACTTCAGACAGACTTTGCCACACACGAGGCACACAAGCTGACGAGGTTAAAGCCTGTGAAGAGTTCTGTCCTGTGGCCACAAATCCAAATTCGTTCCCTTAAAGTAAACATGTGGGCGCATCTTCAATGTGGTTTAGGGGCAGAGGAGTTCTCAAGTTTACTTTTACAAATCGGCAATGGAAATCTACCCGAAGAAGAAGGCAAAGTAGCTCTAACTGAAGATTTATGTCATGTTGTTCACGATTTGGCGACTCGAGCTGAAAGAATCAACCCAGACTTAGTAAATTTAAAATCTAAATATACAGCTTGGCTTAAGGAAAGGACCATTCTCACTCCAAAAAATGACACTGCTTACAGTATAAACAATACACTATTCGACAAATTACCGACCGAGTGTGTAAGGTACCAATCCGTCGACTCTGTGGTGGAAATAGAAGATGGAGTCCATTACCCGGTAGAGTTTTTACACTCGCTAAATCCTCCGGGAATTCATCCACATGATCTGTATCTGAAAGTTGGAGCTCCCATTATGCTACTACGCAATTTGGTACCATCTAAACTTTGTAACGGTACTCGGCTTCAAATCAAGTCTTTACAAAAGAACATCATAAAATGGTCATCACTGGATGTGGTCAGGAGGAAATAGTCTTTATTCCACGAATTCCATTAATACCATCGGATTACTACTTTCAATTCAAGAGACTCCAGTTCCCTGTCAAACTATGCTTTTCAATAACGATAAATAAATCACAGGGACAATCATTGAAAATGGTCGGTGTTGATCTCAGGGAAGACTGCTTCTCCCATGGCCAACTGTATGTTGCCTGCTCCAGAGTGAGCTCAAAAGACTCTTTGGTCATTCTTCAGCCGCAACATAAAACAAGAAATGTTGTCTACAAGGAAGTGTTATAAAGTGTTTTAAATAATGGTGTACAGTTGTAAATATATATACACGTGTATAAATATGCAAGTATATAAATATGTGATGTGTAAATTTATATATACTGTAGTATGTAATAGTGTTTATACGTTATGTAAATATGTATATATTATATGGTCTCTCAGTTTGCTGGGCTCCCCGTGGCAAGACTGGATAGCTATATTTCATATACCGCAACAGAAATATAGTGAACTAACAGGCAAATGTACTACTTTTATTCCAAACAGATGATATTACTCGATTTGGATGCAACAAAAGTTAAAATAATGCAGTTGAAATATATTTTCTAAATTCCGCTATGTCCTTAATAACTGTTATCAGACGGCAAATTAATGCAAAAGGACATTTCAGCTCGTAACGAAGTCACGGCTACAGCGGCTAATCTACATAACAAAAAATAGCACCTGTCTTCTATTTATACCTTGATAATTTTTCCAATTTTTATAAAAGAGAACGTAATATATATTTTATATAATACTGACATGTTTTATAAAAATTCTTTGTAGGTACAGTAATATAAATCTTAGTTATGATTATCTAAAGTTAGTGATATGATGTATGTATGTTTGAATTTAAAGGTGAATCTCCAAAACTAAGGACTGATTTTAACAAAACTTTTACAGTTAAATAAGGACTTTTATCGCCCTCTCTTCTCCATATCCGATAACACTTATATTTACAATACTATTTACTGTGTGTATGTTTTTAGTTATTTTGTTGTGTATAATATCCTTCAATACATGCCTCCAAATAGAATGGAACTTTGCATTACTATGTTTTGTACTAGTAGACAGTTTCAGAATTTCTTCTACATGTAGTACAAACTATCCAACTTGTAGGGATCATTTCAATAAAATGTCCCTATTATTTGCTCTGAAACCCAATAGCGATTATGTGGATACTGACTGTCAACTTCCTGAATATTGGTTCGTTAGCTGAACTGTTTATAAAACTGTTTTAAAAAATTTATTCTGAACTCGGAAATATATTATTTATTCCCTTTATAGATGGGAATAAATAACACTTGTATAATAGAACACATCAAAAAGGTAAAAAAAATAATATATCAATTTGTACAAGTGACTATCACGGTACCATTATTTCCTTACACCCACCTGTACAATGAAAATTAAAGAAAACTCTAAAAGTCAAAGTCTAAAAGCATGTGGTAAAACTTGTAACACCATGGGGTAACTAACCATTCTTACATAAACAAAATCTCTCAGTATTGTAAATGTTGTGGGTTAAACTTGTTCAGCCTACCATGACCATTGGTATTTTAATTGACTTGTGATCTTTTCTTTCAATTAAAAGGAATCAATGATCAATTTATAGTTCAAACTGTAGTGGACATCGGTTAATATACATGAGCGTGCATCCATTTCATTCAGATGAAATAAATAAAATCGTTGATTTTAAATTATGAATTTGTGAACAGCTGGACTCATTATTAGAAAATGGGATTTTCTAAGTGATATTAAAAAAAAGTTCTTTTTAAGAGTTATATAAATGAAAAACATATAAATATGTTTTAGGGTTTTATCTCTGATGGGTAATTTTTTACAAACGTATTTTATGAATTAGGCCTAAGGTCTCTACTGTCTAAAATTGTACTTTTCATTTGTCTGCCTATTTTTGGATTTCAATAATTTGAATTCATTGAGAAAATAAATTTGAGCTTAATTAAAATTTTAAATTAGGCTCTCATTAAATTGTGTTAAAATACATTACTTACTTCAACAGCATCGCTTGTGGAATTAAAAATCCTCGGAGGTTGTATAAAATGAGTACGTACAGTAATAAATAATTTGGAACATACTTGACAAACTATATCTCACAACAGACGAACCTAGCATCACTGTATAGGTGGCACTGTAAGACGATTAGTACAGCTAGATAACCTGCTGTGTCAACAATTGACAGTAAACATTAAGATACCTGCGTAATCTGACTTTCATTTAATTGGAACAACAAATTAATTGTAAAACAAGTTTATCTTTATTGATGGATGCTTATTTCAAGTACTTGTAAGTGTAATGTTATCTAAAACGGTTTGAAATAAGATCATGGTAGACTCATTAAATAGTGATTAGTATAAGTAACATGTAGGTTTTTAGAGTGTAAACTAAGAATTGTGTGTGAATATTGTGTTGTTATTCATTATGTCAAGCGTGCGTAAATCAGCATGGAAGAAAGTTCAGAAAGGTAAGAATGAGTAGGCTACATTAACTAAATAAAAAAAAACTTTATTATTCATCATATATGTAGTTATTTATAGTATTTATAAAAAGGCCTCGTCTCTTCATTTGAGTTGCTAATAACTTGGCCCTGGTGGATTTTTGTTTTTAAATAAAGTCTGTATTTGCTGCTTCACTCCATTTTTGACCTCTAAGTTATTCATAATTATGTAGGATGTGATGACAGTTCTGAATAAATAAGTTTAATAAATAAGTTCTCGTTTATTAAAATTGAATAGAATTAGTTCAGTGTATTAAAAAATATACAAAATTTCATCTTGGTAGATAACATTATCAAATATTATTTTTTCTTGTTTAAAGACAAAAAATGCTCAGACATCATTTTCTTATAAACAAAAAGGTAGAAAAGAACTTCAAATAAAACTCCTAGCTCTCGAATACTCTAGTAGCATCAGGGTCGGAAGAGAACAAGAGTTGGTCAAGAGAGACCTCATAGGAAAGATATGAAAGGGAGCGATTTAACCTAAGACTACACGGAAAAAAGTGTAGATCCAACTAGGTTCTCTCGAGATTTTTCAAGCCCGTATTTACTATAAGTGAGCCCCTGAGGGTTTATCAGATAACAGTTGGTAAATATTAATTATAGTTTTTATGCTTGATGATGTCCCTCATTAAAGGAATTTGTTTTAAATTAATAGGGTTTGTCCCGTGTACTAAGGAAATGTACACTTCAAATTTCGTCTATAGCTTAACGTTTTCTTTATATAATTGTGTTTTAAGACTACAGATTAATTATTGACATTTCATGTTGTTGTTTTTCATGTTCTACAAATCCAGTTCTGGTTTTTCATTTAAAAAAATTTTCTAGACTGGATGAATTATTTACCATTTTACAAATTTTCATTTTAAAAATTCAATAATGAAATAATTGCATATGTAATTGTATAAAACAAACAACAACAAAAATCTTCAAAACTTTCCCATACTATGAAAAAAGTGATAAAGCAATATAATGGTTGAATCAGAATTTGGGATAACAAATATTTGAACATAGAATGAACATGTTAGGATTTATTATAGATATTGTTCAGAGACATGAAATAGAGTATATATTATTGTAGGGGTGAACAAAATCCTCTCTTTTAAATCTGTATATTTTATACCAGATGTACCGAAAGTTCCCCATCTCCCAAATGAAGTTTCGAAAACTTTACATGACTAAAGAAGCTAAATCCTGGTATATTCTTCCTTTCCCCTTTTCCACAATGATTGTTTTTAGAGGACTGTAATTTATTCATTAATTTAAAATGGTAACTGTAACATTTATTGAGTGATACATACATAGTTTTGAAAAACAAATAGAGAATAAACGTTGCAAACTGTGTGCACTATGTTACCTCTGTATAAAATGCCGGCCGATTAAAATTTAAAATAGAGCCAGCCATCTACCCCTCCCCATTTTTTGACTTTAACTTGAAAGGAGCTTAATTCTAAATTTGACAGTTAAATTAGTGAACAGTCAATAACAATGTAGTCTTTGTTAGAAAAACCCTTTGTGCTTCATGGTCCACATTGATATAATTCTTTGGCAGAGACAGGAATTTGGTTGAAATTCTTAAATTTGGTTGAAATTTTAAGAAATATGAAATAGCTAAGCTGTAATTTTAAAGAAGGTCAAATAAATATAATCAGGTTTGCACTATCTTTTTATATGTTAAACTCACTTTCTAATATGATGCTACACAGAACATTTTCTTAAAATTCCATATTTGAGTTATCCCCCAGTCCAAACTCAACTGTTGTTAATTAGAATGATGGTAACGTGGTTACTGAAATGTACATTAGGGATTTAAAAATAACTAAATATACTTCATTCATTTTTTTAGTTCGTTGTGTTTTGTTATTGTACCTTATTTTGATGTAGGGGAATCAACATCCCTTATTGTTAATTTTACCACAGTGCTCGTGAATAATCAGTGGATATTGTAGTAAAAGTTAAATATGTTATAAACAGCACAAATGATTTCGATCAAATTTTGGTAAAATCTGAAGATTTATAACCTAAACTAATTTGCCAAACTGCAAATAATAGAAAATAACAATTTGTTAATAATTGAAATTAATATATGCCCTTTTTAACCTACAATCCCTACCTCGAATTTTTGGAGAGTTGGCTACCAATTTATTTTTTGGTGTTCTCAAAGGCTATTGTAAGAAAATTTTGAGAAAATCAGAATTTTTAATCTTAAGGTAGTTGATCCCAAATTTTAATTTATAAAAATATGAAAAATTTATCCAGAGATATGGCCAAAATAAACCTGCACACCAAATTTGAATTCCACTCGTTTTGGTTCTAACATTTGCATCTTATTTTCTAAGCCATACTCCAGTTGTTACTCCATCTTAACATTGGTTTTATTCTCACTCTCCTCTCCTCTCCTCCCTTCCAGTTTTCTCTTCAAAGCCTCCCTTGGTCCACTTTCTTCTTTAATCTTCTGTACCATGTTCATTCTATCCCAATCTTTCTAATTTTAGTTTTTAACTAAATCAGGCTCTTTCGAAAGCTAAGTAATTTCCTTCTTTGTCAATTGCTCTCTTTCCTTTATAGACTCAAATATTCTTCTTAGTACTTTCCTTTCTCGTATTTCCAATCTATTCTCACTGCTGGTCTCAAAATCATAATATAACCTGTTAACTTTGTTCCTTTCTGTGTGTGGTACATAGTTGCTGTTTATTGCTCTAAGCTGGTTATTTATGTCTAAGCTTATCTCATTCATAGAAGTCATTATAGACCCCAAGTATTAAAATTTTTCTATTCCTTCTACTCTGTATCCATCCATTTTTAAATTACTCATTCTTAAATCAACCATCATCATGTACATCACATTTAAAAAATTTGTTTCCACTCTTTTGTTAAGAATGTCAAGACAACCAACAAATATACTTTTATAACAACAATAATTGTGGGTATTCTTATTGCAAATCGGATAGAATGTTTCTCATAAATTGTTTTTCTTGTGGAGAGCCATTATGCTAGAAAGAATTTGACTAAATAATAAGGCCTTGCTAAAGAAAATTACACACATTTAAAAAATGGGCTTTTGGTGCTCGAGATTCAAATTTTTTTTCTGCTTTTTTTCAGGCAACTTTTTTCTTTTTCTATGACTAATTTTGCTATAATATACACAGTGCAATTATATTGTTTATATGTTTGTCAGTAGCCAATATGATGCAATATTCTGTGTTAAACTTAGAATGGTGTGAAGAAATAGTACAATTAATGTTGAGATTAATTGGGATTATCAGATTATCGTGATTATTTATATCAGTGCCTTTGCATTATTAAATAAATTGAACATAAAATTAACATTACTGACAACCGGTGTAGCTATATACTATTATTTTTCTTTTCTTTATTTCAGTGATAGATGTTGGGATATTACTACTATTATTGTGGTTGTATATTTTTGTATAGTTGATATCAAACAATTACAACTTCTTTTTTCGAATTAAGGAAGCAGTTAAAATGTAAATAGTAAGGTTAATTATCAGATACATAATCATTGAAAACCACAATAAAAAATTACACACAAATTTTAAAAGTATTTGATTATTTTATGAAAAAGCTAAAAATCCAACATCATTGTAATCGATGGGAGAAAATTATCATCTGTTCCTGTGGAAATAGATATTTGGCTGCTTGTTTAAACTAATCAAAGAGATCTAATTTTTGTGATCTAACATATCACGCAAGGTCATTAATATTTTTTCTGTGTAACCTTCAATTATTGTATACAGCAAGGCAAGAAACACTTGACACAGTAAACAAAAAACCACCCTATGCTTAAAAATTCAATTACTAGACTACTAACTAGTATTTAACCCCTCTTAGATAAGATTCATAATCATTAGCGAGGGAGAGACAAGAACTATGTTCCTCGGGTGATTATTCATTGTAATAATAAATGTACAGTTCAAAATTACTTAACGTTATAATTAAATTGAACAGTAACAAGTTTTAAATTTTATGACTACAAATCATATCATACAAGAGTATTCCTTTAACATTAAAAAATAAGTTTGCTGTAGGTCTGTACAGTGAAATTTTATATTTATGTTAAAAAATGTGAAATTTTTTTTATACGTGGAAATTAAGCGGGGTCAGACTTTATTAGTCTTAAGTTTGTAAAGTTTTGTAATCTGAACATGTATATGTATATAGTTGACTAATAAAGATATTTCATATTTCATATTAAATGTTAAACATCATATTTTATTTTCGTGTCTGTGTGGTGTGTGTGTGTGTGTGTGTGTGCCATGTTTCTGTCCACATGTTATTCATTAAAGTAAATATTCTGTTTCCAGGAGTACTTTTGTCAGGAAAAATAACCAACTTTGTTAGAATATATTGACTATACTACAATATATTCTGTAGTATATTTATTTTTTGTAATTTAACCTTAATTAATTTTTTTCATAAATTGTTAATTGAATCTCTTTTATTTAAATACAAACATATTTATATTTAGCCTAATTATATTTTTGAATTTGTATGATTTCACAATATGAACTCTACAGTAAATTTTTAAGTGATGAATAAATTAAAAATAGTCATTATATTGAATCATATATATGGATACAACAGAATACGTCAATTGAAAGTACTGTATAATAAAATCACTTGAAATGAGTGACCCTTTAGATTATGCAACTACGTTGAACATGCACTTTGCAATGGTCATTCTTGTGTTCTTTGACTCTGGGTCCAAATGATCTGAAAAAAATAAGTATAAAAAGATATTGTATGATTCTGTGATAAAATGTATATAACTCTATAACCTGGCGTAAAATATGCCATATTAAGTATTGCTTGATTTTTTTTTGTTTTTTACATTAGGCCTACCTATTATATAATTTCTGACTTTATTTGTTTAAATAAAATAATTTTTCCAGGAAGTATGCTACAACAGAACAATGAAACAATAAAGTCCATACAACATAGTTTGCCATTAAGTATAAGCAGAATGTGAATTTCCCCACAATTAACATTCATTGTAGCTGGAAGGGGTTACATATTTAAATACACAGGTGGTGATAGTACAGATAGAAATGTTGAAGATGGTGTACCGTATTTACCCTCATCGCTAAAAATATCTTTAGCGCAATATTTTATTGTTTGCTTAGGCGTGCTAGATTGCTTTTCATCAGGAGATGTGTGGTCAGCACAAATAATTTCCGTCTCCATTTTGCCTTTTGTGACCAAGATTTAATACCAATCAAAACTCACTATTTTTTCTTGCTATCTGGGTCAGGTCAAGACTGAAACTTTTAAGCTCCCATAGAGCTTGAACCCGAATCTTTTGCACACAAAGAGACAGCTATGGTCACTAGACCAACCAGGGGCAGTTCCTCTCCTCATAGATATATTAAATCCACTATAATTACATTGTACAGTTTTTTTTTCTGAATAATCGTTATTTCTAAATAATTATTTATTTTATTTCTAATTTTTTGATTTATGATGAATACGTGTAAGAACATAAAATCATTAAGGTGATCGCTAAGAGAGAGATAATAGAGTATAAATTATCATTCAAATGGAAAGTAAGGACGAATTGACACCTTATTTAAAATGTTTAGTGAAAAAAAATAATTATTGATACAAAATGATTTTTATCTGACTTTTATCCAAGATGGTGACCAATCGAAGTTGCACAATTTTTAACCTAGCTCGAATACCATTTTGGTTTGCTACTCAAATTAAAAGATTTTCCACCAATAACATTTTTTAATAGTACTTTAAAATAACACGGGGTTACTCGGCTATCTCTCCTGTAAATATTTTGCAACTTTCCCCTTTCACTGATTGAGTGACATGTTATAAAGATATATTAATTTTTTTTAAATATTGATATAAAGATATTTTGAATCCGAATCCTTAATCTAAAATGGCAATCAACCAAAATAAAAAAAAATAAAATCATCTTTATATTTGGTTGTAAGCAAGATTATGGTCGGCAATTAAAAAATCTGTTTTCATCAATATTTCGTTTTCACAGACCTGTAAATTGAGAAATAATTATTCTAATTAATTTTTCATTTGTTATTTATTTTACTGCTCCAAAAGGGGGTGATGACTCTAATCATAATATACTAACTAAGTGTCTTCTTGACAATAGAAACAAACTGCTATCTCAATCTTTATAAAGTCAGGTTTCGTTCAATTTATAATTATTAGTAAGGACTTGTGAAACAAACTGCATAGGCCTAGTTTGATTATCTAATAAAATTAATTCTATGCAAGTACACTACAGTTGAAGCTTAGTTTTCCATAATTTGTTTCAAGGCTAAATTGTTGATTATTACAATCACATGCTTATCCTTTCATTCGAAACAGAATTATATTGTTATAATTTCTCTATTGTGGTCATGGATTTAAAGTTATTTTAGAACTGATCATTAATATGTTGTTGCCATTTAGTGATAAGTGATTCGGTAATGTGTTCTTTATGTTTTGATTCTATTTCTATTGATTGGTATGTGATATGTAAACTTTACATTTTTCTATGTGTAACACATTATTTATGAATAATGATTATCCTTTTTTAAATAACAGCTTTATATTAACAATAGTGAAAATGGATGGCTATACGGTAAAAAGATTGTTCGCTCTATAAATATTTACATGCAATATCATATGGTTTTAACTGGTGTTTAAACATAACTTTAAAATATAGTTTATTTTCATTAATAAAAAGATATGATATTAACTTCTGGTATTTTATATTAATGACCAATTTTCAGTAATTAAGTTGAGTACAAAATTCTGCCAATGCTAACATTTTCTTACAATTACAATATATTTGTATACAAGTTTCGGAGTTCTTCTATGTTCGAGACTTACTTTAAGGAACTCGAAACATGTTGACAAAAAATATAAGTAATAAGAAAGTGTTAGGATTGGTAGAATATTATACTCAAATTAATTGTCTAGATTCTAACAGATAAGTATTATAATAATTTCAATTTTTAGTTCTTTAATAAAAAGAATTTAGAAACCTTAGGCTTTAAAATTGATTTATGAAATACATTTATTAGCATTTTACATAATTTAAGAAATTATTTGATTTTCAATTGATTTTTTAAGCAAACCTACATTTGTTACAATTGATGATGAAATTAACAGTTGGTTAATTTTTATTATTATTATTATTTTTTAATGTTAGTTTTAAATGAGTTGAAACAAATGCCTGAATTTATACAACATAGTTTCTTTTAATACTTAGAACTATGTTAATGAAATGCTAAGTATTGAAGATGAATTTTGACAGTTGATGAGCTAAACAAAACATTACTTTCAAGTTGCTAAAAATCAATCGTATTCATGTGCATATAAATATTTATATTAGGTGTATAAATTTGTGAATTTATGTTATCAGAGGTTTATATTATATTCTGTGTATGAAACATAGGTTAATATTGATACTAATGGGTAGTTGGGGTTTGATGCATGTTTAATATAATGAATCTATGCTTGATATTTCACTCGGACTGAGTTATGTTGATCATTTGAGAAAAATTTTAGAATGATGAACAAATACTCTTTCATGAGAGGAACAAATTATCTATAAATGAGCTCATTTTTCACACACATTTGTGATGAATTGGTGGTTTAAAAAAATGGTACAGTTGACATAAAAATCAAATTTTGCTAGGTTTTCGGAAAAATATTTCTTCCCAAATCATTCTCTAGCCTCAAACTGTTCACTCTAGACAAATAAATAACGTTTTCGGTTTTGAAAAGGAAACAACAAAAAATTTACCATGAAACTAAATATGTGCTAGTACTTGGATTGTAATGTAGATTTTTGTCCTGATGAATGTTTCAAGGCATCATGTACTGATAAAATCAACATCCAGTGATATCCAGAATGTCTTTGATACCTTTTAACTAACACATAAATTTATAGATGTAGTTCTACTTTCACATATCTTTTTATTTGAAACTCTGAATATCTTTTGTTAATGTTTGGAACATGCTGTCAAACAAATACAATAAATATAATTGGTTTAATAATGACACAGGTTGTAATAAATGTAATGATTCACAAATCACAATCATTCGCTATGCAACATTTTTTTCCAAAAAACACTTCAGTCAACAAGTGCAAAGGTTTTGTTTATCCACACTCCCACATTGACCTTGGTTGATACAATTCATATCTGAATTCATTATCAGTTTTTAATTTTGTTTTCAAGTAAATAAATGTATTAATTAGAGTTGTAACAAAATATTATTTTAAATTAATATAGACTAGTCATTTCCAGTTAATAATTGTAACAATTTTGAAGTAATCACTATATAAGTTAATCTAAACATAATTTAAAACAGCTTTATAAATTCTTGAATAAAACAACAAAATAAAACATTTGAGAAGTTGGGCCATTAAATTTTACGAGACATAAGCAATCAATGTGAATCACAATACAATGTGAATCCGAACAATTAAAGTAAACAACTATTTAACGTTAACCTAAAATAATTTAAATCAATAAAATGAGCTTTGTAGTAAAGAAATGTGTGACTGGCGCAGAAAATCCTTAGCAATTAAATATGAGATAATTTACTAAACTATTAACACATTCGTATGAATTTTAATTTAATTCCGCTAATTATCCAGTTGCTGAAATTTGAAATATACAAGAAGAGCTATATGACTAACAGTAACACACTGTAACACAGTAACACACTGTAACACAGTAACACACTGTAACACAGTAACACACTGTAACACAGTAACACACTGTAACACAGTAACACACTGTAACACAGTAACACACTGTAACACAGTAACACACTGTAACACAGTAACACACTGTAACACAGTAACACACTTTTCTTACTATTGTTTTTTCTTTCTAATAATGAGGTAATACGGTTAAAAATCAAGTTATTTGGTAATAGCTCTGTGATTTTTTTTATTGGTGTAAACAAATCTTGTTATTATTGGATGCAGATTTTAAAGTTGCTCACAATGACCAACAAATATTGTACAAATTACAGGTGAAATGTTCTTGTCAAACAAATGTTTAAAAAGAGATGTCATTTTGAAATTTACCAATAGATTTTGAATTAATGTATTAATTAACCTGTAATGTAAGATAGTATATGTACAGTAGCCTCAGACTAGGAGTGTGTCTGGTGTAAGGGGTGTGTCCTCCCTTCTACTTGCTTCCCTAGCCTGACTTGACGGTACAACCCATTCCAAGAAAACTAGGTACACAAATTACTGCTTAGCTATATTTAATTCCTAAAGTTACAACTTCGTGATAGACTTTTGTAAACGTTTTATTGTTATTTACACCGATAAAAGAAACGAAAGTAGGGTACGCGTTTACACAGAAGTATTTGAGGTCTATATTTTTTTATTGGGGTTGTACCGCAGAAAGTAAATGCAACAAAGTGTGGGGCCCCCCTCTTTTCCTCTCCACCCCAGACACATTCCTACCTTGAGGATGCTGTAGTTGGGTGGAGGGAGAGGAGAGGCTGGGGAGATGGAGGGGGAAGAAAGAATAATTTATTGCAAAAGTTGTAGGGGAGGGGGATGTTATAAACATATCCATACATGAAATTTGTTATCTATGTGATATAAAAAAACTATCTGAATTTTAATTAAAGAATAAATCTATGATGTTCAACCAAAAATTTATAATTAAAAACCAATTTATACAATTATATTTCATATCATAAATTGGTTAGTTTAGAAACAATATGTAATAGCTGTTTTGTTTTGTTTTTTTAATTTAATTTTTTACAATGTTTATATAAAAGTTTTAATCTAAAACTCCAAGACAAAAAATTGTCAATAATTTTTTGATATTATCTTATTACCTCTCTCACACTATGTATATGCGATCTAGCATTTTTTAAAAGACATTTAATTTTTTACAGTGTTTGTGTATAATTGTTTACTACAAAACTCAAAAAAAAAAAAAAAAAACACTTGTCACTAAATCACTGATACTACCTGATTACCCCTCAGATTTTTATATCAATGTAAGCGGGCAATCATGACAATCCATCCATAAGCAAATGAATGAAATCACAATTTTTTGAAATATACACTTTATTTGTACAGGATGATATTCAGTTGTTACATGGACACAAACTCTCTTAACATTTGTAGGAGGATTTGTGTCTAGGTAACAACTGAGGATGATGTCATTGAAACATTGTTTTGTATTTATTGTATTGCACAAATAAAGTGTATGTTGTGACAAATAATTTCATTCATGTGATGATTGAAATTTCCACAAGTGTAGCTATGTATCTTATACAGTGAATGAATTGATAGAGTGTTACATACGCTTTGCATTTGTATCGATCATTGGAGTGTGTGATCTAGGAGCCCCATGCTGCCTAAATTATTGTGTTGTGGCTTTTTATAAGTATATTTCAAATATGTTATGAAGTACTGCAAAAATAATCAATTTTTTAAGTTGTGGATTAGAATGACACTTTAATCACTTTTTCTCTCATCCTAACACAATCCTTATTCTTTTAATTTTAAAATATTTAATTAAGAAATATAACTAAGATAATCAAATGGAAATATTTAGCTAATAAAAGATAAGATATTCTATTTGACCTCCATTTGTTCGGAGTAGCCCGAGTAACATCATGGGGTCATAAACCTTCTCATTTCAATCTAGTATCTGCCATTATTTATGACAAATTAGAAGAAAATTGGATATTAAATGTACTCTTTAGAACAGTAGTTTGGAAACTATGTGTTGCAATCCTCTGGGGCACTGTGGCTAGCTTACAAGAGTGTTGTGAAATATTCCAATATTTTCATTGAAATAATACTTAGTTTTAAATCAATTTTGGTATCATATCAACAAATATCAATGATGAAGAGAGGGAACAGTGTGTACTGTCTATGAAAGTTTTGGCACCAATGTGCACATTTACAAATTGGCTACAACATCATTTAGAATGTATTCACCCAATTATGTTTGGAAAAAATCTAGCAACTTTATTACATTTTCTACTTAATTGACAAATAAATAAGCAGAACTGTCGCTGCTGGAGTGCAACGAATCTGAAACCCAAGCATCAGAAACTTCTTCATTCGCCTAAAGTGACCGTATGGGGTGTGTTGTCAGCATGAGGAATTATCGGCCCTTACTTTTTTGAAAGGAGACATGCAGTTACAATGAATTTAGAACATTATGTGAAGATGTTAGACTACTTCTTGGTGCTTGAATTGCAAAACTTTCCTGGTTATAACCAAAGAACATAGTTCCAGCAGGACGGAGCAATGTCACATACGTCCAATATGTCTCTGCCACGAGTTCATTAAATTTTCCCTGGCAAATTCATCTCTAGGAGAGCTGACATAAATTGGCCTCCACACAGTGCTGATTTAACCCGATGAACTTTTTCCTGTGGGGTTATCTCAAATCTAAAGTTTACACCAATAAACCCACTTTCCTGGCGCATTGGAAAGAAAATATTCATCACAAAATGGCAGCCATCATATAGTCTACCTGCCGAGCTGTCAACAAATGTTACTGTTCGACTAAATGATTGCCGCACAAACGCGAGAGTTTACATTTGGACGATGTTATTTAAAAAAAAAAAATTCCTAAATTGTCTACTTTAATAATCAATAAACATTTATTCAATAGATGGCTTAAGATTATTTTCTTTTTGCCTAGACCTATCTTTTACTAATTAAATGGAGAAAATCAAAGAACTTGTTATAATAATTATAGCTAACCCTCTCCAACAACGCTTTCTTTATTGTAGCTTTAAAATATTTTATGTTTAGTTGCTTCACTTTATCAGAAATACTATTATAGTATAGAGTTATCACAAAAGAATGGTGGGGTTTTGAACATGATTTAAATGAAAATATAATTACTTACAGCTGATGTTTATTTATTTAAATCGTCGTCTGAAACAGTTTTATTACATAACTAATAAATTTCGATATGTGTGCCATTAGCCGTTCAGCAAATGTCCAATCGATATTCTGCCCAAACATTAGTTAACATGTCTTTGTTAATGGTTGTCATTGCTTCATTAATCCTGTTCCATAAATGATTTAGGTCACGAATGTTTTCTTAATAAACAATGTTTTTGATGTACCCCCACAGGACGAAATCGCAAGGTGTCATTTCTGGACTCCTTGGAGGCCAGTGTATAGGTCCTTGCCGGCCATCCATCGATGTCCAAACTTTTCATTCAAATTGTCTATGATAAATGCACTAAAGTGCAGGGGTGCGCCATCTTGTTGGAAATGAAGTTTTTTGAATGTTTTCGAGTTCATCCAGCTGAGGAAAACAATAATTGATTAATATATCGAGATACACAATTCCATTAATTGTCTTTTCAGCAAAGAAGAAAGGCCCTATCAGATAATTTTCATCACACCACACTAAACATTAACTTTAGGCAAGTCGCGTATTTTCTCAAAAATTGTATGTGGGTTTTCAGATTCTCATATGCATGAATTGTGTCTGTTAACAGACCCATTGATATGGAATGTAGCTTCGTCTGAAAAAAATTATATCATCTAAAAATGATTGGTTTTCATCAATCTTGTTCTACATTTCAACAGCGAAATTAAAACTTTTGCACCATCATCAGGTTTCAATTCTTCCAATAGCTGGATTTTATATGGGTGTATAACTTTCAGTCTTTTGTGTAAAATGTTGTGGATTGTTGTTTTTGGAATATCTAAGTCTATGCTTTGTTGAAGTATTGACGTCTTAGGACTTCTGATTGCAGATTGTCTAATAAGTTCAACTTTTTCATCTGATACACTTGGCCTGCCGGATGATTAAATACCTGAAGCAGTATAGCAGTTAATGGCAGTTAGTTGAACTTATGTTCAATATAGTTGATGATAATCAATGATAACCACTCCACTAGCATGATACAGTTCATTACATATGGCAAACATGTTATATCCAAGCAATTTATAAATTTATACTTCATCACTATTTATCCTTATCTCTGATGTAGCCACAAAATCAGGTTTCCTTTTTAAACTTTCTAAAAATAAATCAAAATTTTCCTCACATTATGGATATTCTGGTTTTTAATATATTGTTTTTGTTTTTATATAATCTTTTAATAATGACATTTAATCTCTCAAGAATAACAGATAATATAATTATTTATATAACACCACAGATATCAGGCATTAATTGTATATCATTTACAGTCATATCTTTTCCTGAAGACATGTAAACGTTCCATGTCTAGTTAAGAAGCTAAAAACCTTTATTTGCTTGGACCTACTCAGTGAGTTTTTCATAACTATAGATTTTTTGATTTGATTGGTACAGTGAGGTCTTTCTCCAAAGGTTAAGTGTCTCTAATTTAACTCACCCTTTTCAAGTTGTATTTACTATAGTTTTTGTTATTCTGTAATTAGGGTTTGGGCCATAGAATATAGAAACTCTACCTATTGGGGTCTTCCTAATAGAAACACCTAGACCAAACAGAATGAAATTCCCACCCGTCCAACTAGTTATATTGACTTGCACTAACTACTTCTTATTGTATATATTTTATATAGGTCAGAATTTTAGTCCGTTTGCTCACATGTTGTATGTAAGCTCAGTTTTACAAACCAATTGAAAAAAATACGTTAATCCAAAAATTTTGTTGGTAAATATCAAGTTGACGCCCAATTTTTAATTGCAAAAGAAAATTTTCAAAGATCATTTTTTGGTAAAGTTTACTTGCAAATTTGAGTATGATAGTAAAAAATAAAAATTATTGAAACCGGTTTTGTTACTTTTCTAGGTCCTTTAAGAGCCGTTTTGTGCAATTTAACATCTGCATATATTATGTTTGGTGGGCGAAAATTAAATCACTAAAGTAATGTGCATCACTTATATGAAATTAAACCTTGTTAATAATAGAATTCATTGTAGCCTAATGGATTGTTATATTTATATATGAATGGTTATAAATACCTTGTTTGTCAAACAATCCTTATTTTTTGTGCGACATGTTTCGCCGTTACACAGACGGCATTATCAAGAGCTACACTTTACAAACACAAGACACTAAATATTAACAACATTTATCAACATTAAAAAGAAGTTATTCTTGTACATTTGTACACGTTATATAAATTAAAACTGTCTTTAAGTAGCCACATGTTACTCCAGCTGGTTCTACTACTTGACTGGATGAAATCTAAGGTCTAATCTAGATTTGTTTAGATAGGTTTACCCTTCTCTGTTATGTTGTCTGAGCTTGAGATATACGATTTATTAGATCATATATACAGTTAGAATTAAATTTTAGTTTATCGTTTAATATATTATTTGGGTTGTTTTTATTGTATTTATAGATCTCAAATTCTTCTAGTACATCCATAATTTTTCCTTTTTGTGTTTTATGCAGTATTTCCATATGGTCTTCTATGTTTTTGTATGAATGGTTGCTATCAATCAGGTGTTCGGTAAATGCGGATGTGGTTGTGTTAGGGTTTCTTTTGGGTAGATGTTCCTTAAATCTTGTTTTAAATGTCCTTCCAGTTTGTCCTATGTAGTATTGTGAGCATTCGATACAGTTTAATTTGTATATCCCGCTATTACTGTATTCATCATGATTCCTATCCTTTTGATTTATTAATCGAACTAAACTGTTGCCTGTCCTATAAGAAATGCTGTATCCTTGTTTCTTAAAGGTATTGCGAGTTTGTTTATCAAGCAATGGTGAGAATCGTATTGTGATATATTTGTTTTTATTTTTTATGTCAGGTTTTAGTAATGTTTTGTTTGTTTTTTTGGTTTGTTTATAAATACATTTGTCGACAATGGATGAGTCATAGCCGTTGGATTGGGCTATGTATTTTATTGTATTGATTTCTTTTGATAAATCATGTGGTTCCATAGGAGTATTCAGCGCTCTGTGGATATAACTGTTATATGCTGACATCTTATGCGATTGTGGGTGGTTGGATGAAGCATGTATAGTGTGATCAGTTTGCGTAGGTTTGCGGTATATCTTAAATTGATGTTTGTTATCAGTTTTTGAAATTGTAAGGTCCAGGTAATTAATACTGTTATTAGTTTCAATTTCGGTTGTGAAAGTTAAGGATGGGTGAATATTATTTAAGTACACATTGAATAAGTTTATTTGTCTGTTTGATCCTTTCACTAAGCATAGTATATCATCTACATATCTATGATAGTAAATTATATTTTTGTGGAAATGGTTATTATTGTGCATTATATATTCTGTTTCTATATGGTTAAGAAATATTTCAGCTATTATGCCTGATAATGGTGATCCCATTGCTAAACCATTGTTTTGTTTATATATTTCATTGTTAAATGTAAAATAGTTTTGTTCGAGACATATTTCAAGGAGGTTATATGTTATATTCAAGATGAATTGAAAATAAATGTTTTGATCTAGGTAGATAAGATATAATATTATATTTAACTATCCAGGCTCAGACATAGACAAAAATATCATTTTGTTTTCATTGTATGGGGTTGCAAAACCAAGGGTTAAAATCTGAACAAATATATTTAACTTAATAACCCCTAAATAATATCTGTAATGATTTTCTGGTTATTCAATATAATATATGAGCACAACAAAAAATTATTTTTATGCAATTATTTATTTTTTGTTGTATTATACAGTGTTTTTTAAAAATCAGTGTTATAAATGGTTACATCAACATGAAACTGGTATTAAACTTATGAATGACTGTCACAGTATTTACTTGTGTTTTTTGTTGTATTCAATGTAAGTTCCTCTGATAGCTCTGTTGAAAAGTAGGTGATATTCTTATTTTCTGTTGTGTAACGCGCAACATCAGGAGTGACATATGCAATAACTTGTGTTATCCAGTTTCAGTATTCAACATTGTTACATTTATTCCGAGAGATATCCTAAAGTAACCAGAAAAAAATACGACATGTGTAATGGACATAATTACACAATATTCTGCTACATATTATTAGTTAAAATCTTAATCAGTCTGTCATCTCATCATTCTATGCTGACTGTCTCTTTTCTTTTCTTTCAAATCCCTGCAAATAAGTTTCCTAATTTGAAACTTTTAATCCTTTAACAATCTTTTAAAGAACCAGATTTAGGTAAAATGCAAGTATACAAGTAGTATTCATACTTAAAAAAAGGTGAAACATCAATTGAAGATCAATCAAGATCCATGCAGTTCTACAAGCATGAACGACAAAAAATCTTGAAAAAGATTACCATGCAATTGTTACGATTTCTGAAGTACTGGTTTGTCTTCGAATGGTCAGCTCAGCCCAATCTTAACAGATTATTTGAAAATAAACCACATTTTCACAAATTTGTATCTTATTATCTGACAGAGTATAAAACAATCATTTGAATATTTATAATAATTTGAAGGAATAAATTAAAGGTGACCTAAAGTTTCTTTTTAAATTTGTAATTGGAGATAAGTCTTGGTGTTACAGTTGTGACCCAGAATGGAGACCAGCGTCAAGTCAATTGAAATGCTGAGTTTACCAAGACCCAAAAACGCTTGACAGGTCTGATCTAATGTCAACACCATCTTGATTTGTTTTCTTGATGTTTTGATGTTAGTGGAAATGTGCACCAGGAATTTGTTCCTCATCGACAAACTGTGATTTAGCCATTTTATTTGGAAGTGTTAAGGACAGTGGCCAAGCATGTGGTGTATGGTGAATGGGTTCTTCTCTATGTCTTAAACCAGTTAATGATGTACACCGACTAAAAACTACCAAACCCTTACGAACTAAATAAATTAGCCTAACATAAGTTATTGTAATATGTGATTTATTGTAAAAGATGTAAGTTTTTAGTCAATTTTAATTGATTAGTCAGAATAAATAAATTTTTTAAATGTTTCTGTTGATGTTGATGAAGTGAAACAGAAAATTTTGGGACAAGTGTATTGAGTCAAAAGGAGAATACTTTAAAAGAAACTAGAGTCATTAGTTATTACAAATTTTAATACAATATTTTTAACATCATTCCTGTTATGTTCTTTCGTACACTACATATGTTTTGGACTTAATAATTGAAATTTCGCTGTGGTAATGTGGTGGTTATGATTTTTATCCACATTTTCAGATACAATATATTTGTAATGCCCACCCAATGATTTCAATAGATTTTGATTAATATATATGGCCTATATATATATACTAATGATTTATTTCTGTATTGCACGCTTGCTGGGAAAAGGTTTAATTGATCAGCAATGATTTGAAAACAATACAAAATGGAAGCAGGTAATAAAAGAAAATTTGAATGCACAGTTCATGCTTTATGCACTTCTGTATTTCTCTTCACACACTTCCATTGCAAATTCTTAGTTTATTTAAGCACAATTTCTATGGTGATCTTACTACATTGAGTATGGTCAGGTTAATTGTTTTATCACATATGAGATTTGAGTTAGAATAATTGATTTAAGTTAAAATGAAACAAATAATTATTTTACAATTTGTTTAATAAAAAATAAAAGTTGAGTTATAGTTTAGTTATTGTAGCTCATGTATCACTAAGGATGGCGACTTTGTCGTTGAAACGCTTTTGATTAAGTAAACATAATTTTGTTAGATCTGGTGTTCGAGTTTTCTAAATCTAATATTATCTCACAAGTCAAGCTCAATATTTATTTATAAACAAAAGTTTGCTGTTACCATTTTGAATTTTTAGCTGGCAAAATTTGAAATTGTATGGTTCTTGACTTTTTTCATTATTGTTATTTCTGTACTGTTATATGATTTAGTATATATTAACCATGTTGAATCATGGGTAACATAATTCTAATTTAAAGTAATTTTTTTTTTTTAATATCGGTACATTTCAGATGTCAATTTTTGAATACAACAATGAACAATGCTCTAATATAAAAAAGAAAACAGCTTCATAGTTGTACAGTTAGACTGTCAAAGGTAAAGGATATTGAAATCAGTAATAAATGAGTTCAATTAATTATAATTTTGAGGTGACAGTAAGTTAGTTTAAAAAAAACTTTATTTTTATTTTTTTAATTTGGTTGTTTGAAACTTTAGAAAGTGTTCATGGACACATCTTACCTTATCTGTACCAAAATGCTACTTTTTGTTTAAAATAACAGTTTATCCTCACAATGCTAATCTATGATTGTTGTATTGTGAATGAAACCAAAGATAAATACAATAAATGACTTGTTGATCTGTTGTTTCAGGAAGCAGTGGTTTGCAGATAAGAGTACAAAACTTGGTACGTAAGTTTCGGCCTGAAAGAGTACGCTGGCAGTTACGATGTTTTCTTTCTTCAGTAACTGATTCTAAAAACAGACCAGACATAAGTGTTGGCCGTCAACAAGAAGTAAGTAAATAAATCTTTGAAATTTAAAACTTTTTAGTAAAATAACACATTTTATTTTTCCTATTTAAGATGTCATTCAAATCAGAAACTAAATAAAAAATGATTTGTTTAAAGTATCTACTTTAAAACAATTTTTAAAGTATCGGGGAAAAAAAACAATTTCTATAATCTGAAAAATGAAATCTGTTCTGATTAGATGTTCTCTGAAAAAATAGTCTTATAGATCTACCTTTTTTTTTTTATTGTTGTTTGAATGACTGTCATTTTAAAACCAGTGAACAGCATTTGTGACCTAAATAAGAGCTCTTTAAAGTAGATTTGTTTAATAAATTTTTGAACAAAATTAAATAGGAAAAATTTCTGAGAAGAAATATAAAAATAAACATATTACTTTACTATAGTATGTAAGGTTTGTTTAAAAAATAACTTGTATGTTTCTCATGGAAAAAATGAAGGGAGGTGACTTCAAGCGGGGAATGAAAAGGTCCTTCTCCTTTGGTGGATTTTCCCCGCTCACACAGAGCATCAGTTACTTCCAGACAGCCTGTATGTGAGGGAGTGACTTCACTACTTATTGGATTTTTATTTTTCCCAAGATTAATGAAACTTTTTTTTAACTCCTATGAGATGGTGATCATGAGATGAGATCAAAATATTAGCTAATGGTTCTCCTTTGCTTTTGTGATACTGTGTGGCATAAGAAACCGGATCTATTAGCAGTGGAAATATTACCTAATGGTTCTCCTTTGTTTTTATGATACTGTGTGGCATAAGAAACCGGATCTATTAGCAGTGGAAATATAACCTAATGGTTCTCCTTTATTTTTATGATACTGTGTGGCATAAGAAACCGGATCTGTTAGCAGTGGAAATATTACCTAATGGTTCTCCTTTGTTTTTATGATACTGTGTGGCATAAGAAACCGGATCTATTAGCAGTGGAAATATTACCTAATGGTTCTCCTTTGTTTTTATGATACTGTGTGGCATAAGAAACCGGATCTATTAGCAGTGGAAATATTACCTAATGGTTCTCCTTTGTTTTTATGATACTGTGTGGCATAAGAAACCGGATCTATTAGCAGTGGAAATATTACCTAATGGTTCTCCTTTGTTTTTATGATACTGTGTGGCATAAGAAACTGGATCTATTAGCAGTGGAAATATTACCTAATGGTTCTCCTTTGTTTTTATGATACTGTGTGGCATAAGAAACCGGATCTATTAGCAGTGGAAATATTACCTAATGGTTCTCCTTTGTTTTTATGATACTGTGTGGCATAAGAAACCGGATCTATTAGCAGTAGAAATATTACCTAATGGTTCTCCTTTGTTTTTATGATACTGTGTGGCATAAGAAACCGGATCTATTAGCAGTGGAAATATTACCTAATGGTTCTCCTTTGTTTTTATGATACTGTGTGGCATAAGAAACTGGATCTATTAGCAGTGGAAATATTACCTAATGGTTCTCCTTTGTTTTTATGATACTGTGTGGCATAAGAAACTGGATCTGTTAGCAGTGGAAATATTACCTAAAGGTTCTCCTTTGCTTTTGTGATACTGTGTGACATAAGAAACTGGATCTGTTAGCAGTGGAAATATTACCTAATGGTTCTCCTTTGCTTTTGTGATACTGTGTGACATAAGAAACTGGATCTATTAGCAGTGGAAATATTACCTAATGGTTCTCCTTTGTTTTTGTGATACTGTATGGCATAAGAAACCGGATCTGTTAGCAGTGGAAATATTACCTAATGGTTCTCCTTTGTTTTTGTGATACTGTGTGACATAGAAACTGGATCTGTTAGCAGTGGAAATATTACCTAATGGTTCTCCTTTGTTTTTGTGATACTGTGTGGCATAAGAAACCGGATCTGTTAGCAGTGGAAATATTACCTAATGGTTCTCCTTTGCTTTTGTGATACTGTGTGACATAAGAAACTGGATCTGTTAGCAGTGGAAATATTACCTAATGGTTCTCCTTTGTTTTTGTGATACTGTGTGACATAGAAACTGGATCTGTTAGCAGTGGAAATATTACCTAATGGTTCTCCTTTGTTTTTATGATACTGTGTGGCATAAGAAACTGGATCTGTTAGCAGTGGAAATATTACCTAATGGTTCTCCTTTGTTTTTATGATACTGTGTGGCATAAGAAACTGGATTTGTTAGCAGTGGAAATATTACCTAATGGTTCTCCTTTGTTTTTATGATACTGTGTGGCATAAGAAACTGGATCCGTTAGCAGTGGAAATATTACCTAATGGTTCTCCTTTGTTTTTATGATACTGTGTGGCATAAGAAACTGGATCTGTTAGCAGTGGAAATATTACCTAATGGTTCTCCTTTGTTTTTGTGATACTGTGTGGCATAAGAAACCGGATATGTTAGCAGTGGAAATATTACCTAATGGTTCTCCTTTGTTTTTATGATACTGTGTGGCATAAGAAACTGGATCTGTTAGCAGTGGAAATATTACCTAATGGTTCTCCTTTGTTTTTATGATACTGTGTGGCATAAGAAACTGGATCTGTTAGCAGTGGAAACTTGGCCTCTACATCACTACAACAAACCATCTGATTCAGACTTTCTGGCTAAACACTCTAGTGGTCTGTCATAATCTGTACTCTTCCAACAGAACTTCTTTTGATTTGTTAATGTAATCCAAGCTGAAAATGGTGCTAAAAGAATCAATTTCAAGAAAAATGACAATCTGACATGTGCTGGATAGATTGGATAAATCCTTCACTCACAGGCTGATTTCCAGCGATTGACACTCTCTGTGGGTGGAAAAAATTCACACATGCACTTGAAGGTATCCTCCACCTTCCTACCAGAGGTCAACACCCGTATTTTATTTGTTTTTCTCAGGAAAATTAGGTCAAATACCTTTATCAACAAACCTCTCATTTATTGTTTATTATCTTTTTCTCAAAAAAGTAGTAGTTCAAAATGTGTCTTTATTACTCCATCAGCTGATGAAATCAAAATTTTGAAGATGACAGATAATTAAAATTTTAAAGATTTTGAATGTTCACCTTTCTTAAAATTTATGAACGTTATGTGCTGGTTAACAAACAAAGAGTTGTTCAAAAGAAACCAGATAGAAAGATCAAAGAGATAGATCTAACCCAAGACTATATGAAGAAAGTGTAAATCCAGGTAGGGTTACCTGAGTTTTTTTACACCTGTACATAATCATTACAATTAAGCCCCTGAGAGAGACACCAAATTTAGAAATTAAAACATGTAATTTAAGACATAAACCATAGCTTTATATTTAATGTTTACTGAGGTTGTCCTAAGAACATAGATCAAGAATATCTAACTAGTTCTTTACTTTCTGTCATGTGGAAGATTACAATAGCTTGTTTTTATACCACAGTCTTTTTGAAGAAGTAAATCAACAAAACTTAATTAACTTTGGTAGCTATAAAGTTACTGTTTGTTAAACAATGACTATTTTAAACTTTACCGTAAATAGTAGTTTTAATCAGAAGTAATTAATAGTAGTACATCAGTAATAGTAGTAGTAAATCGGAAGTATAGTAGATACAAATTAAACTACTGTACATTTCTGAAGGAAAGAAGTGAGTTTAAAAGTAACTTTTTGTGTGAAACCTTGCTTAAGTGAGCTTAGTTATAATATGAACAAGGTTATTCACAAAATAACCTTTTTTTGATAATTGAGGCCGTATTTTCTGGTCTAGCTGTTAATTCTAACACAAATGCAATTTTTTTTTGTTACTCTGTATTATAAACAGGTGATATTTATTCATTTAATTTAATTAATTAAGTTAGTGATTTGATTTACTTGTTTATGTCCTGTTTATCCTTGTAAAATAAATAAAATGCCTCATATACCTTATTTCCTCCAAGCACTTTTCTTCTTGTTCAGCTTTTTTAGCACCATGCTTTGTCTTATTTTCTTAGGCTTTCCTCTCTTTCTTTCTGCTTGTCGAATCCATTCCTGGGCCTTTTCAATAGGGCTCTGCCATCTGGGTTGTCATATTATATGGCCAATCTATCGCCTTTTTCTTCTGGCTCTTAAAACGGCCTTTGTTTTGCTCGTCTCTGGTTTCTAATCCTATGAGGCTACCATATTGTCGGAATTCTTCATAGGCATTTATTTACAAAAACTTCCAATATGCAAAATGTTTATATTAATACTTTTTTAGTTTCACATTTCATGTTGACAAAAGAACAGTTTAACATTTGTATTAAATATATCCATATTTTGGTGGTTATCATTAGCTCTCAGGATTGTCATAGTTGATCTCAATTGTGAAACTGAACTGATGTTAGTTTGGAACAAGCAGGAATATATTGGATTCATATTTGTACGAGTTATTACGGTTAAATGTAACCAAAATTGTGACAAAATAGATCATGAAGCAAATCAAGTAGTTTTTACAATCAAAACAATAACTTTTATGTATTTACTATTTTTATTTACCTTCTTTTTCACTTTTCTAAAACATTTTCATATCACTTTTGGTATTTTTTTACCATCCAAACTTATTAATTATAAGATTTACCAAAAATAATTAATGTTATAGGGGGGGGGGATGAAAAGACTTAGTATTTTTTATCCTAATTGTAAAAACCAAGTCTTATCAAATTCTGTTTACAAACAACACATTTAGTAAAAGTAAACAATAAATTGTTTAAAAAAAAAACGGACAAGATGCCTTTTATATATCAAAATCAGTAAGAACATAATTATATTTTTGTCAAAAGCAATGTATTGACATCTTGAAATACCAATTACTTTGACCAACAAGCTCAGTCAACTTCTTTTTGTGGCTCTTATATATAAATTTGGCGATTATTTTTAAAAAATTACAAATATTATTGTTCAGACTAGACAATGAACCAGAGACGTTTATCCATTTACAAAGACACCAATTTTTGTTCTAAATTTTCAACTGATTTTGATATACTCAACTCAATAATACGTCAAACCCTAATTTTGCTGTAAAATGAAACTCTTTAACAATTACAAAGTTTTCTATGTATAAATAGTTTCTATGATAGGAAGCTGTTCTTAATATCAGAAATTTGTTCATTTTATACTTGTAGAATATGTTAAATGCTTTGTTAAAGTTTGAACCTTGGCTTTTTACAAAGTTACTTTTTACATCTTTTAGTAATAAAAATGACAAAAGACAATTTTATTACTAATTGACAACTAACTGTGGCATTCATTTCAAGGTTGTCAACTTTTAAATACATTGAACAAGTATATTGAATAAGTATATTGAACTTTTATCTTTCGAGCAAATCTAAATTTATTTTTATTGCAATTAACTGTTAAAAATTGTGCAAAATTACGAGGTGACTATAGTGTTGATTCATTTTCCTTTTGAGGAATGTATTCAAAAAAGTGAAACAATACATTGGTCAAATATTGTGTATACTTTAAAATGACATCTCTATTTACTTTAAAATATATGTTATCATGTACAAATACAATTGTTTTGATCAATGGTTCCCAAATTGTGACATTGGCCACTGGCCTTATCTATTGTTTTGTTATAGATGGATGACGGCAACTGTCAGGATTTAAAAAAAAAACATTTTCTATATAAAACTTCCTTTAATTTTGTTGTCTGAGATCACTTTTCTTTTTATGTTATGATTATGTTTTATCCTTGTGATATCAATTTTCTTGAACAGCCAGGTTTTAGCTGTAGAATCTATGTTTCATATACATATGATGTATATAAAAATAATGCTACTATGTATGTTATGTAAAATATTTTAAATGTCAGTGCTTTGGTAATAAAGAACTATTAAATAATAATTAGCTTTAACTTTTTAATTATAATTCCTGACAATCCTGAGAGATCCTGGATCTACACCTTTTTTCATGTAGTCTTGGGTTAGATCTCTTTCTGTCATCACTTCTATCAAATCTCTCTTGACCAAATCTTGTTCTCTTCTGAGCCTGGTGCTATTAGACTATTCGAGGGCTCTAAGGGTCTTTCTTTTATTAATTTTTTTTTATATGGCGATGATGGCCGAGAGTTTTTATAGGAAGCCTGGAAATAATGGAACCCTACCAAAAACCATTAGTTTTAAAATGTAATACTGGTAGTTGTATCCTTTTTATATCTTTGTGTTGTCAATATGTACTAGTGAGGAAGTTTATGCATTGTTTTTGTACAATTTATGGAAATTGCATCACTATCTTATTTAATTACCTTAACCATTGCAGGGTCCAACTACTTTTGATGTGGACCATCTAGCTGCCACAAGCAAATCCAATGGGTGTCAACGAATAAGTGACGACGAATATGAACCAGAAATTGCTTCTCTTTCAGCATCCAAGTCTAGTGGAGGATTATGTCATTCTCATATAGCTGACACTCATCAGAAGCTCATGTCCACAGAGTTTACTGTAAGATATTTACAAAATTCTGTATTTGGTTGGTTTTTATACTTCATTAGATTCAATTTAAATAGATCTACATTCATTGTAATTTAACAATTTATTGCATTGTTCTACCCTCTTAACTTATTTTTAAGATGATATAGTCCTTCTAGGCATAAGTCTCTCATCACAGCAGTCCTCTCTCTTCTGCACTTTTGCATTCCCATTTTACTTATGCCATCGAACCATTTCAATCTTGGCCTTCCTCATGTTTCATCCCCTCCACTTTTTCTTCCAGTCTTCTTTGGTCTACTTTTCTCTTTAATTTCCAATATTATGTGATTTAAAAGCATTATTCCTTATTTCAAACATAAGAATTGTGAAACTTTATGAAGGTATTTACTAAACTTCGTGATTACTTGAGTATTCCATGTCAGAGGTAGCAAATTAATAATAAAACATTAATAGGCTGTGTGAACTAGTATCTTTTTTGGAATTTCATCAGTATGTTTGTTTTGGAGTTATGGGAAAATGCATTTACCAATCATTATAAAATTTAGAAATAAGTTTCTTTGCTACTAAACCAAACTATCCACTTGCACGTAAGAAGATATATTAAAAAAAAAAGATGTATTCTTAATTTTAAAGTGACATCCCATTCTATTAAAGTAAACTTATTTCATAACAGATCAAAATGTTGCCATCAACATCTCTTTCATTTTATTTTGTTATTGAACTTAACATACTGCAGAAAATGATGCTTTGCATTTAAATTAAACACAAACACAATATTTTGTAAATTATACAAGTTTATTGAGTCTTGCCAACTCAATTTGCTGCAGTCAGTATTAAACTGCCTCATAAATGTTGTTAATTGGCAAAACCATGGTTGCCAAGACTCAGTAAAATTGTAGAATTTCCAAACAATTTTATTTGTCTTTCATTTAACATGTAATTTTATTTACCATGTACCTTCAGTTGAAAGTACATGTATATAAACACTCCTACTGATCTAAAAATGGAAAATCTTGTTCCGTTCAAAACACACCACAGCATGAATACACAATTGAAATCATTATGAAAACAAAATGTAAGCTGAGGAGAGAGTATGAACAGTGGTGTCAAAGTAGAGTGCAAGATTTGGCCAGATTAATTCAAGTACACGTGGAAAGTCACTTTTTCTTCATGGACTTGTCACAAAAGACTGGTAATTGGTGAGTGACAAACCAAGGATCTTGTTATATGGACTACAAGTATGTTCAAGTAACCCTCTCACAGTTCTCATCTATAAGTGGACTTGTCATATCATTACCATTTTTTTAAATGTAGGAACTGACACATATATTTTTAGTTGGTTATTTGTATGCATGAAATTTATATTATTTAAAAGCTTAACTGTTGGAAAAGTGGGACTTAAAAAAAAATAGGTAATTCTGAGCAATTACTTGGTCAACCCCAAACTTTTTCATATTTTACTACGGTCATAAGGATGTTCTCAGAAAGCAAGAAACATATAATTCAAGGCCATCGTACAGGTTGCCGTGCGATAAGAAGGTTCAAAGTCCACGCGATAACAGTGGCGACCTATGACTGTTTACAGTTTGAAGGCTTTACACATCTCACCGTCAACCACACGTACAATTTTGTTGACCCAGACACGGAAGCACACACTCAACATATTGAACGTTTGTGGAGGGAAGTGCGGGGAAACGTTCCGAGGTTCGGCAACACAAAACACCATTTTATTGGCCACCTTGCTGAGTTCATGTTCAAACGGAAACATAAGGATTACAAACAAAGACTACACCATTTGTTTCGGGCTATCGGTGAAGTTTACAACGGGGAACCATCGCAACAGAACACTGATCCAGTTGCCGCTGACTCGGATGAGGACGTTGAACCCGGCGATTACTGAGGTAATTTCTATTTGTATATAGCATATATTAACTTTCAGGGGCCTAAATTATGTTTTTTTAGTTTCACATACATCTCTACATTATCGTAGTAAAATATGAAAAAGTTTGGGGTTGACCAAGTAATTGCTCAGAATTACCAAAATATATTAGATGAAAACATTACAATTATTAATTTTAACACATTGGCAGCTAACATCTAATTACAGTATAGTCATAATAGATATTCAGATAATTTTACTCCTTGTAAGTTATTTATTAGGCCTAAGAATATATTTTTGTTTTTAAAAGTAAATAAATAAGAGTGAAGGCTTTTTTCTAATGAAACTATGCCATTATTTATATAAATAAAATTGTTTTTAAACATTTCAACTCAACTACACTTTTGTGTTTGGTGGATAGTGGAAACGTTTGATTTGTATTCTGTCATATTATGATAATATACTAACAAATCATATAAAGGTTAAATTTAAAACTCTACAAAGCTTGCCAGGCTTGATATACTGAAATAAGAGAAAAGCTATATTTCAATATGAAGAGCTGAGATGAATCACCTATATGAGTATAAATTAGTGTACTACATAGTGAGTTTATAAAAAAGGAAATTTTCAAAGCTGTCAGTTCAGCATTACTGACACAAGTAAAGTGATTGAGGCAGATTCCAAAAAATAAACTTTTGACACCAATTACAGCCAATAATCAACAAGAAAAAGATTGGGTGAGCTGTATTTATAAAAAAATAACATTAAATTATATTATTTAGATACAAAATTAGTATTCAGGATTTTCTGCAACAGTCCACAAATATAAGTAATTATTTATGTTATGGTGTAGTGATACAAAAATACAAAAAATATAAAAAGTACTTCTTAAAATCAACTCAATTTACTGGAGAATAGCGGTGCATTCTAGATGGCTGCAATTTATATTTGGTTTTGTAAACTATCAAATGTTGCACAGATCCGATTGCTGGTATTGTGTTTTCCTGGTATTTAACTGCTCATCCATCTTTATTAGTCTTATTGTGTATAAAAGAAGAAGATTAAATATTTTTAAAATCTTAAATTTTGATTTTATCTTAATCGTACAAATGTTTTTTTTTCTTTACATTTATTTTAATTTGTGATTATTTTTTAATTCTAAATTAATTTGTGGTAATTTTAAATACATTATAATGCATTTTTGTTTCTTTTTCTAGACATCCTCAGAGGGAGAGAGTGGGAGGCCTCGGCCCAATGATCTGGCCTTAATCATTCCTAGTGTCGTTATTGAGAGTGTTGCGGATGGAGATAGAGGAAGATCTTCTTCATTACTCTGTACTCCATCGCCTTCTCATACCCCTCGTAATAAGTCTCCCGTTACAGTACAGGAATGGGTTGACTCATTACCACTCACTCCTGTGGATTCTGAAAGGTATATTTTTCAAGTAAATTGTTATATTATTTTAGTTTGACAAATCAACATAGAAGAATAATGTTTAGATATACATAAAAAAACTCTGTACATCTTCTTATTATCTGTAAAAGATTAGGCCTACTTCTGTGTAAACCAACCATGTAGATTAGTTAAATTCACAGAAGAGTATTTTAAAATAAAAATGAAGAGATTGTAAAAGGAATCTTGGAAAGGAATAACATCCTTTTTGTTGTGACATGAAATTATAAACACAATTCACACTAATACACAAGCTTCTTTTATACGAAGTATACTAATGAACAAAGGTATTTGGTAGAACTCCTTGATAAATGAAACACAATATTAAGTAAACGTTTACAATTTATTGAGTCTTGCCGACCTCTCTTGGAATGATAATTATCTCTGTATATGTCACTTTTATTCAGATATTATCTCAAGAACGGATTGTTGATTGGAAGTTTGATTGAAATGGATGCATATCAATCAAAATTATTAAATTTGAGATCAAATTGCATAAGATTTTGGGATTCGAAATGATTGAAAATATTGACTTGTGTGATGTAAGTATCTTACAGAATGATCAGATTTGGTCAAAAAATCAATTCATGGATCAATAAGAAAAATGGATTATACACACAATGTATGAATGTTTTAAAAATAATATTCATTTTTTGAAACCCAATATTTTAAATTTTAGAGTGCTAACTTTAAAATTGATGGTTTGTAAACATCTGGCTCTATATTTTCATTTTAAAAGACAATTTTTTTAAAACTGTAATATCTAATTTGTTCTTTTCTGATAAATACAGCCAACTTTATGATATTAAGCAAGATTTACTAAATTCTTATCTCTGAATTTGTATAGAGGCACAGAAAAAAGATAGAATCATGTTTAAATAGATATGGATTTATACCAACACCCACCACTCCTAGTCACCACAATTTCTTATTCATTAAGTTAGGTTAGATATCTATGATCTTACATCAGACTGTCTACCAATTAGGAAAAGCTGGGAAATCAGGAAAAAGCCGGGTATTTTAAGTAGTCGGTAAAACTAGTGAATTTTGTTTAAAATCAGGGAAAATCACTTTTTTTTCAGACCATCAGTCGGAACATAATATGCCTGAAGTATTTTTTTATTGAAACAACTACTTCATCATTGTAGGACAAAATAATATTCTCAAACTTTCAATTATTATAAAACTAAACTATTAGTGTTAGGCCATTTTATCCCAACTTGATGTATGGTTGAAATTCAGTATGGTCATGTTGTATGGGATTTTGTAATAAAAAGAAGAAAGTGTTAGAAGTGAATGCCGATTGACGCACACTGGTTTTATCACAGACTGTGCCATTGTTCATAATATTTATGCGTAAATAATTTAATTTGTATTATCGGGAATGATCAGTGATTATAATTATATGTTCCTTTATACAACACAAATGATATTAAAAGAAAAAACTCAAATGATATAATTTAATTCAGAAAATAATTTGTATCAAGTGATGATTTATTTTAATCGTTGGTCAAGAACATTTAGTCTGTTAAAAATTAATTGTGCGGTCTGTTTTTTCTTTCAAACGTATACATAGTATAGAGCAAGTTGTCATGGGTAAAAAAATCTATGTTGAGTTTGTTGCTTATATGTCCATTTTGAGGGCCATAAAAGTGCTTTTTGGAATGATGTCTGTTGTCTGTGCAGTGCTCTACTGCCAAATGTGAGGTCCGATATTGTGGTCATAACTTGGGTGTTTCTTTACAAACTTAAAATTTGGTAACCACCATAAAAAAAAAATAAAAATAAAATAAAAAAAATAAAAATTACAGTTTTCTCAAAATCTGTTCTACCACTAAACAGGTATATGTATATACGAATCAGAAATAATTGGCAAAAAACTAACCTTTGTCCACCACTATAGTTTGATTTTAATCAAATACTTTATTTTCATTTTTTATTGATTGGGAACAAATAGTTTTGGTTTGTTATTATTTGGTTTAAAGGATCAATCAGTGAGAAAGTTGTGGAATATTTTTGCACCATTAATAAAATTAATATTACTACTACTACCACTACTGATTGTCAAGGTTTTGTTCACATTAAAAATACATATTGACAAAATTTTAATGTAAAAGTAATATATTTTATATTCATAAAAAAAATATAATTTATATTAATCATAAAATTTGTGAAATAAATTAAACTTCATAAACACTTTAAAATGTAAATGTAACAATATACAGGGTGTTTCAAAAAGGACTTTACAACTTTGAAAATTCATATAAAATTATTCCAAAAAGGTACAGAGCTCGTTTTAATGTTGTTTTAAAGGGAAACACATCAATTTTTGACTCGCGTAGTCCGCTAGTGGCTAATCGCGCCGTACAAGCGCTAGCGGCAGTTACGTTAAAGGTGGCTGCCTTCACTGAACCCGAGCCTGCTAGCTGTGTATTTTGGTTTGAAGAATCGAAGTCGGTGACAACAGATCAGCGTAATCTTCGTACCAAATACGCTAAAGATCCTCCTAGTAGGCCTACAATTTATGAGTGGCATAGATGTTTTGTAGAAACAGGGTGCGCAGTGAAACATAAGAAATCCTCAGGTCGTCCAAGTACATCTGACGAAGTCGTTGAGCAATTGAGACAAAGTTTTGTCAACAGCCCTACGAAATTGACCCGGCGTGCATCTCGTAAGTTGCAAGTCCCACATACGACGGTTTGGCGTGTGTTGAGAAATCGTTTGCATTTGAAACCTTACCGATATTCGCTTTTACAAACAATTAAAAACACTGATAAGATTGCTCGTAAGAACTTCTGTGTGAATATGTTAAATCAAGTGGATGATGATGAACATTTCTTGGACAACATAATCTTTTCTGATGAGTCAACTTTTCACTTAAGTGGCAAGGTTAACACAGATAAATGTAGGATTTTGGGCAGTGAAAATCCACATGAAACATTGCAACATGTTCGTGATAGCCTTAAAGTGAACGTTTTTTGTGCTTTGAGCAAGAGGAAAATGTACGGCCCCTTTATTTTCCAAGAGAGAACTATCAACGGGATCGTGTACCTTGATATGTTTCAACAATTTTTGATACCACAGATCGATGAGAATGACCGAAAACAAAATGTTTACTTCATGTAAGATGGCGTACCACCACACTATCTGTCTGACAGACGTCCAGGATTTTCTTAATGACCGCTTTCCAGGTCAATGGATTGGCCGTGCTGTGCCAATTGCATGGCCTTTCCCATGCCCCAGACCTGACACCGCTAGACTTTTTCTTCTGGGGTTTCATTAAAGATATGGTGTACGTACCTCCTTTGCCGGCCACTCTACCTGAACTTAGAGCAAGAATTTACGCTGCCACTGAGCAAGTTACACCTAAAATGCTAGTGCAAGTCTGGGAAGAAATCGACTACCGATGGGATGTCTGCAGGATAACCAACGGAAGCCACATAGAACATCTTTAGTTTAAGGTAAAAAAACTTGAAGTGTTTCCCTTGAAAACAACACCAAAACCAGCTCTGTACCTGGTTTTATTAAATTTAAATGAATTTTCAAAGTTGTAAAGTCCTTTTTGAAACACCCTGTATAATAGAATTAAACATTATAGAACAATCCATTCTGTACTAATATAAATTGTATTGTATACTTATTGAGAATAAAAATTAGTAGAACCAATACAAACGTAAATGCAAGAACCGCTTTCTGTTTATAGTAGTAGGAAAGAAGAGAAAGGAGTTGCTTTGTTTACGCCATTAAGCTCAAAACGTCTTTCTTATCATAACTTTTGTTTAGTCCTATATCTCATCCTTCTTGTTCATCATAATTTCAAGTTGTAGCAAGATATTTATTTAGAATTATTTAACATTACGGCTATTTTTTCAATATGGTGGTGTCAGATAACTAAATGATTATACATACTGACTATTAATATTTATGTTAGTTATAAACTATGTGAAATATTTTGCTTGATAACTTCTGAACCGACGCTCAATATGTTTTGTTTACACCTTTAAGATTTAAAATGAAGTTTGATGAAAAACCCACACCCCTCATTGTAAAATATTACAAATCTAAACTAGATAAGCACAAGCAAAAAAAAATGTGAATAAAATAGTCATTTATTTTAAGAGACAATATTGACGTAACGAGGAAGTACCCGAAAATTGAAAATTACTAGAATGATGTTTAAAATAATTTTAAGTTTCTTTACTCAAATCAATTTCCTTCGAAGTATTTTCCTTTTAACTTAACATACTTGTTCCAACATTTTCTAAACTGGTGGAAATACTTCTGAAAATTTTCAGCATTGATGTTGTTTAAAGCATCCAGCGTTTTCTTTTTCACTTTTTTAATAGAATATTTGTAGTGTTTGCCACAGAGTGACAACTATAGCCACTACTGCACTACAAACTATCAGTGTATCAATGTTTATCAGTTCATGCAGACTTTACACTCATGAAGGGTGGTTCTTGCACGGATTGATGAACATTCAAACATAAATCTTACCATAAACGATATACTAAATGTACTTTATAAATTATAATATATGGATATAGTTATAATAAATTATAATATAAACATATATATAATGTTTACAGACTTTTTGTAAATGGTAGAACAGGAGTGTTGTCTGCAGTATCAATATAGTGCAATCATCTTGATAAGAAATAATGGTACGAAAACCTTTACGTTATAAATACAGTAAAATAAAAAATAAATGTATTAAAATTCAAAATCAAATATAATTTATGAAAAATAAATTTGAGTCATGAGCACGTTAAATTGATTTTATTTTCATTTACCTCAACTGGATTTATTTATAAACGGCGAAACAATGAAGTGTCTGTTCTTGTAGTACCGATATAGTGTGATCACCTTTCTAAAAAATAATGCTATGAAAACCTTTATACTACATAGTAAAATAAAAAATAAATGTATAAAATTCAATATAAATTATGAAATTTTTTGAGTTATAGCCGTTTTAATTTGATTTATTATCGTTACCTCACCCGGACTTTTTCTAAACTGTGGAATAGCTGATTGTCTGTTGTCGGCAATACCGTTATGTCGTTCGATCACTTTGGTAAGAAATAATTATGCGAATTGTTATATTCTTGTAGTTATGTTTAATCTTTAATAAATAAAATTTTATGATTCAAATGAAAAACAAAAAATGAAGTTGAGAAAAATTAGCTCAAGGTTACTTAATCCTTCCTTATTCATTTGTGATAAGAATGCTAACTAATACTAGTGAACGATAGAGATAAAATATATATAATTTCTTTTTAGTCATTCTACAATCATTGTATAGTCACAATTTTAAGTTATCTCTTTGTTTTAAAAAGTATAGATTAAAAAACTAAATCATTTGTTAGACATATTCTCTGCTGTTAACTTTTTGTGACTTTTAAGTGTTTGAGATTGTGAAACAGCAATTACCATCAATGACAGTCAATGTACAAGGAGTTACCGAAAAATAACTGGAGTTTAAATGTGATGCATGAAGTAAGTGGACACAGTTGCATGATGCACCACATGTTACTAGTCAACACTATGACTTATGAATCAGCCTGCCAAATGCCATTATTTTGTGTTAACATGTTAATTTTATACACCTTTTTTTTTCTTTTTTTTTTCAAATGCAACTTCTTTATAGATTTTTAAAAAAAATAGATAATAAAGAATCAATAAAGTGTGTCAAGTTTTGTTTTGTTTTAAAAATACAGCGGTTGAAACTGCTTTAATGCTTTTAAGGTATTAAGTAAAATGGAAGTGTATGAATGGTATTCATATTTTAAATAAAGTTAAATGTTAATTGAAGACCAATCTAGATCAGGCCGATCTTCCACAAGCTGGAATGATACCAAACAGTGACAAAGTTTACCATGCAATCAATGAAGCTGGTCAAAGGATCATGAATGAGATTTCTAAAATGATTGGCTTGTCTTGGAGTTCATTTCAGCAAATGTTAATAGAAGTATTAAAAACTAAATGCTTTTGCAAAGTTCCTTTCTTGTTTGTTGAAAGAGAATTGAAAAAAAAATTGTTTGATTGTTTTTTATAATTAGAAAGAACAAGTTCAAAATGACTAAGTTTCTCTAAAGTTGTGATTAGAGACCAATGATAACGGTACAGTTACGACTTGAAAAGAAACAAGCGCCAATACAATGGAAAACATAGAAGACTCAAATAGGTTAGTTTTAATATCAAGATCATTTTGAATTGTTAGATTTAATTATAAGATCATTAAATGTTTCATTTTCATTAATAGAATTGTGCACTAGAAATTTGTTTCTTGTGAAGAAATAGTGAATTAAAAATTTTATTTGAAGTTGTTATGAAACTTTCATTATGTGAAGAAAATGAACATGCATATGGTGAATGGATTCTTCATCATGCTAACACACCTCGAACAACTGAGAAACACAATTTTGACCGTTGAACAGTTTTCCCCAGAAACAACATGGCAGCTGTCCCACAACTGCTCAAATGTGCTCTACATGACCCACCCATGTTGGGTTTCACCCAACCTCCTCTACATGATTTTTTTTTTTCTGTTCCCTTATATAAAAAAATATATGAACAGGAGACGTTTTGCTGACATCGACGGAGTAAAACAGAAAACGCCACCTGTTTAGAAAATGTTGGGACAAGTGTATTGAGTCAAGAGGAGAATTCTTTGAAGACAACTGTTGTGAATAATGAAACTTAATCAAATGTTTTTAAACATCATTCTAGTTATTTTTAATGTTTTAGTACTTCCTTGTTAGGTCAATTTTGTCTCTTAAAAGAGGTGAGCATTTTATTCGGATTTTCATTTGAGCTTGTGTTTAGATTTGTTTTATTTTCAGAATGTTTTTAAGATTGAGATTATTAATAATGTTTCAAAGTGTTGGCCTGGCTAGGATAATTTGTGCTGTAAAGTGATATAAGAGTTTCCCATCTAGAAAAATTAATGTCTAAAAGTGTCAGTAATTTTGAATTGACATTGGCAGTGAATCTTTTATCATATGTATTATTTGATCATGATACATTTCTAGAGGTACAGTAGAACCCCTCTAATCCGTCACCTTCGGGACTGGGAGCATGGTCGGAACGCAAAAAAGGTCGGATTATCCGAAAAAAGTCAATATTTATTACATATTATATAAACAGATTTTTTTTAAAGTGAAATAAGTGATATATAAACTTTTAAAAGTCTATATAATAAAGTCCATATATAAACTTTGCAACTACAGTAGAACTTCTGTTAACCGGCCTATATCGTAGTGTACTGGTTGGATGAGAGTTTCCGAAAATAAATTGTAATTGAAACACCAAAGCGGCGGCGAATCAAACGACTTTGTCGATAGAGGTATCCCATTGTCGGCGGCGTAAAAACTCCGCGGCACCAAAGCAGCGGCGAGTCAAACGACTTTGTCGATAGCGGTATCCCATTGTCGGCGGCATAAAAACACCGCGGCATTGGCACCCGTCGGTATAGCAGACATACAAAGGCAACATCGTTTGATGGGCCGCTTTTTTTCCACGAATCAATTTAGTATACATTATGGAAAATATAACATTTCTTTTCAGTTTTCTTCTTGTCTTTGACTGGTTATGATCTACGTACAGTATATACAGTAAATAAAAATGAGCGAGTTACGAAAACGGGAATACGGAAGCGTGTGTTGGTTTCGTTTCAGACGCGGTTAAATGTGTCAAAAGACTTGACAGAGGGGAATCTGTAAAAAAGCTTTGTAGTGTTTAATTTTTCACGAGAGATGACACTGCACTGATGCGGAAAAGCGATAGCGATTACAAACCGATAGCGATAACAAACCGGAAAGATTGGCGCCCGCCAGGCGTGAGACATTCCACAAGTCTGCAAGTCGGCAGAATAATATCAATTGCCAAGAGCTCGAGCACGGTCGGACTAACCGAGGTGACGGACCATCCAAGGGCGGATTAGAGGGGTTCTACTGTAGTTAAAGGAAGAGGAAATATACCTGGAAATCAAAAACCAAATCATTGAAACACTATTCTCCAAATGAGTATATAAATATTTTAAAACAGAACTCTTCTGACTTTAGTTGGTTTTTATTTGTCATGTCCAAGCCCGAAGAGGAAAATATAGATGACCTTGACATATGCCTAGACCCTCAACTATGACTTAACATACTTGACTTATCACTCTTCCACTTCTTCCTTATTCAGTCTCATACATATTTTACAGATCCGATCCTGTATCACTCACTATTCCTAACACACTTTCTTCTACTAAAAAATAATAATTTTTAACCTTTAAATTTCTAGAAACTTTATAATGGATAAGTTGAAATAGTATTGGGAAACAGGCTGTGTGATTAAATAGATGTACAGTGAGAGATAGAGCATTACACTATGATGGATAGTAATCCTAGAGTTACTAGGATTTTATATACTGATAATATAAAATATCCTTTATAATTTTTTTTCAGGGCTGAGGAAGAAACTCTTTCTGAGGATCAAATTATTAATGCCATAATTCCTGAGACTGATGATATATTAACTCTTGGTGCCGAAGGTAATATTGCCAATATTAGTTCTAAAATAACTTATAAATAATTTTTAAGTAAGTTTGTTTAAATGAGTTTATCTTAAACATCCTCTTTAGTCCATTGCCTTACCACATCTGTTAGGTACAATCAGCCTCACAGTGTCAGGCCAAAAATGGACAAAGTTATGAGTTTTCATTACAGTTCTCTCAAAAAACAAAGTATGTCTTACTACGTATTTACTGTTCACCACAGATGACGCATCAGTTGATCTGTTACTTTTTTATTTATCAATATAAACGACATAAAAATCTACCACAATCTGTTTATTGCCTGAAATTATTGACCCCAGACGCAAGGAGAAGCATAGGATGTTATTTAATTTGATTTTTAAGTAACTGGTATTATTCCAATTTCAAATATGTTAGTAAATTATTTCCAGAGTCATAAATTATGTATTCAAAATCACTGTAATATATGAGGTTTAGACCCAAAAAGATTGAAATTTTAGAATCTATTTAGGTTTTTAGGGATGGGTAGTATTGGAGACAGATATTCGTAGAATATGTTTTTCAATTCAAGACCAACATTGTAAAATTCATATTGCAAATCAGTTTTAACGAAATCGGTTGAAAAAACAAACAAAAATATTTGTTATTCCATTTTTTTTATGTATTTAATATTCCAAGATTTTGATCACAGAAGTTAAAAATTGCAATAAAATATTATTGGTAAATTTTAAATCAGCGTAACAAAAACTTATAGAAAATAATATTTATGATTAAAATGAGTTATAAAACAAAAATCTTGAATTTGTTGGCCGTCTTATGTTGGAGGGTCAGTATAAATCCTAAATAAAAGAGGTTAGTAAATTAGAAATTAGGATATTAGAAATAAGTTTGATTAAAGATCGGTTGAGTAAAAATATAGTAATGTTTCTCCGCTATCTTATTTTTTGAGGTCTGGTATACGTTATACCTAGAATCCGATAAAAAAATATATATGTTTTTGTTTTGCAAAATACATGTGAAAGTCCCACTTAAAGATTGATATTAAATTGCTAATAGGTAAATAAAACTTATGCACAGTAGAGTGATTTGGATTCATCTAGCTAAATGGCTAACAAAACGCTACACTCCCTCCCACGATAAGCCGAGAACAGCTTATTTAATAAAATTTTAAAACAAATTATCAAAAACCGCCGGTCATATCTCAAAATGACTGTTCATAGTTTTGAAAAATACGAAAATGAACCCTAATGTCGTTATCAGGAACTCGTTGTTATACAGCTACAACTTTTCACATGTATATAGAGTGTTATGTGATAGGTGGTTAAAATCAAAGTCTAGTTTTGTTTTCAAATCCCTTTTGAGGTCCCCTGAGTCCCAAAAGTTGGCTCTCAGAATATTGTCTGTTGTAAGTTCTACAGATCCAACACATGGTCCGAATTTAATCAAATTAGTTATGTGGCCGTATTTTGGTATTATCTCAGAATTTTTATTATTTTTTAAAAATTTTGTTCATAATTCAAACATAAACTGTAGCTGCCATAAGAAAAACACAAAATTATGTTTTCTCATAATCGGATCAAAGATTTTCTTTTCAATATTTTACGAATATGTAGCCTCTAAGAGATCAAACAAAACCTATTGTTTGCCTTCTCTCCAAAAATATAGTTTAGTGAGTTGTCAAAAACTCAATAATCGGTCATGGTCCACAGATTTTGTTCAGATTTTATTGGAATGTGAAGAATAATAACCCAAATTCGTGTGGTTATAATTCGTGTGCAAGTAAAAAAAGTATTACATTTCAGGAATAATTGACCAAAAACAAAATTTACCTTGGCCGCCATTATTAAAACCTCGATGTTTACCAAATACGGTTTACGGACGTGTTTATGGTATAAGCGAAGCAAGATTTTTCCCTTATTGAAATATATAACTATTTTTTCATAGCAATCATTCATAGTTCTTATTCATTTTTTTCATTGATGACTACCTAACTGTAATTATTGGTGAGGATTTGTTTTTATTGCTTCTTATTTGGTTTTACGGATGGGAGAAGACCAATAATAATTTTGTCTAATAATTTTTATACCATATTTATTATTATTATTTAATGTCAATAACAATATTTGCACCTTATTATTCTTTTACATTTGTTCATAAATTTAATAATTAGCAGTACCGTAAAATGTATGTATCATTATTTAAATATTTCTCCCTCAAAAGCTCAATTTATTTATTTAGATGCATACCTACCCTTTGTCATGTCACAAATAAAATACATCATAATTAATTCCAAGTATTAACAATTTAAAAAAATTGAACACCAAAAGCTTTAAAATGGGCCATAAAAACTATTTTTCTTTGCGTAAAATATAGTGAGACGTAGTTCAATTACTCTACAAAATTGGCTACAGTGTCGAAACTGGTCTATAAAGTGGAAGAAGAACGAAATAGTTTTAAAAAAAAAATCATAGTGTGTCAATTTTAGATATTCGGATGTATAGGTTACTTGAAGTCAACAAAGTCTAAAATGCAAAGAAGCTCCAAGCTCCAAGCTCAGAGCAGTGGTCTAGTGTAGATAGGATATGTGTAAACTAAGCAAATGTGAAGGTCAAAAGCACAGAATACGTAGTGAATTGAAAATATAAACAAATAGAACTTTCAAGATAGGATGTCAACTGATAAGAGCAGCAGAGATTTTCACGCATGCGTAGTAGTAGTTTTGCTTAATGTCTACTTCGAATTTTGCCGCCCTTGGAAATGAAAGGACTATTTGATGCAAAAACCGCTGCTCAAAGTTGCTAGTAATTCACAAATCTCCCGTGCCCTGATGTTGCGCTGGTGTCAATTCGGTTATTTAATTTCAATCCTGCAGAGTCTTCAACTCCCAAATTTTGATTAAATATTATGATATAGAGTATTTCTAGAAAGTAAATAAGATGTATTAAGTATTTAATTAGGATGTTATGATTAAAATATGTCGCTTTTAAATTTTCACTACACAACTAAGAATAATTTGTATTTGCTCATATGAGGATAAATTTTTAATGTTTTGGTGAAAATTGTTTTCAATAAATTAACGAACCAATTTGTTTACCATAACAATTTTTAAAAATACCATCGCTGAGAGTTTTATTTATACATATATTTCCACAGAAAGAGTCTTCTGATAAGGAGATGAACATTGCATAGCTCCAAACCGTCCTTTTTTCTACATTATATTACTTCTCATAAACCCCTTGTTCAGTTCACTTTGGGCGGTTCTTGTTACCCAATATCACCTAACTTAACCTCCTTCTCCTCCTTCTCCATATACAAGGATTGGTATCTCCCAAAATCCTTGCCACCAACCTTGGAATAGGGTGGATTGTCCAAGTCCAACCTTGACGTACCACCTGGGAATAAAATTTTCAATTAGATTGGCCGTTACTCATTTGATAACATTGTCTTTGGAGTATCATCAGAGTACCCTACTCCTAGATTGGTCGCTTTCACTGCCACTTTCAGAGTCTACCCACAATTTTATATCATATATCCCTTCTCTAGTCTTTGAAGAACTATCTTCTTACCGTACAAGACAGCACGGGGCAGTGAACTTTTGGTGTACTCGCCATGTCACAACATCATTGTTGGGTTATTGTGGGATAATATTGAGTACAACCCCATCACAGGCCACCCCCCCCTCTTCATCCTGGTAATGCTGCAGCCTTGGTCCAGAACTGCTTATTTGGCCAAGCCTTATTCGCGCCTGCCTATCGTATCTGACAGAACGTTCATTACCCGCCACCTGCAACCTGCGCTAGTGACTTATAGGGTAGTGACTAGTGATCTGCTTGGTATGGGAGAGATTCTATGCTCAATCTCCATGGGGGCTCATAAAATGATGGTGTTGCCCAAGCATTGTGAGCAATGAAAAACTATGAATGGTATCAAATTACTTATCCATCTGAAAAGCCATCTAGTAGCCATAGTCTAATTAGTCAGATTAGTTTAATGGAGTATAAATTATATATGATAAACAATAAAATCTTATAAAAACCCATTTCAAATGATAGTCTACCATAATGAAGTTACTGTAGCTGCCAAACAGTTGATTACATATTTCTTTTGGTGCCCAGAGCATTTTATATTCTTCAAAATTATATTTTGTACTCTTTTAAATTGTGTAAGTTCAAAATTAAAGTTTAGGAATTCAATAAAGACTCATAAAATTTGTTATTGTATGTACTTAATATCTATCTAGGACTAACAAAATTTTGGGTCTACATTAGTATTTAACTGTTAGACAACAAATCTTTTACAATATGTAAATTAAAATGTCATGGTTTAAAAATAGCGTGAGTTTGATTTTTACACTTATATTTAGAGACTATATGTTTTCTCTGATTAAGGTAGGAAATTGTTTCACGGATGCTTTAGACATATAATTAATTAATGAATACCTGAGGCTACATTCTAGACTTTGAAGGCAATGTGTTTGTTTGTTACCTTCATTTCAAAATTCTAAGAAACCACTGGATTAATTAATAATTTATAGATTTATTTTGGTAATAAATTAGTACTGGTCATTACTTATTGTTAAAAGGTTCCTAAGAAATAAATGTATGAAAATATTAGTTTTTGTCAAAGCATCTCATAATGTAGCCATTATCGGAGTTAATATAATGAGTATTATAAAATACAACTAGAAAATAATTGGTCAAAATATATATTAGCTCATATCAATAATAATCAATGTATTAACCTTACCTAAATCTATAATATTACATTTATCATCTTATCTACAGATTTTATTCGGAGATATTCAAAATGTTTGACATCTAACATAATTGTATTATGATCGTGTACTCACTTTAAACTAATTAAATTATTATTGATTACATGTAATGTTTAAAATCTCTTAGTTGTGATTAATTAATTATGGATTATTTGACATATGTCCAAAATGTGCATTGATATAAGTATTATTATTATTTATGGTTTAGTTTTAGAAATAACATTTTCATACACATATTTTGTTTATGCTCAAAGGAAAATTTCTGAAAGGTATTTAAGAAGGATGTAAAGTAAAACTAAGTTAATACCTTTTTCCCTCATACATAGCACATACTATATTTTTTTGCATTAAAATATATAGGCTACTAGGTATGATTTTAAATTTCCCAGAATTTAACTATAAAAGATTTTATGTTGGTATTGAAGTATTGTAAGATTCTATTTATTTTTTTCACTTTATATCAGCGGTCGGTTCTTTGAGAGTTTTGGCTAATTTCCTTTTTTTGTGAAATAGCTATTGAGAAATATGTACAGAGAGTCAATACCATGAAGTGTATGCTGATCATGACCACCAGTGGTTCATTCCACATCAAATCAACCAATATAAAAATAATTTTAGATTCAAGGTTTTTTTAAAATGAGTGAAACTTTGTATTTATGTTCTTCTATGCATAAATATAGTAAAAAATACAAAGTTTCAAATTTTTCTCTCTTTGTGTTTTTGAGTTATGCATGTTTAAAAACACAAAAATAAGTGTTTTTTTGTGTTGTTTTTAAATCTTTTAAGTTTGTAACCCCAAAACTATTAGTCCTACAGAGTTAAAACTTGCACAAAAAACTAGTTATATAAAACTAACGGACAATCCTATCAGCCAATCAAGTATAGAAGTAAGGCCATTATGGCTCCCATTATTAAAAAAAAGAACTAAAATTTGATTATAATATCCCTATAACTAATAAACAAGCTGAAATTTTACCAATTTTAATGTAATAGCAGATATTTCTTGTTGAAACTCCATATTCAAGGATAAAATAAAGCACTAAAGCTTAAAGTTTCAAAATGTTTTAATAATATAAATGAGCTACAATATTGTATTAAATTCGTCACCCCTTCTAAAACCCATCCTTAACATAGTTCATTAACCTTTATCTACCCGCTAGGTCATTTCCCCTACCTTTCCCGATTTCTCTATTATATTTCAGTTTCCTGTTACTTGTTTATGTTTAAATTGTTGTCTATACCTGTTAATTATCAGTTGCCCGATGATGCCGCAAGGCAAAACTATTGTAGTTCATTTATATTATTAAAACATTTTGAAACTTTAAACTTTATTGCTTTATTTTATCCTTGAAATTTTACCTGTTAAATCGCCACAAGGAGTTGTAACCCGTTCTCGTGCTAGGAAGCTCAATACAACTAACAATAGGCCACTCCCCTAATAGTTTGTCACGCCTTCTGGACCACGTCACTTGTTGCTGTATCTTTGACACAACAACACGTATTTGCCGTTAGTTGTGTGTTACCGTGATTGTGTTTTTTGACTTCTCAGTTTCAGCTCTGAGATTAGATATTAAGGTTGGTGGTATTCTTATTTTAATTTTACTTCTCACATAGGCTTAGTTTCTAGTTTCATGTTTCTTTAGTTTTTAGTCACTTGATAACGGGAATTGATTCTTATTCCCGAAACGTCGTGTTTTGAATTTTGAACACACAAATGATGGCAAATGTCTGAAAAAATGTATAATAATAAAATAAATAATGTGGTGAAAAATATAGGGACATTGTGTTTGTGACATTCTGCATAATTTTTACATGTTGTACATTCTATTTCTGGGAAATTTAAGACATTACCTCGTAGTCCGCTGAAAAACCGCAAGTTAACAGTAGATATTAGTAACTGAGAGTGAGAGGCACGATTAGCTTTTGATAGACTGCAAGATAATTAGAAGGAAATTGAATATAAACACTTTTATCAATATTTAGTAGTTTTTGAAAGAACTGATTGAACTAAAAGGTTTTTATTTTTTATTTTCCCCATTTGGTCATATTTGGTATATATATAATTTATTTAATTTGTTCTCTTATCTCTTAACCACAAGCTTGGTTTTTCTTCCCCTTCTTTCTTACATTATTATAATTTGAAGTATTCACAACTTTCAATCACAGAACATTTATTGCATGATATTAGTGTACAAATTTTTGTAAACACTTTGCCAACTCATTTTAACTTCAAGCTTTGTAACACATGACAAAATATTGTTCTTTAAAGCTTTCATTCACACATCTAATTATTGTACTTTCTTTAACATTTCTTCCCATAGTTCATAGTTTAGCAAACAGATGGCTCTTGAATCTATATTCTATAAGTTGTTGTTTTCTATTATTGTTTGATTCACCCCCTTCAGTTTAGATCTAGAAGGTGATTATTTTAATAAAAATAGCCCTAATGAGAGAAATTTGTGATAGTTTAAAACTTAGTTGTCTAGCTATATTGGCATACTATGAAGTAACTCATATATTATACTGTATAAATCCAATACATTCCCATAACTGTAAGGCTGTGCTTCATCCATACATCAGGAATCATAAGACATAAATATCATAAATTGTTAGCCTTCTAGGTATATTTCTTAATATTTTAGTGGTTTAGCACATTCTATGGCTTAGAACATAGGTTTGACCCTACTCAGCGACGTAGCTTTAGGTTAGGTTTTTTTCTGTATAACTTGTGATTCTTTCCAACCTAGAGATACAGTAGAATAAGTGGTTGTTAGCTGGGGTGAAATTTAATGGAGTTTGTTGGAACCAAGGTGCCCTGAAAACACAAATTTTATTTTTTATTTATTAAGTAAAAAGTTTATATATCCTCTGTAATATAATAATTTTTTTCTAATAAATAATTCATTGTAAAAGAAATATGATAGTAATGCTTACTTACTTCTTACTTTTTGTTGCGGGTATCTAGTATTAAGTACCAATGGCCCAATGTCTATATATAGCACGCTAAAGCCATTGCTCAGTAACATTAATCCTTAAAATTCACCAGCCCACCATCCTCTCTAATCTTGATCTGGCTAGTAATTCTCTGGCTGGGTTCTGCTAAGAACACCTGACCAAAATGTGGTCCAAGGTTTTGTCTTTCATCCGCCACCACTCACATGTTGGGAGATTTCTTCAGGTTGAATTGATGCAAATAGTACCAGGTGATATTGTAGCCGATTCTCACTCTTGCTGTAAAAGAAAGCTGTGGATCTTGTAACATTACGATATAAGGAAGAGTGATCGTGGTCCTTTTGAAGTTGGAAAGTTCTCTCCCCTTTGTTCCTGTGAGCCAGTGCTCTGACCACTTTTATCTTATCCGATAGCAGTTTGGATAAAATAATTTACATTTTATATGAATAGGCGACATATCCTTACCTTGGAAAGTGGTCCTTGGTATTACCTAGTAGTAGAGAAATAGGAAAATAAACAAAAAGCACTGATTTTGTAAACACTGTTCACTTCCTCAATCAGTATAGAGTATAAAAAGAAGACTAATTGTTGTAATCTAGGATGGATCTGTGTTGGGTGTTGAACCATAGACAATTTTTTTCTTCTTCCTAACCTGTTGGGAGAGGAAAATACATCTTCCCTCCAAGAACTTCAATAGCTCCTCTAGTAAAATAGAATGTAAAATTAAAGGTAAAACACATGTACAACAAAAAATGCTATCTACTAACTACAGTGCAGGTTTTGCCCAGCTCCAATATATTCCCCTAATCACAGACAACTAAAGCACCAGGATGAATGGCCACAGACATGATGTAAAAATCATGGATAACTGCACAACATGCAGCAATCCATAACGATGTCACTTATGATGACTGCTTCAGACAAAAATTATAAAAACACTCCTTCCATAATATATCTCCTCACAACTAAGAAGATGAGAACTGTCTCATCAATGGATCACAAAATTTAGAAAACTCCCTAACCTTAATCTTAGATTAATCATCCTTTATCTTTTTTCCTGCCCCAACAGGCTAGGAAGAAAAAATATTCATCTGTGGTTCAACACTTAACACAGATCCATCCTAAATTACAACATCTTATTTTTATACTCTCTACTGATTGAGAAAGTGAACATTGTTTACGAAATATTTCTAAACTTTGTGTGTGTGTGTGTTTTCCCCCCTATTTGTGTACTACTAGGTTTTGCCAAAGACCACTTTCCAAGGTAAGCCTGTGTCTCCTATCCATACAAATCTAAACTAATAGGCCCTATTAAACTCTAACCTAAAACTATAATTTAAAAAATGTTAGGAGCTTGGATGCAATTCAAGAGTACTGATAAAGCTATATAGTTCACCAGAAAATAAAAAAGCAGAAGCATAATCACGGAACTACCAATTTTTATTAAAATAGGAAAATTTAAAAGAAAAATTTAATATCTTTGTTTTCCTCGTCTATTTCTCATCAGGGAAAAGTAGGTACGAACCACAAGTTTCTATGAACTTTTTTATATTTTTTTAGTGGTTAAAAAACAAAATTCAATCTTGCTTTTTAATGCTTAACTAGATAATACATTTTTTTTTCTTTTTTCAAATTTTTAAATCAATTCTACGAACTTTGAAACACAGCTACATAAGATGTTAACATTTTATTAAGCAAAAGCCATATATAAAAAGCATTAGTTATTTTAAATATAAAATATCTTCTTTTCAAAGACAAAACAAAATAATATTATTATTTACTAAAGCAAGTAGTAATCTCCACTATGACCTAAAATGAACCAATTGTGGAATAAATATCTGTTCCCAGATCCTCTTCATGAAACTGATGAGGATATTAGAAATAACCTTCAAAGTATACTAGATCTCTTTGAACAAACACCCTCACATTCGCATAGATTTGTGCCAGTTCCATTCAAAAGGTGCAGAACTAACAAACATCTCTGTCTACTAGCTTAATTATTTTAAGGTGATATCTCTCTGAGCATTACCCAGTTAGTGAATCCACCATCTGTTGTAAGTTTGACCTACCCAGTGAGAGATACTTCATTCCTTTAACTCGAAAATTTCCAAACTTAGAGCTGATGTGAAATCCCATCTCTTTGATTTCTCTTTTGACATTTAGTCACCAAATAAAGTCAGTTCAGATATCACCCCTTGTTGAACTCTTCTAATGATCTTTCAGATATATAAACTAAGTCTCTCATTTTGGACTTCAATAAATTCAAAGATGTTTTCATTAGAGTTCTTCTCACAGTTAAGGAAAAGGGAACTACAGATGTCCTAAAGATGTCTTTTTCTCTCATAACTTGGTTCCCAGGATTTCAGTGAATTACCCACAGAACAAACTCCATTACAGAAGTGTTCTTATAAACATAGTTGAGGATACAGAACCATGAAGAGACAAATTAATATTGTACCCGGCAAACCCAAATAGACCTAATGGTTGTGTCCTCAAATATGAATCTTTGCTACTGTTGGATTTATAATAAAATAATTCTCCTGATCAGCACAGAAGTAAAACAATATGTGTAGGAATGAGTTAAGTTGAAAAGGCAATAAGTCACCATCCTCAGTTAAGTGTCAGTAATGTTTTTATGCATGCAACAAGTGAGGATGATGACTTGGTTATTGAAATATAATCTTTCATTTATATTGCACAAATAAAGTGATTTTTGTGGAAATGAAATCATTTCATTATTTGTGTAATGAAGTTTCCACAAGTGCAGCAGCTCAATACATTTGACTAATCTAGTGTCAAAGTTAATTTGAGTAAGAAGCTCTCCCCCCCCCCCCCTAAAATTAATACTTTATATGTTCATTGGCAAACTTTATTAATTTGAGTATACAACTGGAATGTGTTAGTAAGCATGAACTCCTTTTAGGTTAGAAGTCTGTATATATTTTTACAAAGAAATAACAACCTCTGGAAACCTTTAGAAATTAACAATTTTCACTATTTCTGAAAGTATTACTATTGAAAGGTGAATTCAGTAAGAGTCGCTTTACCAAGTGATTTAATTAATTTATTTTATTATTTTAGTAATATGCTAAATTCCCTAATAATAATTCATTGTGTTAACAATTAATTGCTGTAAGATATTTAAATTAATGCATAACATAAAAATATAATTCCTTTTTTTTTTTTTTTTTTTTTTAAGATATTTACAGCTCTACATTTTGTAATTATAGATTAAGTAATATCGTCCTAACCTGAACCACTACTCTATATATTGATGAATCAAACTATTAAGAAGTGGCATAACTTAAAAAAATACTTTCAGTAAATTGTTAATTGAAACCTCTGCATAAATTTTATAATTAATTATAGAATTCATTGATACTTAAAAATTTATATTTTTTTCATTAAGGGATACCTGTAACCCAAGTTTTTAAAATATGTAAGAAAAATTACTTCTAAATTGTAACTTGTACTTTTATACAAAAGACCTTAGGTATGATGTGTGCATCATTGTCTAAATTCTGATACAGAATTTGTCGTGCCATATACACTTAGTAACGTTACAACCCACAACACTTTATTATTTTCATTGTACTGTACATCATTCTACAGTATTAAAATGTATCAATGATATATATATATATATATATAATTTTATTACTTAAAACTGGTTTACGAATATAAGTTAAGTTAGTTTTTTTTGTTTTTTAACCTTTATTCTGTATATTATTATGTTATTTTCTGAGAAAACGATAAAAGTTTGAACTAACAAATACAGTGTTGCTGTAATAATTCATAAATGTTACTGAAGTTAAAATTAATAGTGAAGCTATTTTAAAAATTAAAAAAAAATTTATCTTTAGGAAGAGTTCTTACGTTATTTGTTGAATGGTAAAATTGAATTTAATTGCAGTTAATTGATTTATTATTGGGCCCCAGACCTAGTGGTCATTATTTACCTAAAAAAAATGAATTTATTGAATTTAATATCTCTGGGGTCAAAAGTTCTTTCAAAAGTGTACTTACAATGAAATCTGGTATTGTAATGAGAATACTTTGACTGAAATATTAACATAAAATTTATTAAACATAAAGAATGGTATACAAGAACATATTATTTAAACATTTTAAGAAATCAAATAAGAATATCATCTTAGTTTATATACTTTCTTTGTTTTTTCTCTGAAGGAGATTGTTTCATTTATCCCATGAATTTAACTCTTTACTTTAAATGTTGCAACAAGAATTTACGTTTAAATTTAAATTATTTTGTAAATCTATGAAGGAGATTTACTTTTAAAATTGAAAGTTTTAAAATTTATAAATTTACTTTTCTTTAAATATTTTTTAAGAAGATCACAAAAAATCCAATATGTACAGAACATATGTATCAAAATATAATACAATTCATTAGTCTAAAGTTAACATAGGGTGCCTATACCACAACACCAATTTTTATAAAAAGATTGTCCAAAGGTAGTATTTCAGACGTCCCGTATCTAGTAGTTCACAGCGATCGTTGCTTTCAGGAAGATTCATGTTACATGTGTTTTCGTACAGCACTCAAAAAATGTTTGTCATTTATGTAATAATACATGACGAGTTTATTGTCTTTTACTGAGAAATTTTCTCTACAGAATTCTCACTACACGGAAATTGATCTTTCAAAAGTTCATCGTTCATTTTCAAGAATCACGTGCACGGTATTACATCACTTTGTTCAAAATTACGTTTCTCGGTCCTTTTTATATAAAAGTTTATTTACGAGTAACTATCACTCAATACTAATTGTCTGTGATGACAAACATTTAAATTGAAACAGTCTTATAAACGTCTAATCACTCACTCTCTTAAAAACACATCTTATTACCTTTAACGCTGGACTCTTACTGACCGTTGCCATGAGGCAAAAATCCTACATTCAGCAGCCTTCCTTCCGGCGCTGTTCGCCAATTTCACACACTCCCCACAAGACACAAACAATTTACATATATTATTTATTAAAACAAATTATATTAAAATTGACATGATTACTTATTTTGTTTTCTTGAAAATCTATTTTTTCTTCTATTAATGAAGTTACTAAATAAATTATGATTTGAACAGCCTGTTTCCGTATACTAACCCGCGGATTTTAAACCTATTATAGATTTTAACTTTTTTACATTATCACATTGCTTATGTTACAAGTTATTCATTTAAAATTAAGATTGTTTAAAAGTGATTGTATTAGGTACTTTCTAATAAATAGAAGATTAATAACAGAATAAACTATTGTTCGACTATTTAATTTCTTTTCAATTTTAAAGATTTAAAAATTTATTAAAACTATTGTTTTTATTTTTCATATATAAGATCACGATAGTGAAACAAAATGAAATCAGGGAAAGTGTTAAGAACTCAGTTATCTTTTTATTATTTAAATTTGTATCTGCATATTACATACTTTTGTCTTTAAATTAAAAAATATCTCTTTTCAGAAAATATAGCCCTTTTTTACACTCTAACCTGCAACTACATATTATGATTATCCTTAAATTTAAAAAAATATTTGCTAGGGATTTACCTACTTTACTTGGGTATTTTCAATAACCTCATCACTTGGTTATTTTTCCTGGATTCACTTCTGTTAGTATAAACATTTTAATAATAATTTAAAATTTTAATAGTGTTAGTAATTCTGGTTTTAAATTTCTTTAATAATGATGGATTGTTCATATTATCAATATGGTATAATCGGACATTTGCTATCATTTGTGTTTATACAAACTAATACCTGACATTTTGAGAATATAAATCAACTCTCATTAATAAGTGTGAAACTTAAAGGATAAAAGAGAAAAAAAAAACAGTTGCTTGCTGTCCTCTTGTGTAGTGAAGACCTGTGTATTGTGGTTTTATCTGATCACGTTTGTATTTAGCTTTAATTGCTCAGGCCTACTTTTAGGCTTGAGTTCTTTTCTTAGGTTATATATTTAGTTTTAGTTTTCAACATGGTCTTAGGCTATGTTGGTGTTTTTTTTCTTTTATGCTCTACATTTCACTTTTGACAATGTATGGTAATTTATACTCTCGAAACAGTGTGTATTAATTTTTATATACACAATTAAATGATGGTAAATATCTGATTATACCATATTAATATAGTTAGTTATATTTAAAATTTTAATAATGTTAATAATATTTAAAATTTTACAAATATGTTTCAGCAAGTTTAATGTGTGGGGCCAATCCACCAGCTGTTCAAGTTACTAGGTAAGCATTCTGACCAACTCTTTTGAAATGTGTTTAAATTATTATAGTTTAATTTAAATAAGCATGTAAATTGCAACATGAGAAGAAATTAATGTATAAACTATGAATCATTGTAAACTCACTTCAGCAATCAATACAATAATTACTATAGGAATTGATTACACTCTTAAGCTGGTTTTAGTTGTTTGGTATGTGAGAGGTTCCAGATTCCAACCTTACACTCAAAAAGTTACAGTGTTGGCTTAGCATTGGGTGACATGTTCTCGTTACGAAGGCTAGAATTATAACGATGTGAATTTAATGTGTTGCAACCTCACATTACTCAACTAAAAAACTGTCTATGGCTATTGTGCTATAGGATTATTGTTAATAAATTAACCGTATTTGAAAATCACCTGTTATTCAAACACACCTATAATCTATAAATAAATATTGAGCTTGACTTGTGAGATAATATTAAATAGAATAAAATTCGAATAAAAATTATGTTTACTTAATCAAACACATTTCAACGACAAAGTTGCCATCCTTAGTACCAAACTTATGCCAAACTGAGTTATAGTTTAGTTATTGTAGCTCATTTATCACTGATCATGGCGACTTTGTCATTGAAACACGTTTGATTAAGTAAACGTAGTTTTTATAAGATCTTGTATTCGAGTTTTATTCTACTCCTATAATTATTATAAATAGTTTTGGAAACATTTAATGAATTCACAAATATAATATGTTAGTTATGAAATGGTGCTACATTTTAAACAACATGAACAACATTTTCAGTTTAGTAAACTATGTGTTATTTGGTTATTGTTAAATCTTTATATTGTTTCTGTACATCGTGAGAAAAGAAATGAGTAAACACACTCAGATAAACTTTACCATTTTGTTACCATATTTAAACAAACGTAATGCAATATTTTATTTACTTGTTGGACAGTTTTCAAAATATATTAGGCCTACAGTTTATAATTATTTCTCGATAGAAATTGAGATTACATTCTAAAATTTCTTCATTTTTTAATTTAATAAAAATAAAAACATTTTTTAAATATTTATTTCCAAACATGTTACTTTTTAAATTTAAAATTGAAAATACAATAAAATATCTGAAATGTTGTGGAATAACACTCTCATTGTTTAGATAAATTGGGTTTGTTTGACAATAGATGTTCCAAAACAACACACTTCTTCTGATGTATTAAATACATTAAAAAAAATTCTGAATGTAAGTTTAGTAATCTAGAACTTAAAATTTCCTGTTTTTGATTCAGCTGCCGTGAACCATCGGAGACTGGAAGTATATGCTCTAGTGTGGAGTCATTGCTAGAAGCTCGGAAACCTGATCCGGAAGAAATATTGCTAGGCTTAGGATTTGGAGGTCCTACCTATGCTGCAGACACGGGAAGAGTGCCACAACGCTTCCTACAACCTTCGAAGTTAAAAGGTGTAACTATTGATGATTTCTTAAAACAACAGCAAGAGATGGTTCAGACATTTGAGTCCGGTTTTTGTGGGTATAGGGGATTAACAGGTAAGAAATTTGGCGGTGCTCTTAAATATTTACTAAGAAATCTGAAATATTCATATTAATTTTAAAAATTATTTCCATATTCAAGGAAAAGTGTCGTAAAATTACTTTAACCTCTCAAGATAATATTTGTTTAGGTTCTTACACTTGAATCATTTCTCCCATTGACAGACAGTTTTTTTTTAAACTATAATGTGTTGCCTTGGACTGTTTAGTATATCATACAATTAATTACCTTAGAGGTACGGACTGAAGACAACTTCTAAGGTAATTAATTGTATGGGGCAGTTTTTGTTAGATTGATGTAGATTTTCCTAGCTTATGTTATTTTGAGTAATATTTTTGAAGTATACATTACTAAATTGTTAGCAAATCTCTTTAAGATCTATAATATTTGTCTATAAGCACATTAAAACTCTTTTATCTATTTCCGTTTTGAAACAATTGGTAAGAAAATAGTTCCCTAATCAGTCAGTTACTTTAGATAGACTTCAAAATCTGTTTTGAGTTCTGTATAATTTTATTGTGGACTACTATCAGGTTATTTCTTTTCTCACTTTAATATGTAGAGATGAAGTATTGTATTAGTGAAAAACTTGTTGTAAATCCATTATGGGCTATTTATATTTACAAATTGTCATATTACAGTTATTAAATTTAAAGAACTTGTTTAAAGTTGATACCTAGTAATTTTTAGGCCCCTAATTATGCAGGTAAAATATAATTCCTGAACATTTAGGTATTTAGATTGACATTTACAATAACAAAGTGCTGGGAACCATGTTTCATATATGTACGGGAGTAGCAGTGAATGCATAGCGCCGGAACACGTATATATACGTTAACAGCATTTAAGGGGTTTAAAATTGGCTGTGTACTGATTTTGGTAATTAATAACTCAAATAAAAGTACCAAACCTTGAGTAAAATGAAATTACGGTTCCAATATTTTGTTTAAACATTATGAGCTTCCACTGAATGTGATACCATTATTTTCCGACTCGACACCAGTAGCTGAAGCATGTCCCATATGAAACTAAACACCATTATATCAAGCATAATAAGTATGAAAAATTGTGTGCTGCTACTCGTATTCATTTTATTTTGCGCATTTAAGGTTGTGCAAGAGGTCTACCTGGGAAGTCCTTTTATAAACTATTAAATACTTAAAGTCATTTTATGAGTGTTTCCAAATAAGACCTAGAAACATTTCATCATTTATCGGATCCTTGGCTAGATCAATTTACAAAATGTTTTGGTCACTTAAAAATACTTACTCCTAGTGTCAAGTGTCAGATTCTAGTTCTGAATAGATTGAAGTGGTGTTTTCCTATTGGACACTTCATGGGGATTTCACTATAGAGCATGTTCAACTACTGTGTTAATAGGTATGCACTTTGTTCTGCAAGCTATATCCTTCTATATTCATGGAGTTTTGTTTTTCCAATGTGTGAAATTTTAAAATTATATAAAGATTTCATTATGATATGTTATTCTCATGTAACTTGTTACAGGCTAAAAATAAAGCTTGCTAAGATTTATATTATGGTAGGCATGGTACTTTGTTATAGGGGGATCTAGCTCTCATTCTCTCGTCTTGTCTTCTAGATCTCGCCGCACGTAAGTCTGTGTTGCAAAAAATATGGCTTACTTTCACTTCTTTTTTCGATTGTTTTCGTTTAAAATTTGATTTATTTTCATACCTGAATGTAGTTGTGTGGTGAGTTTTTATTTGTGAGAATGTTTTATTTTGTGCTTGGTAATTTTTAAACTAATTGTGTATACAAATATGAAACATTTCAAGTACCAAAGATGAAGCCATTTCGTGTTATTGTAAATCCAGGTTGTATTATTTTCTAAATGAACATAAGTAATTTTCATTTTCAACAAAATATACTTTGGTTCCCAAGTTTAAAAAGAAAGGAAGACAAAAATCGGCTCACATAAAAATGAGTTTATGATTCTGTAACTTAAATCTAGGAAATTGTATGGATATAATAATTTTATATATTGTATTGCATAATATAAATTCTACAAATATTGGTCTCAGCTTAATAGTTGTGTTTATGTATCCGGCTATTTTGTGGTGATACATCTTTACTTTTCATTTTGAAACTTAAAATTTGGAAATATTATTACTTGAAAGAACAGGTGATTTAACGTTTGTTTTTCATTTTGTAGTGCATGATGTGTATAATTTATTTTAACTGTTTTACCTTTCTTATTATTATTGCCAATTTTAATAACTGTTCATAGAATTTTTGTGTACAATGCATGTAAATGTAATTATTTGACTAGTGTTTATTTGTTGTCAGTTCATAGCATATTTTTTGATATATTTCCATTGATGTCTTGTATACCAATATATGCTCGTGGTATACTTCTATACTATGAGGGTACATCTAATTTTAAGATTCTATAAGGTTGACTTGTCTTGTCAAATCTTAGTTTGAATCTAAAAATAAATGGTAGACATATATTATATTCTGAATAGTTTAATTTGACCTGCAACAGAAGAGTTTGTAGTAAACATTGTTTAAATAGTTGTACATTTTTCTGAGAGATAGAAGTACCAATTAAGGTGGTGGTTTATACCAGATCTTTTCGTAGATAAAGCTGACTGTAATTTTGTTTTTGAAACTACTAGTTTTGAGTGGTCAAAATATTCTACCCAGCTGACTGACATGGTGTTTTGTTAATATTTATATTCATCGGTGCTCGTTGTGAGATATTGGTGAAATACCAAGATAGACAAATTTATTGATGATGATGGGTATTTAGTTAATAACATTGATAGTGATAATGATTTATTCATTATGTAACTTTTTTACTATTAGTGAATGAATTTACTTTTATTTATTTGTAATTATTGAATTTATTGGGCACCATTCTGTGAAAGAGCACAGACAGTTAATTACTTTTTTCAGGATTGTGGATTCTTAGGACTTGCAATCACGAACAAACTACAAATTTGATTAAATCTCAATACTTAATCTTCATATGAATATTTATACCTGAAAAGAACATACATATATATATATATATATATATATATATGTGTGTGTGTGTGTGTGTGTGTGTGTGTGTGTGTGTGTGTGTGTGTATTCAAATATAAAATCAATGGTTTATCCTTACAGAAGTACACCGATTACAACTAACATAAATATAATTACAACAATTTTCAGTGAATCAAATACAAAATACATGATAATCAAACAAATAGTAGGGTTCACAGTATATGACTGTCTATTTTGAAACACTAGGGGACTTGTGTAATGTTCAACAGTTAGTTTTTCTTTGAAATATTTTAATGGCTCAATTTTTCTAATCACTTTACAAAAGCCACAACAGGTTGTAATTTAAGCAAATTACAAAAAGTTTGTTAATCTTTTTTGAAACATTAAATTTATTTAAGGTAGAATGTTTCTTCAGAAATATACTTACGCGCCTTACACCAAGGATGCTGATCACTGACTTTAGGTATAGTACAACTCGAAACTGTTGTAAAATTGAAAACGCTCATTTCAAGCGTAGCTCCTGCAGATTTTCGTACCGTTCTGGTAATGAGAAGTTCTTGTGTTGGCGAGAGAGTCGCTAACCGGACTACCCTCGCCGAATGTAGATGAGCGAATGCTGCTCCCAAGAAGTACTCTGTTCTAGCTTGGTTTTGAAATATTGCTATTGGTAGAATTGATGGACCAATTAGGGCTAACCTGACTATTATATACACTGCACTGAATTTAATACACATATTTTGGGATTTACTAGTCTTCTTAATTCTAATATTTTATATAAATAAACGAAGTTTACAGTTATGTCTTAACTTCCGTAAATATTCAATTATTTAATCAATTAATAGTATTAATGATAAACGAAAGGAGATTATAAATTATATTTTTCAATAATAAAGAACGCGCAATAATCGGGTAGACAGATTTTGTTAGATCAGCACAAAGTTCACCAACGAGAGGGGGGGGGGGAGAAGATGCAGTTGAAGTGGCTTGAGTAGTCAGTCCATGCCAGAAGCTACAAAATTTCTGCAATGCCGTAATTTTGAATTTAAAAACTATTCATGTCTTTTCAGGGAGGGGAATATATTAATAGAACGTAGTAATAAGGCTATGTAACAACTTATTATAATAAAATTAATAATAATTTCGGAAACTTGCATGTAATTTAATTTGTCGTCCTGAGACCTTGACCTTGTCTCTATCCTGACAAGATTTCGGCAAACATGGATGCAGTCTCCAGCCAGCCAAGGACTTATGTTTTTTTAACAGGGGTTTTCAGCTGTCAAAAAGCGGGCGGCAGCCACATATATAATCATTTATTCACGGTTCTGCAACATTAACCAAATTTGGAACATTGTCTGTCTGTACATACATGATCTCAATATATGAACGCAATACGAGATATGATGCAAGTCTCTTACGTCATATATCGCTAGCCCACTCATTGAATCAAGTACTAACCTAAAAATGTAAAATGTTACAGATAACAATGATCATTTTTCTAGTGAGTCTAATTAAGAAAATGATTCATATGACAAATCATTACATGATACAAATTTACAGATCCGGCGATGGCCTATATGAAATGTGTCTTTTGTTACTGAAATTGTTGTTTCATGATCAATACTTGTATTTATTTATTTTTATTAAATTAGCAAAGAGATGGAATTATGCTTTGTCAGTCATAAAATATTACATCAGATATAATTTGATATCTATTTCATTGAGAACTCAGTTACAGTAATTAAAACTTTTCGGTTTGTCTGTTTCTTTCAGTTGTTGGTCCCTTACTACATTTTACATTTGCCACGGATTCTGTAACATGCCATTTTTTAACGAAATCTTAAATGCTATTCTTTACTGCCATACTTGCATTAGAAAATGTAAGGATCCTAAACCAACAAAAACTTTGATTATTACATTCTTTTTCTACAGAAATTAAGAATTTTGAATTAACACAACTATGACACTAAACATGCTCTAATCTATAATGAAACAATAACAATGTTCAGTGACAACATTAGGAAAGAATCGTAACATTATCAACCAATAGTATCACTGAAGTTGTGAACGCTGTACAATCGTGAATGTTAATCTGGGACTATTTAAAAGTTATTCATTATTGATACCCCTAGACTTCTGTCAAAAAAAAATCCTAGACACAACTAAAGTACATTAATAATAATTAATAGTATGTAATTGGTGATTATATTTTAGTAATATATTTATAATATTATTCTATTATTCTATTATTTTTTTAATTATTTTATTTTATTATTTTATAATAATATAAATTATTTATTAATTATATTTTAATAATTAATTAACCTAATTAGGCAAACAAGCATTGGTTTTCCTTTTGATACTAAATCTCTTTTTTCAATGAAAATGAATAAGCACACAGTCTGTTGGACTGTACTGAGTACAACTATATTGTACTTGCCACTCTGTACTATACTGAAAGTAATGAGAATTGAGACAACAGTAATTTTGCTCCTGATTTTTCCTATTATACTAGTAATGTTTACTGAAAGACCAATTGTTTATAATACAAAGTATTATACCTTAAAATCCATAATACTTTATTATAATAATTCCTTATTATTTAAATACTGTCAATATAATGGAAGAAGGCTTTCTTGGTTAAACATCCTATTAATAAACATAAACATATTGTTGTTTGTTTTTTTTAAATGTTATTTTAGTTTTAATAATAATTTCCTCGATGGTATAGGTCCATCGCATACGATGCCTTCAGTGATCGTGGCCAAGATAATGGAGAAATTACGAGAGCACGAGAGAGAGAACTTGTCTATCGGCTCGCCCCCACGCGCTTCCGATCCCAAAAACACCACCAGCCCTAACAAGAACAAGTTTTCAAGAGTAGCTCGCAATGTTCTTACAAAGATCAGGTTAGTTGAAATAACAATAATGCTAACTTAATTTATCTAATACTATAGTGATAGATATACACATTTAATATGAATATAATATTTTCTTTACAGTAATATTGTAGATTAAGGGGAAAAAAATTTAATATCAAAATTATACATACAGGATGTCTACAGACAGAAGTCCTAGAAATTTCAGTCCGAGGTCACCAAATTTTTATTTCAATGTTTATATACATTTTACATTTTGAGAAATATTATGAAAACAAAATAAGGCTTATAGTAATCATCTTTCGTAATCTTGTCATCTTTCTTGAGCGAAGCTAATAACCTTATACATTATTATAAATTCATAAGCACATGAAGCGATCAGCTGAATCAAATTAACTTCCAAATTAATCATGGTGAAATATTAGAAGAAGAACATGTTGAAATTGTATTAACTTATAATATTATTGTTTACTCAGAAATCAATACAATACAGTGAAACCTCGATTTTACAATTTTGTTCTATGGTCTCGTTGAAATGCCTATGTTGTAAATGTTATTAACTCCCACAATTAGTGACATTTAATTTACACTTTTACCGTATTTTACAACAATTACATAACGAAAATCTAATTCATAAGCATTAACTTTTATGTAAAGTTAACCTAATTGCATTGTGTTAGGGTTAATAACAATTTTTGAATGTTTTACAGTTTTTCAGTTACTCTATTTAGAAATATGTGTTTCATTCACACTGCCAAATGTTTAAAAAAGATAAAATTTGATACTACAAGCTCAAAATAAGTACATAATAGTTTAGTTTGTCTATTGTTTATTAGAATGAAACATAGTTATTACAGGATGAAAACAATAATTTTGCTCGGTTAAAAACAACTACTACTTCTGTTCAACACCTTGTAAAGATTCAGGAGTAAGAAAAAGAATCATGTCATATCTGGCGCAGAGTGGGATATTGACATTTGTTCTATTGCATACATCAATAAAATGAAAAATACTAATTTGTCTGTTTTTGGAAGGGATAAATAATTACAGTGCATAATTGGATGAAAAATGGGTCAAAAATTTAATAAATTTGGTCAAACTAATTCCAAATAAATCATTGCTGAAGTTCATACCAAGAGGAAAACATATAGACATTTCGTTACAAAAGAATTAATTGTGCTCACAACGTATATCTTTTCTACATCACAATACTACTACTCTATAAAATGTTTTGTGGTATGTTTATATTTTGACAGTTCACCTATTTGTTTGATTTTATCCTAAACCAAAACTGCAATTTTATTTGTGAAGATAAATAAATAAAAGATTACAACTAAAGAGTGTAAAAAATGTAACTTTCTAGACTTGTTTTTTATTATTATTTTTTTTATTTACCTGTTTTAAACAATTATAAATTTCCTTATTATAAAGAGACTGTGAAAACATGTTTTTTTGAAATTACTACCGGCAAGTCAGACTGTTTAGATATGGATACATAACTGCAAAAAACAAAAATTTGTGTGTTATTTTTTCAAACATTTATTGACTGTTATGTAGTTTTATTAAGAACTGTGTTTGATGTATACATTGCATGGGTCATATCAACCTTTACAGAAACAAAATCTAATGATAATTATTCGCTACAGTTAAACTATTTGTCTTGATTAAATGTTGCAATTATTAATTGTTCTTATAATAACCCATATGTTTTATTTGACTTAAATTAAATTACTGTTTCGTATTATTTAACAAACCGTTCAATATGTCAGACTTACATGTATCTAACTACACAAAGCAAGATTTTATAACAAATGTGTAAAATAAATTGTGCAAAAATATTGTATCAATTTCCTCGCACAACAATCTTTAAAAATCGATTATATTACTAAAAAATAATATTTATCGCTGTCTCCTACAAAATACCTTTAAAGAAAATAAAATATTATTTATAACTGATTTTTTTCCCAATGTATTTCTTATAAGAAATATTTTAGTCTCCTGTATTAACTTTTGGTAATTTTTTTATTTTGCAAAAATTGATTTTGTATTTAGAAATTTTGTATGTGTAATTTTGTATTTTACTTAAAATATTTAATTACAGTATGTGATGCTTTGCTTTTACCATAAACTTGTCCTAATCATAAATGGTAAATTGAGTTTTTAATCATGATGGTCAAGGTTTATTTTTTAATTATATGTATGTATCGTAATCATCTATCTGTAACTTAAATACAACAAAAACTCGAACACAAGATCTCACAAAAATTTACTGAGAATGGCGACTGTTATTGACCCACGTTTGATTAAGTAAATATAATTTTTGTGAGATCTTGTGTTCGAGTTTTTGTTCTATCTAATATTATCTCGCAAGTCAATATCTCGCAAGCTCAATATTTATTTATATCTCTAACTTATTGTAGCATTACTTATATGATACATTTATTTATCATATATTTTTATTCTTGTTTTGGTTTTGTATTTATGAAGATTTTGTGTATACCATGTATTTCTTACTGAATTGTCTTATACAAATACTATTTGTCAAGAAAACTAATAAAGAATAATAATAATGTTTCTCATATTCATTTTAATAACAATCAGCAAATCAAATATATATAAATTTATTACTATAAAAATTTTTAGTAGGGAAAAGGGGAAAGCTATACTTGTGGCATTATCTAGAAACCTAACAATATTGTTTTGGATCTTTAGCAGATTACGAATCCTGCTACTTTTGCCCCAAAGATGGTGGTTATCTTGTACTATTCTTAGTATTATGTATTATTGTTATTATTATTTTCTCTGACATACTTAGTATTAGCAAAATATTCTAATATTTAATTAATAGTTTTAACTATTTATTTTATTGAAGTTTGTTTAGTTCTTTCATTTTTTACTAGGTTTAATAAAATTTTGTTAACTTTTCATTTTATACTATAAACTAATAACTGAAATCAATTTTCTTAAGGTGTGTTCCAGGCAGTGTGTTGACCCCGGACAACCGGAAATGGCTGGACAGTCAGGGGGACAAGAGTCCGGAAATATCCCGCAAAAGGATTATAATAGGTCAGCAGTCGTTCACGTTCAGCAGGGACGGAGATCTTATTGAATCGCAATCTCCTACTTCCAGCTTAACTGATAGTGACAGGTACCTTAGGCTTTGTTTTCTTACATAAATAGTTTGATGACTTAGAACATTTATAACTAACAGTCATAAAGTGCTTATTAGTAAATTTCTAATATAGAAATATTAGCTCTTGCGGTCATCCTCATGGACATCAGAGACTATGAAATGTTCACTGGTTTTACCTATTGGGGTAATTAAAACCCATTTTAGAATTTTTTTTTAGTGTAGATATCACAATTTTGTTAAAATTTGAAATTTAAAAAAGGCTCAGTTTTACAAACCACTCATCAAGTTCATTAACAAGAAAATTGGTGCTAAATTGGTAACAATCATATTAGAAAAACAAATTACCTTAATTTTTATCTAAAAGTTGTTAAGTTGTTCAACATCCGATCAATATTTTATACAGCTTTAAAATCTGATGACCAAACATGTTTTCTGCAACAAAATTCTTACAAAAACCAAAGTCAAAATGCCACATGAAAGCCTATATTTACATATAAAAGTATTTGTACTATATTTCTGCATAAATGTTGGTAAAAACAAAATTAATTTATAAAATTTTCATTAAACAAAATTAATTTTTATGTAAAAAATGGAAATTTGCTAAAAAGTTAGCCCCAATTTGAACTAACTTAGAACTTTGTACTAGATAGGTCTGAAAATTCACTGAAAAAATAAACTCTAGAAACAATAACATTTATTATAACTTGTAGAAACAAATTATAATAAGTATTACTCTACATAACGAAATAAGTTCACAATAACAGAAATAAATCGAGCCATGGACGGAAGACTATATGACATAAAACTAGTCAAGACAACGGAATTTCAAATTGAGAATGCTTATCTAAAATTAGGCCTATGACATAATGGGTTGTACCAACTCAAAGATCTAAATTTCATCTTCCTAATAGTGTGTAGAATGGTTTCAAAATATCAATCTAAGTAATCAATATTTAACATTTCATCACCGCACTGAAAAGAAAATGAGTCTGGTTCGGTTTGGTTACTACTTCATAGAGTAATATATCTCAAAAACTAAGACAGCTAGGATAATTTGAAATATGTAGTTTGATATAGAAAGAGAAATATTATAAAATATTGTCAAATTGTGCTATTTGGACATCAATTATCATTTACAAAAATTATATGCTCAATGAGACCACATTTTCTTATGTGAAAAATCATGAAGTGCTGTCCTTAGCAGCAAAACACTCCAACTTCATCTAATGCTTTAATTTTTACCTTTTGCTGATTAGAATTTCGGTTGCATGATTATGAAAGTTTGAAAAATTACCTTTACAATGATATATTACACATTTCGATACAATGACATTTACTAAGCTCAAAGTTGAATTGAAAAAAAATGTGAGTTTTAGGTTCTAAAAATGTATTAAAATTCTTGGTTTTGTTTAATTTTTATAGATTGAAAACTATAACAGTTAGAAAGATTTGGAAAGCACAGATCGAAAATATAGAATCGTTGTATAGAACAGGGTTATTGTAGATTTGTTAGACAGAAATATGGACTTGTGATAATTAGAGAAATAATGATTTAAATTCGTGTTTCACAACTATGCAGTTGTTGTGTTACTCGTTTGCTCGCCATTACAACACTAATACAGTAATAAAATAAAATTACAATAGATAAAACTTAACAAAAATAAGAGTGCAATACCGCCTAACATAAACATTTATGCTTTGCGACTAAACATATTTTAGACGTCTAAACAAACAACATGAGTAGGGACACGGAGGGATAGGAGGGCAATCCTTTATAACAGGCAAACAGTATGGGAAAAAATGTGCTCAAATTACCTCGAGGTTATTAGCATAGCACAGTGAATCAACTGACAGGCTCGTTGGACTACTGAGTATGTTGGATTGTCAAGTGTCGGACTATCTCGAGTGTATTGTAGTTAATTTTTCAGGTAAATACATTAGGGAAAACTCATTGAGATTAATATAATTTATGAGAAGGCACTATGAGTATACTGTATGTGATGAATTTTTATAATTGTATAATCTCATGATTTTGTTAAATAAAAATTTGGATATTTCATTATATAAAATAATGTTTTCAGGTGGACTAGTAGTACTTCAGGACTCATGAAAACTCAAGAGATTTCAGAACTGAAGCACTCACAGTTTCCTTCTATTCTGGAAGATTCCCCTGACAGGGTAGACTCTTCACCTTCATCTCCTAAAGAAGAGTTAGCTCTTCCTGGTCTGCCAAGTAAATCTTGTTTTGCAAATATTGTTACCTCTCTTTTAGCTGAGAAAAATGATGATTCTAAACTATCCGCTTCATCATCTTTTGAAGTTTCTGACGAAGACAAACATTGGACGACTTCTGTCGGTGATAGTGGTTTACCTTCATCAGGTAGATCGTCACGTGGTTTAGATGATTGTGAATCTCCTGTGAATGTACCTCAAATCTCGACAGAAGGAGAAGATAAAAATTCTACAAAAGAAGACTGTGATACTGTTCCTGACGTATTAATATCAAGTGACATATCAGTGAAAAATATTAATGATAGAACTTTGTCTGATACAATAGAACATAGTGACCCAGTTTTTAGTTCTCATTTAGTTCTTTCACGTAATAAAAACAAAGAAAGTGATGTACTTACTACTACACCAGTGCAATGCTCTAGTTCCAGTGATAATACTAGTCGTCCTTCGTCTGAAATGTCTTCCACTTTATTAGTTAGTAGTCCATGGCCTAGTTTACCCGATATCAAAACTGAAAGTTTTTCAGACGAAGATTCAATTAAATACAATTCCGAGCCATTAGAAACCAACGAACAAATTATAAATATTGGTGATAACTTAGAATCTCCTAAAGTTTCAGTAAGTGATGCCAGTGTAGGTACACCTGTAGTTCCTCCACCTGCAAAAGTGATTGAATCTATAGACAAAGTTATTGAGTCTTTAGAGAAAATCATGGAACCTTTGGAAGCGTTTGTAGATACTGATAGTGTTCAAAAGGACAATGAAGTTTTGTGTTGTGATAAGGTAAGTTTTTGCTATTTATTGTTTTCCAGTACTCAGTAATTCTGTTCTGAATTTACAGTAAATACCACCAAATAATCAACAGTTTTTATGCATCTTTTGTTTTGTAAAGTAGTATTTACAAATGTAGCACATGTATAAACTCTGTCACATACCTGTACACAAATCTGTGATGGCGATTGAGACTCAGTTAGTTTGAATTACTGGAGTTCCACTGTATACCTAATTTGAATTAAGAAGAAAGTCATTGTTAAAACCAGTTTTAAACTTTGGTCAGCTGTAATGTTTACCATATGTTTTTCTGGCTTCTAAAATGGGATGACATGATTTTGTTGCTATTATAAGTTTTTACCCATCCATACCATAATATGAATGTTATGAACTGTCTTATAAAAGACAATTGTTAATTTTTTACACTAAACACATAAAACGAATCAGAAAAGAACACTTATTTTGGTTTAATATTCAATTCACATTAGGCCTTTTTGTTCACACACACATACACACACACACACACACACACACACATATATATATATATATATATATATATATATATATATATATATATATAGTAACATTACTTAATAATTTGTAATTGTCTAAATTTGTATTATAATACTTGAGTTCAGGTTTCACCAAAAACAAACAAAACTTCACCCTCAAGCCTGCTCAAAATAAAAAAATATTGCTGCTCAAAAACATAAACATGTTTATAAAAGTGTAACACACTTACAAATGAAATATTTTTTAATCATTCATCCACTGTTATCTTTGTTATCATTCATACATATTATTTGTTTTATTATATAAAAAGGTCAATGAGTTTCGCCTCTCCATTGGATACATCCAGAGTATCCTTTGGAAATCAGTAATCCTACACAATTTTTTATCATCTGTTTCACAAACTCAAATGTGACAATTTATTCTCTCTATTTTTTACAAAAATACAAAACACAAACTTATTTTAGAATTATTTCTTTAATATAAAATAAAATAGACTCTGATCTCTGTATTTAATGTTCATTTTCTATTAATTTAATCAAATTAAATAAAAAAAGTCAGTTTTTCCACCATCTAATATCTCTAACAGTTTGTTTTATTAATTATGTTTCTATATAACAAGTTCATTAATTCTTATTACTTTCTAACTGTTCTAATACTTAACCATTTCACTCATTTTAAATGATATTGCGACGTGTGAGTAATACAGATGGCAACTCTTTCTTCTATGGCAACTACGAGCTGTGTAAATTAAGTAATGAGACTGATTTAATTTTTTTTTTAATTCAAATAGAATTACAATTCAATATTCTCTCTCTAAAATAATTTCCTCGGGAAGCCACATAGCGTTGGAGACAGTTCTTCCAATCCTCATAGCAGTGCTAGAACTCGGATACTGGAATAGTCTTCAGCTGGTCGGTTACAGCCATTTGAATGTTCTTTCATATGTCTCATAATGATGTCGCTTAAAGTGAATTTTCAATCTCTGGAAGAGGAAAAATCACAAGGACTCAAGGCAGACGAATAAGGAGGCTAAGGAGCCACGAGAATGTTTTTACTGGCCTAAAACTCGTTTATTGAAATTGCTATGTGACAAGGTGCATTGTCGTGATGCAGCACCCAGTCGTTCTTGATGTTTAGTCTTGCACGCATGACCCTTTTTCGAAGTTTTTCAAGAAGCTCTCTGTAAAAGTATTGATTGACTGTTTGGCCTTGAGAGGCACAAAGTCATTGTGAATGATTGCCAGGATATCAAAGAAGCAAATCAGCATGTATTTGATCTTTCACTTGCTCGTTTTTGGGTTTGGAGAGGCTGAACTGTTTCCATTCCATCTCTGGCGCTTGGTTTCTGGGTCGTACTCAAATACCCAAGATTTGTCACCAGTAATAACAAGTTTCATAAAATGGGGATCATTTTCAATTGATTCCAAATAGTCAAGGGACCTTTCCCTCCTGATATTTTGGTCCTATGAAAGGTTCTTTTGAACCATTTTTGTGCAGATTTTTGTCATCCCCAATTCATTGGTCAAAATCTGATGAACGGTGGTGTGAGTCAAATTCAACTCTTCCCCGATCATTCTGACCGTCAACCTATGATCTGGACTCACAAGATCCTGGATTCTGTTGACATTTTTATCGGTTCTTGAAGATGAAGGCCTTCCACTGAATGGTTCATCTTCCATCGACTCTATTCCTTCTGAAAATGCCCTAAACCACTGAAAAACCTGGGCTATTGACAAAACACTGTCACTGTAGGCCTGCTGAAGTTTTGCAAAAATTTCCGTTGCACTGTGCCTATGTCTAAAGCAAAACCTGATAGTATACTGTTGCTCCAAATAGATTTCACTAATTTTTAGAACACGCTAGAAGAAAATTTTTCATAAAAAAAAAATGAAACCTCACTTTTGATTATAAGAATAATTGTACTTGATATATTTATTTTTCATACTTTTGGTTTGTATTAATGTAAAAATTTTGTTATTTCTAAACGTAAGTCAAATAAATTATAATTCATGTGCACTTAGTTCTTAGTATCCATAATTTTAATTTTAATGGTTCTTATTTAATAAGCTGAACAAATTCTTCATTTCTAAAAAGTTTGTAAATTGAATTGCAGGTGAAAAAAATAAGACATTTCCTTTAACATAAAAAATTTTTGTTGGCTATATTTTTCAACTGTTTACCATTGTAAACCTCCAATGAATAATGTGCCCCTTCAATTGTTCCACTTTAATGAATGAATGGTTGTATTGCTCCTATTGACAATACTACATATGTTCACTAATTACAAAATCTTATTAAATAAACTAAACAATATTATTAAATGTATTACAATATAATTTTAACTAACAATACTACTCAATATTACAGGAACAATATTTATCTCCAAGTTAAAACTTGTTGGGGATGTTAAACTTACAAACACTAAAATAAAACAAAAAAAATTGATAAAAAAAAGGGTCAACAGAGTTACAAACACTAAAATAAAACAAAAAAAATTGATAAAAAAAAAGGGTCAACAGAGTTCCGCTGACATTTACATAATACTTTTTAAAGCAAAAAATAACTACAATAAAATAGCTTCAATGCTTTAAAGGGAAGTAACGTTATATAATACATCATTATTACAACACATACATAATTAACACACACACACACACACACACACACACACACACACACACACACACACACACACACACAATACATGTACAAAGGGAAAAAGAGAAAAACCAGTGTGTCATTAGATGACATTTAAATACTTTATTGTCACTAATAATAACTTTTTAATTAATTTAGACAACTTATTTATATTTTGGGAGTATTTAATATTTTTCCGACAAACCATTAAAAAAAATTTGCGTCAGGTATGAATAGAATTGTTTTTAAACTGTTAAATTTGGCTAGACACATCTACATTAAATTTACTGTGAAAAGTTGCATTCGTTTCTTAGCCTTTTGTACACTTTTAAATTCAGCCTTGATTACATTGTAAAAACTTCTGTTTTAGAGTTGAGTATGCAATAATTTTATTTTATTTTATTTTATACTGGTAAGAATTTATTTTAAATTATCAGGCGCCAGCTTGTGAGAAAAGCACAAACACTAAACTTATTTATTTTATTCTTTTCTTGGGTCGTGAATTTTGAGAAAATGTACTTATTTATGAAAAATCATCATGAAAAACTTCTGAAATACATTTATTAACCAAAAATTTATGTATATTAAAGATACATATTTTGGTTAAGCGGTTTGCTTAACTCCTCCTGAAATACATACATTTATAAATAAACAAATTATAGAACATGATTGTTGTAAATGACTAACATATTTTTATATTAAAAGTATACATAAAGTTCAAAATTCAAATTTGATTTCATAAAGTTCTTTGTTTTATTTAATTTATTAATAGAAAATGTCTCTCACTACTTATGACATTGCAACTGAAAGTTCATTTTTACTCAAATTCTTTGGAACAATAGTTTTCTCTAAGTTATTTTTAACTGTTTTCTTTACAAAAGTCTTTTTATTATATTTTACATGATTTTTCTTTATTTTATTTTAAAGCTATTTGTCTTAGCTTCTGAAAGTAATAAGTTCAATTTACTAATTGTTCATGTTAAAAATATAAAATTCAATTTTACGCTCATGTCAAGGCGTAATTTTCACTGATTCTATTTACAAATTAAAAGTTATAAAACTGATTTCAGTACTGACTAATACAATGGGCATCGATCGTAGCTCTAGAAAATCAAGCGATCAGCTTATGATGGAGTTCAAGCATTCTTAAAACAGAACCACTCTTCTCAGAGACCGTGGACAGCTATTAGTCCATTTTTTTGATATTTAGGATCATGCATCTCCCCACTACACACTTTCTTTCTATCGTTTTCTGATTGGTTAATACGGCACACTATGATTTCTGACAAAACTATTTCCAATTATTTTACAAAATTTTTTTTTTTCTTAATTTCATTATACATACCAAATTACTTAATTTTATTACAATAATGAAATCTTAAACTAACATTTCTTATAAGTTTTCCCAATTGTTTTTAAATCACACACATACATAATGCTGTAAGTTCAATCTTGAAATCTCGTCTCTCTGTCTACATTCAACTTCTGAATTATAGTGTTTTGTCTTTGAACGTGAATAATCCATGCAATAAAATCTTTTATATTTTCATTACATTTTTGGATTAATCACGTTACTTGAAACTATTCCATTTCACCCAATCAGATATATCTTGATATAAAGATCTCAAAAATTGTTACAAAATGTAAAGATCTCAAAATTGGTGAACGTTACAAGTAGTATATTTGTTGCATTCCTTTAAACCGTCAAATTCGATGATGTTGAGTATATATATCCATAAACAGTACAACATAAATTGTATGTTTGTAATAGTTATAAATTATTACAGCAAATACTTTACACATTAATAGCCACACAGTTGGTACGACAATTGTAATAAATATAAATTAGCACCTCTTACGGTTTTATTTATAAATATTACTTTTTTATACAAACATGAAAAAAAAAAAGAATTTTATTTTATTTTATTTTCAACTTATAATGTTAATGAGTTTAATACTTTTTATAAAGATCTCGGGCATGGATTCTTTTAAAAGTGTACTCACAGTGATTTTATGGTACTGAATGAATAACTCTTGTGTAAACTGAAATTATAACATACATTTATTATAGACAAAATATTTTTATACAAGAACATATTATTCAAACATATCATGAAAGTAAATATGAATATTATCTTAGTTAATTTACTTTATCTTTTTATCGTCTCAGAAGGAGACTGATTCATTTATTCAATGAATTTAAATCTTTACTTTAAATGTTGCAACAAAAATTACTTTTTTTTTAAATTTTAAATTACTTTAAAGATCTCTGAAGGAGATTTACTTTAAATATTGAATATTTCATTATTTTATTTATTTATTTATCTTGAAATATTTTCAAGAAGATTAAATGATCAAACATATATATAACAAAAATTATTAAAACATAATATAATTCCTTAATCTAAAGTTAACATAAGGTGTCTATACCACGACACCAGTTTTTTATAAAAATTGTCCGAAGGTAGTAGTTCCGATGTCCAGTATCTTGCAGTTTATTGGAATCGTTGCTTTCAGGAAAGGTCATATTTCGTACATTCGCACAGCACTCTAGAAATGTTTTTGTTACAATAGTTCATAGCGTTGATGATTTTTTAAAGAATGTTCATCTTAACACACGATTTTCGCCACGCGGTAAACGATCAGTTTAAGACTCGCGTATAGAGAACATAGTCTCTTAAAATAATGTTTTGGTTTTTTATTAATAATTCTTTGTCCCTTTTTTATTATTAATCTTGCAAACTCGAGTGTTCATTAAAGTATTGGTATTAACTGTCCAGTCATTCACTTTATACCAATTGTCTCACTTTGTCTGTCCATTATCTACACTAAATCTATAAGTCTATTAACCACGCGACATTGTCATTGAAAACACTCTTTATAACTTTTCTAACCATTTTATACTTTGTTAATCTCTACTTGAGACTGAAAATCAAATATATTACATTTTTAACAAAACCTAGAAACTTCTTTCTAAGACTGAATTAAACACATCTTACCACCTCAAGATTCCAACTAAGACTTTTTTAACACAACCTTCACCTCCAAGCTCTGTTCTAAGACTGAAATAAGAACGCATGGTGAATTCTCACTTCCGTTACTCAAGGGTTCACATAGCTCGCTTCAAGGATTGTTTTTTCATTTCCCGCTGACTTTGTGATAAATCATCTCGCATCTTACTCAATGTACTGTTCAAATACTTCGCAAATCACAATTCGTCCTTCTTATAATTTTACTCACACACAAAATTATTAAATTTCTTATAACTAAATTTTCTTAAAATCTATACATTATTATTTACTTGTGTTTGGAAATCTATTCTAGTTGAATTGACTTTATTTTAACCTTAAAAGCCATAAGTCATGTTTTTGACTTACGTTCTATTACCCTCTACTCAATACGATTTCCATTATAGTAAATATTTTATTCAAATTAACCTTTTTTAGGTATTACATGTTATACAATTATTATGTATTGATGTTCCTGGAACATGGAGATTATAGGTTATAAATCTGTCAATAGTTTAACTGATTTTGTTGAGATTTTTCATCAAAATGTATATTATTTGTTAACTTATACTAAACATAACATTTACTTTGAGATTATGCGATTTTTCAATAAATATTGTTTTAGTTTAGCTATGGGTGTACTTGTTTTTTTTTTTTTTTTTTTTTTTTAATCCTAAGACAGAAGGAGGAACTTACAGTATTATAACCTATAACTATGAGACATTATAAAATAATTACTATTTAATTTGTTTCTTTAGGAAAAATTGTTGCAGCAATATCAAGCTCTGAATTCACTGACTAAACAGCTGATGGTAAGTTAATGTATTATTGATTATGAATACAAAAATTATTCTTAAAAAATATTTACTATATTTGTGGTTTCGATGTTTCTAAAATATGCCAATTTTGTGATTTATATCTCATATAACCTCATATTCACTTCCAACTAAAGATTTTATCAACAAATTAAAGAATACAAGTTAAAAAATAGATATCCAAAACAAGTTAAAGAATACATACATTTATTTATTTATTATTTACTCAATATTGGTTTTTTTGACTAATAATATTTTTTAGGCTGTTAAAAGTATTGATGCACCACAGTATAGCTTCAAATTTCTCAGTACAAATATACCTGAGCTAATTTTAGCACTAATAATGCTAATGTGGTCATACCAGTTCAACTTGTCATCAATATGAAGACCCAGAAATTTTATTGATTGCACATAGATTTTGATTGCAATAAATTATTGAGAAATAAGTTTAGCATATTTTCCCATCTAAAATATATAAGATGTACTTATTTAAAGCCCTCCTTTTATTGTGTGATTTTACAGTCTTATTTAATGACACTGCATTGTTAAAAATGATTTTAAGATATATTATCCAATTATTTAATTTTTAAAACAACAGAAAATATTAAAAATAATAGTATAGTATTATATTGAGTGTGACTACAGTCGGTACTCGGTGAAATTCCATAATAAGGCAAAACAAAAATGAAAAAGCACTTATAATTTCACAAAAAACAATTTATTGCTACAGCTGTTTCGCCGTTAGGCATCGTCAGACAACTAAGAACTAAAAACTAAAATACAGGTCAACTTAACACTAACATCTAGGAATGAAGGTGGGGATGAAAGGTGGGAAATGAAGGTGGGGAATAGTATTATTTTGAATTTGAATTTAACTAATCTCTCAAACAAATTGTTTAATTTTTGTTTGATTCTTTGTGGAATTTTTTACATACAAAGGTCAAAAGTCTCGAACTCTTACTAATTGAAACTTGTGCAAAAATTTGCATTTTAAAATTGAAAATATATAATATTAAATAAATTACTGTAGCCTTCTAATTACTTATCATTGTATCAAATTACATCCTTCACAAGTATCAAATATATCAAAATTCTTAAAGTGGGAAAAATAATGGGATCTATCTGATTAAATATCAGCACTTTAAGCAATATCAAAATACCAGTTAGCCTATCATTTAACACAAGTATTACTAACAATACTTCAGAGTCGACCAACCCTATTATTACTATTATTAATGTCTGGAAGGATAGCTTAACAATTAAACAAGAACCAACCGACCTCAGGTTATATGACAACAGGAAGGCTTATGACTTTTGCTGTACGAACCAAAATTGGATACCTTAACACCAAAGAATAACTACATCACTTCAACATTGCAGATTCTTTATTCTGTGGATGATTAATGAGTGAACTAGAAACATTGAAAAATTTTATTTGATGACAGAGTGTGAAATGGCCATCATACTTTGAAGATTAAGAGTAGAAGAAACATAATAAAAGACGCCTAAACATTGGAACAACACTCTCTAGATGTATCATATGTTTTAGGAAGCAAGAAGTAAAGTCAAGTATGCTCTACTGCAACCTCATGACGTTAGTCTTGTAGTTACTTATTATTTTTTACATGTTTTCCATTTAGAATGTTTGCAATATTGTGTTTGTTGAAGATACTCACAAATATTGAATGAGTAGCAGAGGCCATAACTCATTTTTAAATTAAGTATAAATGTATCAGTTACTAAAGGTGGCATTGAAAAATAATTTATAAACATTTATTTTTCCTTTGTAAAATTTGATAATTAAAGTGAGGAATCAAATTACTACTTTGACCATTGATGTACTCTAAGTGTGAGTGGTGTTTGTGTGTGTTGTTAAGTCACAATAACTAGAGTGGATTTTCAACAACTTAAATGAATCTTTGTATAATATTCGTGTTATCAATGAAAAGGCTTAGTTCAATGGACGCTTAATCTAACCAGAGCATCCACGTACAAATTTTATATTAATATTTTCATCACAAAAAGATGCTATTAGATTCTTCATGAAAAATTAAAAACTTCTTTCACTTTTGTGGACGTGACTGTCAATAAATTATTCTTTGTAGATTAAACATAATTCGTTTTGTGCCAAGTGTGATAAGTTATTATTTTCAAAACACCACATATTTCTGTAAGAGAAAAACACTTTGTTGTAATAAAATTATTATGTCTGTTTTAGATGATTGGTGTTTGCCTTGAAATTGGTACTGAATCACAGTATTTATCACTGACTCATAATGAGGTAAATTTTAGAAACATAGTTTTTAAAAAATAGGTTAATATGCCAGTTATTTTTAAAATTAAATTGATATGAATTTTACATAAATGTGCTATAAGAACTTCTTACAAATTTTGTAAAAAATCTTGTTCTGAATAAGATCTTTTAGATTTAATATTAACAATGAAAATAATATTGATGTGTCACAGAGATATTTCGTGTCAATATGTTTTTATAAGTCGTATAATATAAAGAATTTACTGTTACAAAACTGAAGACTACATTTTATTTGGTAATAAACTTTATAAAGTCACTGTAGATTAAAAAAAAATGAGTTGAGGAAACATTTAGTTTTTAACGGAATTCTAAACATTTTTTTTTAAATATTAGCAATAGAATTTATGAACACTTTAACTTAACAATAAGCAGACCATTTGACTTTAGACTTAGGTGATCCATTTTAACTGAAATGAACCTTAATCTCTTTTTAATAGAATTTAAAACAGGAAATCTCCCAAAACTCTAAATAATCAAGTATAGTTTACAGCAATGCTAGCCTATTAATGAATAGAAAGTATAAATAAACTGGATTAAAACTAGTGTCAATAATTTTTAGAAAATTAGACATAATAAATTGAACGTAAATGAATATACGAGGGGGGACCCAAAAAAAAAATGAGAATTTGGTCATAACTCCTTTATTTTTCTATATTTTTACACCAAATTTTGGTCACCTTCAAAGTAATTACCATTGACTGCAATGCACTTCTCTAATCGTTTCTTCCATTGTTCAAAAAATTGTTGATATTCACTTAATGGAATGTTCTTTAGTCCATCCAGCGATTTTTGTTTCACCTCTTCCACAGTCTCAAAACGTTTCCCTTTCATATCTCTTTTGAGTGGGGGGAACAAAAAAAGTCACAGGGAGCGAGATCCTGTGAATGGGGGGGGAGGGTGGTAAGCATTTGGTGTCATACCGTTTTTCGTCAAAAACTGCTTCACAGACAGGCTTCGAAACAGGCATGAAGTCGGCGCTCCCTTTGCTCGTCTGTGAGAAGGCGTAGAACAAGTTTGGCTGCAACTCTTCTCATGCACAAATCCTCTGGATTGAACTCCAAGTCAACCCAGACATTACAACTAATTGATCAATGGTTCGACGATGGTCTTCACGATCCAGAGTGTTGTTTTTCTCAACGTTGTCGTCAGTTTTTGACGTTGAAGGGTGCCCAGAATGAGGCTGGTTTTCAATCGACATTTCTCCATTTTTAAAACACTGAAACCACTCGTAGACACATGTTTTACTTTAAGTAGCTTCCCTATAAGCTATTTTAAGCATTACAAGTATTTCCGCGGACGTTTTCCCCACCAGGAAACAAATTTTCACAGCCACACGTTGGTCCTGGCAGTCAGCTGTTTTACATTTTCGCCGAAACGGAAAAAGGTCTTTTGCAAAAACATTCCCACTGACGAACTGATCCACTCACAGCGAACAAACGTCGCACACTGACGTGTAGCAATGTGACTCGAGACTCCCTTTTCGGCGACGCCCACCCCCCTCTCTTCATCAGCCTGATTCCCGTTATTTTTGTGTCCCCCCTCGTATTTCAAATTTTAATCAAAGATATTTAAAAAATATAAACTTCATAAAATAATATTTTTTATTTGATTTGATTCCTTTGTCAAAACAATATTTACACATAAAAAATACATAAATACAGATGATTTGATACATCAACAAAGAGTAAATAAATATAACTAAATAAAACAATCAATATTTATACATATCTTTAAAACTCAATATATAAAATGAGGAATCAAGGGCCCAGCTCTTTAAAAATAGTAGAACCCAATATGCTGCCAAAGCTGACTTTAAAATTAAATATCTTTTTTAATTAACTTTTGGCTCTATATTAAGCTCTTTGATATAAACAAATAATCATTTTAAGAAAAGAAATTTTACTACTTCTAAAAAATAAGTAAAAAATTCAATCTCTAATTTTACTTTAAAAAGAAAAATAATGTATAAAAAAAACTATGTACACATTCTTCCACATACACTCACATTCACAACGCCACACTACTGCTATTCAAATTTATGTTATTATATTAAAGAATTACTCTATATTATTTTCATTATTTAAAAACCGTTACAGTAATCTACAGGATTTATTGATTTTGTACAGTATTTAATATATTAGTTGATAATTTATTGAAAAATGTTGTTGCTAGAAAAGTGTAATATTTTATATAAGTTGTTAAATGGTGGTTTTGGAACAAAATTATCTTAATTTATTTCTTAACCTAATTTTTATTGTGTCTGTTCCTTTTAGAGTTCCCACTTTATATAAAAAATATGCAACACCTTAATCAAATATTACCCTGAACAATGGACCTGATTCCTTCCTTGAGAATTTGTTTAGGATTATCTTAATAAATATCTTTTGTAAAATTATATTTGGACTTATTAAAATAAGATAAATTCCCCACCCCTTCTCATACTGCAAGACCATAATTCAATTTAGAATTAATGAACCCATATTAATTGGTTCTGAGGATGTAATTTCTATTTCTATATTACAAGAATTCCTAATCATATAATAAATACATAGATATTTCAATAATTTATTTTTAACATATGTTATGTGGCAGGCTTCCAACTTGGTTTAGTATCCACATATAACTCCAAGTATTTTATCTCTGCAACTTACTCTGTTTTACCGCAGCTGTAATTTAAAATTATTTTTGGTAAGCAATAGATTGATGATATTTTAACGGAGATGTAAATATCGACTGGTTTCGTAGATTAAAAATTATAAACTTAATTTTAGGACTTATAATCATGACTGTACACCATCAACATAAATAGCGTTAAGTCACTTAGCATTTCACTTGTCTATTATTCTTTATGGATAACCTGGATCACACAATCCATCAGCCTTCTGGCATCCCAATAAAGTTGGCAAACGTTTCTTGAAGCTTTCAAGTATTGCTTTGTAAAATAAAGGTATGTCATCGGTAAAATTAATGAGCTTTCCTCTAAATTTACCATTACACAAATTATTGACATATAAAAAATAACAAACCCCCTCTCTGAAATTCTATATTTTATGACGGAGTAAAGTATGGTGAGGACTATTCTGAATTAAAAAGTATTGCTGCTGGAGTCCCAGGGTAATGTCCTCGGGCCCACTGTTTATTTAATGTACGCAAGCAATATCCCAAAGAATGATGGGGTTTTGACAGCCACATTGGCTGATGACAGTGCTCTACTTGATAATGCACAAGACATGCAAACAGCTACTGGCAAGTTACAATCAGCTATCAATAGTGTTAACAGCTGAACTGAATTAAACTGAACAAGGCAAAGTCTACCCATGTCAAATTTACCAAGAAGCACTATGTATATCAGCCTGTAATGATTAATGGACAAATTATTCCACATGCAAATGAGGCAAAATATCTGAAGATGACTCTGGATGCTAAATTTCATTGGAAGTCATACGTGAAAAAGAAACGTGAACAACTTGGAATGAAGTGCAGAAAAATGTACTGGCTTATTGGAGGAAACTCTGAATTGTCCGTACATAATAAACTGCTTCTGTATAAGCAAGTCCTAAAGCCTGTCCAGATCTACGTCATTCAACTGTGGGGATACACGAAAAAAAGTAACATCCAAGTAATACAGACATTACAAAACAAAGTGCTTCGTTGTATTGTCAGAGCACCATGGTATATCCGAAATGCAGATATTCATTGGGATTTGAATATTTATTGGCCAAAGAGGTACAAAAGTATGCTGAAAAGCATGCAACCCGACTTCGTGATCATCAAAATGTAGAGGTAGCACACTTGATTAGCAATGTTCCACAAGTGCAGAGGCTGAAGAGAAAGAAACCTGTTGACTTGGTGCAGGATTAATACATATGACCAAATTGTAGTTGCATTTTGAAGGGCGATTCTGGATGTCTTTTCACCACACACCCAGTTACATATCAGAGAAATGTTGCCAGATAGTTTAGACTAGTTAAGATTGTCCAATCTGAAATAATTATATTTTGTTTCTCATATCTTATTTATTAATTCATTTGTAAATTGTACAGAAATTTATTATTGATCATTTTTAATAAGAAGTTGTTAATCTATAATCTAATCCTGATCCGTTTACTATCTGAGTAGTTGTAGTCATTGTACGCTAGATGTAGACAGAATTTGAAAGCAATTATAAACAAAAAGAGATATTTTTTCAAGATATAAATTCGAAGACATTAAGTGATTACATATTATTCTCTTCCTCAATTTTTGAACATTAAATTTACAAAAACCATCCTTTCTCCCCAGACACATGACATTCGTTCTATGGCCAGTCATTCCAATATTACACACTCCAGTCACAACATTCAATTTGAATTTCAAACCACGCCTCAAAAATATATAGTCTATGTATAAGATTGTATCGTCTGTTACCCTTGTTGCTATATTTATTAATGACTTTAACCCATCTAGTCATTTTTATGAGATATTCATCTACCTCTCTATTTTTATTAACTAAACTTTAGATTAAAATCCCTACAAATAATTAAATTAAGAAAGCTTAATCGTTCAGCAAAAATCAATTTCACTAATGAACTGAACTGCGCTATATTGCTGAAATCTATTGAAGTAGATCGAAACTAATAACATTACATTCAACAAAAGACACTGTTGTTACTGTACTCATATTATCAGAACATAAACTTTTTTTCTTTTTTTTTTTTTAAAACAAGTATAAGAACAAATAATTTATAAACATTAAAACTCCTCCCACTCTATAGTTAATGTTACGTATAGAATAATTATTAAAACTAGGCAAACAGTACTGATTTAAATCACTGTCCGCAATCCATACTTCTGCCAACATTATTATATGAGGTAACTGCCAATTGCTCTAAAGTAACTTAGTGATGAACATATCAACTTTTTTTTTTTCAAACACTTCTAATATTTTGTTGTATAATTATAAACTACTATTAAATTCTGTAAACATACTATAACATTCTTCTCGTTATAAATAATTCAATCTAAACAATCGGGTGTTTGGGAAACAATTTATAATTCACTTTTTGTAATTAATTTAAATATGAGTAGGGATATAATCAATTTATCATGTACTGTATATAGATAGTGAGCAAGAAGTTCTTTTAAATGACGCACTGAGAAACAATAAAATTAATCTAATTTATTAATATTAAGTGTGACTACAGTCGGTACTCGGCTACTTATTATGAAATTCCATAATAAGGCAAAACAAAAATGATAAGGCACTTATAATTTCACAAACAACAAAATTGTTTGTGAAATTACAAGTGCCTTATCATTTTTGTTTTGCCTAATTTCTTAAGTAACCATCAATATCAGTTAATAAAGAATCAAAACAACAATTCACTCATACCACAATCATTCAATTCTTATCTCTAGTAATCAATGATCTTAATCTAATCTTAAATTGAAGAAAACATATACAAACCTATTTACTCTATTCTAATTAATACACTAATTTTATAATATAAATTATTCAAAAAATAAAATAAAATTTATAAGTGCATCAGTGATTTGGTACTTCTGAAATGTATAATAATGAAATGAAAAGACTTTTATAATCTGAATCCTAACTTCCTTGCTCAATTTGATACTTTATTTGATTGAAATCTGTCTGTAATATTCACTATAAAAAGAAAACTCGGCTAGAGGTCGTGTACTTTCGTAACCTGAAAGATTAATATTATTTAATAGTTGTAGTCTACTTATAGTAATTGGGCTTTGGGTTAATGGAATCAAGTGTTGTCGTGTTATGCAGCCTAGAGTCCATCTGATGGTTGTCGGACTCACTAGATATGATTTCGGTGTGTTGTTGAATTCTTTAACTATTTAACACTTTTGGCATTTTTTTTTAATTGTATTCGGAATTACTTAATCATTTAACTCTCACTTCATACTATAATCTCGATAATGGAATATTAAGAATGTAACACTCTTCTTCTCAACCACACAGAAGCAATCTTCAAACTACTCAACTTTATCTGATATATTCAGCGAATCTTCCAATAAAATTACTTAAACTTATATAATCGTTGAATTTCTCTTTAGCGATATTTAAAACTTAACCCCCCAGGTGCTAGCATTGCACTCCGGGATACGGAAAATCTATATATTGTCACTACAAATATCAATATCCAGCTTTTTTTACATAGTATAAAAGTAGAATGTTTACTGAACACATTGAATAGTGTGGGACTACCATCTGTGAAAAAATACATACATAATCATCTGTGTTAGGTAGCTGTTGTTGTTTGTTTGTTGTTGAATAATTTCAGTTAGTGTGTAGTAGTTTGTTGATGTTTTCTATTTGTTTTCTAGTTTGTTTGTGTGTGTGTTATTTTCTGCTAATTTCATAGTATCAATTCTAGTTATTTTAACAATGAGTGAACTTACAAATTCCAGTGAAATTATGGATTGTTTACTGGATTCACTAAGTGATAGTTCTGATGGTGAACAAAAAAGTGATATTGACACAGAGTTGGATAATTTGAGGTTTTTTGTATATAACATATGATGACGGTTTTCTTCTCTATATACTTATTCAAAAAAATATATATAAATATATAAATATATATATATATATATATATATATATATATGGTACTATTATTATATCTTTTTGTGTTTATAACTAAATTGTGCACATTTTGTATATTTTGGAATTTTGATTATTCAATTTAGTAAAATTCCATAGTGCCTAAAAGTTGAAAACATATATATATATATTTTTTTTTTATTTTTGTTTTCCAATCATCAGGCTGTAATGGTAAGTTTGTATATGTTATATTACATTATTCTCCCATTCTTTCTGAAAAAAATGATATATAATAAGTGATATTTCAGACATTTGTAGTATTTTAAAAGTAATTTTAAAAACATGTCTGTGCGATTCTCTAAAAACCCCTAGCACTGTAAAGTAATATAGTCAGCACCTGGAGGATTAAACAACGGCAAAGGCCATCGTTTTGATGTAAACCCTGTCGCTGATCTCATTGCAACTCGAAGGCAAAGTAACAAAAGCCCCACGTTTCTTATCTTCCCTTATTTATTAACTTTTTGAAACTCTCTTCCACTTCACACTTCTAATTCACCGCTGTTTTCTGATTGGATGAATTCAATTTGTTTAGCCATTGAGTGTTCCGTTAGTTACCAGTTCTTCTAGGGTTCAGAAAAAACTGTCTACGTAATTTCTAGCATGAAGCCTTGATCGTTTTACAGTTTTTTAAATTTATTTGCTGTATGTTGCCAACGTTTAACAGCTAACCGATTTGGTTTCACAAATCTTTGATTCAATTATACTGTTCTGCTCGTTGTTTTACTTAATAACATTTATGCTGCATAATGTTACTATACTTTTGGTAAAATCATTAAATATATTTGTACTCATTAAAAATCACATAAAAAACAAATACTTTTAACTCGCAAGAAAGCCAAAAATCCAAAATATTACTAAACTTACAGAGCAGTACATGGTGGTCCATACTCGTGAAAACAAAAATAGGTTTCTTTCTTCTTTATGCATTAATATTTTGCCATTTCTTACCCACATTTTTTTTTCTCTTTATACATCTTATGCTGCATTAATCCTGTGCCTTAACAGTCTGTAAAGGGCTTAAACTGACTACACGTGTTTTTAGTAGGGTAGTATAGCGTTGGTACATTGTGTTCTGTTCATCATAATTTAAGCTTTTGCAACTAGAACTTGTTTCCATTTATAACTCCCCACTTTTCTTCACAGTGATGGTTCAATGTCTTATCGTTGTAAGTTCACGGGGATTGAATGAAGGACCTCTTACATATCAAGATATGGTGGTACCTTCCAGACTAACCATAATTATCAGATATCCTTTATTGAAATACATATTATTACAGAGTCTTTATTTTTTCTTATTTTTTATAAGTGGATGATGAAAAACCAAGAGGTTTTTGGAGGGTCCATTTTTTTATATAAGGTTCATAAAAATCTGACATCCATTTATGTCTTAAACCTCAAGTGAAAATCTTTGTTATAGAGATCTGCTCTTCAGTGTCGAATAGTTCGTCATGCTCTTGGTACCTACCACAGTCAGCTGGCTAATGATGAAATACACTTTGAACTAAAAACGTGTCTAGGCACTGAAGTTCAGAAGTTGGAAGATTTATTGGATTTAAGTTCTGATTCTGAAAAACTTTCTACAGTTGTAACTCAGGTAGATATTGATTGCTTCGGCAATCCTTAACTGGTTATGAGTTTTCTAGTTAATAGAACTTGGTGAACAATTTATAAAACCAAGTCTACATTGCTAATTTAATCATAATATGTAATAATATAATATAAAAACAATTGTAACTTATTAGACATTTACTAAACAAAAAAATTTTACCAATAATTGTTGGGTTTTTTTAGCAAAAAAATTAATTATATTACTTTTTCAATGAGTTAATGAGAGCTGTAATCATATGTGAACTGAATTTAGGACATTTTGGTGATTTAAGGGGTTAATTTTGGTGGAATAGTCCCTCACGGATCATGAATAGGAGGTGAAATGTGTGTAAAACTAGATGTGTGTATCATTCTGATATACTCCAGAGTACAAGATAATCTCACCAGGAAACATTTTCACACAACCAGCTCTAGACAAGCCTAATAATACACAATTAAACTTTAAAATTATATATTATTCTAAATCTGACTGCTATCATTTGACCTCCATTTTATACATGATTTCAACTTTTTTCACTGTATCATACTTTTATGAAGCTGATTACTAGAATAATTTGCAGTTTCAAGGTATCAAACATATTACAAAGCCATTAACTTGACATTAGTTTCTTAACCTGACATGTGACTAGTTATAAACTAAAATACCCAGGACAACCAAAAATACATGTGCACTTAACGAACATTATCACAAGTGTGGTAGTCTCTCACCAACTGATTAACTTTCACTCTGGATCTCCCACCGATATTACACCTTGTTTTATCCAATCAACCACAGAACTAGTACACGACTTACTGATGAGAAATTATTGGAAACCTTTTTTTTTTAAAGTCACCACTTAAAATTTGTTTAATTAATGATTTGAGTCTTCGTATCAAATTTCAGTAAAGTCAGACCAAAAATTATAACTGCAATCTACAGAAAATTCCACAATTATGACTTTGGAAAATAGTATTGAACTAAGATGCTAAGAAAATAACTTAGGTACTTTTAGCTTATCTTTAAATAATGTGTTAAAATTAATAAAACAAAATGTAATTTTAATCTACATTCATTATAGATGACTTTGCTCTTAAAATACCAGAGCGAGTTGGGAGAACAACTGCGCCAGTTGAGCAGCAGTCAAGAGCCTTTATCTTGTCATCAGTTGTGCGAAGTAGTCATGCGCAGAGTGAGAGGACTTGAATTACTTGTGCGCAGGAATACCAAAGAATTGGCTGAAATCAAGAAACACACTGTCAAACAAAAATGACAACTATTTTATAAAGTACAACATGTGATCAAGATTTAAACTGTGATGGGATGCAGTAGTTCCCATACTCACCTCAGTATATAAAGTTATTGCCATTACTAAAATACGTAATTAAATTTGTATATAACATTAACATCCTATATCTTTGTTCCTCAAAAAAGCACAATACTTATAAGTATTTCTTTCTTTTTATTTTTACACTATGAGTAATACTAACTTTTCTTCTTGATTATCAATAAGTGATATAAAGTCGACAAGAGATATAAATTCAAAAGGAAATAAATTATATAAATTAGAAAGAGATATTGGAAAAATAGTTTTTATGAATAGAGCTTAATTAACTTAGGATATTGGATAACAGAGTAGGTTTGGGTGTCATCTATAAAATGCACAAATACTAATTATCCAAGAAATCTAAATAAGTTTACTGGGAAATTGAGTTATGGGACCAGATGGAATATAGATAAGTTAATATTTTTAACGATCTTTCAGAAAATTAATTTGTTATAATCTTTGTATAAGTGTTTCATAATTATTGCATTCTTTAAAATCTTACAGTTGTTTTAAACTGTAGTTGTTTACTAATATCACATTATTTTCGTAGTTTAGTATGAGGATTAAATTTTATAAAAGAAAACAAATAATTTATTATAATGTAGTTAATGGAATAATTCATTTACAAATTGTACAATAAGCCACAATATTTTAACATTTCTCATGATTATTTTATTGAATAATTTTGTACACTATTTAATAATAGTAATTTAATTTGTTTTTTAATTTTATATTATTTTATTTTAGCATCTGGCATGGGTTTCTATATTAAAATGATTTTATGTTAATGAATTTTTGGTTAGTAGGTTTTTGACGACTATATTTTATATAGGTAATTATAAAATTTTTAATATAAGTACAGTAGAAAAGTTATTTATTCTTAGTACAATGTTTATTAATTTACAACGCTAAAATGGCCTAAATATAACAAGAGAATGTGTCTAAACAATAATTTAAGTTTCACAATTAGGTTAGATTTGGAAATATTTTAACATTTTGTACTTTCATTTACATCATAGATTAGCTTAAAGATCATGAATTAGTTAGTTAATTGGTAGCCTCGACCTAGCTCCAATTCTTAGAGTTCAATTAACTGGCTTATGTCTAATCCTTGTTTTAAAAATTCTGAAAAACGATGTACTTTTCCAAAAATGTTGGAAGTTGTACAGAAACAATTTAAATAATAAAGTTCATCATAGAAATGTTTATTAGACAACAGTCTGTATTTTGTATGCAATTGTATGCTGTTACATATTATAAATTGTAATTTTAAAATTATTACTTCTAGATGTTTAAGTCTTCATAAACTTTTATAGTAAAATTTGCAATATTATATTCTTTATAATTCATTTTAATATACGTACAGCAACTAAAATGTTATTGCTTTTTTTTTACAATATCTGTGTGTTGAAACTGTATTTATGACAAATAAATACACAATTTTAATCATTAACATTCCAAGATGGCGGGGATACTTTTGGGTCAAAATTAGATTGTACCCTTTTTTTCTTCAAAATATCCTTCAGCCTCCAAAGTTACTGTACATTTTTTATCAATTGAAAAACATTATTAAAGCAATTGTTTTTTATATTATTTTGTGCAGATTACGAAGCTGCACAAAATTGGCTATTAAATGTCTTTCAGGATCTACAAATAAAGATAACTTTGAATTGCCATTGAAATTATTTGACCATTATTTTTTAGTAACAATTATTATTACACAATGAACTATCTACCCTATATCTCAAATTTAAATAGAACCGACTAAAATTCCCAGTACTAGAATTATTATTATTGATAATTAAATTAAAGGCAATTTGTACTTCCACAATATATTGGGGAAGTACAAATTGCCTTTTATTTAATTATTAATAATGGAATTCCACCAAGTATCTACGGCCGGTAGTATAAGTTATTTATTATTATTGATATTTTAATGTAATGGAACATTGTAGAAACTATGGATAAAATTTTATCTTAAACAACTTTTTTGAAATTTGAAAAATCCACCATTTTGAAAATTACTAAACAATTTTTGTTAAGTTAATTTATTAACGATTCATAAAAGGGAGTCTACAATCAAAATTTGACCATCCATCCGTCCATCCATGAGGTCAGAATCTCCATGAAGGAATCACATTATAAAATGTATAATCCATTCTAAAATTCCTACATTATAAATTTGCTATAAAATTCTATTACAGTAAAACCTGCCTAAAACGGAATCCTGGAAAACCAAAACGGAAATAAATTGCATACACCAATGTAATTTAATACAAAGCTGTTTAACACGGAAACGGAAATTTTGTTGGGTACAGATAGTCCCCTTTATAAGCTGTAGATGCGTTGTGGGAAAGTGCCACGTAAAGTGAAACTGTGTATAACCACGTCATTACTTCTGTACAGATCAAACAATCACCGCTTTGACGCAACTCAGCTCAAATACAAAACTTTCAAGGACGTTTTTCATCTTTTACGCACTGAACTTGAGAAGAGAGTCTGATGTCAAAGAGCACCACCGCCACGGCATTACTTCTGTATACTTCAAACAATCACCGCTTTGTCAAAACTCAGCAGCTACATGCACTAATGAGGCAGTTTCTAGGAATCATAACCCCTCGCTCCATTCTTCTTTACATTACTGTACTTTCTGCCGCTATAAGTCCTGTTTGTTCTGAGAATTAGGGTACTGCATAACAGTATGTACAGTATTTAAAAAAAAATTAAGAACCTCTATAAAACGGGAAAAAATACTGGAACGATCATGTTCCGTTTTAGACAGGTTTTACTGTACTTAATTTTTAGAGAAAAAAGCCCCTTACTATGGAGTTTATAAATAGCCTATCTATATTAATTGTGTTACTTTAATTTATCCATCAGAGGAAAAATTTGTAAATATTTTATGTATAATAGCAACAATAGCCGCCTCATATTATCAACATATGAATAGGTAATTAAGACCATAAACTTGAATTAATAGTATTTTAAAAATTAAGTGACAATAACAACAGTTCTGTATTAAATAGTTTTCTTTTGTATAAATGTGATATTTAACTAATTTTTATTTTTATTTATCATTATTTGTTTAGTTCTTGTAAAGAAAAACTTAATAAATACTTACCTGTAAATTATGTACTTATATATCCTCTTCTAATGAATAAAACATGTAACTTATTTTTATACTTATATATTTGTGCATAAAGAACATTAATATTTGAATTTGTTGGAAGTTAGGGTATTTAATTAAAGTTAAACTTATAAATAAAACATGATTGACCATTATAGTGATAAGACTATTAAAATTAAATAATTATAAATGATTTATATTAATGTTTACATGAGTCTTTAATCCTTTGAGAGAGGAGGGTTAATTAAGCCAACTTTCTCAACTGTGCTTTAATGCTGGCATACATTCATTTCTTACTTTCAAAACTTTCCACAGACAGTACATTTGTCGAAGATATTTAGATTGGATACATTGCTAGAAATTCAATTTCATCTGAAATGTTTTATTGTAAAAAGAATTTGTTTGTTGGCAATTAACTGTATTGAATTAGTACATTATCATATTATTTATACAATTATTGTGTATATGTAAAATGGGGTTTGTGACAAATAAACAAAAATTGTAAAGATCTAATCATTTCAAAAAGAATATGAGGTATTCTATTCCTCTGAGTTTTCAAATAATGGCAAAGTGAACAAATAAATGGAAAGTCATATTACGGCACATCTTAACAATGTTACATTGTGCTTCTAGTCTATATATTTTTTATTATATTGACCAATTAAAATTAGTCTTGTGTTTGAGAAAAGGCATTGAGTAAAGGAAATGGAGAAAATTTACAAAATACTTATTCTGTATATGATTATAGTCTAACTTTTAGTAATAGTAAACTTATAATAATTAAATTAGCTCAAATCATGGAAATGGTTTTAAAAATCAAAATTTGTTTACTCAAAAAAGTTACCGTATTGTTAATTATTATACTCTGCAATTGAAAATAAAGCACTTTTTTAGTCTAATTATTTAAAGAATTTTATGAATATTAAAACTTTAACAATAATTATAATTAAGAAGTTTGTATGATAATCAATTTTAAAATTACCATTTTTCATCTTTTGAAATATGCAAGATCTGGTAATTAGTAGTTTCATTGGTGGGAATCTTATTGGGTCATACTTTGACCATAAGAAATATTGGAAATTAAAACAAAACATGTACTTTATGTTTAAGAAAATGTATGGTCTGGGTAGAAGTTCAATTATTTGAAGAATAATTATATATGGTTATAAGAAAATATCTTAAATATTTTTTATTATTATTCATTTAAACCGTCATTATTGAGAAAATACATTTTTCTATTTGTTACACAACTAAATTATCAATCTAAAATGGAATATACTTTTTTCCCATGACAACTTAATTTGTTAATTTACAACAGCTTAAAACTGTAATTTTGTGTAAACTTTGAGTAATTGTATTGTAAGTGTAACATACTATAATAAAGTTGATTGGTAATTTGAACATTTATTTTTTCGATAAATGTCAAATAATTTTACAAAATTTCATTGAAATCTTTTGCCAGTTTAAACAAACAAGGAAGAGCAGATATATCATAAAGTTGATACAGTATGACAAAAAGGTCCTCCCTAATTATGTATGATCTGCTCCAATAATAACATTTGTTTATTTTAGGTGAAATTTATATTAACTGGAGTTATATCAGTGGCAAAATAATTTTTATGTTGAATGAATGACTAAATTATGTAAACAGAAAAATATTTTGTAAATTGTATTCTCTTTATACTAAAATATGTACATGTGTTATAAAGAACTCAATCTATAGTAATTATTGAATAAATATTATTTTTTTTAAATATATTGGAGCATATCTTAATATAATTTGTATAGACCAATAGCAAATATATTAATATTTTAAATTTTACTCAAATAAGTATATTACAATGATAAAACCTAAAATAGATACTAAACTATAAATTTAACTATTTCAAAAACATTTTACCTTTAAAATTCCAAATATTAAATGTACCTCCAAAAATCTTCATTTAAACAACAGGATTTAATTATATTTAATATTTTAGATTAAAACAAATTTTAACCAGTTTTGTATGGTAAAATATTTAATTTCATAGTTTCACTAAAATAGTATTCAAAAACATTTTGTTTTAAAGACACCCTTTGAATTTGTGTAAATATGTATTGTACGACAAGGGAAAGAAACATATTAATGTTTGGCATTGGTACCAAATAATTTTACAACTGCACAATATTTTAGAGAAATATTACAGTATTAAAAATATGTGGTAAATTTTATACCACATGAAATTACAACTGACTTAGTAAAACAAAACTTAATAATTGGACATTAAAATTCTAATCAACTTCGTAAGTATAAGTAAAATGTTGGAAAATAATTCTTGCACTAATAAATTGTGAAATGTTAATTTTATGTTCAGAGTAAACCTGTCAATAATGAACCAGAAGGTTCCTAGCTTTATAAGATACATTAGTATGCAGTTTATAAATGGTGAATATACACTTTAAATGGATATGGAATAACTAATTACTTTATGAATAACATTTGTTTGAGACAAATATGCATATATTCTGTTATAGTATCGGCTATTTTGAAAGACAATAGCAGAATACAAGTTGCTCTCGGAATAAAATATTAATATTTTCCTTGTAGTATAAAGGTAAAAAACCTTACAAAAGTGTAAATATTCCCTAATTTTTGAATATTCTTATAATGTTAGGGTCGAAAGGGAAGAAGAGTTGGTCATGAGAGATCCGATAAAAAGATGAGAGATCTACTATAACCCAAGACTAGTTGAAGAAAGATCTAGATCCAGTTAGGAACCTTGGGATTGACAAACCCATACTCAATATAAGTGAACACACGGGGGGGGGGGGGTTATAATAATATATTACCGGTAAAATAGACATGATATTTCTTATTATGAAACATATAACATAAATTATGCTATGTTGATCACTTTCACTTCCAAAATCTTCTAGACAAAAGAAATAATATAACCAAATTCATATTCTGTGTATGTTAAAATCTAGAAAAATTGAATTTCTTAAAAATAACAAAAATTATCTTTTCATACACCATCTCGATTATTAGAACGTTTGTAAACTATGATATTTTGTACTTTTCCTTAATTATATTATATCTTTATATTTGTTTTCTCTAAATTGTGCTTGCACTTTTTGTCAATCCTTATGAAATCATGTTCTTATGATTCTTTAAACATTGTTAAAAGCCTACGAATTTTGAAATTAATGAACCTACTTTTACATTTAACAAACTTGTTTTATCAATTAATGGCAGGGTTGTGTATTTTGTTAAAATCGGTTGAGTAGTTTTTAAAGAAGAACTATGATTAAGCAGATGCCATAATATTTTTCATTATTGAGATTAGTTTAAAACCATAATTTCAACAAAATCTACAAGAAACAAATTTGATTATATATATATATATATATATATATATATATATATATATATATATATATATATAAAGTTGAATTTCTAATGAATGAACCAGAATATATTTATTAGTAATATCTGTGGTTAGAGTCTTTCGATTCCTTATACTCTGTATTTTGTATCAAATTTTAGATTTAATGTTTCTTCCACTTGAGATGCTTTTTTTTATTAAAAATTGACTCAAACTGTAAGAAATATTAAATTCACATGCTGGACTATCGCTTCTTGTTCTTAGTGTGATTGATGTGGTTGTGAAAAAATCATTGTGATATTGAGTAGGTATTACATGTTAAAGTTTTTATTTATACATGTTAGAAAGAAAATAGTTTATGTTATTGATGTTGTAAACAACATATAGCCTGTATAAACAATAATTGTTATAAATTTATCCTAGTTGTGTGTACATGTATCCAACTTTCCTAGCTTTGTTGTTATAACAGCTGCTTGAGAAGGTCTGTTATTTAAACTTCATCCTAATATGTCTGATGTTACCTTCTCCCTATTGTTAACTTGTTTATCTACTTGGTTCTATACTTCATTTGAAAATGTAAAAATTAGGAAGTAATAAATAAACAAATTAATACAAATATCATTTTCGAAAAACTAAAACTTAAAATAAACAGAAAGTACTAGAATAATCAGGAACATGCTGGTCATTGACATGAGGATGACTCTGTACAATAGTTAGGATCAAATGATAAACAAGTTGATAATAGAGGAGGGAAAACACACTATAAAGACAAAGTTTCATGAACAAACCAGTATAGATATACTGAAGATGAAATCTATCTGCAATGTGTTACCAGCAGTTGGAAGACAAAGGTAGAGAAGGCAGATACATTATAATACAAAAAAAAAATACAAACTTAATCTGGTTGGTTAAGTTGTATTGCTTTTTATTATGCATATTTAAATTTATTTTTATATATTTCCATTTTTATGGAGATTGAGATCACATTAAATTGATAAAATGAAAACAAATTTTCATTAGAAGATAGCTGAGGCAGAATTGCTGATTTTATTTTTTAAATTAAGAATAATAAACATCATATTTATAATAACATGTTTAATTATGTGCAACAGTAATAAACTAATTATAAATTGCTTCAATAATGAAGCACCACATTATTTTCAAATTTGTTTAAACTGTACCTAGAATTTTTCTGTATTTTTGTCATCAACAAAATCATTTCTAATATTTTTGGGAATTTTATATTTTTTCCATTATTACATGAATTATTATGTTCATCTTTTATTAACAAAAAACTAACATGCCGAATAACAAAAAATTATGTAAATTAGTGGAATATATAAAATTAATGTACAGTTCATTTTAGCCTTTAAAATTTAGTCTAACCTAAAGGTATGATTTATAAAACTATTCTTCTTAAGGTATTCTGTCCTATCTACCTCGCATAAATTAACTATTATAATTCACATTCCATTTTTCCTATTTTAATACCCTAATATAAAACAAATAGTGTTAATATATATTTTGTAATAAAATAAATAATTATAAATATGAGTGAATATGTAACGAATCCGAATTAAATATATTTTGACATATTCTAAGTGTCAGTTTTGACTATCAATCACGTGCCTTCTTCAAGTTTTCTCCCCTTTGTAAACTCATCACCATATTAACATAAAATATTTATGAAAACATTTCTAATATTAAATGAAGAGAATATATACACACACATTCCACATTGATTGTTAAGTTTATCAAATTAGCTATATACTGTGTGCATAAATAGGCCTAAATTATTTTCTAAAGTTAAAACTTAAGGTTGTATCGTAAATGATCAGCTTAACATCCAAAATCTTTTAAAATTTGTACTAAAGACTTAATTTAACTTGGTAAATAAATTTGGTGGTAAGTGCGCTATATTTTAATTTTCTTGCATAGAAATCAAACTTTTAACACCTATAACGGCATCAGTATTTCAGCAAAAAAGACAAATGGCCATTTTAAATATTTTTTTGTAAATTTTTTACTTCTATAAATGATTAAAGAACCATTATACTGTAAGAAAATGTATACCGGGTACTATTACAAACAAAAATGTTCTGTAACAATAATTTACATTTCTATGTTTTGCTTAACACTAATGATAAGGTATTGATGCTGTGATACTAGTTCAGTCTTTTTTGTAGTCTATTATTTTGTATTTTTTCATAAATTTTATATGAAATCAATAAGTTTTTTTACCACACTTCAATCCTCGGAATAATAATGTAAAAATTACAATTTGTCAAACCTGTTTGATGATTATAAAATACAGCTCACTATAAGCCAAATATTTTTTTACTATATTTTTAAGATGTTTCGAAAACACCAAATTATAAAACAAAAATTTTTGGATTTAATTTTTTTAAACTCTTACTAAAAAATTTAGGTTATGTCTATTAAAACATCACGAGCTGCGGTTATATGTGGCTCTATTTCTTTATCTATAGTTCCATTATAACTTAACAGTAGTTCCTAGATGCTTAAAGCTTTATACCTGTTCTAGACTTCCACTTTCAAAATCTTACAAAATGATGTTTTCCTTCTTTGTCCATCATCAAGTTTTTATTTAATTTAGCCTTATATTCAATCCCCTATTATTAGACTTCTCTATCCAAACAATCAAATTAAATTCCAGATTTTTCAATGTTTGCAAAAAAATCAAACTGTAAATGGCAACTCCATTCTAACTGTAATAGTTTTAACTGACATTATTATTCTATTCCCCAATTTAAACTTTCTAGTTTGATTATACCGTCCAACACTACTGTAAACCCTAAGTAAAACTTGCTGCACCCTAGACTTGGTTTTGAATTCTCCAGATTTAACATAACTGATATTTTACATAACAAACGTTATAATATAACCTTTCCATTCCTCGAATTAAATTACAGTCAACATTCCTCTATCTAAATATCTCTAAAATATATAACCGGATAATGCTATCAAATGTTTCTCATGATCAACAAAGTACAAATGTGTTTCTTTGCTATGTATTGAGTACTCTTTTCCTATATCTACCTAAATGTGAATATCAGATCTTGGATTTTAACTAATGACAAATAATATAACTTCTTTATATTTTTTAATTCTCTAGGACTACAGCACCAGGTAACTGGTCTATTACTAAACTTAACGGGGATTGTGTATTACATTAAACAAAATATGGTTTCATAATAGAAATATTTATTAATCAAAAAATGGCATAAATTTATTATAAAAAATAAAAATTATGTCATCATATTCATAAGTAAAATGTTTGATTTTACTTCTTACTATATGCATCCACCATCAAGTAACACAGACAGCCCGATTTCCATTATACACTGCCATTGTCACTGACCAGAGCTGCTTGTTTGTGAGGGTAGTGCTAATAGTTCCTCTATTCACTATCATTTCCTTCAGTCTCTTGTTAGGTTTGGAGCAATCACTCCCAAAGTATGTGCTTCAATATCAGTACATCTATCTCCTCCACATGCTGGACAGTTGAGAGACTTAAAGATTAAAACTGTGTAGTACTGTTGTGTGATAAAATACTTCGTTCTGACTCTAGCTGTAAAAGTGGCTGTACAGTGAGAAATGTCTTGATAAATCACAGAATTGTTGTTTGCTTTTGTTTACAACAATATTGAAATAATGTTTTTGGTAAAATTTCAGTAGTATATTTGAAAAATGTCTGAAAAATCAGCAGCTAAAGTAGTGTATTTTAAAGTAGAATAAACAAAACTGAACACACTTTAGAAAAATTCAAATTTTTATAAATCAATAGACACCACTCACCATTCTAGGGTCATATGATAAAAAACTTTTACAGCTTATTGAATATTGAATACAACATTTGAATATAATAAAGTGTTAAGCTGACCATTGATATAATTTTATGCCTTATTTATACAAAGTATTTTAATCTTATACAATGAATTATAATCAACAGATTATTTGTAATAATAGTTACAATAATTTATGTAGAATTAAAGATTATATTGCTAACTGTGATTCAATTTTTTTCTCAAGACCAGTGATTTAAATTATGAATTTTTGGATTGAGGAACACTACGTACATATCTCTTTTTCACCTAATACTCTCTTCTAATTTTTAAACTTAAATATATTCACTAAACTATATCATATCACATTCTTGTACACCTTTTAAATATACTGTTATATACATTTGAATAATTCTAAAGTTTATTGTATAATATGACCAAACCTAAATGTTTGAATATGTATATTGGACAAAAGTAATAATATTTTATTATACTTTATTGGTATTTGTTATTGTTATTTTATTGTAATTATTTATTATTACTTTATTGTAATGTTATATAGTAAACATAATATGCCTTTGTGACTGACATACAGCACAAATATATAAAATTAAAGTTTTTTTTTTCTAAAAATAAAATGTTTTAATTTTTCCTAAAACCATTTTGAAACATTTTTTTATTTATCATCCACAGCCTTATTAGAATAGAAGATTTTTAGAAAATATGATTTGTGGACTTGAGAAAACATATTTGCATCCATATTTTTTTTTAAAATGATAAAACTATTAGAGAATAAAATAAATAAATTGGTCTAGTTTTCTGACACACACACATATAGCAGAGGTCCTACAGCTCAAGAACTCCATCCTAAGTTCCACAAAATTCATGAGTTATGTACAATTTCCAAATATCAATCAAGTTCAAAATTTTAGGAATGAACCTTAAAAATGTGATTTAAACAAACAAATAATTAAACATTACTGAACAAATTTTTGAGGACATACAGCACAAATACAAAAAATTAAATTGTTTCAAAAAAATATATATATATTTTTTAACTTTTTTTATTTATCATACTTAACCTTGTTATTATTGATTGAATATATTTACATCAAAACGAACATTGTACTAACTTTCTAACAAGTGCACAGAAAACTAAATAATGTATGTATATATATATATATGTGTGTGTGTGTGTGTGTGTGTGTGTGTGTGTGTGTGTGTGTGGATTTGATCAAATATATATTTGATCAAATCCACAACTCATATTTTCTAAAAATCTTTTATTCTAATATATATAGTGGGGGTCCTATAGCTCCTACCACATCCCACTTCTCAGCTTCCACTGGACTCATGAGTTCCATCCAATTTTCAAATATCAATCAATTTCAAAATTTAGTACAAGGTATTATGAGAAAAAATTCTGATTGAAACAAACTAATGATTAAATTTTACTAAAATGTAACTTCTAAAAGCCTTAATAAAACATTTTATGCATCATCTCCCCAAAAATACCAATTTGTGAGTTATTGGATAAACAGGAAAATTAATCATATACACTATTGTAAACATTCAGATATTAGAAAATTGACACAAGCAATTTTTATTTTATTTTTGAAGCAATGAGAAGTTTATTACGGAAATATCAAACTCAAGAATATATCATCGTTTGGCACATTGGTTATAAATCTTTACTGTTCACCAGAATTTGATCACAATTTCATACACCAATTTTAAAATCTTCAAACTTTTATGACTGCATTTATGATTAGTTTTTACTCTATAACGAAATTTTTGGGGAGATAGCAATCAATACATTTTGTTTTGGTCCTTAGTGCTCTTAGAGGATATATTTTAGCAATATTTCATCATTTTTTACCCTTTCAAAAATTTTCTATACTATGTATATAACAATGTACCGTAATAGACATTGTTAAGCTGTTGATTAGGCCTCATGGTATCATCTTATTTATCTGCTAAGATACCCTAGCTATAGATTTAAAACAAAAAGTCAAACACACAACAAAACTTATTTTTCTTTTTATTAATCTCAACATTTAGAAAAATAGGAATTTCGAACTATAATAGGATGTTTTAATAATAACTGAGTGATGACTATTATTTAAACTTTATATACCTCAACTACTATTTCTTTTTTGGGGATCTGAACATGTTTTATTACTAGTTTTTATATTACCAACCTAAGCTAGTATTGAATGGTTACTCCAATAATTATTCATGAATTATACTCCTTTCTTGTTTTCAACCAAAATGGTGGTTTAAACTTTCCACAGGTGTTTTCTGATAAATAACTAAGGATTCAGAATTTAATTTCAACTTAAACTGTTGACTCCAATTCCTGTTATTTACACAGTATGTATAACTAATAATAAGACAATGTTTCTTTTCTCAATTTAGCGAATCGTGGAATTACTGAATAATTCCATGATAATTCTTATAATTTTACTATTGACGACCCCTTGTCTCCCAAGTCACTTCATTCCTCTCCAACTATTCTCCTTAAATATACAAAAAAATTGGTACATATATTACTAAAATGAGTAAAAAATAACAGGAAACGTACATAAAACTTGTAGCAGTGGCAGTAAAATACTGAACATAACAAAGAACGTGGAAAGTAGCCTTGTCAAATATGTTATTTTCTTCTGACCTACATTTACACCCACTTCAAAAAGACGTGATTATATGGAGTCGATAATGACCAGGCATTATATTACCTGTGCAATTGTAGTAACCATGTAGGTTACCCATAATATGTTAATATTGTTGGTTGTCTATATTGAACAGTATATGTTACCTACACATTAGTATTAAAGTTTCCTTTGTTTTTAATATTTACACAAATAAACAAAAATTGAAGAACACTAAAGTAATATGGTATCCCACGTCATAATAAAGAGCTCCCAGTTGGTCTAGAGGGTAGCGCTCTCATTTAGTCTATGAAAGGTTACAAGTTGAATCCATTAGGCAATTAAAAGTTTACAGTGTGTATCATGAGAAGGGAAGAACTATGACATTCTAAGCCTTTTAGCTGTAATTAGGGCTAAAATTATGGCAATGGGAACATGATGTACTGATCATACATTAATGTACTGAAAAGTTGACCATCAAGTTTGTGCTCTTTGTTTGAAGATAATTTTTCTCTCATGCCTTATAAAACCACGGTACTTACGTATTAACACCACCGCAGCAACTTTGCGCATATATATATATATGCACCAATATTTGCTTACTTTGCGATATAATTATATATCATGACAGGTTTGGCCAGGTAGCTATATATATATATATATATATACACATAAACACCTGGCCAAACCTTATATTATATATATGCGCAAAGTTGCTGCGGTGGCGTTAATACGTAAGTACCAAAACCACTAACATAGTTCATTTTGTTCAGCTTTAAAATATCTACTGGCAATAATGCTCACACATGTTTTCTACGATACAAAAATAAAAGAGTTATTACTTCTAAAAGAACAAAATTATTAGAAACTATCTCAAAATTAGGAAAACAAATAATAATAGCTATAGTAATTAGAATTTTAGCATTAAAACTAGGTTTTACTATTTGTTATAGATGAATAAAAAGTGATTGCAAAATGACGATCGTTTAACCCTTTGACTGCCAGGCCCAAAATGATTGTTTTTGGATAGTTATATAAAACTAATTCTTGACATATTCTACATTTTTTTAAGTAGAGTGATCAATTTTATTTTATTTTTTGCAGTAGAGTGTCAAATATTACCAGTATATAAAAAATCGGAAATATTGAAAAGCAAAATTGATTTTATTTTTTTAAGTATATATAAACCTATATATATTATTATCGACTTTGAAATGTAATAAACACATATAATATAACTTTTTTGTAATGAAGATAATATTTAATTCAAAATACATTGTGTTATATTAAATCATTCAGTAAAATTTGAATGATATCTAGAAATAGGTCTAAAAGCTATGATTTTGTCATTTTTAGGAACACTTCAACAAAAATAGAAGACTACAACACTCACATACAATAAAAGCAGTATTATATAAAAATACAAGGAAATTAAAACAAATATTCAATATATAATTGTAGCGTAATTCTTTTCAGATCGAACGCATCAAATTTTGTAAAGATCGATAAAAAAAATGGAGCTCCTATGTAAGATATAGCAGAGACCAAAATACCGCTCTTAGCGGTGTACGTATCACCGGTACACAAGCCGAAATATCGACTCTTGGTGGTCAAAGGTTTAAAACAGTTTTTTTGGTAGTTCCTTTTTGTCTACATGATCCTGTAAATAGTTCAATTAATCCAAATGGTGATATGCATATCTTAATGCTGAGGTCAATGTCGACAAACAAAGCTATACCAAAAAACAATTTACATATTACTCTCAGATTTAAACTAAGAATTTCTTGACTGCTTTGCTACCTCAGAAAGGAAAATCTACATGATATTGAGGCAGGTACTCATCCATTCCAGTGGTTTGGTGTATGGCTATAGCATATTTAAATTCAGCTGACATAGCCTTCATATGGCTTGGATACAACATTAAGGCTTCATAGAACTGATATCAACAGATTATAGGACTGGAATAAACTAAGCTTTTTATTCAATTATGAATGTTACGATTTTCTCTACTGTTAGTTAGGAACATGTTGTTTTAAATGGATCAATTTTCAAATATTTTTATTGTATAATAATCAGAGTTCAAATGGAAAATTAATTATCAATAGTTATTCCATGAAGCTGATATATAATATTACTGCCAATATAAATCTGCTGGATTCAGATTAGCAAAAAAAGTCAAGTTAACCATGTCAAAATATCTTGTTAGCCTTTTCCTGTACAAACCTTAAAAATCAATCAAACATTTTTTTCAGACTTTGTGAATATGTCATCTGCCTTAATGAAGATGAGTATCATGAATATCCAAATTTCTGAATTCTTGCCAAGTGGTAGCGTGTCCTCATAGTCATTAGCCATACTGACAAAATATAGATGTTAGCAACAATTACAATAAATTCTAGCACACAACTGATATGTTGATGAAATAGAGTAGTAAATTTCTGAATTTTTTGTGATCTTCTTTGCAGATCTTGTCCTTGATATCAATATGTGCACATTGCATCCTATGAAAATGATGTTTTATAGACTGATATTGTGTGCTCTGTAACAGATCTATTTTTGTTCGTTACGAAGACATTGTTTTCTTTAAAGTAAATACAGTCGAAGGCTACATAGTGAAATATCATATTAAAGAATTAAGTTAACCGATACAGTTGTTTACACAAAATTAACTTTAGCTTATTAACGTGCTTGCCTTTAGGGATCATCAGGTGACTGGCTAAGAATGTGTAGATTTGAAAGTTTTTGTAAACTATTGTATTGGTAATTATAATTGATCCAATCTTTATTTCATATTCACTTTTGCTTAATATTGTTTAACTTTTTATTTTAATTTTGTATTATTGTTTAAGCTGGAATCATTTAATTATCAACAAGTTCAATTAAACATGACCATTCAAATTATCAAATTACAATTAATAAAAATGGTATAAGGTGTTGGTTTAGTCATGTAACTCGATCATTTGATTTGAGGTAAAAAAAGAAGAAGCTATTAATTAAGAAAACATTTAAGGAAAATAAAAATTAACATGAAAATTTAAGAAAGAATTTTATCTATCTTAACAGAATCTTTTTTTCCTACCATTTTAATTTAGATGATAAGTATTAATTATGTTTTTGTTGTATTGTCTCTCCATGATCTTTACAATAACATATTACATGACCGTCAACTATCCTTTTACAAATTTTTTAGCCACTCCCACTCCCTGAGAGCCAGAAAACCCTAATTAGGACTTATTGAGGACTCCCCACTTACCCAAGAATATTTTCAAATAACAATACAGTTAAGGTGGGGAGATGCAATTTCCTTTTTAACTATTCTTAATACAATCATGTTAATGTGAATAATACAATTAGTTAAAGTGATCCGAAACAAATATTCTTTGTTTTACTTTCTTTGCCTTATTGAGTCCTTTAAAATGATGACCTTATATTCCATTTGACATTTTAAACTTACTCCTTACCCTTTCAAACCTTGAAGTTCAAAACTGAGAAATGTCAGCTCATAGAAGCTGTCCCTCACTACAAAAAAAGTTGCTATATTATAAGAAATATAGGGTTAGGAAAAATATTGATTTGAGTTTTCCATGACTGTATCCATTTTCAAAAAAGTGTTTATTACATAGTATCTGTCTGTATGTCAGCTAGCTGTGATTTCTCAGAAACCATTTCACCAATTTTTGAGAGGTTTTTTGGTTCTTAACCATGCCCTTAAAAGATATTAGCTGTAACTTAAAATTTAGAAATAGCTGACATAAAACACAAGAATTCAATATTATAAAAATTAACTCTAATAGGCCAAATTTTGCTAAAATGTACACCCTAAACCCCAAACAAAATGTATTGGTCAGTATAAATTATATGCCATTTTCAGAGTTATAGTTTTAAAAAAACTGTTTTCAGGGATGTTACAAAAAGCCTAATTTCACCGCTCAAGAGTATTTGAAAAATAAACTAAAACTCCCATCATTACAAACTTGATTTTAAACAACTACAAGATACAAAACTCTGACACAAACAAAGCAAGTGGAGTTTTTTTTATTATTAAAAGTACCAAGGCCAAATAGTGTCAGTTTTCGAAATGAACAAAGTGAGTGGAAATGCTATTAAGAAATATGAGTACTTATTTCTTCCAAATACTTAAATTTATTTCAATTAAACAACTAAGTTGCCTGTTACCAGCAAGGTGATTGGTAGCTTGATATAGGAAAATGGGAGCATTCTGCTCCAAGTGCCAAAGAGCCTAACAATTTGTGTATTTATCCTTGAATTTGTATATTAACATACCTTATTAGAAGTCGATAGTAGTTCCTTTTGTATTTGATTATATTATCGACTTCTAATAAGGTATGTTAATTAATTAAAGTAGTTCTAAGGCAAAACAATGAATTTTAATTTGTGTATGTATGTGTTTCTCTTTGTTACCAGTAAGAAAGTTTACTTACCATTTATTTAATTTTAACATATTGCCAATAACAGTTTAAAACACTTGCGTTGAGGAAGGGCGCAACAATTATAGAATTGGTTAGTAGAGGTGGCTTATATAACAGGATTATCTAAGGAAAACAAATGGATTATCTACACTATAAATCCTACGTCCAAGCTGCTTTAGTCCAGTTAGTAGATCGGCAGCCACAAAATGGATTTCCTTAGTGGGGCCGACTGCAGCAACAAATCAATTCTGCCACCCCAGGCCAGGTAACTATTTTATCAATTATTATTACAAGCTTCACAGACATTTTAAATAATAAAATAATTTTGGTAACTTGTGTTTCAATCATTTTCAAAAAAGTTAATAGTTCAATTCCAGTACTTGTATTTTTGTAATATAGGATTTATAAAAGACAATTAAACACAACATTTAACCATCTACTATATAACTAAACAAACCAGTAGAGCACTTTTTAAACAGATTACATATAAAAAAGAAGCATGTAAAATCTAACAATTTTCAGTTGCACAAATTTTTAAATGATGGGAATAAATAATAAACGATGGAACTTTTTTAAATAAATGTATAATAAACACGGTTACTAGATGTTTTTAGAAGTTGTGAAATCAAATTGTAATAATATTTGTCTAATTTCAGCCAGATTGATATAAACTTGGGGCTATATTTATTTCTATCTTCATTGCACTTCTTAACTAATTTTAATTCAATTGAATTTGTGACAACTTTGAACTTTGCTATGACAAGTTCCTCAGTTGGCAGAGCATAAACTTATTTTGCAGCAGTTTGGACTAGTAAAACACCAAAGGTTACACAGGCTCGAGCTCGGTTCAAAACAGTGAAGTTTTCGGTATGACCCACTCCCTCATCTTCATTAGTCTAATCGGCATAAATTAAAGATGTCGAGCAACAAAAAGTAAACAAAATAAATAAATTATAAAAAATAATTAATTTGTCATTTATTTTTAATTTAAAAAAAGCTTATTATACATATATAAGTAAAGGGAATGTTATATTCATAATTTATTTCATTGTTCTTTAATAGAAAAATTTATTTTAAAATATTGTTGGTAATAGCATTTTTGAAATACAAATAAAAGTTAGCTTGAATTGTACCCTATATAAAATTTGTTTATTTGTTCTTTAATTGTGATGATGAGGTTGGTATTTATAAATGAAATCTACAAATTTTCTTATATTAATTATTTATTAATCTAGCCTAGGCTAGATTAATAAAAAGTGGATATTACAAAATAAAATAAAATTGTATTTTATTATCTTTATTAATTATTTATTATAAATTTTAATTGCCTTTGTAGGACATCGGTACATCTTTTAGGTTGGAATGTTCCTGCAGAGGAGCTGGCCTACATTCCTGACCACTGGCTAATATACCCTGAACCTGAACCTATCTACAACTATAGCCTAGGACTTCTTTATGTTATGTTCATGTTTGTGGCACTTTTAGGAAATGGTTTAGTTATCTGGATATTTGGAACGTAAGTTAAATTTTTTTTAATACATTGTATTTTACAGTTTTTCCTGTAATATTTTATTATTGTTTTGTAACCACAACTATTTTTTGGTATTTACCCAGTTTATTGTTGATTGTTTAGAGCAAAATCTCTACGAACCCCATCTAACATGTTTGTGCTAAACTTGGCACTCTGTGATTTTGTAATGATGCTCAAGACACCTATATTTATTTATAACTCATTCAATCTTGGTTTTGCCACTGGACATATGGGTTGCCAAATTTTTGCAACAATGGGTTCCTTCTCGGGTATTGGTGCAGCAGCAACTAATGCTCTAATATCCTACGATAGATACAGGTGAGTTAAAACTTAAAAGATTGCTTATTATAAACATAAATCATAATAATAAGAAAGTTTTTTTTTAATCTGAAACTAAATGAATATTTAAGCATTTAATTATAGTAAATGGTATTGAATTTAAGATCTTTTTCTTTCCAAAAAATATAATTTCAAACATTTTAGTGACATTGTTATGAGTAAACATAAAGTTTATATTTTTGCTCGGTTCACAGGGTCTCACTAGTATAGAATCTTCATTATAACTGTGTCACAATTTACTTAAATGATTTACTCAAGACTCAGATTATAAAATTTGTTTCAAAACATGTGTTGCTTATTGAAAGCAACTATATTTTTATGAAAACTTCCTAATTTAATTCAATTGTTAATTATTATAGTTGCACTGATTAAAAAACATAACTTCTCTAACACTTGAGATATCATCACCCAAAGATACAAACTGCTTTCTATTTTTAAAATAAGAATGCATTAATTTTAGAGTGTAATCATTTAGCCCATATATTTTCAATTTCTTCAGAATATGCCCAAACTGCATGCTGTCAAAAGCTTAGCTCAAATTACGAAGCAGCAGAGCAATTTTAAATTTATTCTCAAACTTTTCCAGCACTTGATCGACTATACTCTGAACCGCCATCGCAGTTGATTTACCCGATCTAAAACCAAACTGATCATTTGTAAACAGATTATTAGTTTCAAAGTAACTGCTCAGTTAGAACGGTAACCAAATAATTAAACTCGTAATAATAATAATTGAATAAACAATAACTAATAAGTTACCAACCAAAATAGATAGCTCAAACACTTCTCACATAACACATTTATTTTCAGTAGAAACAGAATTGAAAACATTAGGAATCTTAAATAAAGGAGAGAATTAAGTTACAGGGAATAGTTGTGGGTTATTTGTATAAGCAACTAATAATTTGATAGTTGAAACCTAAAGGATGTCCAGCTGGTATGCGAAATCAGCCATTTTAAAATGAACTGTGGCATCATAAAAGAGGAGGGGTCAGAGTACAAGGTATGATCTCAGAAGAAAGGAAATATAAAAAGGGAAGTTGTTTCAGTGGGGAATTCAGAATGTTTTAAAAGATGATATAGCTTGTTACAAATTTAAATAAAAATAAGAATTAAATATAATTTAAGTTAGAATAGTATATAAAAAAAACATTATGTAAAGGAGTTTATTACTAACTTACATTAATTTCGTCTAGTTGAAACAAAATCTAATTAATTGTGATGCAAAAGATTAATACGTGATGAAGATACAATGCAACATCTTTAGAGTTTTGCTTACACTTTTAGGTTATTCACAGTCGTTAAGGCACATACTCGTACATTCATATACATACATATTAATTGTCGTACAAAGTAGAGCCAATCAGTGGGAAAATAAATTATTTTAAAATATGTTTGGCAATTTGAAAAAAAAGAATTTTTTGACCAGTGAGTTATATAGTATAATATATACAGAGTGTTTATAAAGTATGGAATATATAAAAAAATCTTTAATTCAGCTGAATAAAAAAAGTTTGTTTTTGGTATATAAGACAACATTTACTTCTGGTTTTTAATTTTGGTTGCCAACTTGGATTCGCCATCTTGAAATTAGGTTTAATTGTTTAAATAGGAATAAGTTCATGTTTTTACATTGTTTTTCTTTTATTCTGAGTTCAATGTTGGAATCCATTTTCTTTTTATATCTCATTGCCTTAAAGAGTTATCAACTAAATACAACTACAGTACATTAAAAACCATAATTTAAAGAAGGACAAATGAGTTGGGTACTTACTTTTTAAAAACAAAAATGTTGTAGTTTTGAACTTGTGATTTTTGAAGATGCTAAAATTGTTGCCCTAGAGCTATTTGGCAAAGTCATAAATGGTTATAAAATGCATTAATTATTTGATCTTGCTATTGTACTATTGCACTATTATACTTGTTTTAGTAAAAGTTATTGGTTGGCTATTAAATTTCCAAAGAAATTGTTGTCTGGTAGAAACCTAGGTAACAATAGTTCCACTAATAACCAATCCATACATACCAGTACCTTCAGTCGTATTCCACAATTGAGAGTTTAAAGTGTAATTAGTGTCAAATTTATAATTTCTTTTCAAAATGGTTAATTTATCTTACGAGTAAAGAATTTAAATATTGATTATTTTTTGTTATGCGGATCGAAGTAGAAGTCAGCAAAAAGTGTGCGACTTTTTCAATGAATTATATACAGACCAGATGTGTCTGTAGTTGTATTAGTCGTTAAATTTTTAAGAAAATGATATTAAAAAAAAAGCGGATTCCAACATTGAACTAAGAATAAAAACCAATGTACACTATGTAAATGTGACCGCCTCCACTTCTTTTGACCAGCAGGAAGCTCCGGCTGGCTGGAGACCGCGTACACTTTAGCCGAATCTCGTCAGGATGGGCCAAGGAGTCAGGTTAGGACGCTAATGGACGCACGCAACTCAAGTGAAATTAAAGGTTATATTTTATTTTAGTGCTGAATTAAAGAACAGAAATAATTATGATTTATTAAAAAGACATAACGGCAAGATAAAGCCTTAATAGTGGCCGAAAAGCATACTGTTTAATTTAACTAGCACGTGGCCGAAAATGGACTGACCTCGTCCCGTAGCGGTCTTTCTTCTAGCGGCTCTCGGAAAAGACTCCCGGTCAGCTCGCTAGCTCAAGCCCTCCACTCCTCGTCTCTCCCCTCCCCTTCTTCTACGTCATATTGCACTGCTCATCAAAATCGCAAGTGCCAATTCATATTTTATTATTTAAAAATCCCTTTTCATTACATCCTAATTTATAATTATTATGATTTTGGTTTGGTGGGCTCCTTGGCTGGGCCACATCAACAATGTCATGTGATCCTATTCCTATTTAAAAATGTGGTATAATTTCAAGAAGGCAGATCCAAGATGGTCACCAAAATTTAAAACTATCAAAACTGGAAGTAAATGTTGCCTTATAAACATACAACAAAAACTAACTTTTTATGTACAGTCTTATTAAAGATTTTTTATACATTCCATACTTTATGAACACTCTGTGTATATTACTACACTCTCCAATATGTAGTAGTAATTATTACTCTTAATTTAGTTAATTTGACAAAATTGTTGTTATAAATATTGTGATCAATACTATTTCAGAACGATAGCTAGACCATTTGATGGGAAAATTACTCGAGGGAAAGCTTTCTTGTACATCCTGATGATTTGGGCCTACGTAACACCTTGGGTACTTATGCCTTTAATGGGATACTGGAGTCGATATGTTCCAGGTAATGTATATATTAATATGTATAGCTCATGAATATCTTGTTTAGCTTCTTACAACAATTTTTAGCAACTGCAGTGAGGTTCAATTTCTGTTTAAAAGTGTTTGTGTTGCTATTAACCTAGTTGTTTATTGGCCTATTACAACTAAATTTTCACTGAAAATACTACCCGAGTCATTATTATGGCCTATTTAAATTATTAGTTTTATACGATTTATTTTTGCAGTGGAGAGAGGTCTAATTTTTTAATTTCCCATAGAAATAACATTACGATGGCTTATTATTAGCTAAAACTCCCCTTAGAATTTCTTTTTAGCAGTGTAAAGAGGTCTAATTTTTTAATTTTCCATGAAATAATATTAATATGACTTATTAACTAAACCTCTCCTTAATTTTTTTTCAAGCCAAATTACATGATTTTCCTTTAAAATATCACAGTAAAAAATGTTAAAAATTAATTTACTGGCTAACTTTCATGAAAATTTGAAATTGTTTTTAAGTAATTTTGTTTTAAGAGTAGTAGGTCCAAAGACAGCAAACTAATTAGATTATTCCAAAAATGCAATGACTAAATCTTAAGATAAAATGACCAATCCCCCTTCCCCTTTTATTTTCCTATTATCTATATATGTCCTTCCTTTTCAGAATACAATGTAGCCATCAATAAACCAACCACTTTAAATGACTTTCAATTCATTTTGCAATAGTTAAAAATGTTTAATGTTTCAGAGGGCTATCTGACAAGCTGCACTTTTGATTACTTGACTAAGAATAAAGACACAAGAATTTTTGTAAGTGTTATGTTTGTAATATGCTATGTTCTACCTATGTCCATGATCATCTACTTCTATTCGCAGATTGTGAGTCATGTTGTTAACCATGAAAAAACTCTTCGAGAACAGGTATGTGTTCTACGTAATCCAAGTAAAAAAATTAAGAGATAGATAAAGAGAAAGAAAGAAGTATGCTCTTTCAGAAAGAAAAATTAACAAAGGGAGAAGCTCTTATAAGTCCATCTTTAACATTTTCTTTTCATACTTGTTTTGAACAAATCTCTTTTTACTAACATATTATATTTTAAAATACTTAACCATTTAAATTTGTCTTATTACAGTTAGTTACCAAACTTTGATATAATATATGGTTTTCTTACTTCATTAACAATAAAATTACCATCAGTTAGTTTATGAAAATTGTAGAAGGATATTTTCCATTAGAGCCAAAAGCCAAGATAATGTTGTACTACTAAATATGTTTGTTAATGAAGTCATTACATAAGGTAAGAAAGTCAATGAGAAGGATTGAATAATATATTAACTGATAAGAAATACATTTGTTATACTCTGTGCAATAGCTAACTGTAGATCACAACAAAACTGACATGTTATAATAATAAGTCATAATGACAATTATGCCTAACAAAAACAACTACAGTTACAAACTCAACACTAGAGATGAAAATGAAACATACTCCTCCCACGTTTGAATAATCAAACTGTACCACACAATGAAAGCTTATGTGTGGTTATAAAAAGATTAACTTTGTTACTTGAAAATAACTTTGTCTAATGGAAAATAATTCTTATTTAGTGTATCTAAAAAGAGTTTTGACATAGGGGTTTATGTAAATGGAGGTGATATTTCAATAAAAAGAAATAGAGAACCTGGTTTTGATTTTGCCTCATGTGTGCAATAAAATTTGCTCAAACAGCTATTGACTGAATAATTTTTTGTCATAACAATCTTAGGAAAAGGTCAATTGCTGCACATGTGTCATAAAATATGGACACTTTTAGAACTATATTTTATTTCAAGGATAAAATAAAGCAAAAGCTTAAAGTTTCAAATATTTATTAGTATAAATGAGCTACAATTGTTTCGCCTTGCGGCATCGACGGGCTACTGATATTTTACAGGTATAGACAACTATTCAAAACATAAGTACAGGAAACTGAAATACAATAGAGAAATCGGGAAAGGTAGGGGGTGACCTAGCAGGTAGATAAAGGTTGATGAACTATGGTACGGATGGGTTTTAGAAGAGGTGACGAATTTAATACAATTTGGTCATTTAGGTTGAGAATAGGCCTAAGTGAAATAGATCTATTTATTTCTAAACATTCTAAATTATTTAATCTATTGCTTTTATTTTCTATATGTAAGAGTTTAACATTCAATTTCGGATCAAAACTAAATATCAGTAGCCCGTCGATGCCGCAAGGCGAAACAATTGTAGCTCATTTATACTAATAAATATTTGAAACTTTAAGCTTTTGCTTTATTTTATCCTTGAATATGGAGTTTCAACAAGAAATATGTGCTATTACATTAAAGTTTATATTTTATTTCTTTTTTATGGCTGTATCATCTTTTTGGCTGACATACTCAATTTGATTTATGTCTAATATTAATTTCTCTGGTTGCATCAGACTTCAAATTCATCTGTTGCAAATAATAAAACAGATTGCAAAGGAATTAATTATTTATCATAAGTTTTGCTTCATAAAAAATTGTTAATTTATATTAGTAGGATAACCAGCAAGGCTTAAATCAGCTGATCCAAATTTTTTAAAATAGGAGAAAATGTTAATTATAAAATTGATTTTGTAAATAAATAATAGAATAATGTATTAAAAAACTAAGTTTGTATCCATTTGTAGTTATAAATCAAATAATATGTTTATTAGCTTAAGAGGGATAGACCACGAAATTCAAGTCTAAACTAAAATTAAAATAGAATAATTCCAAACCCAGAAAAATTAAACTGTTTTAAAATGTTATTTATTGATTTTAATCCTTATACATTACTGTATTACCAAGCTAGTATTATTAATTAAATAATTATTTCAAGTGAAAAATATGACATAGATTGGGAATTAAGCCCAGGACCTGTGGCTTTATGCACCAATGCTCTACTAACAAACTACATTTGGTCACTTCCCAGCTTAGGGGTTAAACTTCTCACTTGACATTGTTTACTGAAATTTTTTGAGTTATTAGATAAACTATCTCGTTACTAACGACATTGAAATTAATCTGTTTTCTTGAAATGTAGCTTTTACATAAATGTATTTATTGATTTTAACGCTTATACATTTTTACCAAGCCAGTTTTAACTACTATACTGGGAAGTGACCAAATATAGTTCAGTTGGTAGATCATTGGGACGTAAAGCCAAAGGTCCTGGGTTCAACTTCCAGTCCAGATTGTTATATTTTTCATGTGAAATAATTGTTTTGAAATGGTGTTTCACAATATTTCTCACTGAATCTGTATAAAAATACACACATTTTCTTTAACATCTAAGAAATATTATACTTTATCACTGGTACATTATTATTATTTTTTTTTGTTAACAAATGTGTTGATTCAATACTTTATGTACAATCAAAATTAATAAATTTTCTAATATACGCACATTTACCTAATTAAAAATAGCTATATAATTACAAAATAGATATTAACTAATGAAGTAAATTGAATAAATAATAAGAAAGTTGGTTGAAGCCATTGAAACTACTAATGGTTCGGAACTAAAAACAGTTTAAACAAAGGACGGTCAAACCACACTTAAGGAGATAAGAGCTTATCTTGTGAAAACATACGAAAAATTCTTAATAGAAAAATGCCAATAAAAACCTTTTTTTTAATGACCCAAGGAATAATAAGAATTTAAATGCATGTTTTATAAAAATAATTTAATTTGTAATGAATGTTATTTTATTTACATATATTTTATTCTTTTATCAAAATGATTATGTAAACAATATAAAGTATTTGTACATTTAATTTAATTTTTAGGCAAAAAAAATGAATGTAGAATCTTTAAGGAGTAATACAAACCAACAAAATCAATCAGCCGAGATTAGAATTGCTAAAGCAGCCATTACAATCTGTTTTCTATTTGTGGCATCGTGGACACCCTACGCAGTGCTTGCTTTGATTGGAGCTCATGGAGATCAGTGAGTTTTTATTTCTAATCTAATAAACATGTTGTTTTAATAGATACTGACTCTTCCACATCCCCAACCCCTCTTTAATTTTTGTAAAAATAAACAAAGACAAAGTAATTGACATACTTATATTAGTCAAAATGAACCTAATTCTTAGTTTTTGACTCCACTTCTCTTAAGGTTGGAAAGTAAAAATTTTACAAACCTGTATCCTTTATTAATAAGGTTAATACGAAATAAAAATACAAATAAATTTTATCTTTTACATTTAAAAAGAAATATGCAAGGCCGGATTTAGCATTTTGGCGCCCCTAGGCCCAATAATTTTTCCGCCCCCTAGTCTGGTTAAAGTTACTTCCCCAAAAACCTTAATTAAAAATTATATCAGGCCTATATGTTAATTGCTTAAACACCACTCCATGATACAATTTTACCATTGCAAGTTTTTTGAGTAATTTACTTGGTTCTGGGCTTAACAAAATGCCGTATTAAAACACTTTTAGTAATTTTATGTAACTTTAAGATAAAATATGTTAAGTTATGGCTACTTATTTTTATTTCTAGATTAAAAAAAAAAAAATTCCTCAGCCGTGCGCCCCCTGGGAGCTTGCGCACAATCCGGCGCTGGAAATATGCAATCACAAATATGTTCTAGTAGATCAGTGATTAAGGGGCTCATTCTCTGATAATAAATGCCATTTGAGATCATGGGTTTGAATTCCATCCAGAACACAAAATTTATTTTATGCAGTTTGTTTTTTCTAACCTGTGGTATGGTGGATAGAGGTTGCACTATAAATAAACAGTGTTTAGTTTGAATATAAGTAGATGATATTGGTTAATATAACAGCTGTACAGAACACACAATTTTAGATAATTATGGATTTATTTTTTATTTATTTGCATCATTTATGGCATACATAGTGCAGCAGTGCTGCGGTATACATTTGTCATACTATACAAAAATCACTCACTACACACAATAGAAATACACAATATATAATACAACAAATATACAAGATAGAAATTTTATAAAATACAAACATATTAAGACACAGTGAACAATATACATGTTATCTCATATTAATCAATTATTTGAGTTGTCATCCTGAATACAAAATGCATCCCAGGCACCCAGAGTTTATGAGCTGAGGTATTCCTCCACTGAGTAAAAAGCATTCCTCAAGAGGTATCCTCTGAGTGATCCGCAAAAATTCTTGTTAAACAACTTTGTTATTTTATATTTTCCGGAGGTTTATTAAATTAAACAACTTTGTTATTTTATATTTTATGGAGGTTTATAAATAATTTTAAACCAGAGTAATAAACGCCATGTTCTAAAAATTCCAACCTGTGCACAGGATATGGCAACACTTTTTTCCTCATGAGATATTTATGGTTATGTTGTTTATCTTCGAACATACTCTGGTTTGCCTTAAAAAACAACAACATTTCATACATATAAATTTATGGAAAAGTCAAAATTCTATATTTTTCAAAAAAAGGTCTACATGATTGATTAAACTTCAAATTAAACATTACTCTAATTATTCGTTTCTGAATACGGAAAATTTTTAAAGCATCAACAGAGCTCCCCTAAAAGACTACTCCATATCTCAGACGAGAACATACATATACAAACTGATTTTATGGTTTTTACACTGGTAATTGCATACCTTGAAATCATTCGGAGAGTAAAGCAAGCAGATGCCAGGAAATGCGCAATCTTTTAAATCTGACATCTCCAATTTAAACTTTCGTCCAAAATAACACCAAGAAAATTTACATTAACTTTGCTTTGGATTTCTTCCTGACCTCTAACAATAATTGTATTTTCGAGTTGATTTTGTTTTAAATTGTATTAATTTAGTTTTTACTACATTTAATTTCAAATTATTTGCTATAAACCAATCATTGGTCTTTGACATTGCCAAAATTGCTGATATGCTAAGTCTACACTACTTTGCCCAAACACCATCAAAGTAGTGTCATCAGCAAATAATACTGATTTTGCAGGGCAATGATTTCAGGTAAATCGTTCAGATAAATTAAAAAGAGTAAAGGCTCCAAGATTGAATCTTGAGGTACACCACAAGGTACAAGCTCCCATGTAGACTCATAGAAGTTGAGAGAATTGTCAGTATAAACTACTACCTTATGCTTTCTGTTAAATAAATATGACTTTATCCAATTATTTGATTTACCCCTTATATCTTAAAAATCAAGTTTTCCCATTAAAATGTAATGGTCAACACATTCTTAAGGATTGTACATGTAATTGATTTTGTGATATATCAAATTAAAGGGCATAAGAAAACTGAAATTGGTTTATTTGTTCTCAAGTTACAGCAAAAAACACTGGTAATTTTAAAATCCACCTACTTTTCTTAAGCTTGAAATACACAAATATTTACAAAATTAAAAAAACAAAAACAATATGTAGATGAAACATGATTAGTCTCATACTTTTGAAATTATTTGAAACTTTCAGTTTCATTGGTGTCAAAATGTTTCTTTTTTTATGCCCTTTAATTTGATGTATCACAAGCCATAGGTACCCATTAAAGATTTTTGAGTTGGGGGTTAGGGGAGGGGAAGGAGCGTGATTTTGAATTTTGTACATATGGTTTTTAAGGTTCCCCTTAAGGGTAAATAACTTTTCTGTAAACATAATTTGAATATCTATCTCCGTATTTTCAAAATAATAGTTGATAATCCAATTTTACAAAATTGTGTTTGTCATCGTGGTAAACGAACGCATTGGCCAATTTATATTTTCTTACCACAAAAAAATCATCATTTTTAATAGTCTTTCATTTGACATTTCACAAGTCGTAAAGTACCCATTAAAAATTTTTGAGTTGGAGAAGGGGGGAGGGTAAGGGGTGATTTTGAATTTTGTACATATGGTTTTTAAGATTCCCCCTATCGGTAAATAACTTTTCTGTAAACATAGTTTGAATATCTATCTCTGTATTTTCAATAATAGAGGTGGAAGTTTTTTAAAAAATCACCCAGTATATATTTGGTACTTAAGGTGTAAAATAATAAATTTATTTAAAATGTTAGTGTTTGAAGAGATTTTTTTTATTGATATTTAATTAATTTTTTTAATATTTTATGGGTTTTAATGCAACTAGCTACATTTTTGGCTCACCCATTTTCAGCTACAGTTAAAAAAATAATTAAATCAAAATAATTTTGTATTTTTTTAGTTACAATTGTTAATTTTTTTTTTTTTTTTTTAGTAGATATAACTGACTTATAAAGGTTTAATTAATTTGTTGTAAATTTTGCTGATCACAGTCATACTTAGTTCCACAAATTTGAGATTAGCAGTATTTTGGTTCCAAAAGTTGTACATATGAATTTTCCTTCAGACAGGTAAGCATTGTATAAAATTTCCTGTTATATTATTGGTTTTATCAAAAGAAAATCACTTTACATGGTCCTTTTAACAAGTGCAACTGCACATAAATTTGTTCATAAACCTTCATATTACACCAAAATTGGTCACAAAATGTCAATTTAGGTGAAATATGACCGTTTATGATACAAATTTAAGTGCCAAGTCGGATTTAAACTAAAAATTTATTTGATTTAAAGCCATCAGTTTTATTTTTAGTTTTTACCAACTTTCTCACATACCGTAAATTTCTTTTACATGTGACAAATTAATTAGGGACTAAATGGTTACTTTTTACAAAAAAAAACATATTGGTATTGGGCTGACTTTTTAGATATTCTATCATTTATGTCAAATCTCTTGAAGTTTTTTAAACGATTTTTATTTTGAAAATATTATTTTTTCCAGATCATTGTTAACTCCTGGAGTGACCATGATACCTGCATGTACGTGTAAGTTTGTGGCTTGTTTGGATCCATACGTCTATGCTATAAGTCATCCTCGTTACAGGTTTGTCATGTTCGGAATCTATTTCTTCCGAGTATCATGTTCGAATCTTTTAGATTACTTCTGATGAATATTAAATTAAGTTTACTTCTGATCAATGTACATTAGGTTTACAATGGATTATTTATGAATGTCTTTATTTACTTCTCAGACATTCTTGTGAAATTTAAGTTATATACTATAACGTTTTTAAGTGGAAGGGATGCTGAATAGATGTTTTGCTGAAAAAAAATACTTCAGTACATAAAATATTAGTGAAAATAGCATGAAAATTATTACAGCTGTTGTGATAGTTTATTTTAAACAGGCTAACTCTGTTCACATTTTTAGTGCTAATTGTAATTTTTTTTTTAAGTTGGGCGCCATTTTGTAAGTTTTATTACAAAAACAATAAAGAAAAAGATATACTCTTTGAAGAGAGCATAGAATTTCTAATTGGGTCGTAAGTTCTTTAATATAATGTACTCTGGAGAATTTCAAATAAAAATACAGAATCCAATTTCTGAAATGTACATTTAATTATTAAAAAATATTATAGATTGCATACAAGTTAAAATATTTCCTGAAAGAAAACATAAATCATCACATTTATTATAACATCATAAAATTATAATTCATCCATACTTAAGTTATAATTATTAATTTTGTGGTTACAACCTAATTCAAATAAAAATCTTTCATATATAAAAATGCAATATATTCAAAATTTACAATATTTTTATATTACCAAATTTCTTTTACTAGATACTTATTCTTTAAAATCAAATATAATAAAATCAACTCATGAATGTTTTTTTTATCAAAGTTTATAATCATTATTTTTTAAAAGCACGTTTTTCTCTTATTTATAACCACGTGATCTCTCTGCAAAACATCCTATCCAAAATTTGTTAAAATAGACTATAAGTTCTAGTTATTTTTATCTTTAGGTTTTTATGAAACATAATTTGAGCATGTCATACCAAACATGCTAACACTGAAGCTACATTGTGCAATATACTTAAAATTTTCATTTGTTTCAAACTATTTCTTTGTTCAAACCGCATGTCATCTTTTGAATTCACATCACATCTATTAAAAAGTGACTTATTGAAAACATCCCTTCTTTGTAAAATGTAACTTATTCAAATTTTGTCTCATTTCCGAGAAAATCACTTTATTGTCTGTAAAACATCCTATCCCTTAAAACACTATGTCTTGTCTTTAAAAAAATCCTGTCTTATCAAAAATCATGTCTTGTCTCTAAGAAAATATCTATTTCACTGAACTATTCAGCTTTGTCATTGTCCCCACCTTTACACACAACACACTGATGTCACATTTCTGTTATATGCACATCTACACTGTTATCATAGTTCTCTTATATCTAATATTATATATGTTTTCTTATTAAGCCTGATTTACATGGGTAGAGTTGTTGGTAGAGTAGAGTTTCTAGTCGAGTAACTCTACTCATGTAAACACTCACTAGCGTCTAGTAGCTAGTAAAGTAGCTAGTAGGTAGTAGAGTATAGTTACTAGCAGCATGTGGGAAAGTAGCTCTACTCTACTTCCCCCACCACTAGCAAAATTGTCACTCTCCTGCACACTATACTTGTGTAAACGTGATCCGTCGGCAGTAGAGTAGAGTTTCTGGTAGAGTGACGCAGTCTTGTGACTGGTTTTGTTGACTTGTTAGGATTTTTTGACTCTTATAAGGATACTTAAAAATCTAGGAATGACTCTCATTAATTTCCTTTTCTTTACAACAACACTCATTTTGAGGAATTGAGGAGGAACACACAGTTCACAAACTATCATCAACACTCTACTATGTGTGAACAGTCGCTTGTTTAAAATCGGTAGAGTGGTCAAGAAAGTAGCTCTACTAGAAACTCTACTCTACCAACAACTCTACCCATGTAAATCAGGCTTATTTACCTTCTTTATTTATTTATACTCTTTATTTAACTCTATTATTATATTCTACAACAGAATACATTCCCTATTCACTGCCTTGAGTCACACTACTTTTCTAGTCAGACCAAGTTTACGTAATCAAAAATGTACCCTATTACTCTGTTTGTACTATAAAGACAATAAATGTGGACATCCAAAAATACAGATATCCACAGATTTTTTGTTTTTTATAAAAGTATAATTATTTTAAATAAAAATTTTGATTATCATCAAACTTTACACATACATACTTTGAAAAATAGAAATATGAGAAATTTTCTTTTCAGAAGACACATTAAAAAAATATTGATTTAATATTGATTTTCTTGAATCTTTTAAATATTGTTTACTAACTAACAGGTGAACTAGAATTTCAACTTTTTGTTTCTCATTTTCTTTTATTGAGAAATCAAATTTGTAGTAACTTGAACATAAATTTGTTATTATTTTGTCTTAAACTTCCCGAAAGCAAGTTATATGAGCTTAAACAGTGCTCAGAGTTGGATAGGTTTGATAATAATGAAGCCATTTATAGGCCTCTGTGATATTCAATTTTCAAAAAAGGGTGGAAACAAAAACAATTGTTCAAAAATAACTTTCTGAAAACTGTAATCTAGTTGATTGTTTCCTTCAACCTCTACCTTGATACTTTAAATATTTTCTTTTCTATAAAATGAATTACTGTATTTAGTGTTAGCAACCACAAAGAAAGTAATTTCTCTGTTTGCACAATACTCTACATTAGCACTACTTTTTTCAAAGTTTATATTTTACTTTAGTATTTTTATAATTATTCACTTGGCAAAGTAAATTTTTTTTTAAATTTCAGACTGGAGTTGGCAAAGCGAATTCCTTGGTTATCCATCAAGGAAACTGCACCAAGTGAAACCGCATCAAACGTGACTGAAAGCACAGCAACTACGCCTCACGAATAAAACATTTCTTGTTGGCTAACAGATATATGACATAAGGAATCAGATAGTAGTTTAGAGTTAGGACGATCTTAATAAATGTTACATATAAAAATCAAAAATTTATTTGAAAGGAAGACTAAAATGAAATATTTAAAAAAAAATTCTTTTATGATTTAAAATAACTTTTGTTGTAACAAAATTGTGATTTCAATTTTGATTTCAATGGTGATTTTTAAAATACAGTACATATTTGTTTATTAACTAAACAGAATATGTTTTTCATTTATTTAGTTCAATTATGTCTGTTAAAAATAAAATGATTTTAAACAGATGCATTTTTAAGCACATTTTTTTTTTCTTTAAATTTAATAAAGTTTGTTTTAATAACTGTTGTAATTTGCTTATAAGTATTAAAAGAAACCAAAATTGTTTATAACTTGGCTGGACTTAAATATGTTTAATATGACTAATAATTGTACTACATAAATTAATTGGTGTATTATTATTATTGATAAAAACGTGATCAATAAGCCAATCTTTAAATCCAAAATTGTTGACACAATTCTTTCCTCTTCTTTCACAACTTGTAATTTTTTCTTCCTCTTCCCTACCATTTCTTTAGTACCATTGTAATTTTGTCTATATAGGCTTTATTTAATTCCTATTGATATTCTTCAAACCATAGTATTTATTTTGAAACTGCATTCTGAAAGAAGTTTTTTCCTTATCATAATTGTGTGAATTATCTTACTTTGATAGATTTTCTGTTATTACTTTCTGATATTAGTTTTTATATAGTGTAATAACTTATTTTGAATTTTGGAAACTCGTGTATACACTTCATAGACTCTTTTATACCACTCTGTTGAAACTATACCACCCTATCTGAAATTCTATAGTTTGCTTCTTTATATTTCAATTTCTGTGTAAGTATGTGTCTGCTTTTTATCCACCCTGTTCTACTTTTAAATTTTGTTGTAGAGTAAATATTTCACCATTAATTGTTAGTTTTTTTATATATATAGGATATATATATATATATATATATATATATATATATATATATAGATGATTTTGTTTTTACTGTCTTAGAATAAACTAATAATGTCTCTTCTTCTTCTTCTTCTTCTTCTTCTTCTTCTGTCATCTTTTATTTAAATTATTATTTATTAGTCTGGTCAGTCTGGTCTATTAGTTATTTTATTCGTACTTTTAATTATCAAACAATTAATATCAGTACCTGTACTTAAATTCTATAACATTTTAATTTATAAATACATTTGTATGTCTTCCCTACAAATAAATATTTTTGATAACAAATAATAACAATAATAAATTATTGTCTGGAACAAAAAATAAAAATAGAAATGCATTTATTGTCTTGCTTTTTTATTTTACTACATGTTTATTTGTAATGAATTAAAATTATAATAGTAAAATATGACTACCCCAAAAACCTTGAAATTGGATTTATTGTTTTGCTATACAACTTCTAAAGATATGAAATATTATGTTAAAATAATTATATTTCTTGTTATAATGGTGTTCATATAACATCTGTAAATATGTATTTTTTTTTGTCTATATTTATGTTGAAATAAACATATTAGATTCCTCTGCATTAAACATGTGTTTTGTTTGTTATTTCTAGAAAGGGATATAGATAAAATGAACACACCCATACATACTATAATGTAAAAATGTGTAACGTTTGGTCATATCTAAAAAAAATGACTTAAAGAGTTTGTATGTAATAATATAAAGAGTTTGTTTATATGTTGAAACGTATTACAATAATTAACTCTCATGTTTTTAGTCGTTTTACATCATTTCGTCATTAATTTTATAGCAATGTTTAAAACAATGATTTATATCTACTTAACACGTTAAGTGCTATGGGGGGCCTATCGGTATGTCTGCAAGCTCATAGTTAAAGTGGCGTGTCGGCCGATCGGTACGACACTGCCATCAATGCAAGATTTTATTTTAGAGTCTTTTATCAGGAAGTGTTGAAACCTAGCGGAAAACACATACATTAAGTGAAAAGTAGAAGATTGTAACTAATAGCCGAAGATATTTCATTTTATTATCTTTAAATAGTGTTGCGTAACAACCAAATAAAATACCTCAACAATAAGTTAATTTCGTCGTACCGATCGGTACGGCAGCAAAATTTTCAGTTGGAATTATGGATTAATGCATTAAAACAAGTAATATACAGTTTGAACATTCTACAGTTGTTATATTTTTTTAAAATAAACGTATAAAAGTTAACTATTACGGTAAGCAAACAATAAATTTTGCATATTTTTTTATAAAACATTGAACAATTACAAAATTGGAAAGCAATTTTTAAAACTGTTTAACAATGTTATTTATAATAATAATTTGAATTTGCCCCTAACCACAATCACTGGAACTTAATAAAACACAATTATCTGATTGATTGTTCTTTATTAATTATATCCACAGCTGAATGTTATTTATTTACAATTAAGTTTTTTTAAATCATTTATTTATATTATTACTGTCTAAACTGTAAGATGAAAGCATTTTGAAAGCAAAATGAAAGCATTTAAAATCTGTTATTGACAAGTATTGGTGTTGCGGTCGTGGTCGTACATTGCTTTTATAAGCGAGCCAAGCATTTACAATGCAGGTGCCAAATAGTAAATGTACTGCAACTTTATGATACCATCTTAGTGTCTTTCGTACTGCTGAGTTGTACGACGACATTTGATCAGCAACATTGATGCCGGATTTTTGCTCATTGTACTCTGTTATTGCAAGAGGCTTGAAAATGACATTTCCTCTTCTATCCCGCTTTCCAGTTTGAATCATGTCGACTTGATGTTTACGTCCAGTTACTCAACACGTTTCCAACCACAGAGTCATGTGTTACCAACATCACAGACCAAAATTATCCTAGGAAATCAATCAAAATTGCGGTCGGCCAATCGGCCGACACGTCAAATTTCAAACAAAATATGGTATTCAAAATGACATGCCGGGCCGATCATTTTTTTCAATGTTTTGAAAAACAATTTCTCAAAAAATCAGTTCTCCATATAACCATAAAACCACATATTTACAACATATGTTATTAAAATTGTTTATTTAAGTTGGCACTGTATGATAAAAGTGGCACAACGTGTTAAAGGCCTTTTATAGTATTAAAGAAACAAACATGCAGACACTGAATAAAAAAAATAATGTTAACACAAACAGTAACACTTAACCTGACTTAAAATTAATTTAGAGAATTGGAAAAAATTGTTATCATTTAAAATGATGAAAGATCTTGAAGTCATGTATAATTTGTTCAAATAAGTCAGTGCCTTCATTTCACTTTCACCATATAAACTCACATAGATACAAGTCTAACACTTCTATAAAAGTTCCATCCACATTCTTTCTTATTTTGATGATTTAATGATGCTCACATTGACCTTCTGATGCAAACACCATTGTGAGGATTGAAAATTGTTATAGTGATTTAGTGTCAAATGTGAAGATGTTCTGAGTATTTACTTTGCATCTTACGGGGATATAAATAAGTTTTTTCCTGGATTAGATTATATTCTAGAGAAGTATTTTACTCAAAACACAACATTGTTATTGTTGGAGATTTAGTAGAAATGTACTTGATTTAAATTATATAACTATAAAAAGATTTAGTGATTTGTTTTCAACGTATGGTTTTTCTTTGGGAAAATCTCTGTTGAAAATATTATACCATGTATCACCATGTCTGATCAACATGTTCAAGAGATTATTCTATTTAAAGTTGTACTAGAAACTAAAGATTACCAAAATCGAAGAAGGAGGTTACCTGGCATCAAGTAATATTGTTTATTGCAATTGTTATTTGTATCTAAGCAGTGGTGATCAGAGATGGGAAGCTTTTAGTGGGGTTAAAAAATTGTGGAAGACCTTTTATTAACATATTTAGATTTTATTCTGCCCAGGAATTAAAACGATCATCCGTGAGAGGATATACAATGGATGAGTATAGTTACTGAAAATCACATCAGTAGAGAATGTGGGGTGGGGAAGATATCATTAGACACTACATCACAGGAACCACTGGCCAAAAAATATTTGTTGGAATAACTTTAGGGCAAGATCTATAAAATAATCCATATGTATACTTTTATACCTACTTAAGAGCACAGGTATTAAATAATTCCAATGCAGGATTGGGGAGGGGACAATGTTCTCAGAAAGCTGCAACACCTACAAGGTCAAAAACTCACAAAAAATAATTAAATTAGCTACAAAAATTTTGGATAAGTTTTGGCTGAAATGTATCTTTTAAAGACCTTAACAAAATGTGTGAGTTTTCATCTCCCCAAAAATGATAATTCAATAGTTATCGACATAAAATTAAAAAAACACTTAATATTTTAGGGACATCCAGCAGTTCTGACCTTTGCATCACTTTCTATGTTATTGGCTTAATGCTTTCAAATGAGAAACAAGTTATATATAGTACAGTATCTTCAAGGTAGGAATGTGTCTGGGGTGTAGAGGAAAAGAGGGGCCTCCACACTTTGTTTGTTGCAGTTGCTTTCAGCGGTACAACCTCAATAACAAAATATAGACCTCAGGTGTTTCTCTGTGTAAATGCATATCCTACTTTGTTTCCTTTATCAGTGTGACTAAGGATAAAATGTTTACAAAAGTGCAGAAAGTTCCACGTTAAAGAGATGGACACATTTTTGTTAATGAACAGAACCTATAACAATTGGTTGTTTTATTTATAAATATATATGTTAATCTTTGGTAAATTGTTATTTAAAACGATCTCGTTAATTCAAGGTATAAGCTGACTATTCGATTTACATAGTGTTCAAAAAATGTCGTGCCGAAGTTTGTACTGGTTACATGAGTCAAAATAAAGAAAAAAGTTCCAGTAAACATGTCCAGGAAACGCTTCATTTTCCATCTTTCGCCCACTTTGTGTCTTTTCGAAAAAATAGTTATAGGTTTTGATATTTTTAAGATTTTGAGTCGAATTTTGGTAGGCTAATACAAATTTTGTATGTTTTTTTTTACCAGTATACCAAAAACTAAAATTTTATCATGTAAATTCTAAATGGCTGTTATTAAAAATGTTTAGTGTTAAATTTCATGAAAATTGTTTGTTTTAAGAAAAATGTACAAAAGACAAAAAAATCCTCTTTTAATGCCAAATTACATTTATTATTATTTTTTTTTTTTTTACTAAGACAATGGATAACCTGAGTAATGAACAAAAAACTCAAAACATAATTCTTGATAATTATTGTCTATCTCTTTGTACACAAAATAAATTACGTTTCACTTTTTATTTACAAGGTTTACACTAATTCTAATTACATCTATACATAGGATACATTTCTCTGACTATTTTCTATTATTCACTTTGTTTTCAAATTTTGTCTCTTTCAAATTATTAATGGTAATTAGACAAACTATTTGTTTTAGCGCACGTCCCCTTTTTCTTTTTCATCTCGACCAATTTCGTACAAGATCCAAGATTCATGCGCTTCATGCGCTAGATTCAAATTCAAAAATGTACAATATTACAAGCAACTAGGAGAAGGACACGCCCCTTACACTAGACACATTCCTAGTTTGAGGCTACTGTAAATCCATATAGCGTGTGAAAATTTTCTTTGTATATATTTTCTGGCATACATTAAAATTCTATATATATATATATATATATATATATATATATATATATATATATATATATATATATATATATACAGGGTGACAATTAAGTCTGGAACCTCTTTTTTAATTTTTAAACCACAATACAAAAAAATACCAAAGTTCACACGTGCTTACTGGTGATAGTAACGCATAAATCTGCCCAATTACCAACCGGATAACCCTTTTGGGGGATGGTCCACAAGGAGTCAGACAAAATTCTTAAATAGCAGCATAGGTCGAGTTTGGTATCGAATTAAAGGTCTCACTTAGCAGAGTACAATGCCGCAAACCAGACTTCAAAAGGTGGATTCATTCAGTAGTTATAGCTGTTTGAATTTTAAAACTCTCGAACAATGTAGATTATTAAGTATTACAAGTAAACACCAATTTTTAAGTACCTGTGATCAAAGTAAGTGTTCAAAATGTTCCCCTACCATCGTCTGGCAATGTCCTAGGCGGTTGTTAAAGCCATCCACTGCATTTTGAAGGTAGTCACGAGGAATATCTTGAGCTTCTTGGACTATGAGATTTCTTAGGTGCGCCAAATCTCGAGGCTTAGTACGATAAACTTTATTTTTGAGGTATCCCCAAACAAAAAAATCCAGCGGAGATAAATCAGGGGAACGAGCAGGCCACTCTACTGCACCACGTCTTCCAATCCACCTGTGAGGGAATATTGTATCCAAGTATTCCCTAACAAGGAGAGCAAAGTGTGGTGGCGCGCCATCTTGTTGGAAATAAATTCTTTGAAATTGTCGACCAAGAGCAGCTTGTAGTGCAGGAATTATCTCATTTTGGAGCATTGCTAGATACGAGTCACCATTTAAATTACCATTGATAAAGAATGGGCCCACAATTTGATTTCCTATAATACCTGCCCAAACGTTAAGTTTCTGTGGATGCTGTATATGACTCTCTTCTTTCCAGTGCGGGTTGCTGTTGTCCCAATACCGACAATTATGTCTATTGACACTGCCATTCAACATAAATGTTGCCTCATCAGAAAATATACTACCGTTCAAAAGGATTTGTTTTCGGTCAATTCTATCCATCATTACTTCACAAAATTCGAGCCGCCGATCGAAGTCGTCTTCGTTCAGTTCCTGAACCAGATGTACTCGGTACGCCTTGAAAGCTGCCTTTTTAACACTTTTCTGACTGACTCACGAGACATTTCATGAGTTTCTGCAGCAGATCAAACTGATTCATTTGGATTTTCGATGAAAGACTGAAGAACATCTAATGATGCGGCTTCACCCGTCACTGTTGTTGGTCTTCCAGTTCTGACACGATCCTTAACGCTACCAGTCTATACAAAACGGGCCACTGTCTTTATTACTGTGGACTTAGAGATAGGATATCTCTCAGGAAAAGTATCATTGAATAAATTTTTAACTGCTTCATATGATCTTTCATTATCTCTCCACCCACGCATCATTAAAAGAGTTATTCTTTCACGCTCACTAAGTGACGTAACGGTAAATAAACAAATTAATAACCAATTTTAAAACTTGTTAATGACTGAAAATTATTCCATCTGCATAACTAAACCCGCTGAAAGCTTCAGAGCAACTGAATAGTTACCTTCCTAACAAAATACAGATAACAACGGTTGCAGTCAAAGTTCAATTTGTGGAAAACCCAAAGAGCCATTTTCACATTCTAACAGTAGTTGTGTTATTGGTAATAATTATTGATGAGGAGTTATTCCTGGCTTTGATTACCACATTGTCAGACGATGGGAGGGGAACATTTTGAACACTTACTTTGATCACAGGTACTTAAAAATTGGTGTTTACTTATAATACTTAATAATTTACATTGTTCGAGAGTTTTAAAATTCAAACAGCTATAACTACTGAATGAATCCACCTTTTGAAGTCTGGTTTGCGGCATTGTACTCTGCTAAGTGAGACCTTTAATTTGATACCAAACTCGACCTATGCTGCTATTTAAGAATTTTGTCTGACTCCTTGTGGACCGTCCCCCAAAGGGGTTATCCGGTCGGTAATTGGGCAGATTTGTGCGTTACTATCACCAGTAAGCACGTGTGAACTTTGGTATTTTTTTCTATTGTGGTTTAAAAATTAAAAAAGAGGTTCCAGACTTAATTGTCACCCTGTATATTACGTCATACTCTTATAAAAAACTTTTCTGAAAATCAATTCTTCTGTAAGTTACTTACACAATTTGAAATATGACAATATTCTGCCCTACCAACCATCAAAGAACTTAAACATAGAACAAATAAGTTTTTATTTAAATATGAACAACTACGAGGCATGCTAGGGTCAAGTTGTCAAAATGAGCAGAGTGGGCCCTTTATTGTATATGCTTTACATACTCTATATCAGTCATGTCAAAGATACGGCCCGTGATCGCAATGTGTCACAGAAAGAATAATCATGTTTTTTAGAGCTTTTAGACTTCACTCGATTCCTCTACAGAAGTTTTAAAATGCGCACTCTACATTTATAAGTAATTTCAAGGGTAGTGTTAGGAATAGGTTAATGTTACGGCTGTGTCGCTAGCCGTGGTGGTAGATACCCCAGGAAATCTACTCTACAAAAAGTAAGCAAGCATTTTTATATATATATAAAGTCACCAGTAAATGAAATCAGTAATCTCATTTGTAATAAGAGTCACAATAGTTGGAATACTTCTGGGTTTTGAATAATGCATATTTAGTTTAAGTATTGCTCTTTTGTATTTGTACTTAATTGAAAGAAAGATAGATGTGAATTCATGTCAATAATAAAAGTAATTAGTATACTGAACCACTGATTTTTGATTAAAAGAAAGAACCTAGGCAGTTTGAGGGCCGTTCCTAGCAGTAGTGTGTGTCTAGACAAGCGAGAGAGATAGAAAGTAATGCCATCTCTTAGCAACAAGCGGAAATACCCTATTATTTTTGTTGAGAACAATAGAATCTTCCACGCGCTTTGAGTCTAGACTAGAACCTTCCTTATCGATATAAAAGGAGTGTGTTGGCGGGACGTGAGTCAGTTGAGTCGAGTAATCGAAGCGATACGGTTGGAGAAGGATTTTAGTTGTATTGCGAAGTAGTGATTGTGAAGTCTAGTGATTGTGAAGGTATTGTGCATTTGTTTGTGTCGTGCGCGTTTGATATCCATAATTGTTGTGTCGAGTTCCATAATTGTTACGATTTTGGCATAATGTCACAAAAAACGTAAAGTTGATAGTGAGTGCAGAGTTTTTCAGTCTAAATGGGAAATTGCATATTTTTTCATAGAATGGAAAGGTAAACCACTGTGTTTGATTTGCAATCAAACAATTGTTGTTTGTAAAGAGTTTAACTTGAAGAGACACTATGATACGAATCATAAATCAAAATTCGATTGTTACACTGAAAAAATAAGAATGGACACATTGTCATCTTAAAAATCTAAACTTCAAGGTCAACAATTGATGTTTACTAAAGCTAATACTGAGAGCGAAGATGCCCTGAAATCAAGTTTTATTATTGCATTAGAAATCGCGAAGAGATCAAAACCTTTCACTGATGGTGATTTTATTAAAGACTGTATGTTGAAAGTTGCCGATGTATCATTTCCATTTCAAAAGTCAATAATTCAAAGTATTTCGCTATCAAGTAACACTGTTGCTTCAAGAATAAATTATTTATCTCAAAATATGGTTCTTCAACTGAAGGAGAAAATTAAGGAATTTACAAACTTTTCACTGGCTGTTGACGAGAGCACCGATACTGTTGATATAGCTCAACTTGCTGTTTTTATACGAGGTATTAACAGTAACTTTGAAATAACTGAAGAACTATTAAAGTGTGTTCCATTGACAGGTACTACAACAGCAAATGATATTTATTCTGCAATTGAGCATTTGATAGCAGAATATGAACTCGACTGGAATATACTTAGCACCACAACTACGGATGGCGCTCCTGCCATGGCTGGCAAACATTCGGGCGTTGTAACTAAATTAAAACATCAGGGAATTTTGTGGGATTTCACTGTATAATTCATCAGGAATCATTGGCACCCAACATTTTAAAATGGACCATGTCATGCAACCTATAATTAAAATAGTAAATTTTAAATCACTGACAGTTCAGGCAGTTTTTACAAGATTTGGACGAAAACTTTTCTGATGTCCCTTATTTCACCGAAGTTTGTTGGCTCAGTCGAGGAGTAGTTTTAGAAAGATTTTTTGCATTATGTGACCCTATTCAAGCTTTCATGTTAGAAAAAGGCAACCCAATTGATTATGACAATGACTGGTGGGTTAATTGTGCCTTTTTGGTAGATATGAATAAACACTTGACTGATCTGAATGTAAAATTACAGGGTAAAAATCTGATTGTCACTCAAATGTAAATTGAAACAAAGTTGAGGCTGTGGGAAAATCAGGTAAAAAATCAAATTTGGATCATTTCCTTCATATAAAATTATTTGGCACAGTGAACCAAAAAAATTGGATCAATATTCTCAACTTCTGCAAAATCTGATCACGGAATTCAACAATTGTTTCGAAGACTTCCACAAAATGAATGAAATGGAATTCCAATTTTCAACAATCCATTCGATTTTGAAGCTTCACAGGCACCAGTTCATTTGCAAATGGAGTTGATAGATCTTCAATCGGACAGTATTTTGAAAGAAAAATTTAAAGAGGTTAACGCTCTTACATTTTATACACAATATTTCAAGAGTTTGGAAAACTACCCGGAATTTTAAAAAGCATGTAGCACGCATGCTGTGCATGTTTGGTAGCACCTATTTATGTGAGCAGAGGTTTTCCGTCATGAAAAATAGTTTTGTAAAATTTCGTCTTAGCACTCATCATGTTGATCTGCCATTGTCATAAAACAAAGTAAAATATAGTCATTTCATACGTTTCATAAAAATGTGGACAGCTTCTTGTTTCTTTTAAATTTTCAAAAAACATCATTTGCATTCTTCATGCTTCGTCTTCAAGTTTGCGACACTTCTTGAACCAGCTTGTGCTGGTTCAAGCAGGAATTACAACTTAAGTTCATGCTATAACCTCAAGTCCAAACAATTCAACCGAAGGACATTTCAGCTTGTTTAATAATGCAAAAGTGAAAACAAAAAACTTGAACTTGAATTATGTATTTCATTTAATTGAGGACTTGTAGTGAATTTTGTTTAAATGGTGCTTTAATTAATCTTTTTAAAAAACATAATAACTATATTTTTCTTATTAAAATGCAAAACTAAAAATAAATTTCTACTTGGACGGGATAAGCTAGCATTTTCGGACCTCACGACCCCAAAGGGGTTAATTTTCTAAATTATATTGACGTCAAATTACAACATAAAAATTTCTAAACTTTTTTATATATATTTAATAAATCTTTATTATAGTTGGCCAACTTAGAAATATATATATATATATATATATATATATATATATATATATATGTGTGTGTGTTTGTATGTGTGTGTGTGTGTGTGTGTGTGTGTGTGTGTGTGTGTGTGTGTGTGTGTGTGTGTGTGTGTGTGTGTGTGTGTGTGTGTGTGTGTGTGTGTGTGTGTGTGTGTGTGTGTGTGTGTGTGTGTGTGTGTGTGTGTGTGTGTGTGTGTGTGTGTGTGTGTGTGTGTGTGTGTAATTAATTAATTAAATTTTTTTTCTTAATTTTCTAATAATCTAAACTTAGAATCTTTTGTAACTTAAGAACCATTAACAAATTGTTATCATTATCTGTGTTCATCAAAATATTATTGTAATTTAAAATATATGGGGGGATTTGATTAATGTTATATAATTATTTTGTTTTAAGGGAGTATGAAATATATATATATATATATATATATATATATATATATATGGATAAATAATCAATTGTTTCATTACAAATTGTTTCTTTTTAACAGCAAACTAATGTTATGTGTTAATTTTTTTTGTAAATGGTTAACTCAAATACTGCTAAATTTAAAAGAGGTTAAAATTACCGGGCGATCTAATTAGTAAATTTCTTCAGTTGACATTAACATTCCTTTGGTTCCAAAAGCGTTTTGTTAAAGATTTTCCCCTACGAATGGTACATACTATAAAATTAAATAAATAAAACGTTATAATAATTCAGTACATTTTTTTAAAATTTGAATCTGGCCTGCCTACACATTCTAAATTTAATATATGGCCCTCTGCAAAATTGAGTTTGACACCTCTTCTCTATATAAAATGAAAGTAGTATAGTCAAAATTTGTTTTATATATCCATTTTGAGCATCTTTTTAAAAGTAAGAAAGTATGTGCAACATTTGTCCACCATTTAGGAGTTATGGAAAATTTTTAATACGCATTCTGTGCATGTTTGGTAGCACCTATTTATGTGAGCAGATGTTTTCCGTCATGAAAATAAATAAGAACAAACATCGCACAAGACTTACGAATGAACATCTCCAATCAATTAATAAATGATTAACAAATCAATGAGTTTGTCAAAAACAAGAGAAGTCAGATATCTGGATCCTCGAGCTCAAAATAATTACCCTCTTTTATAACTTTGATATGATTTTTAACATCCGTATATTATACTATAAAATTAAATAAATAAAACGTTATAATAATTCAGTACATTTTTTTAAAATTTGAATCTGGCCTGCCTACACATTCTAAATTTAATATATGGCCCTCTGCAAAATTGAGTTTGACACCTCTGCTCTATATAAAATGAAAGTAGTATAGTCAAAATTTGTTTTATATATCCATTTTGAGCATCTTTTTAAAAGTAAGAAAGTATGTGCAACATTTGTCCACCATTTAGGAGTTATGGAAAATTTTTAACGGATTGCTATGTATAAATAAAACAATTATTATTCTTTACGATGTTCACATTTTTCTAGAGAAATAAAATAGTCAAAAAGCTCTTTGACATTTACATGAAACATGTCATGTGTCAAGAAATACAAGTATAAATCAATATACTTAAAAGTAAAATATCTTTATGTTTAATATCACTACCATTAATTATTTAAAGAAATCAATAAAACATATAGACTCCAACAAACAAAAAGGCTCCACTTCGTTAAATCATTAAAGCATTTTAAGTGACAACAGAAATGACATTAGCTATTAATTCCATTAGCTAAAATATGTTTTACCAAATGATATTTTAACTTTAGTAACAACACAAGTTGGTTTCACACGGCTATTACAACTAGAAAATTCTGTTTAAAATTTTTTAAGTTTTTCAGTGGTTCTATTAAATTTTGTATTTTGTTTATTTGATTATGGTTGTTATTTTCCGGACTTTAAACCCTCTTAAGTGGTTTTGCCGGCTGGTTTCTCTATGGCCGTATAATGGATCTATCAGTTTCAAATCCCTTGATGTTTATTACAGGCTTCTGATATTTTCATTGAACATTTCTACAATAATATATTTGTACAGACTTTCCCATGAAGCCCCATTTTCAAATAACAGTATCGTCTTTACCAATCAAATGATCAGTTTATTGTTCACATTCTTAGTACAACTTACAGCTCTAACTATGGGATTCTTGAACAACCAAGTAATGATAAGTATACTACACGAATATGCCTTTGTTGATCAGGAGCTGTCAATGATAGGAGTACAAGCAGATATCAAGAATACTGATATGTTCCAGATTTATCTTATTTCTATGTCCATCATTGCTAACTTACCATATGCTTATATACGGCCCTCAGATCTGAACAAACCATTCTCAGACTTGATATTCGAATACTATGCTCCTTTAATCACAATGTTGCAAAACTCATCTGTTCCTATAATGTTTTCAGGGTTAACACATGTGTTAAAAACTCGATTTGAAAGTATCAATTCTCAGTTGAAAGAACTTCAAGAAGACTTACCTACAAAACTCTCTTCTGAAATATTAACAAAGTTGCAAAAGTTGGTAAATGTTCACATCACTATGCGAGGAATCATTCAAGAAATAAACTATAGTTTCTCCTTTCAAACACTTATGTTTATTGGAAATATGGTTTCAACAATTGCTGTGTTATTATTAGTTCTGCTTCAAAGCTTGGAAACAGAAGCTACACGATTGGACAAGAGTAATAAATTACTTTTTTCATTTTTCATCTTAAGATCTATGTTGCTGATAATAGTTCTGGTTGAAACATGTCACACAGCTGCTTTGGAGGTTTGATTATATTTAATAATTTTAATGTGTAACATTTATATTTTTGTATTGTAAAACATTCATTACATTAAGAAAACCATAAGACGAGCACACATTTCACAAACCATGTCACAATACTCTTTACAAATCTAAATACAAATCAAATTGTGACTGTTATAACTTATTTTAAGCACAATTAATTGAAAATTAGCACAAAAGAATACATATAAAAATTTGGGGTTCTTTTATTTTAAAATCAAAGACACAAAATTAAATACACATTAAAATTCTAATAGATAAAAATTGACTAACCTTAATATTTAAAAGTGAAGTAATTTAAAAAAGAAAGAAACTACTTTATTAACAAATTGCCCCACAGTTGGTGCGACAATTGAAGTAAAATGAAAATTTGGGGTTTGAATTTTTTTTTTTTTTTTTAAGAAAAAGAGAAAGAGAAGTTACTAATGTTTATTAAATATTGATTGGGCGCCAGGTAATACTTTGATTACCAAAATAATTTGATTTTATTTTTTGAGTTAATTTAATTTTAAAATATCTCGGGGTCGTGAATACTTTTTAAAGTGTACTTTAGTGGTGGTTCAAAGAAAGTAGAAGTCCTTTTTGATTGCTGAAACTGAACATATTTTTATTTAACAACATGGATTATGCATGTACATACAAGTTTATCATAAATTTTTTTATATTAAACTTTTATTTTTAAATCATTTTGTATTTTATCTTTTCAATTTCTATTTACTTCTTCAGAAAATCAAAGTTTTAATAAATGAATCTACTTGTATGGTTGCAACTCATTGAAAATTAGTTATAAAGTAAAACAGATTTATCTTATCTGCTTTAAAATCATTGAAATTACTTTATTTTAGTAAAATTTTTGTCTTCTAAATAGACATCCTTTATCTTAAAGCATCAAATTTTAGTATTTTAAAACAATGAAAGCTTCTAATATCTAAAAATCCTTTAATTAATATTTTTTAACAAAAAGAAATTTGACTTTAAATATTTTTACAACGTTTGATTAGAATTGTCTTTTATACATATTACCAGTCCTTTTGTAGATCTCGATTCATGCCTTGGGAAATGCTGAGTTGTTGCTCTAATGATGAATTCCCGCCATCTTTTTGCATGTGCTGAGCGTTGTCCTGATACTGGATTAATCGACTTTTCCCATCCTTCTATTTGTTCCCATCATCACATAGTTAGTAGGCATAATTTTAAATATTGAATCTACTAATAAACAGTTCAAATCTTTCATAAAATGTTTATAGTCGATTATTTTGTTATCAACTCAAAATATTTGGACACCACGTGTACACTTAATTTTGTTCACTTAAACAAAAGTTAAATTTAAATACATGTTCACTGTCTTTTTTCACCAAAACACCTCTCAAATAGTTCATACCCGGTCAGATACAACTATGATCGGAAAATACTTGAACTGTCTAGCATGATGCCATTTTACTATTCGTTATTGGTTGGTCTAACATTACAACCCATCTATCTCATTTAGAAACTTATTTCTCGAATGTTTACACTAATAGTTACTATTTAGGCCTATACATTCCTATTCTTTGTCTATCACGTTGATTTCACGTCAAAATACATATTTGCATAAAATTCACTGTTCCATGAAAACCTTTTTACCCCCACGGCAACACGTCCATCTTGCTCAAGCATTACTTTTCAACTGCCGTTACAAAATACAAACTAAGAAAAGCTTGCATAAAACCATGTTTTCCCTATACGACTTTACTTCTGCCTGACAACCAGCACTTTACATCACATATACACAAAATTCTATTCAATTTATAATTCTACATTTATCCTAAACATTTTTATATTGCAATATATTCTTCTGGATATATTTGACAATTATTTTACTTTTATTCTTAAATCATTTCTCTAGACTTTAATTTGACTCGCATCATTACATCTCCCGAATTTAGAACCAATCACGTCTCTCCATATTATATTCATTCAACCAATCACGCAATTTCTTTTAAACCATATGTTTTCATCATAATATTTCAAAATTCAAAAATGCATGTATTACAAAAGACAAGAAAAACAGAAAATTATATTGTCCATAAATGTCCTCAATTAAAATATGATTTGAATTTCATGAAACATTAAACATAGGTGTAGGTATCAAACAAATTATTTCAAGTTTATTATAAATTGTCTTATCCTTCAGTTACTAATTTATTGTTTCTCAATCATTTTAACATGTAAAAAAAAATAAAAATTATAAAATTCATCTAGGTTTTTGTTTATGTTGTTCACAGCTACCTACTCAATAATCATTAAAATATCTGTCTATATTAGTGTTTTCATATCACTAGTTCATAATATCACACAAGATATCTTAATATTGGGGAGGGGATGGTGAAGACTTTTGCCAAGTACTGTATAGGGGGCAAGAGACACATATACATTACAAAATCAATTTGGACTGTGTCCAGGTAATCAAAACTGAATTAACACTATTGTTCACTTACTTGTGAATAGTTTTACTACTTGAAGTTAGTGAGTGCTCTGGCTAAACCTGGATTATGAAATCTTCGATGATGGAAAATATTCTCTCTTTGGGCTTTCTTCAGAATGCTCGATTTCAATAATGCACATAATCAGCGTCTCCGAAGTTTGAACACTCGCACCTTTTGAATCACTGTTGCTCTCTATATGTGCCCATTTAAAGGATAATGAACAGATTTAATTTCTTTCTAAATGATTTGATGTTACGAATTTTGAAAACATATTACTTTAATTAAATAAAAGATATTGCATTAACATACAAAATTACTAAATAACTTCTCTTTTACAATTACATGTTTAAATCATTATTTTGAATAAAATTAGAATATACAATTTATATCGAAAACCCATTACTACTTCCTTAACTATAACGACCAATTAGCAATCTACTTACTAGCTAGCTGCTGATATCTCAAAAATCATCCATTTTAGAAATATAAAGAGATATTCTATTTAAAAATTATTATATTTTGTCTTCTAGTAAATTATTGTGTAATAATTATAAATATGAGCCTTTGTCTTACTTGAAGAGTACTTATTTTTATTAAAAAAAAATATAAAAATGATTTTAAGTTTTATTATTATTTATAAAACTATGCCAAGCTTTTTATGGGCGCCAGGATGCGTTAGCATACCAATTTTGAAAAAAGAAAGAAGTTAATTGTTATTATGATTAAAATCTCTCAGGGTCGCAAGTCCTTTTAAAAGTGTACTTCAGTGGTTCTTGGTGAAATAAAAAATCTTATTTTGTTGAACTGAAATTGAACATAATTTATTGAGTTAAGTATTAACATTTATACAAAATAAAACAAACATAATAAGAATACATGTAAATGAGCAAATTCAAGCAATATATTTTAAGTTAACACATCCTACACAGTTATTCCATTATATTCAAGTCTCAATATTAAAAAACTAATTTTCATTGACTTTAGTCTTCAGTTACAACTTCTTAATAAAAAATGAAATGAATTTAATCTTACTTCTCATAAAAAAAAGAAATTGAATTACTATAAAGTAGATTCTCTACAAAAAACAAATAAATCTCAATTAGCTAGTTTCTTAAAAAAGACTCTAACATATTAATTTTATTTTGAAATATAAGACATTGCGTCTTATTAATCAAAAAACATCAAGTAATAAATTCAAACTTATTATATTGAAAAATTTCTAAATTATTACAAATACATATTTTATTTTACATAGAAAAAAGTTTATACGTGCTATACCAAGACACGTTTTCTCATTTTAAACAGAACTTTTCCTCTAAAATCACTTCTTCCTTGTCCTGCACGTCTACATGATGACTCGCCAATCTCGCTCCAGCCGTTACATCATAAGTCCACGCTTCATGTTTTACAACGACACATTTATTGTTCATATTATGAAAATGGTACATATCAATGTTCAAATTGTTCTATTTCTTGCTTTGAAACACAAAATAAATTTAGTCTCTATAACATTAGTTCACCAAATTGCAATATCTTTTGTTAGGTATGCAAAATTCATTGTTCAAACTATATCACTCCAACGTCTATACATAATTGAAACTGTATTGCATTGTTTCTTTATTAAAATAATTCTCACCTTATAAAACACACTTTTGATACTTTGTCTTTGTGTTATAAGGAACACGTGTTCACCAATGCTGTCTATTCACTTTAAACGTTCTACAGGTTAAAATATTCAGTTCTACGCATTAAAAATACTCAAATTCTATTCACTTATCGTCTCATAACAATTTAGTTTATATTTGTTACATGTTACTAAAGAAAAATACTATTACATCACTTTTCTATTGTCTAGAACCAGATATACCGGTCCGAAACAAACGTAGTCTTGCCTCAAGACCTCCATCCAGACTGACCAAAACCACATGTGTGTTTTTCCAGCTTCCAAAACCAAGCGTCCTATTTAATATGCAACGCATGCGAGAATTATTCTCACACCTAGCAACACTGACACGGTTCAAATTATTTTACCTAACACAATACAAATACTACCTAAATATTTATTACAACTTATAACTAATTTTTTATACATGACATTATTATTTTGGAAACCTATATTTAATTCTTTTATTACCCTAGTTTTAATAATCTATATATTTGAGTCATCTTTTTGACTTCTAAAACCCCCTCCCTTATTCAACTTTAACGTTTCCCGGGTTACTTTAAATATTCAAATCTCAATATAACCATTTTTTGGTTATTTAGGTTAAAATTACCATTTTTGGTATTACAATTGGTACGAGATTGGAAATTATTGCAAAAGGGATTTATTATGCATCAGATTACACTTAATATGATGATGTTATTAGTTTTCTCTATCAATTTATTGTTCTTTCACAATCTATAAGAGAAGGTTCTAGTTGTATCTAATTTCTGGTGTTAGACCGATCCATACTGATCTTCACTTATATATTTTGTCTTCCACATTCTTTTTTTATGAATTTCGAATAATTTTCCTAGATAGATGAAATAGTTTAGATTAATTTTGATGTGAGTCTTAATATTATATAATGCTGGGAAATATTTTAATTTGACGCTTTTCTGATCAAAAGTCGGAATAATTTAAACTTAGGCAATTAGATAAATCGTATGTTTAGAATTTTTACCACTAGAGTTCGTGGTGGTCGATTTCTGACCGAATGAAATATCCAAGATGCCCGTCTTGAATAAATTCCTTTCAACGTCATTTTGAATTGTTTCACTGTCATAACACAAATTTCTTAGAGAAACAAGAATTTGTTATACTTATAGTTTTAAGTTAGAGTTTAATAAGGCACAAAGCCTTTACATTTAAATTTGTATGGATAGCAGACACAGGATTACCTTGACAATGGTTCAAGTGGTCCTTTGTATTACCTAGTAATACACAAATAGAAAAACACACAATAAAACACTAAAGTTTATCCTTTTTCCTCTCCTAACAAGCTTACTTCAAATTAATATAATTAATTTTAAATGTGGAATAATTACAATAACAAAAATAATTAAACATTTTACTGTGGTTCAACACTCAACACAGATCCAACCTCTGTAACCGAATTACAACAATTAATTGTAATGTTGTACATTTTTTAATTTGAATTTAGCGCAAGGCAGTGCTTAGAGCGGTAGGACGTTGTTAGATTTTGAGCTGTTCCTAAAAGGAACATTAGAAACCGATAATAATGTGAGAATGTAAGGTTTTAATAAGGACAATTACGAGTTGTTTCGTTACAGAACGTAGTTAGTAGAACGGAGTGTATAAAACAGTTATTAACCATTGCAAATGACAATTTCTTTGTACAAACAAATGATATGTACCCATGTGCTTTTTGCATTAGCTTGCAGTTTCAATCTAAAGGCTTGAGTTTAGAAAAGAATGTTTTTAAGACTATAGATCAAATTAATAACGATCAAAGTGTTACACGTCTTAATCTAAAGTGTGAACTTTTATAAATATGGTGAAAACAATGGCTTTCACGTATCCGATAAAAAGTGAGATGATCGAATTGGGAAATATAGACAAAACCGTTTAAATTAGAGTTAATTATTTTCTAACACTGTCCTTTTAATAATTGCTTGTAAATTAGTTTGATATAATTTTTTATTTTACATTTCTTGGATTTAGATATATATATATATATATATATATATGATGATGATGATGATATATTATATATATGATGAAATTGTTTCTTTTATCTTGACTTCAAGAAATTTTAATATTGGAAACTGTTACTTTTCTGCTGGATATTCGATGAAATTTAAATATTGCCTCTTCTTATAAACTTTAGTACCTACACACTATCTATTTTTATTTAAACCAAATTTTAACACTTTTATTCTAGCATTGGAGACTTGTCTTCATTCTCTTTTTTCGACCATTTTGTAAGTCCCGCGTCCATTCAAATTTGGTTTTGCTTGGGTTTTTCGTAACCTCTTGTGATTGTCACAGAGGATGGATACTGTAACCACAACTGCACCTTTTTCTTTTTAGTGTAATCAGAACACAGTATTTTCTAATTTCTCTATCATTTTTTATATTAACAATTATTTAACACAAATTACACAATTTAAATCTATTACTAAACATATTAATTTATTTTGTATTTTATTTTGTTTATTAATAATTGGTCCTAAATTATGTTTAAAAAAATTTAATTTCTATATCAAAATGATTCAACCAATCACAGCGCTTTCAGCTGTTCCATATGTATTCCTGGTTCATTAAAACATTAGTCCAAATCTATCATGGCCACTGTTACACAAATAATCTCCATCTCATTATTTGCATGTTTATTTAACAGTTTTACTTCACTATTACTATTATTTCACTTTAATTGGAGTTCATACTTATTTAATTAATATATTTAGGTTCAAATAAATAAATTATTAAGATGATTTTGTATTCCTATATCAGGTATGTCAACAATTTTCTAAGCTAAACATTGTAATAACTATAAAACTTAAGGAAGATACTTTATTAACAAGAAAATGAATTTATGAATTTAGGGCAATTGATTTTAAAATGTTGCACAGCATTTATGGACGCCAGATGTGTTAACATCAATTTTGAAAAACATGAATTTACCAATTTGAATCTCAGGGCATGAGTTCTTTTAAAAGGGTACTCCACAGTGATTCCAGGTATCAAATGAAGAACTCTTTTATATGCTGAAATTTTACATAAATTTAATAAAAACAAGTTATTTTTATACATTAGCATTTGTTATAGAGACATATATCATGGAAACAACTATAGCTATCATCTTAGTCAAATTACTTTTTATTTTCTCAGAAGGAGAATTGATCTTTTATTCTTTGAATTTGAAATTGACTCTAAGTTGCAACTAAAAATGATTTTATGAATAAAACAAATTGAAAACACTGCTTTTTTTTATGAATTTGCGTTCCTTAACAAGGATAAAGATGTCATTAGACATTTATTAATCTTTTACATAAAAAGAAATTACTATCCTTTATACATTAAATTTATATAATAAAAATTAAAAAATTAAACATTGTAAATTTTTATACAATAACAGAGTATATATAGTGTGTTGAATAACACAAAATTACCAGTCCATAGTCATACTATACGTAATGCAACGGTGGTGGTCCTACCAGCGTGCTAACTGATGCCGTTATTCTATCCGTGGTTAAATTGTATTTGCACCTCACGAATGTTTGTAATAAGAAAATCTGTTTACACACTAGTCCATTCTGCAATTTGTAATTGTTCATTTGCCGACCGCATTACTATGACACACGCTAATTGTCTATTGTCTATGCGCGAGAACACGTCTAATCAACTTACTGTTCAAACAAAATGTTTTAACACACTCTCACCCTTCACGACCAACGATTAAACTCTTTACATTTTTTTTTTATTGTTCTACATTTCAAATTAGTACATCACTCTATGCCAATTCTTTCCACAAAAATCTCTAAACTTCTTACTCAACTCGACAAAAACACATTATTACTTTCCAAGCTCCTTCTTAAGACTCTCTCCATTCACGGTTCTATACAGACTATCTTCCATCACAGTTCTATACAGACTGAGACCTCATGGTGAAAATCTCACTTCCGTTATTTTTCAGGGTTTACACTACTTCCTCCACGGATATTATTTTATCGCAACGTCAGTTAGAATATTTCTCACACTGCATCGCATTCACTGTTCCATGTTCTGAGCACATCCACAAATTCCTTTATAACTAATTCTATATCACACACACAAAATTATTTAAATTATATGTAAAAATTCTTAAATCCTATACATTATTATTTCTTGTGTTTGGAAATCTATATTAATTGAATTTACTTTATTTTAACTTTTAAAGACATAAGTCACGTTTTCGACTTATTTACCCCTTCCCAATTTCTTTCTATACGATTTCCCACTATTATTTATTATTCAAACTGGATTAACTTTTTTAGGTATTACAACATGTCTTTACTTCTTCAGTCATATTTCACATATAAATAGCGAATTTGTGTTTACGAGTCTTTATGTGAAATTTTGGTGTATTAATTAAGTTTATTTAACTTTAATGTAATAGCAGATATTTCTTGTTGAAACTCCATATTCAAGGATAAAATAAAGCAAAAGCTTAAAGTTTCAAATATTTATTAGTATAAATGAGCTACAATTGTTTCGCCTTGCGGCATCGACGGGCTACTGATAGCGACTACTGATAGGCGACTACTGTAGCCCGTCGATGCCGCAAGGCGAAACAATTGTAGCTCATTTATACTAATAAATATTTGAAACTTTAAGCTTTTGCTTTATTTTATCCTTAAGTTTATTTAAATTTAGTTTTCTTTTAATTATTATTTACATTGATTATTACTTCCCTATTTAAATAAACATATTGAATTTTATAGCCTAATCCAGTTTACTATCCTATTATTTTTAAACTGTTACAATACATATTGAACTCCCAAAGAACAATTATTATAATCATTATTCACACCCAGAGAGAGTTAGCAAATATAAATGAATTTTTGTATAGTTAGTTTAGCCTAGTTATTAAATTTAGATTTAGCTATTGGTAAATAAATTTCTCATTTGATTTAAGGCTAATAAAACTGTCCTTCTGGTACATGAGCTTCATCAACCTATCACTGATGTCAACATTTTAGAAGAAGTAAGATACCTTTTAATTGTAAATATAAAACTGTATTTATATTTTAAATTGTAAAGTTGTAATTATTTTAATACCAACAATGCTTGAAGTTTAAAAGTAACTGCATGCTATTTGTCTAGTGGTTATCAACAAACTACACCAAAATACTGCAAGTCAATAAATTTAATGACTTAAAATATTGCCTACAATGTAACATACAAGAAACTGAGGAAAACTTCTGTAAGATAATTTTATCCACTAAAAAAATATTTTTTAGACACAAAAGCAGTGTTTTTTGAGTCACATATATATGTAATTTAATACACTCTATGACGAACTGTTACAAAATCATGAAGGAAAAAAAAGAAGTTTTTAAACAATTAGCATTTTCAGATGGGTTGAACATATTAAAAAAAGTAACCCTTATACCAAACATGAACAAAATTGAACAAAAATTTTAACCTGAACAACATAATGTATTGTATAAATGCGAAAAGTTGTTAGTTTGAAAAACAAATGTCATGAATAATAAATTTGATTAATGCACTTTTAACTTAGGAAGTCTACTATAGCTGGTCTGGATGACTTCAAATATACTACTGTAATAAACTAAAATACATCAAAATATACAGATTTTTGCTATGGACAAAATGGAATAAATGTATAGTTTACCATTTATAGTTACCATGACTTCCAAATTTTAAATCTGATGACTACACAATCCATGAATGAAAAAAAAAAGTTAGTAAATGCATCAGTTATGCATTTGAAATTATTGTTAGGTTATTTAAACAATTTCCCCTGTTAACTTAAAAATAATAATGAAAATCAGCAATCAATTTTAAAATAGATATATCACCTCTATTAACAATGCACATGTATACCAAGTGTTAAATAAGTCCTGGGACGGCTTAATATTTTTTTTAACCATTACAGACAGAGCTACAAAGCTTTGCACATTATTAATGGACACCAAAACCATTGTATATTTTAGTACATATTCAGAGGTCCGCTACCTTTCCAGGGGGACGGCCTACAAGGAGTAAGTAGGAAATCTTAAATGAGAGCATAGGCAAAGTTGTACATCGAATTAAAGGCCTTTATGAATAGAACACAATACCACAAACTTGACCTCAAAAGGTTCACCCTAGCTAAAATAGCATGGGTTTACGGTTTATATTAAATCAAATAAGGAAAATGGATTAACCATGAAAGGCCTAAAAGAGAAAGTTGTTTGTGACTGATAGTGTATATTCCCACAAACAGGAAACATAGGTACTTGTTTTAGGTAGTTGTTATTTGCGGTATTGTACTCTACTAATAGGCCTTTAATTTGATGTACATATCAACCTATGCTTACATTTAAGATTTCCTCTTGAGGGCTGTCCCCCATTGGAGGTAAAGAGCAGTCTAAAAAAAATTTCTTTTTAAAGAAAGATATTGATTTGCAAAGTTTTCATTTCATAACCTCTACTTAGTAAACATTATTAATTATTAATCTGTTTCAATATACCTGACGTTGTAGCTAATATGAACTTTAAACCCACGCTATTTTAGCTAGGGTGAACCATTGGAGGTCGGGTTTGCGGCATTGTGTTATACTCATAAACACCTTTAATTTGATGTAAAATTCGACCTATGCTCTCATTTAAGATTTCCTACTTACGGTACTCCTTGTGGACCGTCCCGCTGGAAAGGTAGCGGTCCACTGAATACATACTAAAATAAGTTGTCCATTAACAATTGCAAAGCTTTGTAGCTCTATCTGTAATGGTTAAAATAAAATATTAAGCTGTTTTAACACGCGGTATTTCTGTGTCTTTAAAATTTCAACTTCAGAATAAAACAAGAAAATTTATATGTCTGCTTTAATGACAATAAAGAAAGCTGTATTTAATTGTTTTCAGATTGAAATTTTTTCACTTGGAATGATTAAGAACTACATCACATTTTCTGCAGGAGGCTTTCTAAATGTGGACCGAGGTCTTATGACCAAGGTAGATGGGTAATAATTTTCATTAGCATAAAATTTGTCAGTTTGGGAATCTCTCCAATTTGTTGAATAAAAAGTGTAAACAAAGTTTATAGAAATTTTGCAACCTTTGGTTTGAAAAGCCTCATTTTACATCTTTATACCAGTTTGTGTTTTATGTTAATTATTATGATATACATTTTGAATACAATAACAATTTGAAAGTAGGCTATATTAACTATTAATTTAGTCTAGAGTATCAAAACTTGGAAATCAAATTTTGAATGAGAATGTAACCTATAAAAGAGGAAGAGAGTAGTAAAATAAAACTATATTCCTAAATCATCACTGAAAACAACAATACCTATGAATAATTAATAAATAATTTCAAATAAAATAAACAAGTGTAAAATAACACCAAATTGAAATGTAGAGTTATCCATTATAAACATTCTTTTAAAACATTAGTCAATTAGTAGACAGAATATCACTATATAAAATTAAATTTGAAAATAATTCAATCAAAAATAATAAGATTTAATATGACAAATTGTTTAGATTATTTCAATTATAGACATTTTCATTGAAATTTAGTTAAACATATAGCAGAATGTCTATCACTTTTGTTTTGAATTAGAGAATCGTAAAAGGAAAATGTGGGCCTAGTTGAATCATGATGTCATAGGGAGAATATAGAGTGATGTACTAATTAAAGTCATACGATTTAAAGATTTTCTTGTGAATTTCCTTGACCTTATTCTAATCGCTCTGTATATGTATGATGAAGTCAGGATCATGTTTATTTTACTTTAATTTTATTTTATTTAACACTGATAAAATAAAAAATCCACACACATTAAACTTAATTAACTTATTCTAAACATGTAAAATTTTATCACACGAAAATATTTATATCCCAGGAAAATTAATTAATTAATATTGGATAATGAAAATTTAATTATTGCTCTTAGTGGCAATTCACTTTTAAAACTTTAAATTGAAATAATGTCAATGACTGCTGCGTTGGTTTTCCTGGATATTTTCTGTGGCATCGTTGTGGTCCGATCCATAGCGATAGCTAGTCCTGGCTGTACTCCTCTTAATTCATGTGTTGAATTTATACACTTTTTTCCTTCAGCTTTTTTTACTACCAGCACTCACTTTCTCACTTCACTGAATTTAAATTAAATCTCAACTCTTTTAACTTCTTTTTTATATTAAAATTTTTTTTTCAATACTTTAATTTTGATTTAACTGATGTGGATTAATCTTACTTCATGTTAAAATTGTATTTTTTTAGAGAGACCTCCAGGAGGATGTGTGGCTCAATTTATAGCCTAAAAGTATCTTATTTGCATACAATTTCCTTCCCTGTTGTGAATTATACCATATTTGCTTTTTTCATTTAATTAGTGCTTTTAATTGTCCATTTCTTTATTGTAGTGTGCTTTATTAGTGATATGCTGTGTTGGTTAATTAGTTTCCTTTTTAAAAACTCTGTTTTAATTACTGTTTTGCTAATTATTAACCTTAAACCTAAATCTTGCTTTAAGTTGGTACTCTCACTCCACCCACTGCAAGTCACGAATTTGTGGAACTTTGTATACTGTACATTCAACTTGTTCCTGTCGAAAATCCTTTTGTTTTTGTTAAAAAGTTCTATAACAGCCTTTTCTCCGGAGCATTTGGTTGTCTCATTTTATTCGTCTGAACCAGGGCTTTCCGCACAACTTTGAGTGATGTTTCTAGGTGTTATTGTTCTCATGTTATTAGGGATTTGGTTTTTGTGTAATTTCGTAATCCTAACTTTAACACTATTACTTTTTTTTGTTGAAACTTGGTAGTTTCGTAGCTCACCACCTATGAGTTTGTTAGCCGCGAAAGAAAGATTGTCCGATTTTCTTATCATACGATTTTCACACTTCTAATCTCACTGACACTTTTTAGGTTTTCTTTTTAATTAATTAACCTGGGATTTACACTAATCTTTTCTAAATTGATTATTAACACTTATTTTTAAACTTCAACTTTTTATATTTTTTCGTTTTCACACTAGAGTGTGAAAATCATATCTTCTAAATTTTGGATTTTAATTTATTTTTTATTTTATTTTCCCTTAACCTTATATTATTTAATCTTCTTGTATATTAAACATTTACTAAATTTTTTTTGTTTAAATTTTATTACACTTTTGGAAATGCACTTTTCTGCCAACTTTTTAATAATAATTTTTTTTTCTAAAAAACCTCAAGAATGATTTTACATTAGATTTTATTTTATTTTATAAAAATACTAAGTTTTGGGATTTTTACCAATTTTAAAGTTTTCTATTTTTTGTTTTGTTTCTCATTTTGTGTGTGTCAATTAGTATGAAATACTAGTAACTGATATGAATTTCGTATAGACTGTACTACAATTACCTATCCTTTAACCTTTTTAATTTCATATTTCTATAATTCATCAAATACTGATTTTTTTTATTCTAAAATATCTAACTCAGCTGTTTAAACGCGTTTGTGAAATGTGACATTAGACCCCTGGTCAAAGTCCACATTCACCAAGCCATTTAACAAAGTAAAGTTTGTTACATCTTTGTTAAACCTCTGCTTGTTAACTGTATTTAAATTTTTTCATTTCCTTGACCAAAAAACAGCCCCATACAACGATTTTTACGTTGTAGTAAGAATAAATAATAGATTTAGGTGAAAATATGCAAATTTTAAAAAGACAGTACTTGATTACTCCGAGAGAGATATGTTTCAAGAATAGAATAAATTGTTGATACAAGGAGTTACATATTACACAAAATAATTTTAAGGAATTTATATATCTATATCATTCAGATGTTTATGATAAAGATGAGTTAAATTGTTAATATGTAAATAATTTTCTTGTTATTGTATTTATGTGTAGTTATTTCAGTAGTGATAAAATAAAGTGTTCTGGATTAAAATAGGCTACAGCAAAATTAAGTAAGGAGCTAACTGTTAGCCATCTTGAAAATAATAATATTTTTTAATAATTTTTGTGAATTTGATTTAAGAACTGGGTAACAATTAAAATAATAATAATAATAATTTTAGATTTTTAGACCTAAACATGATTTCTTTTAAAATAATAATAAACTAGTTGCATTTATAATTTTGGGGCACAATGTGTGGAATATTTTTCTTTTAAAAAATAAAAAGCATTAATAATAAATAATGAAATTTTTATAATTTTGGTGCAAAATGTGAGGCATCTTTCTTTAAAATGTCAACATCATCATTATTTTTAAACCTGAGAAAAAAATAAGGACAGAATATAAATATGAATATAAGTTTTCAAAATGAAAGCTCATGTGAGATGACCACATGGCGCTATGTGTCATTTCCACTTTTGACTTGTAGACTAAATTTGTAACTTGTAGTATAGCACTTAAACAAATTTTAAAGTCCAAAATATATAATTCAAAGCCCTTTTTCCCCAATTATATTCAATGTATAATAAAATGTAGGCCACACGTTAAATTTAATAAAATTCAACCAAAATTTCAATTTATGAGCTATTATTGCTGAGTTATTCTACTTTAGAATTTAGAATTGTTTTATATTTTCAATATAACTTTTTAATTTTTAATCGTATATAACATATTCGGGTATTATTGGATACAAATTTTAAATCAGCACAAAATGAGCTTTTGTAGAAAGTTGTACAAAGCTTAGATGAAAAATTGTCCCCAAAAAACAGTTTTTTTTTTAAATACACTGATTTAAAAAAAAAAATTATTAACAAAGTTAATTAACAATTTTCCTACATACCAAATTTGAGTAAAAGTTTACTAAAATTGCAATGTCTAGAATATTTACTATACCACAAATGCACAATATATATAATAGACCACCATTTTGGTTATGTTGGTAGAGGCATACTTTTATTTAAATTCAGTTTGGATTTCTGAACTGACAAAGGTCATAATACAGGTTGATAGCATGTGTTAACCTATTAACAATGGGTATAATGTAAAGATGCAAATCAATAATAATGTTCAATTATCCAATTAACGTTTCATGAGGAAAAAACAGTAGATAAAGTTTTTTATAATAATTCTGAAAACTGTTAATAAATTATTATTTATACCTGTTAATAGAATAGAAGATATAACCTTATATATATAACAAATAATTAAATGAGTAAAAACTATTTTTTTCAGGTCTGTATCACAGTTACTACATACCTTGTGATCAGCTTACAAATAAAAGATGTCAGTTTTTCAGAAACAACTGCTGCACTTTCAAATACTATGGAGAACATGACAATTTCATATTCTTCATAGGCTCTAAATTGTCAACTTTGGTGGTGTAATAACAGAATTGTTACATAATATTGTCACATTAACTGGTTTATTTTTAAGAATCACCAAGATGTAAGAAGCATCACAAGATGTGTGATGTTACAGTCAATACACACATGAATACGATGAATATCATCAATTTATTTTTGGATAATTTAATTACATTAAATCTATGTAAAATTATTAGACAGCCACACTTATTTTGAAGCCAGCTTCAGTTTCTGAACTCTTAATCTAATTATTTAATTCTATCCCAACATCTATTGTGATCGTCTCCACTTCTTTTGACCAGCTGGAAGCTCCGGCTGGCTGGAGACCGCGTACACTTTAGCCGAATCTTGTCAGGATGGGCCAAGGAGTCGGGTTAGGATGCTAATGAGCGCACGCAACGCAAGTTAAATTTAATGTTCTCTTTTATTTTAGCGCCGAATTAAAAGATTACAGAATTAATTATAATTTATAAAAAAGACATAACGGCTAGATAAAGCCTTAATAGTGGCCGAAAAGCTTACCGATTAATTATGTAGCATGTGGCCGAAAATGGACTGACCTCGTCCCGTATCGGTCTATCATAGATGCAGGAGTCACTGGATATAGTGTCAACAAATATCATAGATGTACAGAATGCCAAAAAATTATAATACACAATTGTTATAAATTGTAAGTTCTTCATGAATTTGATTTTTATTTGTAAATGTTGAATATAGAATTTATACAATTAACTGGTACATATTTTAGGAGTATTTAGTAGTCCTGATGTTAACTAAAGAAATTAAAGTTATAAGGAATGTTCCCAAACAAAAATATGGAGAGGTTGATTTCTATAAAATTCTGTTTATTTCAAGTCTCATGATTGAATTTTCATCGGTTTTAATTTCTCTGTGCGTTTATTCTCTATGTGGGTTTAAAACCCTGGTTAGGTTTTAGTCTATGTTTGAGTAATATTGATTCAGCATTTCCCAAGTTACAAAAATATTTGACTTAACAGGCAAGAAAAAGAACATAATTTTCAAGATATTTTATGAATTTTCTTGAAATGTTCAACAACAACAACATATGTTTTGTCAGTGATAAAATTGGCTAATGAGGTGAATTAATTGAAACTGAAATTTGTTTTAAATAGGCTAATAGTTCATGAGGCTTAATATCCATTTTTGCTGCTGAAAAATAGGTTTTACAGATTTTTCAATGTATTTTGCACATTTTCATAAAATTTTCATTGACAAAATATATTTTGTGAGTGACAGAAATAGTATATGATTTAAACGTAAAGGTTTTTTTTAAATTTGGTGCACTAGTTTCCAGTTTTTAATTGTTTTTTGCTAGAAATTAAGAGGAACTTCATATTCTCCAGTATGAGTTTGACATTTCAGCAAAAAACATTATAAATTTTATCAATAATAAAGTGGGTACTTCTTATTATAACAGTTTCTTATTGTCACTTTACTATATTTAATTTGACATATTTGTTTAATAAAATTACCATGTAATATTTTGTCTATACTGCTCATTTGTGTAGCAGTGAGACCAGAATTTGCAGTAATTCCCCACCCACTGTGTTCCCTCCCTAAACCAGACAGTCTCCCTCTTACACATCTCAAAGATTAAATTACATGAATAAAAATCATCTCACATCTTTACATTTATAAAATATCTCAGTTATACAACTCGAGAACTGGTGATTATATTTTCAGTTTTCTTTCCTATATGTGTGTAATCTGGTGAAGATTTAGTCTATGCTTGATTAAAATAGGAATTTAATAACATATACTTTATCAATTTCAGTGTTGATACATTATTTATTTATAATAGAAAGGATGATTAAAATTGCTTCAGTGGCTTCAAAATTATAAGTGGTCTTAGTTTGAATGCCACCATGAAATGCAACTTGAGAATGTAGCATAAATAGCATGATTGACACAGGGTTTCTATTGTCTTTATTTAGTAAGAGTTGGTTTAGAAAGGTAAAAAGAAAATTCCTTAATAAATGACATTCTTATATTTAGTCTTTTATAAGCTTTGGGCACCACCTATTAGATAATATTTGGCTGTCCGTAAAGTCATGTACTATAAAATCCATACAATTGATATTAATTTGTGTACAATATTTGTATTATTAATTATTATTATTCTATCTATTTTTACCAATATCTTTTTATTTTAATATACACAAGTTCCCTTCTCAATTTAAAAATTTTTAGAGAAGTTAATTATGTTTTGATAATGAATCATTTGTAATGTAAAATGTTTTAGTAGCAGTCACTAATACCACTTTTTTCAGGCTGACATTGGTTAAATTAATTAGAATCATTACATTTAGACTATCACTCAAAATGTTCTATTTAAGGTAACATAAAATAATTAAAAAATTTCCATATAGTATGAAACTTTTCAGTTAATCTGTGCAGTAACTTTTTTCTTTTAGAGTTAAAGGTTTTTGTACAATAAATCTAGCTAAACTCTATTAAATGTAGAAGTCAATAAAAATATACATATATTTTTCTCAATTTGTACTTATTTATATGGAAAATACTAACACCATCTAATTTCTTCTCTAGAACAGTTTTTGTAAACTGATTGCACAAGTTATATTTTGAGAGAAAGCAGTTTGGTTGCTGCTGATTGTGTAGTCTGTAGTCTGATAACATTATCTTTTGTACTGTTATCAATAAGATACCATTATTTAAATTTTGACTAATTGCAGCATTCAACAATTAATTAATGTTGTGTATTCAAGGTATAGCCTTTCAAAATTCCATATTCGATTCAAAATGTTTTATTTTACAGTGATAAACTCAATACGATTCCGAATAAAATTTTACAAAACATTTATAAAATTAGTGTTTGTATGTGTATGTGTGTCTTAGGGGGTTTTATTGAAACACTGTGACTATTAAGGAAATCTATTGAGCCCTCCTTTTTTATTACTGATATTCTTGGTTATAGCATCCTTTCTAGTTCCACAGCTGCCATAAATTGTAGATTTGGAGAGGATTCAAAGGTGGTAAATCTCTTCCAATTCTAGTTGGCATCTTCCCAAAGTTCCCATTCTTTTAATACAGCTTTGTAGTCTACTAGTAAATGACGGGTTTCTTTTCCTGCCTCACAATACCTACAGGTCATGTCATCTGTTAGGCCAAGTTTCGCACAATGTCCTTTGAGTATATACTATTGAGTAAGGAAACCCGATTACTAATCTTAGCCTATTTTTGAATAGGGTAATGCAAGCAGTTGACCTCTTATAGTCATAATTCACGAGCTGATCCTTAACTCTTTGAGAACCGGAGCAAAAAAAGCTTCCGAATACCTTATCACTGGCCCAATCCAGTTTTCTTCACTTTTGGACCAATTAATGTAATAAACTATGGTATGCTTTGCCAGTGAGTTAATGGATTCCTTCCTCACTTTTTTGTTCTTAATATAGTGAGAAAGTGTTTCTCAAAAATGTCTCCTTTTCCACAACTAAATGGAGGAGCATGAGGTCTAGTATGACTTCCATAGTTTCCGTGAGCCACGACCTCATTCCCCCTGTTATGCAATTGCACTCTAACCTTTGTACTTAATCAAGTGACCTTCTTGAATGTTGAATTTGGTTCTACTGACTACATGCTACCCTCCTCCATATGTAATGATTGGTCTCACTATCATGGTGTATATCAGGAAATGACAGTAAAATGCACATCCATCTGGATATTACACTGTCGACTCCCTTTCTTTCCAATACTCTTTTGACTGCCTTGTTACCAGGCGACTTAAATTAAAGAAAGGTGGAACCAATGTAATAATTTATTAAATGCTCCTTTTGCTGTTAATTATTAATAGTGAAGCTATCTGAAAATATAAAAGTTATATTCTTTTGAACTTGAGGAGTTCTACTAAGTATTTATTTATTAATTTATTAATTTGCTCGACTAGGGCGCCAGGTAGCCTTAGCTTACCAATTTAGAAAAAGAAAAGAAGTTAATTTTCGTTATTAATTTTTCTCAGGGGTCGTAAGTTCTTTTTACGGTGTACTTACAGTGATTTTGGTAGTCAGAAATGAAAACACTTACAGCTGAAATTTTGACATAAACATTTATTAAACATAAAACACATAAACTTCATGTAACAAAAAATCAAAAGAAAATTTTATATAATATATCTTACATCCTATCAATATTATTATCATTACTTTGATCTTCAAAGAAAAAGAATCTAATCAAATTATATTAATAAATTTAAGTTATTTAGTTGCAACTCTAAAAAATGAAAAGGATTTTACTTTACTTCTCATAGTAAATATTTTAATTAGAAAAAATATAATTTTTTAATGAAATTGAGAATTAATTAATTAATTATAAAAATAACTTCTTTAAGATACTTTAAGACTCCACAACATAAAAAAAATTGAATCTTATTGATGAAATACATAATTTTATGATATCAAATATATATCTTGAAAGTATATAAAAAAAGTCTAAATTGTTCAAAATACATACATATGGTTTAATAATGAAAGTTTAAACGTGTTATACCAAATCACGTTATATTCTTTATTTAAAAAGCACTTTCCCTCGAAGGATGATTCGTCTCCTCCCATGTGACTGCGTGCTAATACTGCAGAGATGCTTGTCCATTGTCAAAAGAATTGTCTTTAGTTCATATCTCACAAGATTTATTTTTATTTTGTTGTACCTGTATTAAAACCAATTATTAATGTCTTATGATAACTTTAATAGTTCCATTTTTCTTATAGACAAGTTCTTTGTCGAGAATTCGAAAATCACGTGGCAGTGATTGCACAACATAACTAAAATTTGCGAGTTCTCACGCTTTTTCATAAAAAAGTTTATTTATGGAAAATAATATTGTCTTAGCACTTCAAAAAATTGTTAGTACACCATGTCTTTTACAGATTTAAAACTTCCTAACACATTTTCTATTGTTCGAACAGAACTTTGGAGAACTACCTGTCGTAGGTCATAGAGCAACTAGCCCCAAATGATGACTGACTTAACCACGAGATTTTTCCTCTTTCGAGAGCGAGCTGTTCCGGTTAACCGTTACAAAGGTTTAACATACTCCCGGCAAATCCACTCAAATTTATAAACACTTTATTTTAAACAACTTATTTTAAAATTAAACATGGTTATTTATTTTGTTGTTTTGAAAATCTATTTTTCTTTTATTAATGAAGTTACTAAATAAATTTATGATTTGAACAGCCTGTTTCCGGCGCTAAACCGCGGATTTTAAACCTATAATAAACTCTGATTTTTCACATTGCTACAAAACCCCACAAAAGATTGGTATTACAATATGTGTATTGTAATACTAATTTTTTCTATTTATATAAAATTCAATTCGAAAAGTAAAAAAAAAACTTAAATTTTTAATAGATTTTCAAAACTTTTTATTTCAGAAGCTAAGGACTTCATAAAAAAAATAAATACCTCAAGTGTATTCATTTTAGAAAGATTCTCTTTTCTTATAAAAACTAAAAAATCTATTTACTAAAAATCCTACTTTACTATCTTAATTTGTTTGAGTCATCGTGACTCATTTGTACACAAAAAAAAATATACGAATCAATTAGTGCTAAACCTTATCTCTATTTATACAATAAAACCCATCATCAGTTTCCTTTTCAACCTTGGTTGGCTGAAACTTTCCCATCAACATTTTTTTGTTGACCGGATCCTGTCACTCAAAAGCTTATCTTCCAGACAGCCGTCTGTATATTTTCCTGCCATCTAGCATTTCCTTTCCCACACTTTACTCTTTGCCAAGACTAAATTTCTACATCCTTTATAAAATTCTACATCTATCCCTCACTATTCATCTGAATTATTTTTCAACTAAACACAATTAAAATTTAAAACTTCTCATTATTAATTAACATCATTACAAAATTATTTATTTATTACTCAAAATTACTTCAATTTACTTTAAAACTTTTCAATTATAATCTTATGTTATTATTTATTTTAACTCATTTTCTCAATTACTCTTGGTTTTGCTGGGATTACATCTTAACTACTGATTTTACAATTACCAAAAACTCCTCTCTTATACTAAATTCAAAATTATTACATCATTATAAAAAAGTCACTTACAAACTCATCTTATCTATTTCAAAATTACCTCTTTACAATCGTATTATCCTTTTAGTACTATATCTCAAAATTATTTCCATCTTAAATCTTTCATGTTTCAATAATTAAAGTTGCATTTGTCCCTAAAAAACTCCTCATTAAAAAAACTCTTTTTATTATTTACCTACATGGTAACGCGGGTTACCCATATATTTGTATAAATAATCTCTTTATTTCAACGTAGCTTCCTTTAAAAATCACAATAATCGTCGTTTATTCGCAGAACTCCTTAAGTCCTTAAGTCTCCCTATATTTCATTAAATTCGTCGCATTCTTCCTTTATATCCTCGTAGTACTCAAAAAACCTCTTAAAACTAAAAATTAACCATCAATGCAACTCAACTATTCTTCTTATAAAAGTTTCTTAACAGAACAACTTCATTTTAAATACCACTTTACTCAATACTTCTGTAAAGCCATCATCTTCTTATATAAAAAAAAAACTCAAAAATTCTCTTATTTAAATTACTTCATTAAAATCTCCTTAGTCATCAACCACTTAAATACAAAAAACCTCAAAAAATAAAAAAAATTTACATTGCTTCCCAGCTAACACCTTATTTCATCAAAATCTTTAAACACCTTTATCAAATAACTTCTCACAATCATCTATTGTTTCAAATTCAATTATTATTTACTAAAAAATCATTAATTATTTATTTTTTTCTTTATAAATTTCATCAAAATCTCTCTTATCATTATTAATTTACTACTCCATCCTTTAAAAAACAAAAACTTAACCTCCTTTATTCATTATTTAACATCAAAAAACTTAAAAAACTTAATTATTATCTGTCTTGGCAAATACCGTACTCACATAAATTCTCAAATTCTAATCAACTATTCTTCATATTCACAAACCATAGATCACTTAAAACTAACTATTTTTCATCTTATTATCTAATAATCCTTTAATATTTATCAACGTCAAACATGCAAATTATCATTTTTACAACTTAATATCTAATTACATATTCTAATTAATCAACATATTTTACAATTCCACCAAAATTTTTATTTATTTCATAAAAACTCCCTTCCTGTCACGTCCGGTTTATTCCTAGGCTTTGTTTTTTAACAAACCCCCTCCTTTCACTATGAAAGCATTGTCCTATTGTTCCTTGACTACTTCCTTCAACATCTGTTTTTACTTGTTAGAATGGATCCAAAAAAAAAACTTTTCCTTATCTCTATGAAAGTTTATGACACTTACAAACATAAGTCATTGTTTATGTTTTTTGCCCAAAATTACATGTGACAGAACTCTAAACAACTACGTTGGATTTTTTTGTAGGTTTTCCAATTAACCCTAAATCACTACCTTCTAGAAATGATATCTTAGGTCCTTATCATATCACTTTTCGAACATAGCTACATCCTGCCTCGAAAGACAGTTCGCCTACCAAACTTATATTTTCCAATATAACCAAGAACTCTAGGTTCTCTCTTGAACTTCTTTTACTATACCGTTGTATTTCTTAATACAAGCTAAGAACTCTCTGTTCTTTAAACTTCTCTCAAAATTGTCAAAGTTTTAACTATATTTCATTTACATGAGTTGTGTGACAATTTTTTTTTTTATTTTTTATATTTTTTATTTATTTTTTATTTTATTTTATTTATTTTATTTTTCAAAACTCGGCCGGGGTTTATCATCGTTACAGCAATTGAATAATACTCCTCTATACCGATGATAAAGCCCTGCCGAACGTCGATTAATAAAACCCTCCAACGTTCCATTTTTTATTTTGTTTTTATTATTATACCTTTTTTATTTATTTTTTATGAATTTTTTATTTATTTTATGCATTTCCGACTCCCTTCTCACCCCCATAGTCCTTCTGACATTCTAATATTTTCCATGTACAATTCTAGTTACACTCTGGACTCTTACACGAAACCAACATGTTATGACCCTAAAATATGCAGTGGTTGAAATGCGATATCCCTACTTGATTCAAAATACCGCCCACCACACACTCCAAACTCATAACACGCCTTTCGTGCAGTCCCGAAATTGCCTCATTTTTTCAAATAAAACAATTCCTTTTACAACACAAACGCCTCCTTCCTCCCAAAATGTTCATGTTCTTTCTTAAATGCATTTACGCGAAGAAAATTTTAAAATTCATAAAAAATTTCATTCAAATCGCATCATCCGAAGTTAAAATAATGCTCTCTTTACCAATCCTATCCCTAGCATCGTCGATTTATTGCTTATGTAATCCTTTCTACATTTTATTATTCAGATTCAAAAAAAAAATTTTATTTTTTTTTTTAAATTATTCTAAGTTCTTTACTTAGAAATTTACATTTAATTCTATAAAAGTTATTCAAGTAATCAACTTTTATTCTATCTACTTTAATTAATATCAATCATCCTTTATTTAAACATTTTTTATTTAATAAACGCAAGTTAATTTACAATTATAAATCAAAAGTTTTTCATTTTCCAGAACAATATTTTCGTAACACACTGTATCAGTCTCTATATAATACGCAAAGGAATTTTAGGCCTATCTTTAGACGTAAGCAACTCTCCCCTTCCGTATGATGCAATATCTCTGTCTACTGCTGATAAGAATCGACTATGAAATCTTTTTAGCTCCAACTCGGTTCAACTCTCTCGTCATATTATTGAATATTCAACATTGAATCCACCTACTTAATATTGAATATTATTTCTTCAACACTACTGATGACTCACATCTAAAGTCATACAAATCTTTCCTTCTAATCAATCTGTTATCGTCACGTTTTCTAAATATTAAGATCTTAATAAACATATAAAGTTGTTTACTGCTATAATCCAGCGTCTTTACTTTAACAAATACTGAAACCTTTCTTAAACTAAAACTTCTAACATTTTACGCTTGGCTTATAATTATTTTCTCTAATTCTGTCTTAGCTTACAAAATTTATTAGTACACACAAATTATTAATATTCATAACTCTTAATTATTTATTATCAAACTTAAACTTATTTATTAACAAAACTCTTATTCTATTAATATTATTTTTCAAAACCAAGTCCGTGTGTCATTATAAAAATGTCTCTACATTATTATTTATTCATTCCAAATTCAATCTGTATGTAACCAGTTATAAATTATTTATTTTCTTGCGATGATTTCCCGATTGGTGAAAGATTTTAAAGTACATTATTTCTTTTCTGATAACTTTTCCTATACTGATTATTTCTGTCAACATAGACAGTCTTTTTAGGCTAGTCATAACAATAGACCCTAACTTGACAAAAGATCCCCCTCTGTTATTGTCTCCTTCTATCTCAAACATTCCATCATTTTCTCCCCTCATAGACATATCAAGACACAATGACCTACTTTCAACATCTGTTAGCTTAGGAATTTTAACCCCACCAGTTCTGTATACTACTGTAAAGTCTTCTTTTACTATTTCTTTTTTAAACTTGTATTCAAAGCTACTTTTTTCACAAAAACTTTTAATTATCTGTTCTTGGATTTGAAAGACATTTCTAAATTTTAACATTGCATAATTTTTAAACTCTACATTCTTATGACACACTTGTTTTTTAAAATAAACATCTGATACCTTTATTATTAGATTATTTACTTTTACTTTGTTTTTTGAATTACTTATGCCCCATTTAACTCCACCAGACTTATTCACTTCAACATTATTTGTTGTTTCTAGATTTACATTGTTTTCAAAAGGCTCATTTTGACTTACATTAGGCTTAACTATTTTTTCGTTTTTAAATTTTCCCCGTTTTAATTCTAAATTTTCTTGTTTCCATTCCTTAAAAAATTTTTCTAAAAACTGTCTTGTTTCATTACTTAAACTTAACTCCCATTGTCTTAGTTCCGGAATTACTTCATTTATTTGCTTATTTTTATCCAAACTACTTTTTTGCTCATCACCCATAATACTGTATACCTTTCTTATTCTATCATGCATATCAATCTGACTATTATTAACCCCATCATTACTTTTTTGATTTTCATTTCCCAAATTACTATTTTTATTTACTAAATCACTTGAAACCTTATCTTTTCCATCAAAATCATTAACCCCACCATTTTTCTTAACTTTTAAATTTTCAGTATTATCCACCTCATTATTTACTTTATTATTGACTTTTATAACCTCATTAATCTTTGTATTATTACATCTATAATACCCATAATTTACTTTTTCTGTATTATTTCCTATAACACATGCCGACACTACAGTAAAAGGGGTTGCTTCTTTTAACAATTTATCTTTTAATTTTCTATAAATTTCATTTCTCGCTTTCATCCCAGCACACATCATTTTTTTAATTTCTGCTTCCAATTCAACATCCCTATCTATTAAATTTAGTCCTAACCTTACATGCCATTGTTTATCTAGATTTTCTCTGTCTAATTCGATGTACCAATGTTCCACACCTCTTCTATCCATATCCAATACCTTTTCAAATTTATATTTTTTATTTACATTTGTAAAATACTTTTCAAATTCTTGTTTCATAACTTTAAATTCCATCCTAAGCCTATCTAAATCAGTTATTAACTTATTATTATCATCTCCCTCCATTTTAACTATTATTATGTTTAACTTTAGTTTTAAATTTAAATTTTAGTTACCAAAATCATCATCCTAACCTGTTCACTATTACTAATATTTATATTTTCTAAATCCATTTTACCTTACTATTTTTAACACAAAAAATTTTTAAAAAAGAATCTTTCTTATTTTATTGAGAGAGTCCTTACCTTGTTTTAAGTGTTTGCATTTCATCAAAATCACTGTATTTTCGACCAAAAACGCCCCACGTTGGGCGCCAATTGTAATTATTTAAAAATGAGGCTGTTGAAGTTAATTATTATTATTATTGATAGTGAAGCTATCTTAAAATATAAAAGTTATATTCTTTTGAACTTGAGGAGTTCTACTAAGTATTTATTTATTAATTTATTAATTTGCCCCACGTTGGGCGCCAATTGTAATAATTTATTAAATGCTCCTTTTGCTGTTAATTATTAATAGTGAAGCTATCTGAAAATATAAAAGTTATATTCTTTTGAACTTGAGGAGTTCTACTAAGTATTTATTTATTAATTTATTAATTTGCTCGACTAGGGCGCCAGGTAGCCTTAGCTTACCAATTTAGAAAAAGAAAAGAAGTTAATTTTCGTTATTAATTTTTCTCAGGGGTCGTAAGTTCTTTTTACGGTGTACTTACAGTGATTTTGGTAGTCAGAAATGAAAACACTTGCAGCTGAAATTTTGACATAAACATTTATTAAACATAAAACACATAAACTTCATGTAACAAAAAATCAAAAGAAAATTTTATATAATATATCTTACATCCTATCAATATTATTATCATTACTTTGATCTTCAAAGAAAAAGAATCTAATCAAATTATATTAATAAATTTAAGTTATTTAGTTGCAACTCTAAAAAATGAAAAGGATTTTACTTTACTTCTCATAGTAAATATTTTAATTAGAAAAAATATAATTTTTTAATGAAATTGAGAATTAATTAATTAATTATAAAAATAACTTCTTTAAGATACTTTAAGACTCCACAACATAAAAAAAATTGAATCTTATTGATGAAATACATAATTTTATGATATCAAATATATATCTTGAAAGTATATAAAAAAAGTCTAAATTGTTCAAAATACATACATATGGTTTAATAATGAAAGTTTAAACGTGTTATACCAAATCACGTTATATTCTTTATTTAAAAAGCACTTTCCCTCGAAGGATGATTCGTCTCCTCCCATGTGACTGCGTGCTAATACTGCAGAGATGCTTGTCCATTGTCAAAAGAATTGTCTTTAGTTCATATCTCACAAGATTTATTTTTATTTTGTTGTACCTGTATTAAAACCAATTATTAATGTCTTATGATAACTTTAATAGTTCCATTTTTCTTATAGACAAGTTCTTTGTCGAGAATTCGAAAATCACGTGGCAGTGATTGCACAACATAACTAAAATTTGCGAGTTCTCACGCTTTTTCATAAAAAAGTTTATTTATGGAAAATAATATTGTCTTAGCACTTCAAAAAATTGTTAGTACACCATGTCTTTTACAGATTTAAAACTTCCTAACACATTTTCTATTGTTCGAACAGAACTTTGGAGAACTACCTCTCGTAGGTCATAGAGCAACTAGCCCCAAATGATGACTGACTTAACCACGAGATTTTTCCTCTTTCGAGAGCGAGCTGTTCCGGTTAACCGTTACAAAGGTTTAACATACTCCCGGCAAATCCACTCAAATTTATAAACACTTTATTTTAAACAACTTATTTTAAAATTAAACATGGTTATTTATTTTGTTGTTTTGAAAATCTATTTTTCTTTTATTAATGAAGTTACTAAATAAATTTATGATTTGAACAGCCTGTTTCCGGCGCTAAACCGCGGATTTTAAACCAATAATAAACTCTGATTTTTCACATTGCTACACCAACTGGTAACAATGTTTAAATAAAAAAAAGACAAAGACAAATTTTGTAATTAACATGGCTCAAATTTATTAAATAAAAAAAAAGAAATTTCGACGGATCAGATTTTACCATTTACAAAGCTGAAAAACATCCTAAGTTAAATTGCTATAAGCAAAAGCTTAATAATTAAAAGATTACAATTAATCTTTTAAACAAAATTATACGCCCTTAAAGTAATAGATAGAATAAAAAAATATATATATTGATGATTAAATACTGATATTTATCCCCCCCTTTTTTGTTTATATAAACTGTTACAAAATTTCACAATAAATAAAAAAAGATTCTATAATCAAGATTAATATTTTAAGTTCAAAATTATATTAATTCTAACAAGTTCATTATTACATTACTTATTAAATATCATGATTTTATTTGTTGAATTTCTTACGTACTAAGTTGGCCAACATATATATATTTAAATAAAAAAAAGGAATTTAGTTTATAACATAAGAAAATTTAAAAAAAAGAAAATGGTGAAAATTTAGAATACTGAAATTTTTATAGATTGACGTCAATTTTTATTAATTTAGAAATAACCTCTTTGAGGCTGTCAGGACCGAAAAGTTTGCATGCAGCACCACCCAATTATATTTTTAAATTATAAATAGTTACACATTATTACATATACACAACAAGGAACATATTTTGCTAGACAGAGTTCAGTCGATGAACATATATATATATAAATAGTTTTACAAAGTCAGTGTTCAGAAGAAAATCATTTTTTTGTGCACTTGTATTGTTAAAAGTTCATTGTTTGAGCATGTCGTTGTGAACAGGTAGAAACCTTGATGAAGCTACTGTTTTGCTGTAGAAAATGCAAGACTAAACAGGCTCTCACTCTCCGACCAGCTTTTTTGCTGTAGAAAAGACACGTTTACTAGAAATTATGCAAACTTAAACATGTTGTTGAGCAAGATTCTTTTATTAAAATGTTTAGCTATTTCGTCAAAATTAGAGAATATTAACTGTATTACAGAGATTCATAAGGTTTATAATTATATCCTTCTTAAATTGTCATAAAGGTCGTATATAAGTACTTTGATTTTGTTTGAAATAAAACTTGTATAACATTTAGAAAATCTGTAAAATAAGTATTCTGGTTCAGAAAAGACATTTCTCTAATTAGCATTTTGACATGTTTAAAAATTTAATATTCAGATTGCTTAAAGTTTGCTACAAGTTTGTTCAAATTTCAACATAACTGCTCAATACTTAAAGTCTGACTGTTTAAGGTTTTGTAAACTATGTTTTAAGAAAGGAAAATGCTTTTACGAAAATATTAAATTTTGAATACTAAAATAAAACATGAAACAGATATCTTAAAGAACAAAGCTTAAAATACTGACAAAATTTTATAATATAGTAAAATCTAAAAAAAAAATAAGTTACCTGGATCCTCTAGAAATAGCTCGCGAAACATGTGCCGTTACATGAAGGGAAAAAAAATGAACAACCTTTATGTTCACTCCACAAAAAAAACACATCACTGATATCTTTCTTAATTACTTATTACTTCTGAAGAAGGTGTTAATATGAATTAGAACTAGCGCACTGTAAATTTTAAGTCTACATTTTATAATCGCTGAGACAGGAGTGAATACGTTTTTCAAGCCGAGAGATGGCTGTATCTTATCGGTAAAGCTGAACTTCGTTCGTTAGAGCGAGACAGAGAAATCAGGTGATTGTTACCGCTGTCGGTCACTACGCAGCGACACTAATCAAGGGCGGAATGGACTATGGTAGAATTGACGGTTGATAAATATGAGTGCAGATTTATTAAATGTTGTAGAAGTAAGATGAGGTTTTTGAATGCTACAGCCTCATCAGAGGTATTGTTAAATGAACCTTTAATATCAATGAAAACACATTCTGTGACTTCTTCCCCGTCAATTGTTTTCTGGAAGATTTCTGTCAGTTCTAAGAGGGTGTTATCTGTGGATCTACCCAGTCAATAAGCATGGTGCTGTGGGTTAAAGGGCAGTCTCTCAGGACTCCTGGTCTGATATAATTATCTACGACCTCCACTGCTTTTAGTAGGGCTGAATGCTTCTCTCGCTCTTTTCCAGGTTCATGGAATATATCTAGTAGCAAGACTATTTTTTGCTAGTACCACTAAATATGGCAAAATCTCCTCCGTTCCTCTCTACAGAAGGGATAGAGAAATGCCATCAATCCTCAATTATTTGAAAAGCTGAAATGAGCCATAGGGTACACCCACTTCAGTGTTTGTAGGGTGATGATTACTTTGGCCACTTTCCATTCTTCTTTACTTGGTCTACAGGGTACTAGATTATCATCTAACTAATCATCTGGCATGATGTCAGGAAAATGAGTCTTCAGTAGGAGGAGGGCACACTGTTCTTTATCTTTCATATAGCTGCCACCTGCCCTTTGAAGTGCTATTAGGCCCTGCACTTTACTTTTTACCATGGCTTTATATAACCTGACTGCTGCAGGGATGGAATGCAATTTATTACAGAATTCTCTGCTGAAGCTTTCCTTATTTACTTGTTATAGATTGTGAGTACTGCAGTATAACTGTTCCAGTCTCTCGGCCATTTGGATTTATTCCAAAGTGTGCAAATGGTGCATCTTAGTTTTTTAGATGTTTTTCCACCACAGGACTTCCCTATTACTTTTCTTGACTAAAATGGGACAACTTATTTTAGTTGTCTTGCAACTTGACTATGTCCTCAACATTTGCTCTAGGCCAAGATGATGTACAATTCTTGAAGTTATCTGTTCAAGATTACATTTGAGTTTGGTGACACATTTACTCCACTCCATATTCCGAGGGTTTCTACTAAAGGTACCTAGTTGCCATGTTTATTTACTTTATTCAAACCTGATGATTCAATGATTGGAAAGAGAGAGTCCATTAGAGACTCCAGTTTCCAATTATATCACTGAGAACTGGGCTGTTGATAATCCACTACATCTTATCTAACCCTATTAACAAAAGTAGATGAGTCTCCTATATTGAAAAAAATAAGATTAGATTCTAATATAAAGTCAAGTAATTGCTCACCTCTCATGTCGATGTCCCTGCTGCCCCAGACAGTGTTGTGGGCATTAGGATCACAGCCAAGTATGAGTGATGTCTTGTTTTGCTCTTCAATTCTCGATTAGCTTTATTATTCAGATGGAGGAATGTCCCCATCTCAGGGGAAGTGCCCAAATGCTATGACGATTTTTCTATAGGTGAATCCGGTGTTCAGGTGTCACCATTAATTGCCACCATTAATACTGAAATACACATATAATTAATATTATTCCTTATCATTATCAAATGACTCAGATTATTTAGGATTCTATATTAACTTACTGAACAGTCCCTTATTTTGTCCGATGTATGTCCAGGATTCTTACAGCAGCATGACTCCCAATTCCAATCTAGTTAACAAACTCGCCATAGCAGCAGTTTCCCATCTGGTATGATGAGTGACCACCACCCTGATACATGCTGATTCAGTTGACCCTGTTATCATTTCTGCCAAGTTGCGATGCCAGCCCCCTTCCCACACAGCAACATATCTTTGGTAGAAGAGCTTGCAGATTCTTGCTCTACTCTCTCCCTTTCTTTCCTTAAGTAAAATTCTCCATGTTTCTGAAATGGTCTCTACGAATGGGAAAAATACTGATTGTTATCACGGAGGTAGTTGTACTCCATTCAGTCAGCAGTGAGATCCTGCATTGATTTTAATTCTTACTTATGTCATTTCCATGAATAGCTAGGAAAAGAAGTTTGCTTAAAAATAGGTAAGCTTACTCTGGGAGGTTGCTAGGATCTTAGGGTTCTATTTGATGCACCATTAGGGTAGTGTCATTCACTCCATCAGGATGGGTTGCTTTACACCTTAGAGTTTAGCCAAAGAGAAATAAAAGTAAAGACTAGTATAGTTTAAGTAGTTTAGGTATTTTTGATTACAGATGACTTGAAAGAACTAGAGTAATATGAAATTAGTGAAAATGCACAGATTTATATAAAGTAGCTTAAACAGTTCAGTTGACCCTGGTTGGAAGAACTATACAAGATATTAGAGTTAAACACTGCATTTCATTAATATTTTAATATTTATATACATACTTTCTTGCATATGTTGATTAACATTGCTTTATTACTTATGATCAATACACAATACAATTTTAACTCAAGTATACTAAGAAAACACCTTCTCTAATACAATTATGTAACTTTCTGTATAAATAATTGTTTAAGAGGGGGTGTTTTTCCTAGTATACTTAAGATAGCAAAAACTGTGTGGAACCTATTCATTAGAAGGGAAATTAGAAACGCCCTGAAAATTTTAGACCAGTCTCTGTTCTTCCTATTCTTTCTGAGGTCTTTGAGGGTGTAGTCGAGAAGCAATTTTATAGCTATTTGGGGAGAGATAACCTGCTTGCGGCTACTCAGTTTGGTTTTTGAAGAGACTTGTCTGCTATGGATGCTGTAGATAGTCTTGTGGTTGAAGTGCTCAATGACTTTGAAGGTACTGGGGTCACACTTTGTGGCCTCAATAGAGTTTTTAATATGGTAGACCAGATTGATTTTATGGTATTAAAGGAAATGCTTTGAAACTTCCAGAGTTGTATCTGGGTGGCTTCAGACAAATTGTCTCTGTAGATAGATAGGATTCTCAACTGAAAGATGTTATTTATGGTGTCCCTCAGGGGTTGGTATTGGGACCCCTGTTATTTTAGATAGTGGTGGATGACATTAATTATAATCTTGATGCAGGAGTCATTGTCTATGCTGATGTTACCTCACTGATACAAGTGAATGATGGTATAGAGAGTTTAACAGAAACTATGACAAAGTCACTGGACCTAGCTGCAACCTAATTTTTTTTATTGAATAGTGATAAGACACATAAGATAGATTTTAGTTTTGTAAATTTGAAGACATGTACAGAGTGATGTAATTAATATAAAATTATTGGGTATCAATATTGATAATAAACTCACTTAGAGTACCCATATCTATACTATATACTAAAGTCTCGAAAATAATCTTCTTGCTGAGAAATTTGTAACTCTGTGTACTCAAGAATTACGTGCGAACAGCCTATATAGCTTTTTCCAAAGCTTTGTAATGTATGACTTAAGACTCTGGGGTGGTGATCTTGGCGTTAAAAATGTTTTAATCATTCAAAAGAAATTTGTAAGATAAATTGTAGGAGTAGCTTTCAATGAGCAATGTGTAACCTATTTTTATTACAGAAAACTGTATTTAGGTTTGTTTGTATTTGAATTGTTACTAAAAATTAAAAATAACTTCAATATCTAATTTGTAGTAATGACATACATGGTCACAATACCAGGAATAAACATCAAATCGATGTATCTTATGCGAGGCTTAAACAATGTCGATCAAATTATCACATGTTGAATATCATCCTTTTTAATTAACTGCCCTGTACAGCTCGGCACCAGCCTTTCTGTAAATTCAAAAAATGTATGAAGTAACTACTTTTGATGAAATCCCTTTATTCAATTGAAGAGTTCTTCAAGATTCCAGTGGCAATGTTGAATAATTATTTTAAGTAAATTATGAAATTCACATGGTATGAAATTCAGTAAGCGCCAAAATAAACAGTACTGAAATTGTAAGATTTTATTTACATCGTTTTACCAATATATACCAGTAAAAGGAAGCACAATTGGTTATACTCGGTTAATAACATGTTCAATATGACCTCCGTTCAGTTTTAGGCAACTTTCGTACCGTTTTTGAAGGTTTTGCATCATTTTTGTGAAGAGGAGGTTGTTTCATGCTCCTTATACACATGGTTATTTTTTCCTGGAGTTGGACAATGGTAGCTGGTGGGTCTTCACCGAAAATCTTCTCCTTCAACAGACGTAGGAAGTGTGGCTGGTTGCGCCATCTTGCTGGAACAATTGTGAACAAAAAGACAGGTTTTGGGCATGGCAAAATCTCCTGAAGTCTCCTATAAAACGATCAAGAATGACCCTACATTGGTCCTGAATTTAGAGTAAGAGGATATCCATTACTGTCTTCAATAAAGTATGGACCAATTAGTGTGGCCTCTCCCTGACACAGCGCACCAAATGGCTTCACGCTTACAATGCTGTCTGGACATTCAAACCCAAAAAAAAAGTGTTGTCTGCTTATTTATGAAACCATTAAGGTGCTCATGAAACCATTGAGACTTTGTTTTGTGGAAATATAAGAAGATTAGTATATAACAGTCTCATTGAAAGCATTGAAGATCTTTGGGAATGGATTTGTGGGTCTTATAAAACTATGTAAAAAAACTACTATTTTTGAAGAAATGAGAGTATCACTGAGAAAAAAAAGGAAATCATTGATGCTTGGATATAATTGGAGGGTGTATGGAGAATTTATTGTAAAGAACAAAAGTCTCATTATTTTGTTAAAATTTCTGTCAATCTTATTACATTGTTCATGTTTTTTGTATTGTTTTAAAATTAAGTTTTATTTCATAAAGCATTCTCATTTTATCAAAATTTGTGTGTTGAAATTATCAATTAGTTTTGTGATTACAATACTAAAAATAAATGGTTTATTGTATAATTTGTGTATGTAATAATTTATCATTATGTATTGCTTTACATTGCAAATTGATTATACAGTAATGAATAAATGTAATTTTTAATAAATAATCTATTAGTTTTACTGTTGTTTTTTAAGTTTGGTATTTCTGTACATCAACTTTATGCATCAACTGTACAACATGCTGCTTTTCACAGCATGGTACATAGACTTATTAGTATACCTCTTTCACCTAATGACTTTTATGATGAACTGAATGTCGTTAAACAAATTGCTGTTAATAATAAGTATGATGTTAGTTTAATAGATAATATTTTAAGAAAAAAGTTAAAGCGTAGAGCTGAAAATTTAGTCTACTCTTCCCATAACGAGATTATTGAAATAGTTAGATATTGTAAATTATCTTATATCAACAGAACTAGTTATAAAATCAGTAACCTTATTTCAACTAAATGTAATCGTAAAGTTGCCTTTTATTGTAATAAAAATCTAGGGGGGAAATGTTGGTCAATAATAAAGATAAAAAAGAAATGTTAGAAAATAGTGGAGTTTATAAAATATCTTGTCAAGATTGTGACTCTGAGTACATAGGTCAATCAGGTAGATGTATAAAAGTTAGAATTAAAGAACATGTAAATAGCTGGAAACATGGCTATAGAAACTCTAACTTTACTAACCACCTTTTGGACTCGGGTCATAGTTTTGATCCGAAATTGAATGTTAAACTCTTACATATAGAAAATAAAAGCAATAGATTAAATAATTTAGAATGTTTAGAAATGAATAGATCTATTTCACTTAGGCCTATTCTCAACTTAAATGACCAAATTGTATTAAATTCGTCACCTCTTCTAAAACCCATCCATAACATAGTTCATTAACCTTTATCTACCTGCTGGGTCATCCCCCTACCTTTCCCGATTTCTCTATTGTATTTCAGTTTCCTGTTACTTATGGTTAAATAGTTGACTATACCTGTAAATTATCAGTTGCCCGATGATGCCGCAAGGCGAAACAATTGTAGCTCATTTATACTATTAAAATATTTGAAACTTTAAGCTTTTGCTTTATTTTATCCTTGATTTCTGTACATGTTGAATTTATTTTAAATATTTAATAATAATAAACATTTTTAATGAATAATGGTGAGTGCATTAACCCCAACAATGGTAAAAGTTTCTTGGCAACTACCACTCTCTCTTTGGGCAAGTTTTTTAATCCAACAGTTGTTGAGACTGCTGGATCTAGCCAATTTCATCATGATTTCACTGTTTGATTACCAATAGAACTGTTAAGAAAACTGTAATGGAGACTACCTAAAAGTGTTAAGTTACCCAAGGTTTGGCTAAATTTTGTAACTGTAATACTTGTATTGGTAAAATAATATTTTTATATATATACACTGCTTGAAATGTTGGAACCGTGTTGACTTCAGCACTGAATTTATAAACACTACTGACGATTTAGTGTAACCTCATTGCTTAATAAAGTTAACAGTTTACTGATCTCCGCTTAATAAGCAAGATAACCCACCTCATCTCAGAATTTTGCCTTTTTAGAAGAAATCTCTTATGTGTTCTAGAGGATTACATAAAAATTAATATTTTTAGTATTTTTTACTGATATCTTGGTTATCCTTGAACATACAAAAGAATAATAAAGATATTATTTTGTTCAACATTAAAAGGGTATCTTGTAAATATTTTGTAAAATCACAGTTTTAAAAATATTGAGAATCAGTAATTTTTAATGAGTGTCATTTTGAAATGAGTAAGTGAAAAAATCTAAGATTTTGTGGCACACTCCAAAATAATAGTATAAATCATTTTGAAAAATTTGGTATCAATATCACAATCCATTATAGGGTTATATCTTCTTTTAGTAAAAAGACAATCGGTGATGAAAATTAAGCATTTTTAGAAATATGTTTATATATATATATATTTTTTTTTTTGTCCAGAAATGCCTCCCAAAGTTTGACACTCTATTTACTGCCCATCCTGTATGTATTACACTCAGGAATTAAATATATGTGTGTGTGTGTGTGTGTGTGTGTGTGTGTGTGTGTGTGTGTGTGTGTGTGTGTGTGTGTGTGTGTTATTATGAATATATGACCAAGTAGAGTTTACAATATCTAATAATGTATGTCTTTTACACTACAGTATATTATATTTACAGTTAGAAATGATTCAGTGATATAACACAAGTAATATTTTATTTGTGATATTTCAAACAGTAATTAGTGCAAATTTATTTTTTGATAAGGTGTCTTTTATCTCAACGGATGATGATAATGAAAGCTTGTAGTAAGGACTGTAGTTAATTGTTAATATCTGATGAAACCAAAAACTATATAAAGGAGATATTTATAATGGTGGTACTGTTTTATTTCCATTGTACTCTTGAGTTACATATACCAACACAATGGAGGGCATTAGACAGCAGCAGGGAAATATCTTCGTTATTGTAGTGGCTGATCCTTCTCAAATGAAGTTTAACTGGAATCAACCAGCTTTAGTTTATAATGATGAAGGTATGTAATTATATATTTTAGTGACTACTAAATTTCATTGTCTGTACTCATATACACAGGCTCTTTTGTTGTACTATACACGATGTCAGTTTAGTAAGTAGACACCCTCTATAATTTTCTTTGTGTTGATTATATGAACTTGTGGTGTGCGTTATTAATATTTTGAATGTATGGGACACATATTTGACTGCTGTTATCTAGTGCCCCCACTTCCAAATGGGCGAAAGGGGGGTAAATAAAAAATTTCAAATGTTAAAGTTGTTCGAGTGACACCTTATTTTAATGATCGATTGAAAAGAAGATGATTGGTGAAAAAAGAGTTAAAACATCTCACCTCGTTTATAAATGGCGGCAAAAAACGTATCTAATTAGAAACAAATGGGGTTGTACAACGGACAGTGTTTAAGTAATTTAATATATTTCCCATTTTTGATGTTAACTTCAATTGAACTGCAACAACAAATTTGCATGAACCTTGATGTTTGGGTTGGGGGGGGGTGAAAAAAATATTTAAAGAAAAGGGGGTCTAGTGACACCTCATTTTAAAGATCTATTCAAAAGAAGATGATTGGCAGCTGTCAAAGCATTATTGACAACTTTCTTGGAGCTTTCATAAGTAAATATCTGAAATTGTTATCATTCAACTATTGTACTGCCTTAGGAGAAAGTCCAACTAGACTGGAAGCTACTCGGTCACTAGAAGGACTTTGTTGGTGTCCTTGTAATTTGTACTTCAGTTGAGCTTTATTTTCACATCTCTTATGATCTTTAAAAAAACATTGTCAAAATGAAATTTACAATTGAAGAAAGAGTGGAATTAATTTTATTATATAGGGAGAGAGGAAGATCTGTACGAGCAACTGCCGATCATTTTAACGAATTACACCCTGAAAAAAAAATAATCCGTAATCAGAGTGTATCTAAATTAGTAAGCAAGTTTCTTCAAACTGGAAGTATTGAGGATGAGAAAAAGTCGGGTCATTCTAATGTTGATGAGTTAACCAAAATTGGATTTTTTTCTAAAATTACTGAAAATGCTATGCAGTCAGGTAGAGAAATTGCTCGCAGAGACAATCTAAGCCGTTGTACTGTTTTCAAAACTCTTAAACATTAAAAGTTTCATCCACACAAAGTCATCCTTATACTAGAGTTAAGCGACTTTGATTTTGACATAAGAATTCTTTTTTGAAGACATATCAGAAAGAATAAACAATAGAACCATTTCTAAAAATGACATTCTGTTTTCAGATGAAGCTAGTTTTATGTTAAATGGTACTGTGAACAGGCACAACATGCGTTATTGGGCTCAGGAAAACCTGCATTGATTTCGAGAATAACAAACATAACATACTTTAAAACTGAATGTTTGGGCTGGAATACTAGGGAACACCATCATAGGACCCCTTTTCATTATGGTAATCTCACTGGTGAAAGATAATTGCAGCTTTTCCAAAATGAAGTTATCCCTGTTCTTAAAAAATTTGATTGAAAATCAAGTGGGCAATGATGGGGACTATTTACAAAATTAAAGAATATTTTTCCTAGCACGATGGTACTCCGCCACATAATTCATTAATTGTCCACAATTTTTTAAAATCAGCTATACCCCGACCGTTGGATAGATTGAAGCGGTTCAATCCAGTGGCTAGCCAGGTCACCTGATTTGAATCCATTGAATTTTTTCTTCGGGGACACTTAAAGTTGGTTATTTCTACCACTAAACCAATTTCCCTACAGAAGTTACAAAAAAGAATTCAAAATGAAACTCTGATTCAAGTAAGGGAAGAATTAAACCTAAGACTTTATCATTGTATGGAATCAAGTGAAGGCCATTTCGAGCATAGCTAAAAAATTTAAGGTATTTTATTTTGTATTTAATTACTCGTTCCTAATTAATTTTGTTTATTACTAAATTTTACTAACTGTTTCGCCAATCATCTTTTTACAATTAATTGATCTTTAAAATGAGGTATCACTCGCCCCTTTATCATTTGAAAATTTTTACTTTCCCTCCTTTGGAAAGGGGGACACTAGATAACAGCAGTCACATAGGTGTTCCACACATTCAAAAATATAAATGTCACACACCACAGGTTCATATAATTAATACAAAGAAAATTGTTGTCTACTTAGTAAACTGACACTCTTAATAATACAGTTTATAAGTTTAATTATCAAGATTTCTATCTATTGGTAATAAATAATATTATTACCAATATAATATTCTGGTCCTGTAGGATATACCAATATACGTTTAAAAGAGTAAAGTTTCTACGAGAGATCATTTTTTAGGTAAGTTTGCACATAGCAACCGTGCAGGCTGTTGCGTGACGCCCGCTCAAGGTTAGCCACTTTTGCCCAGTTCCCAACTATGCAGTCTGTTGATTTCATGTCTATGCCGCTGTTGGTTCTATCGTAACACTGCTTTGTTTGTCGCCATGTTAATCAATAAACCCACCAATTGTGACTTTCTGCCAAGAGGAATGACCATAAATGCTGAGAGATATTGCGAAACACTAACCAAGCTTAGGCGCGCTATTCAAAACTGCCTTCACGATTATGCTCTGCCTCACGCTGCAGCAATGACCAAGACCAAACTGCCAACTGTCGATGGGAATTACTGGACCATCCCCCCCACAACCCTGACCTGGCACCATCAGACTTTCATGTGTTTCCTAAATTCAAAGAATATCTTTGTGGAAAGCGATTTGAAAATGATGACGTGTTGAAAGAAACTGTTACTAACTGGTTAAATGCTCAGGCGGCAGAGTTCTATGATGATGGGGATACAAAAGCTAGTGCCACGACTTAACAAATGCTTAGATATTCTTAACAAATGCTTAGATATTCTTGGTGACTATGTAGAAAAGTAAAAATATGTTCATACTTAAGTTTTGAAATACCCTAAAAACGATATTTTTACGCTTTTCTGAACACCTTTAAAAATTAATTAGTGGACAAAATGGGAATCTAATTTTGATTGCAATTTTAAATGAAATTGAGACTACTGTAGCAACATTTTTCTTAACAAAGCAGTTGGCCTATGTTAAATTTTAATGTAGGCCAACTAGGCTACCATTCAAACAATGTACATTATTTCAATTTAATTTTTTTACATACTTAAAAAAATTAAATACATTATGTTTGAAAATACACATATGTTCACCAACAATCTTTTATTTCTTGTTTTATAATTTTGTCTTTACAGTTTTCTGAAATAATTATTTATTATAAAAGGTACTGTACATGTTTTACCTTACAGTTTATAAAATTTCCAAAGTTTAGAAAAGTTTTCGCTGTATGTGCCTCCTTTCTCTCTTACCTTGCTGTTAGTATCCAGAGCGGAGTGCCGTTCCTGAAGCAGCCAAGATTCCACATACGATAGGGTTGATACGAATGATAGGGTCAAAACGAGTGAATGGTGGGCTATTCAGTTTCAGGAAAAGTAATGGAGACAGTTTGTGTTAATAAAGAAGCTCTGGAATCAGTTATAATGAGGTTCTTTTGAGAAAAGCCTCTATCACATTCGCTTGAAGACACTGGAATTGTCTTGATTGCTGTTGTCAACAAAAGCAAATTCTTGGGATACGGTACTTTGTTTTATTTTTACAAATTCCACCTAAGTGCTCACATTTGTCAAAAACATATTCACGAAATGCTTTAAGTGTCTCTCGTTTATTTAATTGAAAGCGAACGGCTAATAACTCAATATCTTTTTCCGCAAAAGTATTCTCTTTAATGTGATTGGGCCAAGTGCTCGGGTCAACTATACGGGCCTAATTTAACCAAAGCTGTGTCTTCACCATTCAACATTCTCTTTTTAATTGCTTCTGATAGTTGGTTCCTCATCAGGGTTTGGGCGAGAGGTCAAATAAAGAAATGGAAGGACAAAGAAGATCTTGTCATTGGTGGCAGAGTCCTTGCCTACTCCTCAATTCTGACGCTGGGCCAGGTGAGGAGCTTCCTGCGTGATGAGGTACTGAAGAAATGGCAAAGCAGGTGGACTATTATTTCTGCAAAGGGCAGAACTACTTACTGGTGGTACCCATCAGTTAAGAAGAGAATGGCTGCTAAGTTTCTAAGGCTGGAAGCCCGGGTTACGCAATTCTTGACAGGACACAGGTTCTTTGCGGAAAAAAACTAAGAATGCTAGGACTAAGAGATGATGGGCGATGTCGGTGTGGTCTAATCCAGTCTGCACAGCATGTAGTGAAGGAGTGTCTGCTTCTTGAAGATTTGAAGAGATTGGCCGGATGCCAGAGATGGGAGTAGCCTGATCAATAAAGCTCTATGGCCAGAGCTGTTGATACTGATGAGAGCGGCAGAGGAGTACTTCGACTTTACACGGAACGGAAGTCCAGTATAAGTGTGTGAATGCGTACAGAAAACCAGGTGACCTGAAGTCAAGTCCTAGGTGGAGCATGAAGGGAATCCGAAACCGTAGTGGTCGTAAATGGTGGTCTGTTTACGATCACGGGCCCGTGACCATTCTGGGCATCAGTTCATGTTAAATCTGAATTGTAGATCATGGAAATTTGGATTGAAAGAGTTTTGGATTGAATTTTGGAATGTTGTAGAGAGTAAATTAGATTTAATTATTTAAATTTCTAAAATAAAAAATATTAAAATTACTAATAAGAAATTAATTGAATTTATATAAATTGATTATTGAATCAACCTAGTTGCATTATGGTACCGGTACCTACAATTTTTACAATGGCGGTTTAGTGATTATTTCCATAAATCATTGTTAACTATTCACAGAAATTATAAAATCTAGTACTGGTAATTTTCATAACAAGAAAGACAAGTATTACACTCCTCCCTTCCATGTATTGTTCTATACCAAGTGACCAACCCTAATTGAATCTACACCTTTTCCCAAGTAGTTTTGGGTTAGATACCTCTTTATCATCTTTCCTATCAAGATTCTCTTGATCAACTCTTGTTCTTTTATGACTCTGGCGCTAGGTACAGCCAAGGTATAGGGGTCTTTATGTTCTTTTCCTCCTTTATTTATAAAGTGATGATGATGGAGATGTTTCTGTCTCATGTATTTTCTAACAACAAAGGTAGGTATTCATGTAATCTTGGGGTAGATAATCATCTTTCTTATTAGGTCTCTCTTAACTAATTCTTGTTTTCTTCTGATCCTGACACGTCATTCAAATATTCCAGAGTAGGATTCGCTATTTTATTATTTTGTTTACTATGATGAAATTTTAGCCTTTAAAAAAATGTTTTCAAAGTCATTATTAAGATATAATTAATTTACCATTTTGTTAAATTGTTTTTATTTCAACTAATCTTCACTAGGTACATTTGTAAAAATTAAATAATAATCCTAATAAACTGTCAAATAATTTATGTTCAAAATACATTGTATGTTGTTTTAGATTTCTACTCGATGCCATGGTTTCACTTTCAAACATTAATCTAAAACATGATCTTGGAAATATGTCTGGAGTAGGTATTTATCACTCTAATATTATTATGTTCAGACCAGAATATAATCGTTATTGTTGCACTCATGGATAATAAATATAGTGTGATAATACATTACTGCCGGAGGTAAATTGATGCCATTATTGGTTATAATGTTAATCTATATCTAAATTATAATATAATGATATTATATTACACATGTTACATTAATAAAACACATATCATTATGTACTCTTGCAGTTGGAATCATTGACTTTGACCCTATGCTAATCTGTGTCTAAAACCTAGAAATTTTCAAATTTTTATTTTAGACCTGTGAGTGTGTTATTAAAGTAACAGCTGATATATTATGTTGTGATGATTCTGATTTCTGTTCGTGGTCTGTGTGAACTCTGAACCATCATGGCATCAAAAAGAAGACCATTACATGCATTAAATCCTACTTCTACTAGGTTAAATTTTCGTTCTAATGTTTCAGACACACCGAAATGGGAATCCAAAGGAACAAAACCTGTTCAAGAACCGTCTTCAATTCAAAAAATTATATTGATGATGATTATTCATGGCTGCCGGAAAATAGTATTCTTGGATACCAGGTTAAAGGTTTGCATATATTTATCATGCTTATTCTTAATATCTCTTTTGGCAGATGTACTACCATTTCCAAAAACATATTTCTCACACAAGGAAAACATTTTTAACCAATATTTTGTCAAGATTGCTTGGGGATGGACTTTGGTATTGTCAGTACCTTTTGTAGCACTTACTAGTTCTACATACTGTTGTGGTAATAAGGATAAAGTTTTGAAGCACATGATAAGGTTAGGTGTGGCTACAGCTTTTTGGTTCTTTTGGGTGAAGCTGTTTAGTTTTATAGAAAGTACAGTTGGTAGATGCAATGTAAAAGGTGATATGTTTCAAAGTAAAACTATATGTTTAGAAAAGGGATATTTTTGGCAAGGTTTTGATGTCTCTGGTCATGCATTCATTCTTATCTATAGTAATTTGGTGCTTATTGAAGAAGCAAGAGCGATCATAGGCTGGGAGGGAATCCAAGATATGTTGAGAAATGAAGAATATGCTAGGTCCAATGGTACTAAAGAGACTAGTAATCCTTTAAAAAAGTTATCTGAGAAAGATTTAAATATGTTAAAAATGCTGTATGAAAAGTATACTCCTTACATACGAACATTATTTATTACGATGACATGCTTTATAATACTTTGGGATTTCATGCTTTTAAGTACCATGCTATACTTTCATAGCATGGTGGAGAAATTTATTAGTGGTTGTATTGCAGTATCAATGTGGTACCTTACATATAGGTTTTGGTATACTCTACCAAAGTATTTGCCTCAGATGCCTGGAGAAGGCTTATTTAAATATAGGGATTCACGGCCAGCAAAGGAAGTGCCATTAATAAAAAGAACAACTGCCAATAACAAAGGGCAACTTCCAAAATTTATGGGAATGCCTTTATATGGTTTAAGAAATGAAATTCAACCAGAGAGAAGTGATGCAAAACCTGATAATGGTTTTATGGTGCTAAACCCGTCTTAAAATGTTCAAATCAAATAAATAACATTATTATGTTGCTCTCTTGTTTTGGTTTTGGGATGAAAAGCCTATTGTTAACAAATTTGACTACAGTTTATTAAAGTGTAGCTTAAAGTACAAATTATATTTGGTTTTAGTAACCTACTCAAGTTAAAAAAAATTAAAATTTATGTTATTGATAAGCAGACATTGAATTATAAGTAGGCCTACAGTAGAGCAGAGCCTAAAATAATTAAGGATTAAAAAAAAAAAAAATGTTTGAACTAACACTAGGCTACATTATTATAAGTCACATATGACATAAGTGCAAGTCATCAGGCTTAGGCTATACTATTAAGAAAAATAATTTTCTTAAAAAGTAACAATCTTGGAAAATCTGACATATCCATGACCAAATTTTTCAGTATTTATTAAAGATACTACCGTATTTATTTTTCTTTTTCAATCTATATTGTTTCTGTTATATATATATATATATATATATATATATATATATATATATATATATATATATATATAGGACCTTGATACCTATTGCACGAAAGAAATTTTATGTCTGTTTCAATTAATTATTGACAACATAAGTTTTTTGTTGGGATTATTTTTTTAATTTGTGTGCAAAGTTTTGCTGTCATCATACATAACGGAACCTAACAAGATATCATTGATCTTTATCAAAATAAAACAACAGAATAGTATGCCTACTTAAAAATATTTTTGGTTAGTAGATGAATTGTTGGAGTGTGGCATTCAGGTAATGTGGAACTGACCAAATGATATTCTTAAAACTGTTACCCGTTACAATTTTGAAGACTTATGACGATAAATCTACACAATGATTATTTTCATGTCTAAGAAAAGTTAGGTTAGGTAGGTTAATTATATTTACTACTGTATTTACAATTAATTGGTTATATTTATAAAAGTATTTTTTACAATTTTGAAGTGTTATGTTGGAGACTATAAATGATTATAAATATAGTTGCTGTTATCTACTGATGCATTAACTTTTTATTGTCCATATATGGTGGATGAATATTATGTAAATATGCATTGTAGCATACTTGCTGAATATTGCTTCTATTTTGTGAAATTGTTGAATACGCACTTTTTTATATACAATTCACATCTTGGTGATTATGGCATTTGCGCCAACACCATTTTCAATGCACCAAATACATTATTTATATAAGAAAATTACAAATATGCAAGTATGGATTTTACTTTTCGGTCGTTAATGTAGGCCTGCGTTTGCATTTACATCGCCCAATACATCAAGAATGAAGTTTCATGTGACTTGCCTCCTAGATATTACGTTATTTGACTTTGCAATAATATTCAGTAGGTTTGGTTAAAGCAAAATATAAATAGGTTTAAAGGAATGTGTATGTGTATGAAAGTTATTTACCTGAAGGTCATGTAAGGTGTGTGTGTGTGGTGTGTGTATATATATATATATATATATATATATATATATATATGGAGAGAGAGAATTATAACATCAAGATGAAGGGCTCTGATTCAGAGATTCAGGAGGTCATGGAGAGGTGTTTATTGATGTCCATCACTTGTACTAACATAACAAAAGCAGGATTCCCTTCTTTAAATTATTTTCTTACATAAATAATGTATTTGGTGAATTGAAAATGATGTTGAGACAAATGGCATAAGCAGTAGGATGTGAATTGTACATAATAAGGTGCACATATTTAACAATTTCAAAATATAAGCAAATATTTATCATGTATGTTACAATGCATATTTACCAAATATTATTGTGTAGTATGTTCTTTTGATAGCCTTGAAATAGTTGAAAAACATTACTTACATTATGTTTAGTTATACAATTTTCCACACTTTCATATTTATTCATTTATAATATTGTTTTAATCATGGTGGTCTTTCAAAGTTGTAAACCTGATAGAAGAAATAAAAATAGGAATGCTATTCTTCATTATGTTCGCATACATTTTTATCACAAGCCATAACTTACACAAATACTGAACACCATACCAGCACAAAGCATATTATAGATTAGTGAAAGAAATGCCTGTTGTAGGCCTATTTAAATCGTGCCAAGGATAAAACATATATTCCTTTTATTTTATATTTAGTGATAATAGAATCTCTTTTGTAAAGTTTAGATTATATGCTTTGCATCAACTATGTTAGCATAATCCGGTTTCCCTATATATCTTTGAAAACGAATCCTCAGCTAAATTCAATGTGTGAATAAAGTTTTGTAAAGTTATGTATATATATATAAAGCAGACTTTTATAAATATAATCCATAAATAATTATAAAGTGTAAATGAAACCAAGCCAATCTAACCTAACTTAGACATGCAAAAATCATTATATGGTTATAAATCTTATATACAAACATTATAGAGGTTTTGACATCTTTCAGGCAGTACCACATTAGCTTTACTCTAAATAATGAATCTGCTGTAGCGATATCATTTATGTACTAGATTTTCAATAATTTATCTTGGTAATGGTATATACTTTTGGATAATTACTGATTGTATTGGACCACAATTTAAAAAAAGTGTTACTCTTACTTTGAAAAGAAAAAATAATATTTTTTAAGCTATTCTCATTTTCACTATGAAATTGAAAAGTATGAAATACGGTATATGTACATATTGCAATAACAATTTGAAGTTGATGACTAAATATTCATTTACAAAATAATCACTTTAACTAGTTGATGGCACAATCGTGATACATACCTAGTCTCAGTATACTTGCAGTATAATAAAAGCAGACTCTCTTATCTAAATGTAGGTCTCTTGGACCGTGTAGGAAATATTAAATTGTATTGGGAGGTCAAGGGGTCTTATCCAGTAGTATAAGTTTGTATAAAACAGTTGTTACATAGGTTTCCGAAGCTCGTAATTATTGTGTATATCACTAATTTCATAAATGTGTATATATGTTAAAAAGTCTTCACTCGCTTTCCTCATGTCGGTGTCTCAGTAATGGCAGTACATATGTGAAGAAGCCTCCACTTGCTATACTCGTGCCGGTGACATGACCTTGGTGGATCTCGTAACTATAAGAATATCATATTTTCTTGGGAGGTCAGGGTTAAAAATTACATTTTTAATAATAACTTTGCTATTTGTCCTAATAGAGAGGTGGGTGGGGTTGGTCTATATATGCAGAATTTAAATCTGCAAATTTTTATCTCATTTAGGGTATTTTAAGTTGAAAAACACACCAGATATGAACAAAAAATTGTTTAAAATGGGCACCATTTTGACATTTTCAATTGATTTTTCTGAATTTCAATATGAGCACATTATATAATCCCCTATACCAAATGTCAAATTTCCCATCCTATCATAATTAATTATGTTATGCATTATCAAAATAGGGATTGTTTCGATTTTTTGAAGTATAATGGGTTAGATTATTGCAATATTGTATCTAAATGAAAGATTAAATGTATAGATATAACCTTACCTAACTTGTTCTAGCCCTTTGCTGCATCATGTGTGTCAAGTCATAGATAATATTAACTAAACCACAAACTATGATATAAAAGACAAGTCAGATAAAGTAAATTTCCAGCAACAAAGTCCCATACAATCAAGAATTATTTTTTATTTATTTGAATTAGTTACGGAAGATGCCAGTGGGCAAAACTTTGTACTCTGCAAAAAAGTTTCTCACTAAAAGCTTGTTTAATGAATACTAAAATTGTCTTTGTATAATATTATAGAAAGTTCAGTTTGCAATAAAAGAATATAAAAATTGAAAATTGAGACGTCAAGGATATTTCAGTAATGTCATTTTCTGCCTATATCAGTCTATTAGTCTACTTGCTAATAGGTCTAAAACTACTCTTTATTTTTCTACTTTCAAATGATTCACTTGTACTTAGCCTCTGTTTAAAAGAATGAAAGTCATAATTCTTATGTCATTTCGTACAAGAAGTATTTGCATCACTTTGGCGACTATTAATGCAAGTTCTTATTCTTTCACCAAATTTAATAAGTATAAGCTTCATAAGGAAAAACATAAACTGTAACTGTACACAATGACTTGTGAAAATTTAGACACCATTTTTTTAACATATATTGATCAATTAACACCTGGGATAAAAGTTAATGTAATTTAGGATACGATATAGCCTAATGATACGTTTTTGCCCTAATGGCAAGATTATGTTTATCTTCAAAATATTTTTATTGTGCATTCTGTTTTTAATGTGAAGTGTGACTAAAATTAAGCCATTTTTGAAACTGCTTGGTTAAATAAAATATAGGAATTGAGTTGCTTAATTCCAAAATGTCTCTTCTCCGTTTGACCAAATTTTTGACAAATGATGAAAAACGTATGAATGCTTTTAATATTAAATCATGAGTATTTTTTCTATTATTTCTCAAGTTATATTTTAGTGACAAAAAAAAAAAAAAAAAAAAAAAAAAAAAAAAAAAAAAAAAAAAAAAAAAATCAACACCAAGAACATTCCCAATTTTAAGTAATCAAAAAAATCACTTGGATAAAGGACATTTGATTCAGTAAATATAGCAAAATTTAACCTAACCAAGAAAAAGAAGTTTTAGTATTTAAAAAAACTTATTCATATTACATTACAATATAAAGTAGATACTTTAAACTCTTGCCATCATCATTCTCGTCTTCAAATTCATCAACGTCTAATGCTGTATGTTCAAAATTTATGTTATGATCAAATCAGAGTTTTCAATTGTTTTCCCAATTTCCGCCGAAGTGCAAGAAAGCAGCTTTTTACATCATTTATCTTTGAAATTTTCAGAGGAATACCTGATGCCTGGTAGTAGCAATACCAATTCAATCTCTCGTACTTTGACATCTGGTTAAAAAACTCTCTTGAATGTACTTATATCTGTATGACACCAATACTCTCCTTTCACAAGCATTTTAGTTGTGTGTCTTGCCTCTAGTTATAATGATCCTCTTGGTTGTGGAAAATTTTAAATGCCAAAATTTAGGTTTTTTTTTAATGCAATTTTTCGCCGCAAAAGACCTTTAGGTCGACGCCGGTGAGGCCTCTGACGGAGGCTATCACAGCCCAGTACAAAAAAAAAATGCAATTAAGGCAAACTGATTTCCAGTGAAAAACGTTGCAGACTTCGGTTTTGTCTTGATCTCAGTTTCATGATTTTCAAAAACTTTAATATATGTTTCAGGATTAACTATTCGTATATTCTTCATCCTTTGAACTTCTGTCTCAATCTTCCAAAAACCCAGTATGGCTACATAAAGGAATGACCTGGTACAGGGAAAATTAAAATAATTGTGTTTATGTGGGAGGAACCAATACTGCAACATACAAATCATAGCACTGTTTTTATTTGCCCCTCCCCCACAACCATCTGCAAAAGTCTTACTATAGAAATTCCATCAAAATCAATGTTCTGCAAACTCTGAAAAACTAATGATATTATCACATTTAAGCCCTTTTTAAAATCTGCTTCTGTCCAAGTGTATATAAATACTTTCTTTCGGTTGTTGTACTTTTGATGTTCCTTGACAAACTGTTCAAATTGTTCATGTAAAACTGTAGTATGCAGCTCGGTCTTGAATTTTAGGTAACACCTGGTTCTTTTGACAGTCAAAAGAAGTGCAAGTTCACCTTTTTTATTTTATTTTAGTAGGGAGAAAATGCATCTGCTCTTTTTTATGGAAATTCAGCCTTCAACTGATTGTCTCCTGCTTCCAATTTAAGTTCAAACTGGATGGATTTAGAACAAACATCTTTCATGGATAAAAGTTCTAATCTTGAACAAAAATATCATATAAAAATGAATACAATACTTTCAGTTCATCCTCTACATTATTATTATACGCTTTATGAAATTAAAAATGATAAATAGCTTAGAAATTATTGTCTTGTAACATTTACAGATCTGCAATAGTGTTTTTCAAGTGACCAAATATGCTTTATAAATGATTTTATAGCAGTTCTTTTAGCTTCAAAGAGATGCGACTTCTGGTCCCCACCCTGAATCTCAGTGGCAAGACTCCTAAACTTAAAATGCTATTTACAAACCCTTTGAACTCTCTTTTCACGAATGCCTAATATATTACAATAATTTTTCTTACATATTTGAACTAAGGATTGTGTGTGACGAATCATTTAACTCTTCCAATTTCCAGTTGATTGTATTCGTTCCCCATTGACTCTTTTTCTTACAGGTGCCTCACTCACTGTATATTTTAGCACATAGTTATCTTGAACTGTTTTATCTTTCGTATAATGAAAACTTTGATGAAATTTATGGATGTCCTACATTGTAAGAGAATTACATTTTAAAACATTGTCAACATAATTGCACTTTTGAAGTTTAAATAGTGTCTTGAACGTTTTCTTTAGGACAAGGAGAAACCTTCCTACCTTAAATTAGCTGTTGCTTCTCCTGACATTATAATTTAGAGTACTTCTGACATTTTCCATAATAGACTACAATACACCATAAACACAAATAAATAGTTATTATACTCAAATCTTATGTTCGGCATGAAGATAGTTTTTCAACACAAATGAATATAGGAACATCAATATAAACTAATTATTATTACTTAAACTTAATAATATAAATAAATATATCACTGAATAATCTGGAAAAGAAGAAAAAAAAAGAAAGAGAAGAAAGAAGGAAAAGGAAAAAAAAAACATGGACATGTTTCATAACAACATAGCAAGATAACCTATTGTCAAATAAAAATGATTTTTTTTTTTTTTTTTTTACAGCTGTAGTATTACCACTACACATTTCTGCTTGGGAAAAGAAATAATAAACACATTAAGATGTTTAAAATTATACTTTTCTAGACACTATCCTCTATGAGATAAGAGACCATATTTTGAAAATAAAATAGCTTTTCTTCACACTTTCAGACAGGATAAAGGACAATTTGTTACTAAATCTCTATAATTTACTATCAGTATTTAGGAGTGGATAAGAGACACAAACTCTTATCCATAGAAATAAAAACACATTTTTTGATTGCATTTTTAATTGTTTAGAAGACATTTTGAAAGAAAAGAAAAAAGTATCATTGAATAAAGAATTACACAAAGAATATCATAAAAAACCAATAACTCAATTTCGGAAATTTTTGGATAAGAGACATTTTGGAAATAAACAACTCAACTATCCTTTACCAGGATAAGGTTACCTTTATTTAAATATTGTTTTTTGATGTTGTAAATGAATTATGTAGATTGCAGTTAAGAATAACCTAGTCTGTTATTGTACAATTTTACTCAGCAGCACTCGCATGGGATCATCATATAAATAAAAATGTTAATAAAATTTCAAGTTTACAAATTTTGATTTGAAAAGATGTCATAGTAAATACATTAAATAAAATCATTAATTAGCTATAAAAGTATGGAACTTATTTATTTTCATAAAGAAAATCAGTTTTTTATGATAGGTTTAAAGAAAAAATTACTTTTTGTTATGTAATTGGTAATTATTATATATAGTTTTATATTTTGAAAAACATAATATTTTAATAATTACCAATTACATAACTAAAAGTCATAATAAAGAATATCTATGGTGTCAGGCTAATAAACAATTATTTTAAGAAAAAAGGATATCTTGTTTCTTCTTTTTACAAAACTTATACATCACAGAAACATGATTCCAGAATTGAGAAATAATAATAATGAAAGAATATTAAAATCCGAGTTATAATCCAATTCTCTTATTGTCTACAATAAATTTGGCACAGTTAACAATAATATGTACAGATCTTAAACATGTAGTTTATTTTTCGGTTCATAATATTGTCATAAGTTTTACCCTGTGCATATCATTGTTATTAATTTTAATCAATGTTATTTGAACATAACAATGGTTGTTGGAATATGTTTCATTTAATAATCAATCGGTGATCACAACATACCGATATTTTCCATGAATTTTTGTAAATTTTGTAATTTTGTAAATCCAAACTGTTCAAGGGAAATAAAAAATTGTAAACTTGAGACTATTGCTGTGCTACTGTTTTTTATCTTTAAAAAATAAAAATTATTGAAAATATTAATTGTTAAACTGAGCACATAATTATGTTTTAATTACCATCAAATGTGTCTAAAATAAAACTATTTTAAACAAGACGATACTTATAAAGATGTATCAAAAATATGAAATCAAATTCAGTTTACAAGTTGAGTTCAGTGAAAACAAGCTTAGTTCTAAAAAAACATTTCTTAGCTTTAATTTGGATCTCTTTACCACTTTTGCTCATAGATTAAAATAATTTATTACGAGTGCCTTTTATTCATAATCTTTTAAATATTTTGTACCAAAGTTAAGTGTCACTACAGTAGATCTAATGTAAGTTCATGTAATGTACATTTTTATACTAATCAAAAATTAAATAGGATTATTGTAAATAAATATTTAACTCTTTTTTCTGTCATATAGCCTATACTTGAATTATTTCTTTAATTAAAAGTTATAAAGATCACATAATTAATACACAGTAGATGTTTTTATATGGTTCTTAAATGAAAAGCTTTATATAAAACATGTAATTTAAATTTGTTAGTATGTTCTATAGTTACAATTAATTATTGGGTAGATGTGATTAATGTAACCTAATATTAGCTTCCATAAAAGACAAGACAAAATTTATGAAATTAAATTTCTGTAATGTTTACATTGTCAGTTATATATAATATAATGGATGTACAGTTTGTTAATTTGTAGTTTTTTTCTTTTTATTATGTGTTTTCTTTAAAATGTTTTCAATATTGATAAATTTTAGTTACATTATTGAGATTCTTCTTTATGTACAAATCAAAACTGTTCGACCTAGCTTTATATGAGATTTTTGAAAATGTGTATTTATTTATGTGTATTTTCATACTTAATGTATATGTTGATTATGTACTGTGTTATGTTACACCTTATTCTAGGATTAAAATTTGTTAGTGCACAGTTGGTATGTGATGGCATTTGGAATCCTGTTTACATAGCGTCATTTCATACATGCTTACTTGAATATAAGTAAGAGAGTGGTTGATATTGTACCAAGTGTATGTTTTAATTTTGTAGACCTACTACAAATTAGCTTTCACTTTCAATCATCTTGTACAATTATTAGCTTAAAAATTAAAGCAATTCCCTCCCTTCAAAAAAATTAATAAATAAACTTTTTAGTTAATTTATTATAGAAATATCCGGTATTGCAGTTGCCATCATGATGATTTTGGATCTTAATTGGATGAACATAAACCATGTGCTCCAATTTCGTTTAATGTGTTCCTTTTTCCAGTAGCTTAATTTTGTTTTCGTTAATTTATTTTAAATCAAAGCCTCTTTTGGCTATTTTACAGCCGTTTAATTTTTTACAGAGATTTATTATTCAATTTTATTCAAAGTTATTTTAGGCACTTTTTTTAAATAACTTGTAGAAAATTTTATAACTGAGTGTATGTAGACTATGCTTTAGTTTGAAAATTCATTTTTAAATTGTAATTGTGAGAATAGTTTTAATGAATTTACAGAAGAAGTTGTTAATTTAATTCAATTTAATAATCATGTTTGATTACTTTTTTATTCACTTATGTATGTTTAAAGATAAATATGATATTAAAATGATATATTTATTGAAATTTTTTCATATAAATTGTATACCGATTTGTTTTGTTTATTACTACCTAAGTTCCAAGTTTCCCCATTGACCATTTTATATTTTAAATAACATAGGCGTTAATTTGGTTATTCTAGTTTTATGTTTATAAGAGCAGCTATACACATAGGCAGTCATTTTATAGTAAATAAATTGGTTATAAACATCTGATTTTCTTCTATCATGGATATATTGTATGATGAATGTTAATGTGATGGTGTAGTTAAAACGTGTAGATCACGTGAAGGATGAAAATTTATTACAAATTTATTTTATTGAAATCATTGATCAGGCACAAATGAAAAATATTTCAAATAAATTTCCTTATATTACAAAATGTTGTCACACAATTTGATCAAAAACTAGATAATATATTTTTGACATACAAAATCTGTAGAGAAACCAAAACTTTACTTGGACATATATGCAAGGTAAATTTCTATATGTAATTAAGCCAATATTCAGGTTTTAAACAATGCTGTGTGTATTTGCATTTTAAAATGTTGACCATCCCAAATTATTAACAAATTATAAATAAGCTCAAAAATTTTGTGTTGTGTAATTAAAACCTAGGACTTGTCACATTATAGCATGTAGGCTAATAGATATGACTAATTTATTTCTACAAATGTGACATTTTATTTTTTAGCCACCAGATTGAAACTCCGAAAATGGGTTTATCAGTTTGCTTTGTCCTATTTATATTAGTACTGTATACTCTAAATTTTTCTTTTTTTTATCACTTGTATACTACAGATATTTTATTTTATTTATACTATCAACCACTTTTATTTTTTAAAGCTTGTTTTTATTTTTATTATAACCGTTTGTATTTAATGCAATTTATTTCTTTTCATTTTGACATTTCTTCAAAAATTAGGCTAGAATGAATATTAATGATCATCTGTTTTATATAATGTCTCAATAGTTACTTAATTTATAAGGTGTTAAAGGTTAAGAAATGTTATTTCCACCAACAATTATTAATGTTTATAGCAGTTTTATTACTGTTTCAGTTCTAAAATAGGCCATGTTCAGGAAAATTAATATTTATAAATAAACAATATATTTATGTTTCATTTATCTTAATTTTTGTTGTTGTTTTTTCTCAAAACCATACTGTAATTTACTTTGCTCAAAAATAAAAACTAGCATTTGAAATATTTTTATCTAACTTCTAGGATTTGTTCTTTCTCTTGCAACCTTACCTGCTTCTTACATTCTTTAAGTTTCTCATACTTAAGCATCTTAAGATCTATATAGGCTGATGGATAATATAACAGTGCTGTAACCAATTTGACATTTTTCAGTTTCTTGAGTTTACCTGAATATGGTCCATTTTATGCCTGGAAAAGTGCTCCACCAAAAAATCTTGATTGGGAAAAAATTATCTAACTTATAGTATAAGAAATGAACAAATAAATCTCATAATATTTATGCCATTTTATCATGTCTTTCTGTTTATAAGCTTTTAACTTGAACTTTCTTATATATTTGTTCATAAACATACACAAATTTTTAATTTAGAGTTAACAAAACATTATTTTAAAAAGCAATTTGATCTCTTTTTTTTCTTGCCAGAATCAATAATTAAATTTTTAAATACACTTATTTTATAAATTTTATTTATAAATATTATCACAATATTAATTTAAGAATAAATACAATTTAAAATTAATGGCATATAGTTTGAATGAAAGATGACAATTTTTAAATGATAATTTTACTGTCAAAAATTATTCAACAAACAATTTTAATTGTAGCCTCATGTTCAATTATCATTAGCTGTTAAAGTAATTACGTTTTATTGTTTTGCATTTTATAACTTTCTTTATTGTTGGTTTGTTAAAATTATATTATTGTTAATTAATTTATTGAGTTTTCTTAAAAATTCCTTCTTCTTTGAATAGACTTTCAGGGATTATGTGGCCTCAATGTCCTTTGTGTATGCCGCTGCTGCTAGACTTTTGGTTTTATAGCCCTTGTTAATTTTATCTGTCAGATACAACATGCATCATTCTGATCTTTCTAAATCCAAAATGGGTATCTCCCAATAAGTTATAGGTCCCAAATCTAACATCAAACCAGTTGTTTACCAGTCACTCAAGGGGCATGAGGTGAGCACAATTGCTCAGTAGAAGGTTATATATTATTATGTCCTTGCCAGTTTTATGTAAGGGTATTATGAGCGCTGTTTTCTATCTATGAGGGATATTTCCCATTTTCCAAATTGTGTTCAAAAGCTGAAGGTTTCTGTTGGAAGCCATTTTATTTTGGATATTGTCTGTTACCGATGCTGTGCTTAACCCAACTGATCTCTCCTTTAATTAATTCTACCATTGAAAAAGGCTCATCTGTGGAGTAATCTTAAATATGCCTTATGTTATTAATTTATTAAGGTAATTAAGAGTAATCTTTTATGGATTATATGTGTTTGTACATCCAGGGGTAACAAAAATACTGATAAAACAAGTAACGTACTTAAAAACTTGTATCAAAAAATATTTTATAGTAGTAGCTACATATTAGAAAAGAGTTTTGGTTGATATCAGATACCATCGCTTGCATCAAATAATTTGTCTTAATTTAAAATACTAACATTTAAACTAATGCTAGAGCATGGACAAAAAAAATAAAAATTTCAAAGATAATACAAAAAGAAACTGTGAATCACATTTGGATAAAAATTGTAACCAATAACATGTTGTTATAGAATTTCATACTCTATAGTAAAGTTTTGTAAAAGATAGAATCTGCTGTGTACATTTCATTATCTGGGTCTCATTATGATGGACTACTTACACCAATAATCAAGGACAATTCATAGATTATAGTTAGTTATATTTAGGGGTTTGATGTCCAGCCTAGAGCACAAAGTTTGAGAAGAGGGCAAGGGTAAATTTGAAGTTTAAATATTTTAGAGATCCTTAAATAGAAAAAGTCTTGAGTAATGTAGCTTGACCATGCATATTTTCATTCACCATCCTCGGAGCCATTTATATAGTTTGGCTGTAATTCTGTACTCGATGTACACATTATTTGATCATTTTCACTTTAGTGTTATCTTTGGGGACCTCGACATTTTAGTAACACCCTTAGGGAACTAATAAAAGAAGAAACATGATACCCATGTTCTTAAATTGGCTCTGTCAATATTAAGAGAGTAACGACTGGCATTATAGACAACTTAAATCCGCTAGATAGTATTGCAATAGTTCACCAGTGTAATGCAAGCAGTCTTGGAGAACCTTTTCACCCCTCCTTACTCTAGAAGCTCTACCCTCCACTTCCGACATCTCTTTACCTAACACTAGCACTTTATTATTCTGCATCTGGAGTTTACACTATTCCTTAAAAAAAGTTGGTTTATTTATAGAAGACTGTAGTGATTCATGAGTATACAAAACTATTCGGAAAGAGTTACTCCTAATTCATGTTTATGACATTTCAGTTAATATAAAAATAGAGGTTACCACCAATTCTTATGGATGAAGTTCTCTAAACCACACCGTTTTTTACAGTGTTCCACAAAAATGTAACTATTTAAAAACAATTATGCTGGACATAAAGCTCTACAAAGGTAAAACTTTGTAGTTTTTGTTCTTAAACATGTGATCTACACAAATTTAAGATTGTTATCTCTTACCAAAACAAAATTGTGAGTTTTTTAATAAATACTCCAATTTTTACAAAAAAATCATATTTTATTGACATAGACCTTCAGAGGCCCACTAGGGGGGCTCGACAATCCCAAGAGTCTTAGCTGGATCTACACCTTTTTTAATGTAATCTTGGGTTAGATCTCTCTTTTTACCAACTCTTGGTTTTTTCCCACCCTGACACTATTAGAGCATTTTGAGGTCTTTATTTTACATTTTTTTCTTCCTATTTTTTATATGATGTCCATAAGGTTTTTTGGCTTTAAAACAAGGAAGAAAATTATTGACATGAACATTATTATTTAAGCATTTTTGATATTTTAAACCAATAAAAACGGGGGAAAACTAACATTAAATTTAAAAATAAATAAAATAAAAGTGTAATAGCCTAATGAAAATAAGAAATCAGAGAGACGTAAATACTATTATAAAAGATTACTTAACCCTTCAACGCGGTAAGCCGTTCCGAGCGCTAGACCCTCTGGTGCGGTAGTTTTTTTAATAAAATCCAGTGGTTTTGTAGACTTTTATGTAAAATTAAATAAGTTCACTATTTTTTATTCAAATTTGATGAATCTTTTACCAAAATGTTCACCAAAAACTATTCTACAACAATTAAGCTATTCAGGGTGTATAATAATAAATTAAAAAAGTTATACATATGTATAAAAAAAAAATTTTACTCATATTTTAGGTTCTGTTTTTTGCAGCTTTTTTTTATGGCCTATATATTTTCTGGACAAGTAAAACTCCTAGGAATACTTATTTACCTACTGGCATAAAAATATACTACAATATAAAGATTTATGAAAATAAATTGCATGTACCTGTCAAAAATTTAGTTTGGTGTGATAGCTCTTGAAGCATTCGCCGACGCAGAGCGCCGCCTCGCAGTCTGGACACCAATAGCGAGTCTCCTTTCTGGTTCCGCTTTTTGAGCACACAACACATCTCTTCTGAGAAAAAGATTTATTTCCTGAAGATGGCATCTTATCAATAAAATGTCTTTCCACTAATCCTGATGGTTTTGGGCATGATGAGGGACGACAACTGTTTGGTTTCACGACAGCAGAACCGTATTTCTCAAACAACCCCTGTATAAGTTGCAGCCTGTAGGACAACTGTTTGTCTTTTGTGTGTTGATGTTTCCATATTATATAGGAGTTTAGCACTGAAATGTTGAGTAGCCTTTTGAAAAACTTTACATTCCACTTCAAACCCCTTTTCCTTTCAACCAAGTAGTTATTTAGCATTTGATCCCGCATATCGACTCCACCCTTTTGCTTGTTATAATCGAATACAATAATTGGCTTAATTTCTTGTAAACCTGTTCTGTTCTTTCTGACATCCATTTGATGGTCATGGCACGTAGATATCATAGTAACTACTCTCTTGTCCTTCCACTTGAGAACTACGACTGGACCACTGTGTAAAGCAGTTATCTCACCTTTTTTCAGCTGTTCTTGCTTTAGGTTGTCAGGAACATTTACTCTGGACAGTCTCAAAGTACCACAAGTGTCGGTTTTGTTTTCTTTCAGAAGCATTGATAAATCAGGGGAATTATACCAATTATCCATCCAAATACAATGTCCTTTGCCTAGCAACGGCTCAAGAAGTGTCATGACAATTGTAGTAGACTTCGATGTTTTTTGGGAAGGAACTTGAGGGCAATTGAAAACACTATTTTTTCCAGTATATACAAGAAGTGCCCAAGTATATCCAGTACTTGACTCACACAGTTCAAAGGATTTTATGCCAAATTTGGCTGCCTTCAAAGGTAGGTATTGACGAAAAGCTAAGCGACCTTTCCACAAACATAACGATTCGTCAATTGACAGGTTTTGGGAGAGTTCATACGAATTTTTAAATTTTGATGTCAGGTGTTCAATAACACTGTAGATTTTGAAAAGTTGTTTAGGACCCTGGAGGTCTTTGAATGTACTGTCATCAGTGAAGTGAAGATACTTCGAAATCATTTCAAAACGGTCGCAACTCATTGTCTCTGGAAATATTTTAGTCTCAAGCAAAGGATTTTTAGAAAAGTACGACCTTACTGATGGTTTTTGCACAATACCCATAAGCATTACCATACCTAAATAGATATAAATTTCGTTTTTTGTTACCGGGTGCCAATTCCAGTCTCTGGATCTACGGGGAAACAACATACCCCTTTTAGCTCTGTCCCTCTCTGCATACAGATTAGTAAATTTAGCAATATTTGTTACTAATTCGTCATCAAAAAAATTTTCTAAAATAGTTACTACATTTTCACTAGGTATCTTAGGCCCTGGGTTTCCCACAAAAACTTCTTTACCAGTTATATGGTTGAGCATGGGGTCCCAAACCATGGGTGGTTCTTTTGGTGTTTTAGGATTAGACTTTTTTCCTTTATTTTTATTTTCGAGAGGTTTTGGGTTTATTCTAGGCTTAAACTTACTCGAAAGTACCTTTGATTGTTTACTGGGTTCAGAATTTATAGACTTACTACAACAAGGACTAGGTTGATTTTGAAGGTTAGAAAATGCTGTTTTTGTAAATATGTTTTCAACATTTTTGGTTATTTCACCTAGGCCTACAACTGAAATGTCCTCTACAATCATAGAATTATGTACATCAACCTCCATCCCCTCGTAATTTTCGGTCGTTGAGTGAAAATCGTCGACTAACATTTCCTCCTCTTGTGGATTGTCTGGCGGGACATTATACGTATTTACATTTACTGTACCTTCCTCATTATCCAAGATTATTGCGGTATCATTAGCCACATTGCATATATTTACATCTTCATCACCACTATCATGATTACCTTCAATATTTGGATCAAAATGGAACTCCATTTGGGCGTAATCCAAATCATTCCCACTTTCTTCTTCCGAACTCCATTCTGCCGCCAACAACTCGCGAATATTATCCCTTTGCGGTTCCCACATTATCACTAAAACACAATATACACTAGAACTAATCACACGATCTACTGTCGAACTGTTAAAAATATTACACTTATAAATAAATGAGGTTATAATAACCTATAACACACGAGAGCCCTCCACGAACCCGCTACACAGACTGTTTGTATATAGCCACGTGTTGTTTCCTTTTCTGAAGGTCAATAACTAGAAATAAATATTTCCTAGAAATAAAAATCAATAACTCAACAGATGGCATTTCTCTTGGCAATGTTCTGGATATACGCTCAGTTCATAAAAGTTCTTTATTTAGACGCTAGAATGTAGCACGTACCGCAGCGTCTTTAGACGGGCGGCCGTGCCAGAAGGTGAAAGTTTGGCCGTGTCTATAGACGGTTCACCGCGTTGAAAGGTTAAATGAATGATTATAAATATTCCACGACGTTATTGCTTTTTAACTGTTTTTAGTACATGTTTAAAAAATAAACGAATTTTGGAAATATATTATAGCCTGTGTTGTCTAATTTTACCTATATACAAAACGGGTACAATTTTGAAAGTAGGTATTTTATTCACTTGTCTTTTAAATTTTAAAACAACATAAATTTTGTGCAATATGTTGTAAAAATGTAAAACATTCTATAAACCAAATTAAGACAATAACCTACAACATACAAAAACCCATTTTTAAAAATCTTGAATACTGTTTAAAAAAAAAAAATGAAAAGAAAAAGTTTTTTGGTTTTTTTACTAGTGGAGTCAACTCTTTCACTATTAGAATAATCTAGATTTATTTCATGAAGAAACGCAATATCCAGAACTATAAACAACAATTTTTAAAAATTGGTGAATCACTAGATTATCAATATGGTAAATTTAATTTTGGGTGAAGGACCTTCTTCTACATAAACCCCCAACACTCAAAATTGGTATTAATTCTTTCAATAATTGTTAATGTTCAGTTTATATCAATATTATTAAAATAGGATGTGAAATCAGTTCAAAATTTCTAATAACATCTTGGATCGTCAATACTGGTTTTTATAAAATAATACCTAACTTATTATTAGACTTTCACTTTCACAGGATTTCCTGAAACGTAACACATAGTAGCTAGAAGTTGATTGTTTCTATGGGAACTCACCTTGTAAGCACATTATAGTGAGTATAGGTGTGGCCGTCTCCAAAGGACCCTGGATGGATAAAATACACCTTTTTCATGTACTCTTGGGTCAGATCATTCTCTTTCATTTCTCCTATCAGGTCTCCCTTGATCAACTTTTGATCTCTTTTGACCCTGACGCTATTAAAATATGTAAGGGCTTGGATTCTTTATTTTATGATCTTTTCATTTCTTAAGACAACGATGACCAAGAGGATTTTTGTCTTTAAACAACAAAAATTCTAAAGGAACTAACTCCACATTTGTTCAAAAAATAATTATTTATTTTAATTTGAAAACAAGTCCCACAAAGAGTCTAAAGAGAAAACATTGCCCTAATAATAAGCTGAATGGCTCAAATTAATAAAAGGGGTGAAAATTTGGAGGGGTGGAATTTTAGGTAGGGGACCCAGAGTTGGATGGAATTTTTTGGGGGATGGGGAAAGGTTTTTTTTAATGTTTGGAGTAGTGGGTGAAATACTCTTTGGGCTCATTTAGGGGAGGGAGGACCAAGGGTTGATGGTGAGGGGAGGATATACCTCAAACTTCGCTCTTTAGGGTGAAGTACCCTAAAACTCAATACTCTTTGTATTTACAAGATTATGTTCTGTATAGGCTCAGAGAAAATTGTACAAATTACAAGTAGAATAATATTAAAATACTAGTAATAATAAATATTAAAGTTACAACAGGATTTCAAAAAGTGTTGTTGACACTATACTTATGAATTATTATCAAAAATATTTAAGAAAAAGGTTTTAAACATCATCAATGTCATTAAAATCAGTCCAGTGGGTATATTTATTTAATATCATCTCAAAATCTGATAGTCTTGGAGTAATAACCGCTACATACAAAGAAAAACTGTACAAAAATATTGTTCTAACTATACTACTCACCCATCCCCAAAATCAAATGAAAACTAATGTCATTTCGATTGTTGTCAATCAAAGTGAAAATTAACCTAGTATACTGTCTTTTATACTTAAATAAAAGCCTAAACTTGCTTCGCTTTTGTCAAACAAATCCTTCGCATAACTCATATTGGATTAAAATCGAGAAGTCATTTTCATGACTGCGGTCTTGAAATTTGAAGTTTCTTATTAAGTATGTTATGTAAAAAAATGATGGCAGATTGATATTTAGCATCCCAAATATCATTTATTGAATGAGTTTAATAGAGTTCTGACCATAATTACGAAAAATAGAAATTTACTGCCATATTATTAAAAAATACTGTTTTAACAACATTAATTGCAGAAAAGTCAGTTTAAAAAGTAAGTTTTATTTGATTTAGTCTATAGGCCTAAGTAATTTTCAAAGTAAGCATTTTGAGTGAGTTAGATCAAAATCATTAACTCATTCATAATAAACATCTCAAAATACATAATAAAAGTGGATTTCATCAAAATCGGATAGGAAATTTTAAAAGGATAAAAATTTATCCCTTTTGTCAATTACGTGAGGAGGGGTTGAATTTCTAAAACTGGGGTTTTGGACTTTCCTGGGAGATCCTAGGGTCTAGTGTTACTGTGTACAAAGTTTCAAGGTCCTATCTCAAATATATGTTTTTCCTGCAAGTGATCACTTTTTTTAATATAGGGTGATTCGATAAGAACACCTGTTTTAAATTGGAAGCTATTGTTGCCATGGAAACATTTTACTTTTATCTTTGTTAATCAGTATTTTTTTGAGGTTAGTAGTTATCATGGAACACTTTACATTGGAACAACGAATATTAATTGTGAAAACACATCACAAATATGGTTAATGTTGTGCAGAAACTGTGGGGAAATTTCATATGTCTCTTGGTCATCATAATGCACCTAATCAGCCAACAGTTCGTAGGCTAATGAAAAAATTTAAAACAACAGTTCCAATTGTAGACATCTAAACACCAGTGTGCTCTTGTTTCAGCTGGTGTGATCAGAACATTCACAATTGTGTGGGACAGTGTTGCCATGAATCCACAAAAGTCAATTTGCTGTCATTCATAACAGTTGGGCATATCGAAAAGCTGCCTTTACCAAATTCTCACAAAGGATCTCTAACGCAGGGCTACAAATCTCATTTAACTCAACAACTGAAACCAACAAACCGTTTGTAACAGAGATGTTTATTGAATGGATTATGGAGAGACAACAATTTTGCAAAAATAAACAGAACTGTCACATTTGGGAGGCAAAAAATCCTTGCATAATCTTTCCAAAGATTATGTATTCGCAAAGAGTAACTGTGTGGTGTGGATTTTGAGTGATTGGGCCTCGGGCCCTACTTTTATGAAGATGAGGATGAGAATGCCATGACAGTGAATGGACAACGCTACAGGAATATGGTTGAAACATTTTGATAGCCTTACCTTAATATGTGAATATTGAGCAATTATGGTTCCAACAGGATGGCGCTACCTGCCATACCTCACATAATATTATAGCCTTGTTGAGGAATAAATTTCCGACCCGAGTCTTTCTCATAGAACTGGCCAGCAAGGTCATGTGACTTCTTGCTTTGAAGGTATTTTAAAATCACAATTTTATCAAAATAATCCCCGAACAATACCACAACTAAAAGAAGAGAATTGTAATGTATTGCCCATATCGAGAACATCTGTCTAAAGGTTATAACAAATTTCATTGGTCGAGTTACATCCAGATCAACTCATGGAGGACTTAACCCAGATGCAACTTTTCATACATATTGATTTAACACTTAAAAAACGGCATTCTTATTGAATGACCCTATAATATTAAATAAATTATATAATAGGATATGATTATTATTGGACAATTTAACAAGAATACAAGTTACCAATAATTTAATTTTCCTACAGTTACCTAACAATGCACATGTTCTCTCACTGATTTGAGAAAGCAAAGTGGCCAATTCGCTCATCAGTGAGACAATGTTAACATTGTCTCACTCTAATTACTTTGTCTCACTCCAGATTTGCAACGTGAAGGCACGAAATAGTGAGCGCGTAACATGCAGACAAGGTCGTATGCACGCGAAATACGTTGGCAGCACTGGCTGTAAATCAGCTGGTCAGCTGTTGTACTGTTGTATTTGTCACAACACTTCCGGTCACGGCAGAAGCCACCATTTCATTGATTTGCCATTTGTAAACATTGAAGGTGGTTTTGCTGTCGCAAAATGGACGTTAATGACGATTTTAGTAATAATAGTTCACCAGAAGAATCTTGTACTCCAGAAGAATTAAAAAATGTGGCGAGGAATGTGTCTCTAAATCTTCTTCCAGAGAAATCAAAACATAAATATGAAAAAAGGTATGAATTGTTTACTTCCTGGTGTGAAAGTAAGAATGTAAAAAGCCCAACGGAAAATGTACTTTTAGCATATTTTGCTGAAAATTCAAAGATTAATAAATCTTCTACTCTTTGGGGCGTTTATTCAATGCTTAAATCCACAATTCAAATCAAACATAACATTAACATTGGCAGTTACAAAAAAACTTATAGCTTTCTTGAAAAAAACCAAATAAATAGTTTTACCAATTTATTTGTTTTGTGGTAACTGTAGGAAAAATATAATGTGCAACTCGAGTGCAAAGTGCAATCGCCTCACTCGAGAAACCATTCCTCACTCGCCTACGGCTCGTGAGTAAGGATTTCTCTCGAGTGAGGCAATTGCTCACTTTGCTCACTAGTTGCACAAATAACTATTGTTTGTTAGGAATAATTGTTAAAACTACAAAATATATTTTTTTAAATTTCAAATTCCAAGACAATATACAGAAGTATTATGATTATTGTGATATATTTAAAAGTGTCGCAATAGCTGACTCGACAAAATACTAGTTCGTTAACCTGGCAAGGTATATAAAACCATGACCTAAAAAAGAGATCAGTCATAAATGATAGCTGGAGACTCTGCTTGTCAAGAGCATTGATCAATCATTATTGAAAGGAGCATTATTGACAGCCGAAGCGAAAAATCCATGCTCAGGCTGATTGCATAGTGCATAAGTGCTAGAACTGTTTACAATTATTATTTTTTAGTAAAATAAAAGTATTAAGATCCTGTCTCAATGTTTTTTCTTTGAAACCATCCACGCTTTGCTTAACTACATACAGCTAGTGATCAACTAGGTTATTATATATATATATATATATATATATATATATATATATATATATATAATTAAAATTGTAGGACTAGAGTTAAAGTTGGAAAATTAACAATTATATAATATATGTATTAGACAAAAGATGGTATTTTTGAAAAATTAAAAAGAGGACATTTGAATTTAAAATATAAATTTAAATTTTATTCTAAATTTTGTCATCCAAAATTTCAATTTAAAAATTATATATACTGTATTTTGTTATATAAGTATATAAAATTTGTTTAAGATTGGTAGATTCATATTTCTCCCAAATTTGGCACTTTGAATTATGATTGATCCAGTCCTGTGAAGCAGGCATTATCTGCACCCTCGGATCTTTCTGCTGGAAGGCGGTTTGGTCCGGGGATGCAGATGGTGGCAGCAAGAGCGGACTCATGCGCCTCCCCGCGGTACAGGATGGGCAACGTTTTCGGTGTGGCCTGATGCTTTGCCGGATGGCGGCACCGAAGGCGGCTAAAGCATGGGACGTCTTACCCCCTCCCTTCCCCCTCCTGCCTCTTCTTTTCACCTCCCCAACCAAAATGAGGTCGTCAACCACTCTTTGACCTCTCTATAATCTGTCCTATCTCTCTTCTGTCTTCTGTCCCAAGAAGCTTGAGGCTCTTGTGGACGTTCATTTATTCTTAATTCCCACTATCCCCACAATCTGTGGACCCAATCCAAGGTGGAACAGCATATGCCGAAGGATGCGTGTCTAAGGGGGAGCTTAGACTCTAGTATGCGGACTCCGGATACCAGGCGACCTCCGGTTTCAATTTAGCCTTACCTCATATGCGGGCTCTGTGTGGTGGACCTTTTAGAACCCTGCTTTAATCGTGGGAACTTAAATGGACCTAAACAAAAACAAAAATAAACAAAAAACCTCGGCGGAGTACCAGTCACAAGCTGGAAGCTCGGCCGTCAAACCAGGACCAGAAGCAGCCTCAGAGCATGCTTTCATGGTTCAAACATCAAACAAAGAAACGCCCTATGAAGACGGACTAGAAGCGGCCACTGAGCAGGCTTCGAAATCTGTGGACATGGAGGTGTTAATGGAGGAGGTTGAATCGGGCTTTAAGCTGGATGAAGACCTCCTCTTGGAAAATCCTGACACCCCCGGCTTTACAGCCGAGCTGACGGACGCTACTAAGCAGTTGGTCACGCTCAATATGGCACAAAGTAAGCCGAGGATGTCCAAATCGGAGAGAAGATGAGCTCTGAAGGCCAAGTTTGGAAAGGACTTTGACCCGAAGAAGTTCGATAAACGTAGGAACAAAGGTGCTGCTTTGACAGCCACCGATCCTCCTGTAATTAAGGAGGGGGGCCTGAAGCGCGGCAGAGCCGAAGCTCCGACTCCCCCATCCACTGAAACCCAGAGGAAGAGACACAAACAGTCTGGTGAGCACGGTGCATCGACATCGGCGCAACCCAGAACCTCGTTTGGGGAAGCTCTAGCCTCTACTAGAATGGCAGTTGTGTCCAAAAGATTCCCCGAAGACAAGCTCTCCGAGGAACAGGGCAGGACCGTCCAAAAGGCCATCATGGCAAAATTTGAGTGCCTGGAAGACGGGTCATATCCAGTCTTTTCAGGCTCTTATATGGAGAAAGGAGCACTAATTATCTCGTGCTCTAATCTCAGCAGCAAATCCTGGCTGATGAAAACCATCTCCAGCATTCGACCCCTTGGCGAGGATGTCGAGCTTATCGTTGGTGATAAGAAGGATATTCTTCGGGCCACTAAGGTGTTCTTCAGAGCACCTGCTGAGCTGGAAGAGTCTCCTGAAAGGATCCTTGATATGCTTGGTAAACAAAACCTGAGCCTTAGGGTCGGAGAGTGGAGAACTCTGGCTACGAAAGAGGACCCGAAAGGTCGTACCTTTGTTCTCCTTGTGGATGATCTCTCCCTTGCAGCAGGGTGTAAGGCGCATGTGGGACTCTGGCAAGTCTCTCTTGTCTTACTGTCAGGAAGAGACAATGCTGAGGGTCCTGCAAGTAAACCTACATCACAGTAAGGCGGCTTCGGCCTCCTTCTGTCAGACCTTCATTAGGTCTAACATCGACCTAGCACTGGTCCAGGAGCCCTGGCTCCACTGAGGCCGGATTGCCGGGCTAGGAGATGCAAAAGGTAAGCTCATATACTGTAACAATATTAATAACAACCGAACCTGCATACTAGTAAGGTCAGGTCTGCAATGCTTGCCCCTAATGGATTTCTGTTCCAGAGACATCACAACGGTGCTAATACACTGGCGCAACGGGAAGGAAAAGGATGGTCCAATTTTTAGCTCCGTCTACCTACCCTATGACGCCAGAACTCCTCCTCCATCAAGAGAATTAGAACTTCTGGTGGAGTCAACTACTGTCAGGCGGCAGCAGCTTCTGGTGGGATGTGACGCTAACTCTCATCATCGCCTAGGCTGGGGCAGCTCTGATACAAATACAAGGGGTGAGTCATTATTTGATTTTCTCTTGTCTAATAACTTACAAATTGTTAATGTAGGTAACACACCGACCTTTTCCAATAAAATCAGGAACGAGGTCATAGATATTACTTTTTGTACAGAAAATATTGTAAATCTGATTGGGAACTGGCATGTTTCAACAGAAGCCTCCCTCTCAGATCACAAATACATCATGTTTCATCTAGAGACATCAACCGTCAATTCCCACTTTCGGAACCCGAGAGCGACGGACTGGGGGTCCTACTCGGACCAACTATCGACGGTACTTGGGTCCATGCAAGGCGACATTGCAACATTTCCAGATGTAGACAGGGTGGCGACCTCGCTTCGCGACGCCATCATGGACTGCTATCAGGATAACTGTCCTCTGCGTACGAGATCAGGCAGACCTAACACAAGATGGTGGTCACAGGATCTCGGCCGTAAGAGAAAACAATTAAGAAGGCTTTTTAATGTATCCAAGCGGAGCGGTGATTGGAGGGAGTACCATTTAGCTCTCACAACATACAGCAAAGCTATAAAAAAAGCCAAACTTGATTCCTGGAAGGCATTCACTCACAAAGTGAACAGTCTAAAGGAGGCAGCCAGACTGCAACAAGTTATGGCTTCTAAACCTTACAATCCTGTAGGCACCTTGCGGAAACCAACAGGAGAGTATACTAAAACAGCGGAAGAGACGCTCAAGTTACTACTTGAAACTCACTTCCCTGGTAACATAAGTAGTGACAATACAGACGGCGGTCTAAATCTAGCTGGGGACAGTTCTTGGCCAAGGGCATCCCGGGCAGACTGGAAGATAGCCAGGAAAATTGTCACTATCTCTAAATTAAAATGGGCAATAAACAAATTTAGCCCGTTTAAATCACCTGGCGGAGACGGAATCTGTCCTGCACTATTGCAGGAAGGACCTGACGCCTTGATCCAACTGATCTGCAAGCTTTCCAGAGCCAGCGTAGCATACGGCTACATTCCGCAGGCATGGAGGGTCAGCAGAGTTACGTTTATTCCCAAGCGTGGCAAAGCAAGTTATTGTGATGCCAAAGCTTACCGACCAATCAGCCTATCCTCGTTTCTATTGAAAACACTAGAGAAGTTGGTTGAGAGATACATTAGGGAGGGGGTGCTCTCTGGGACACCTCTTCACCGAAATCAACATGCCTACCAACCTGGTAAATCCTGTGAATCTGCTCTACATAATCTTGTGGGCAGGATCGAGGACGCACTGGAAAGGAAGGAAATAGCCCTGTGCGCCTTCTTGGATATAGAAGGCGCATTTGATAACACTTCCTTTAAATCTATAGTGCGTAGACTGCAAGAGCGAGAGGTGAACCCGGCTGTAACAAGATGGGTTCATTCAATGCTAAGAAGCAGACGCATCCAAAGCTCCCTGCTTGGTGATTCGCTGGAGGTCGCAACCACAAGAGGGTGTCCACAGGGAGGTGTTCTTTCACCTCTACTGTGGAGCATGGTGGTAGATGATCTCCTTACGGAAATCAGCCGGTCAGGAACATACATCCAAGGCTATGCGGATGACATAGCAATCTTGGTTATTGGGAAAAGCGACTACACTGTCTCAGATATCATGAATAGTAATCTGAGGCGAGTGAAGTTGTGGTGTGCAAGGGAAGGCCTCAACGTCAATCCCAATAAAACTACTATAGTTCCCTTCACTAAGAAGAGGAACTTGACAGCCCTGGATAGGATATCCATGGATAACACACGGATAAACATGTCCATGTCGGCTAAGTATCTTGGAGTAACCCTTGATCAAAAGCTAACATGGAACGTACATCTGGACAACTTAATCCATAAAGCGAAATGGGCGCTAATGACAGCCAGACGTTTTATTGGTACCACTTGGGGACTCAAGCCTCACATAGCCCTTTGGCTTTATGAGGCAGTGATCAGACCCCAGATTACATACGGAGCGGTGGTATGGTGGAAGAAATCATGCCAAACCACTGCAGGAAGCAAACTAACAAGCCTGCAAAGACTTGCATGCTTGTGCATAACCGGAGCCTTTAGAAGTAGCCCAACAGCTGCAATGGAGGTTCTCCTCGGACTCCTGCCTCTTGATATTTTCATAATGTCGGAGGCAAGGAAATCCGCCTACAGACTGACGTGTGTTAACGAGTGGCGGAAGGGCTTGCCTGGAGCAGGACACACTGACATAGTTGACACCGTACTCAAAAACTCGGTGTTAGACATGGTGCCAGACGCAATGCACACCGAGTACATCTTCAACAGACCCTTCACGGTAACCCTTGGTAACCGAGAAGACTGGGAAGGAAACAGTAAACCAGGATCCTCCAGAGGGACTCTTGTCTGGTACACCGATGGGTCTCTTATGGAAGGAAACTCAGGTTATGGTATTTACAGCTCATCACCAAGGACAAACATTAGTGTAAGTCTTGGCAAGCACTGTACAGTATTTCAAGCAGAGTTACTAGCTATCTCTGCCTGCGCCCATCTGGGATTGTCAAAAGGCTTTCGAGATAGACAAATCCTTATTCTCTCAGACAGTCAAGCAGCATTAAAAGCGCTAGACTCAGTACTAATCACTTCAAAACTGGTGAAGGACTGCCTCTTAACATTAAAGAAACTCTCCACAAGGAACATGGTGGAATTGAGATGGGTGCCAGGTCATCGTGGCATCCAAGGTAATGAGATGGCAGATACTCTCGCAAAGAAAGGAGCATCTACACCCTTCATGGGGCCAGAACCTATGTGCTGTATCAGCCGCAGCATGGCTAAAAGCGCAGTTAACAACTGGGCCAAGGAAAAGCAACGCCAGAGATGGCGCAGGACTCCCGGGCTCACACAAAGCAAACAGCTGATTAAAGGACCCAGTATCAACCTTACGAAGTCATTAATCAAGCTAGACAGGCTACAGCTTAAAAGAGTTGTAGGACTCATCACTGGACATGGCCAGTTCAGGAAACATCTTGCAACAGTGGGAGTCTTCGAAGGCGACCAAAGCTGTCGGCTCTGCGGGCAGGCCGTGGAGTCTGCAAGACACGTCATATTCGATTGCGGGATGCTGGAGCGCAGAAGGAGGGAGCTCTTTGGTATCCAGCAACCGGGAGATGAAGAGGATACGTATCTGGTGGAAAAAATCCTGAACCTCGTTCGAGGAACAGGGTTCTAACCTTCCAGGAACGGCACACAGGGGGTACAATAAGCCAATGGTTGACGTGCAGGGAATCCTTCTTAAATTAGGATTCCACCCCATTCCAAATCATAAATCATCATATGATTGATCCAAAAAAAAAGTCTTTTATAATTATTATTTTAATGAAGATAAATAAAAAAAAAGAGAAAAACAAATATACAAATAAAACACACAAATTCTTTAGTTAAATTCTAAAATTAATTTATTGGTCTAGCCTTAGAATTGTAGAATCTAACTAATGAATTTGTGTGTGTTTTATTTGTACAATAGTGTCGATCAGAACAAAATCATCAATAGTTGACCAAGAGGTCCGACATGAAAGAAAGGAGATCTAACCCAAGAATACAAGAAAAAAATTTAGACCCAGCTAGGGTCTCTCAGGATTGCCACACCCATACTCGCTACAAATGAGCCCCTGAGGGTCATTCTAATTTCAATCATATAGGTTAAACAAGAATTTTTAATGATATCTGTTAAAAACTATTACACTAGATGTATATTACAAAAATTGTAATAAACAAAAAACGTTTACCATTACAATTAAATTAAAATGACATCATCACAATAGTTAATGGCGATTTTTCTCTTTACTACGGCCATTTCGGCTATTCACTGATGCTGTTATTCACTATTCAAGTTATGCTGCACTTTATCCGTTATAATAAGTTATAAATTAAAAAACATATACACACTGACACAAACACTTAAAACTTGGTTTAATTTTATGTAATACACGTATTGTCATTGCTGTTCACTTGAACTGATGTTGAGTGGGGGTTGTTATCTATGTTTCACTATTATCATACCATATAGTATGTTTAAATCGAAATGTAACTTTTCATTAAGTAAGTTGTCTATTGTGATGACAAGTCATTTTAATTTAATTATTAATAGTCTGATTGGCAATAACAAAAATGTACATTATAATTTAACGATGAATAATTGTTAAATAGCCTTAACAGAAATACTTAATATATAAGTACAACGAAAAAGAGCACTGGTCTATATGAGCTAGTTCTAGGTACACACTATTTACCAAAATTCAATGGTGAGAATCATTTAATACCTATCACATAAGCAGGCAAGGGATAGACAAAAGGGTGCATCATAGAGTTGTTTGATTTTTAATCAAGTCGATTATCGTACAGGTTAAATTAATGATTTATTGTTATCTACCATTTTACTATTCTACTCTCATTAGATCTTGTAACACAATTTTATCTTTAAACTTTATTAGATGGAAGCCAAAACTACATTACACAAAACAAGCCAACACTATTTATGAGAAAAAAAGAAGAAAAAAACTTTATTGAACAAACTAAAATCAATATTTATACAATTTATTTGGTTTATAAAATCTCAACAATCTAAAACTCCTAAGTACACACTGATAGATTTTTCCGAATATGGAATGATAGAGATCACCAAAATAAAAAAACTTCCACTGTTGATAGGCACACTCACCACCACTGACTTCTCTGTACATAACTCATCAAAGAGGTTAACAATTATATAGGTTCTGTCTAAAAGGACATCGAATATCTTAAAATAAAATGTCTAATAATATCGATCACTTTACTTATTTTTTCTTGAGGAAAAAAAAACCACCAAAAATAACTGCAAGAGCAGTAAATATCATAGTTCCGATAATCAAACCTGATTGCATTTCAAAAAATGTTTTCACAAGAAACATTTGTGATGGAACAGTCTTCTTGAAAGAATCATGATATCTCACTCTATCATAATACCTAGCGATCCCAGGTTTCTTACCATCACTCCAAAATCTTGTTTCTAAGCCAAGTAAATATAGTCTGTGCAATAAAATTGATAGACTTATGTCGGCAACTGTAAAGCGATCACTGCATAACCAACGTTCATCAGTTTCTAAAACAAAAAAAGAATAAAATTTACTATTATTTTTTAACAAATGATTAGTATTATAAAGATAGATAGTATTTTTTTTTTTAATTCTATAAAGGTTGTCCTCGGGTGGTGAGTAACCTAAATTGATTTTGTTCATATAGATGACAAACCATTTGGTCATCATTGCCTTATAAAAAAAGGAAGAAAATAACATAACAGACGTGCAGGTTGGGCAACGTATTGGTGTGGCTGAACTCTCTGGAAGGCAGAACAGCTTCTGCCAAGAGCTGCATCTCTAAGAGGATGCTTAGTTTTTAATATGCAGACTCTGGATACCAGGTGACCTCCAGTTTTAATTAGTCTAACCTATGTATGTCTGCATGAGTGGACTGTTTACTCCCTTAGCTATTTCACTCTACCCAAAATCTCCTAAAATAATTCATCAAAAACTAGTTATGGAAAAGCAAAACAAGTTTTCAGAAGGCTGTGGATTGCCCAGCAGAAAAACAACCCCACTGCAAGAACACTTTTCAAACTTTTAAAGGAACCAAATGACCTAGAAATTTATAAAGCATTGGATAGAAGAACGTAAATTTGTTCATCTCGCTCAAGAATTGGCCATATAGTTATAAAAGAAAACCTTCACTGATTCAAGATGTCAGATTCACCAAAGTATAAAGATAGCATTGAAAATTTGACACAATATTCTTGAATGTAGAGATTGGAACAAAATACTAAGGCGAAAAATTCAATAAGAACTACAAAAAACCAATACTGACAATGAAGACCTAATTTTGAAAACTTTTACCACACCACCACTGCTTCCTCTTGCTGCTCTTCTGTACAGAATGCATTGACATCGGAATCACTTGGTGCTGGAAACATGTACAGTGCAACCTCGTTAAGTCGGATCTCCGGGTAACCCGGACCGGTTTGCAAGAAATAAACATTAATATAAAATATGCATTTTGGTAGAGCTATTGCTTTATACGAGCGTATAATCGTAGTGTATTGCACGGTGATCGTGTTTCCGCCGAGTTCACGCAACTGAGTTTGTTCACCGTGACTGATAAGCAAATTGTTGTGACCTGTTCAAACAAAGACAACATAGATGATACAGACAAGGAAAATGCTGAAGAACCAGAAGTCATCAGTCAAGCAGAAGCAGCATCTCACTTGGATGAATTGATGGTGTATTTTAAGCACCAGAGCGAGACTACACCGGCCGAGCTTCTCATGTTGAATAGGAAGCGCGACCGTGCGGCAAGTAAACGTTACTCAAAGTTGACGCAACAAAAACTTACAAGCCTATTCTCCAAAAAGTAGACATACCTGTACAGTCCACAGATCTGTTTGTTGTTTTATTGTGATGAGTAAATATTTTTAAGTGTTTTTCTCCGTAATAGAGGAAATTATTGTAAGTACAGTATGTATATTTTCATTTTTTTTTTTTTTGTTTTTTCTGCTCTTTCTCTGGCTAACACGGAATTCGTTATGTTAGATCGGCCGCAGTCCTGGCTGGTCCGACTTAACGAGGTTGTACTGTACTAAGGAAGTATGTGCCAAGTTCCATCCAAAATAAAGTTTTAATCTCACCAATCTCTGACTTAGGCCAAATTTGAGATATTTGACCTTTTTAAAATACGTCCATGTTTCATTTTCACTTTTAGACCAATAATTCACAACAGAAATTTGTATTTCGATCCTTTTATCATATGGGCCTATTCCCAAATTTTGAATTATATATATATGACCTAAAATATACCTATATAACATATTTGTTCAAAATCGGTCCATCTCTTATGCATGGACAGCAGACATAATTCAGACAACATCCCAAAATCCACTTTTTTCTTGACACAAGAACCTCAAAATAGATATTTCCGTAATAACTCATCATAGTTTTCTTGACCCATTACAATTTCTCTATACTATGCATATAGATCATATAGCCTACTTTTTCATCTTGGATGATGCCATTGATATTGAAAAATGCAGGAAATTTTTCCCGGATGTGATTTCTGAGAGGACATAAAAACATTCAAGTGTAATGAAGTATTATATACCTCATTGGTAATCGGCCCAACCAACACAAGATAGGACCGTAATTAAGAACATGGTTTTTATTTTCTTACTAATTGTTGAATAAATGTGTCAAACAAATTAGTTTTAATTTCTAATACTTTTCTTAACCCATTTATGTGTTGTTAATGTTATTTAAGCTTTGGTATTTTGAAACAACAAAATCTACCTACACACAATTTGTGTAAACCATTTCTATTTAGAATACACTTGCATAAATAACCTACAAAAAGAAATGATTTAAATCACATCTGTAACAAATATTAGCAAACTTAAAACATATAAACTTAGTGGTACCATTTTAGAATTAAACAGTTTTCCCTTATGAAATAGAATTATTTGCACTTATACAAAATATGTATTTTATCAACTTGTATTATAAGCCTTATAAAACTTATATTAGTTAGCTTTATAAAACAGGCCTTTTGTCTTCTTATAATATATCTGTTTATTTATGACTAGACCTAAATCAATTTCTTTTATTTTAGTTAACCAAAACACAGCAAGGAAGTACATTACGGTTAATTAATTAACACAAATGAACTATTTAATACTGCAGCCTTATATTTTACGCTCCAAAATAAAAGACTTCCGTATTTATGAAACGGATAGATTTTATATACTTATAATATAACTAATAATTTACAGCTCAAACACTTAAAAGAAGTGTTATATTTTCCATAATGTATACTAAATTAATTCGTGGAAAAAAAAAAGCGGCCCATCAAACGTTTTTGTCGATGTATGTCTGCTATACCGACGAGTGCCAATGCCACGATTTTTTTACGCCGCCAACAATGGGATACTGCTATCGACAAAGTCGTTTGACTCGCCGCTGCTTTGGTGTTTCAATTACAATTTATTTTCGGAAACTCTCATTGAACCAGTACACTACGAAATAGGCCGGTTAATCACTGTTCAAATTATCACTGTTCAAATCAAGGAATGTTAGCATGTGTAGTCTTTCAAATCGTCAAAGATCTGTGGTTTTTAAAATTAACAGAGTTGTTCACAACACCCCATACAGAAAAAATCATTGGCGTGATATCTGGTGAACCTGGAAGCATGTCAATATCTAACCTTCGACTCATCACTCTTTTTTTCAAGTTTCGACCAAATAATCGTGGACTGGAGTGGCATAATATGGTGGAACACCATCAAAATTTTACTGGTGTAAAATTATCAATATTTTGTAATACCAACATCATGGGCTAAAACTATTGTACTATGCCTTGATGTCAATTTGTTTATATAGAATATTTGTTTACCAACTGTTAAGTAACTTTTGTGCCACCCTGTATGTGCAGATCGTCAATTGAACAAAATGAGCAATATCAGGCCAAGGGATTTCCTATATAAGAAGGCACTAAAGAAACACTGTTTCAAATGGCCGCCATTATGAATTTTTGTTACCATTTTGACAATTATATTCAACCTGGTTTACATGCTAAATTTGATTACAATTTCTACTAGAGAGAACTTTATTTTTGATTTTTTTCTAAGTCTGAGGTTACGTTTTAAGTTTTATTTTTCATTAAATAACTGTTATTATTTTGTACCGTAGGATACATGTTTTGGCATCATTAGGTGCAGATTTTAAAGCTGCACAAAATGAGCTAATGTGGGACTTCTTACAATGAATGAATAAAAAGGGTATGGGTAACAAATGGAATTTCATTTAAAATTTGGATGATATTATGAAACTTGTCTACCAAAACTGTGACCTCTAGAGTGTTTACACACACATACACAAACTAAAAAGAGCACCCCAAGGAGATTAGATAGCTAGAATTTTTGTATTAGAAAATCGCTAATAACATAATTATTGAAATAAATTTGAAAAAATGTATTCCGTTATTCTTTTTGTATTTCTAAGTAATTGTGATTGAATTATAATTTAGTAGAAACAGTATTATTTTTATCTTAATGTATTTAAACTACTTTCTTTTTTTTGATAAATAAACTTTTTAAATTGCAAACAAAATAAAACAATTACTATATCAATTGATACAAGCTTAAATAATACTGATAAGTTAATAGGCTAGCACTGGACACTTGATTACAAAATGTTTTTTTTTTTTTTTTTTTATGTGTCCGAAATCAAACAAAAGATAATTAAAATGTTATTATTATGTCACATAAAAAATACCAATGTAATCTAACCAACACATTCACCAAAAGATAAAAATTTAGAACTTGGATAAATAAGTATTAAATTAGAATATTTGTCCTTATATCTATTGTGATAACTTTTCTTTTGTTATGACCAGTAACAAATACAACCTAAGAAATATATTACTGAAGTGCACTTATTGTTTAATTAATTTTCTCTAAAACTGAAACTTGTACAAATTTACTTTAAAATGTTTTTCAGAAGATAAAATCAAAGATTTTTTTTTGACATGTAAAATGATGTTTATAAGATTTTGAATAGTTGCTATTTTAAAACTAGAGATCAGAATTCACTAATATCACTAATTCACTAATAAACTAAGATCGAATTTTTACTACTAAGGTTTGGAGAAGATTTTTCGAAGAGGTACTGTATACAAAAATTTCGATATATTCAAGTTTTATCTAGGCCCTATATATAAATTACAATTTTGAAGGAAGGTTATTTTTCCAAGTCGTGAGGTCATTTATGATTCAATCTTTATATTAATAGACAAGCACAAAACTTGTCCTCCTTTTTTCTCAGATTGTGTGCATACTGTTAGAAATATATTGTCCTGTAGATGAGCAGAAACCCATTATAATTTATTTAATCTTATGGAAGAACGGTAATTGATTGAATCATTATATTTTAACAGGTGTTGTCATAACAAATGCTAGCAAAACATGAAGAACAGATGTTTCAGACATATGAAATGGCAATAGGGACCGTGTAACCGAAGAATTATCCTTTGAAACCTAGAAGGGTTTATATCAACAAAATATATTTCAAGTAAAGTTTTAAACGAAGTGTTAAGTGGTATTTGTTTTTTATATATTATAGTTCCTATTTAATGACAATGTAAAGTGGAAATAAGTGTTTTTAACAGTGAGATATTTGGGCAGCCCGTCTCAACATGAAAGTAATAAACATTAGATAAACTTTCCTCTAGCATATTCAAATGCAAAAACCAAATCATGTTTTAACCTATTTCGTTGTTTATTTTTTGTGTACCTACATTTCATTATTTTGCAATATTTGTTTTATATCAGTTGCACTTGGTCTAATTTGAATGAATTTGTTATTAAAATGCCTTTAAGACGCACTTTAACTGGTTGTGTAGCAAAACATCGAGATAGAGTGCAACATTATACACTTTGTCATAATATAAATAATGTAGATAATAATATGGGGGATGAATTTTAATCTGCTTAAGACTGTTTCCATCTAATTTTGATAGTTTTGATATTGGACTTATGAGTTTAAAGTGTAACTTTTGTAATGCTAAACATTTCCAATCAGAAGTTACCCAACGTGAGACAGCGACATGCTGTCATAAAGGCAAAATTGTTTTACTGCCTTTAACTCAAAATGCATTTTTCAAAGCACTTTATGACAGTCTCAATTCTGTTGATCAGAATATCAAAAAAAGATCAATGAATTTCTTTAAAAACATTCGTAATTACAATTCATCGTTCGCAATGGCCAGCTCTGAGGCGAAAATCGCTGACACAACGTCACGTGGTGCATTGTTTATGTCTCCAGTTGCAATATAGTATGAAACTAAATTATAGTATACCTATATAAACATATATACATATACCTGGTATTCCCGTCATGCAACTTGTGTTGTAGTCTCTCTCTCTCTCTCTCTCTCTCTCTCTCTCTCTCTCTCTCTCTCTCTATATATATATATATATATATATATATATATAGCAAAACACTTGACAAAAAGAAAATAGCCCTAGTGATCGTAGTGGATTAGAAAATGTTTTGATTTTGTCAACGAGTACTTATTAGTACCATAAACTAAAAAACAAACTAGTATAATCCAATACATCAATTTATATAATTTTAACTCCTGTAAGGAAATTGCATTGAATTCACCATATTCAGTTTTAGTAATTTTCAAAATTAAATCATACTTACGAGGTCGTGATGACAGTTCGTTTTCAACTTCTTGAAGCACTTTATCCACTTGATCTAATAAATGTTCAAATGATTTCTCATTAGTGATAAGTTGGTGCTTTTTTTCCTGAACTTCAGCTTTTTCTAAAAGAATATTCCGTTGATTTGGGAACTTTTCTGCCAGAGCTTTCAAATTAGCTAAATTTTTTTCTTCACCATCTGAAATGTAAAGCTAATAATGCTAAGATGACCCTTAAAGTATGAAAATAATATTACAAATATATAGTTAATCTTTGATAAAATTGGCTGTCATTATTTCAATAAATTTTAGTTTAGTTTGAAATGACACAAAATAATGTACCAAGCTGAATGTAAAAAGAAACCTTGAAGATTTTATTTTCAAAATAGATAATTAAAATATGGAGGTTGTATAAATTATGCAATTGTGATATGACCATAATTTTGATTTTATCCCCTTATTTACAAGACTGCATCAACAGAAGATCCATCCAAACAAATCTTTTGTTTATAAGTGGCTAATAACTTTACACTTTATTAATTAAGCTAAATCTATAATCAATTATTGTAATACCATTTCTTTAATAAAAATGTGTTTTACAACCTGATTTTAAAGAAACATTTGATGTAGCCCTATCAATATATTACAGAACAATGAATACCAAAGCTTATAGATATTTTAAGAAAGTAGGAGTGGGGAGGGATTTACCAGCAAAAGCATAAATGTGTAATTTCGTACAATAAAAATTATTGATTATTTTAAGTAAATATTTATAATTTTTTAAAGCCCTAAACTATGAACTTCTGTAGAAAAACATATCTGTTAAAATAAAATGTATTTTTATTTTTTACCCTTTCGCAAGTAAATACGTTTGCAATTCCGCTAGTAACATATTTTTGGGAAAATAATTGTGAGCATTAGGTACTAATGAGTAAAGAATGGATGTTGTCAGAAACAGACTGGCTTATTGGCACAAAGGTACATAGAGAGTATCAGCTCAAAGGAATGAGTAATGAGTGAGGCATAGTACTTAAACTGAAAATGTTCACATCAAACAACGTTTAGGTTTTAATGCTCTTAGTATTGCAATGTTTTTTATTAGATTTATTTTGTAAACATTCAGTATATTCAATTAGTTTTAGTGTTTACGAAGATTCAGCATATTCTTCATAGGTTAGTGTTATTTCATGCAACAAGAGGAAAAATAAACTATCAAATGCATTAGGGTTGCTGGGGGGGGGGGGTAGGTTAAACTAACATATGATTGGCCAAACACCCCTCTAGGTAATCAGTTCTTAATGAGTTAATTAGAATAAATTATTTTGGGTGACTTGCATTCTAATTATAAAAGTAACTGCACACAAAAAAAAATGTAATAATGGTTGAAATATAAATATAACTACACAGTCTGATATATTCTATAGACCTTCCTGAGAATCTCAGAAACACAATGTCCCAAAACTTAACTGAACATGGTAATTTGGAAATGTTTCTTGGAATAAAATTAAACTAAAGATTTGGAAGACTCAACTTCGGTCATCTCAAGCTGCCGGAGACTCTACTACTCGTCTAGCCCTTAAGGTAAATTCCTAACCGCCTAACCGAGCTCGCTTAGACCATGTTGTGTTTTAATGAACTTACAGCTTATATGTATTTTATGTGTTGTGACACTGTCCTAATTGACAAAGACAATATAACTTATTATGTATTGTGATTAGCATTAGTTATTTGTGTACAGCATTTTGACAATGCGGTTATTCATGAAACAGCTGTTAAACGAGAGAAAAAACATTAGAATATGTATGACAGTAAGACACATATAAAACATTAATTAAAAATTTATTTACACTACTAGGTTTTGTTCTTATTTTCATATACTCTGAGTTTCGTTCAATTCAAGGTAACCTCAGCCCCAGTTAGCTTGAATTACCGAGGTTCTACTATACATATAAATTATCTTCATTAATAAATCTATACTTTCGAGGTGTATATTTATAAAAAATCCGTAAAGCCGAAAATACGCTCCTTCTGTTTCTGTTGGTGGCATATGCCAGATTGTTTCAGAACGACCCTATTTTCTACAAGATTAATAAAAATGTGTTTCAATTTTTCTGATAAACTGTCTTTTAATGTATTTCATTTAACATAACTTTCTCTATCAAAAATGAGATATAAGCAAGGTTCTACTGTATATCCTAAAAATAACATTTTTACATCAAAAACTGATAAAAGATCAACTTCTGATTTAAAATCTATCTTTTACTATAACTATATTTTTTAGGCCCTTGCAAAATTTTATATAATTATCAAATTTGATGAAAATTGTAAATGCTAGATAGTAAATTGTAGATTTGAAAATCAACTAAAAAACCAACTTAACTTTGCGATTTTCTAGCAAAATAAACTTGTCCAAGTTATTATAATAAACTAACATCTGTACCAAATCAGGGTGGCCATTCATAGACAATTTTGAAATTCCCAGTTTCTCCCTATACCATATATGGTAAATTCCTGGAAAAATAAAATATACCATTATGAGAAAGCTTAGTTGCAAATTTACATTTACTTGTATGATGCTTTTGTTTTGCCAAAGTTTAACCCTTGAACCCAAACAAATTTTATTTCTAGTCATTGTCGTAAAAAATGTGAAGAGACCTAAAGTTGAACGTGTTATAGGCATTCAGCTGCAAGACAGCAAAACCTAGAGTCAACAAACCAGATGGGAGCTATAAAAAAGGGAAATGCAATTGAAAACCCATCACTTAAACATTATTTTCTGCAAAATATAATATGTAGATATCTATCTCATTTGCTATTAATTATTAATTTATACTTATAATTTTAATTTACACAAACATTGTTTGAAAATAGATTTTTTTTTTTTTATTATATAAAATAAAGATTACCAAATATAGAACAGAATAGACAATCGTTATTGCTACAATCAATTAACTTATAATTTATTAATATGTTATGTATGCAATTAATAATATTACTTACAATCTAATAAATGTTTGTTACATTAAGAAACACATACATTAACATATAAATATTTTGTGTAGCTACACAATACATGAACTTGTTATATATTTATAATATGTATATAAGACATGCAGAACAACTACATAGTACACATCAGCTATGTGCCCTATTAACTGACCAAATATTGGTTGAGAGTGAAATTTTTTGAAACGTTAACAAATATTAGGATAATTATTACTTACAGGTATTTTACAAAATCGTTATTTACAAATGTAATTATTAATATATCATTATATTAATTTGAAACATGTTTTTGTTTGGCGAGTGAGATCTAGAGTTTTACTTGACCGATTTACACGTGGTTTTTAGAGGATATCTGTGAGATAGAACACATAGATAAGGTTGTTTCCTTCATTTAACAATCCCGTTCTTTTTGAAGTAGTCAAATCCTGCATGATATATGTTCCATATGGAACCTTAAACCCAAAGGCTCCATGTATGAAAAATGTACGAAGAACTTTCCAAAGCATTATACTCTTATAACGAACGAAAACGGCAATGGCTATCCAGTCTATAAAAGAAGAAATGATGGAAGCCATTTTATATCAAAGTAAATGGCAGGTTAATTGAAATTATTAACGAAAGGGTTGTCCCTTATAATCCATACTTGAGTACAAAATACCACACTAATATTAATGTAGATGTATGCTCAACTGTCAAAGCAGTAAAATATATTCACAAGTATGTTTATAAAGGATATGATAGTACAAATATAAAACCTGTCAACATTGGCCAAGATGGACAAATAGATTACGATGAGGTTTCACGCTTTGTCAATATGTAGTATGTAAGTGCACCAGCATGCTGGGGGTTACTTGAATTTCCTATACAAGCGAAATCTCATACTATTAAAAACTAGCAATTCACTTACCGAGACATCAAAACGAATATATTCAAAAAGAAACCAATATAAGAGAATTAGTCCAAAAACAACATGCAAAAACCACTTTAACAGCATTTTTTTAATTTAATGAAAATGAGCCAGAAGCAAGACTAATGTTATATCAATACATACCAAAAAAAATTTTTTTGAGAATAACTGCTGGAAAGAAGGAAAACTAATGAACAAGCAATAGGACGTGTTTATTCTATAAGTCCAAAACATGAAGAATCCTTTGCCTTGTGTCTTCTATTGGTTAGTGTTCCAGGCCCAACATCTTTTGAATACTTGAAAACATTTAATGGTGTCATGTTTAAAACATTCAAAGAAGCTGCTATTGGACGTAATCTGTTTGATTCTGATGATCAATATAATATAGCACTGGATGAAGCTACTTCAGAGCAATGTTCGCCTTTATGTGTGCTTTTTATGGTCTTAAGGATGCCATGACATTTTTTTAAAGTTTGAAGAATCATTAAGGATTTTCGTGGAACTCTTTCTTTGGAAAACAATTTTAACAAACAAACAAACAAACAAACAATTCTTTGGAGTTGCAATAAGGCTCTTTTGGAAATTGGGCAAATACTCATTTTACACTCATTAAGTCTAAAAATCATAGGTTTACCGGATGTTGCTTTGGAAGCCATGCCAGAAACTGCTTATTCAGAAGTTATTGAACATGCGATTGCTTAAGAAATGATCCCACGTCTCAGTACAGAACAAAAATATTTTTTTAATCATATAGTGACATCAGTCACTAACAAAACAACAGATAAAAACACATTTTTCATATCTGGAGCAGGCAGAAGTGGAAAGAATTTTCTTTAAGAAATATTATTGCATTATTTTCGAGGAAAAGAAATACTATGTTCTGCTGTGGCTTGGACAAGGATAGCACGATGCTTCTTTCAGGTGGTCGTACAAACCATAGTTTATTCAGATTCCCAATACCTTCGTTAGAAAATTCTGTTAGTTCTATTAAACCTAATTCTAAAGAAGGAAAAGAATTAAAATCAGTCAAAGTTTTTATTTTGGATGAAGTTCTATGATCCCGGCAAACGCACTGAAATGTCTAGATCAATTGCTAAGAGGCATTTCAAACAACGATAAACCTTTTGGTGGAAAAACCTTAATTCTTGGTGGAGACTTTCAACAAGTATTGCCAGTAGAACCTAATTCAGCAAGATGTATGATTGTTGAAAACTGTTTATAATCTTGCCAATTATGATCATTGGTTTGAAAAACTACAAAAAGCATGCATGTAAGTAAAGATGAGCTTGAATTTGTAGATTTTCTTTCTGAAGTCAGTTCTGGCCATGGAAACTTTCAAAATTCAACATACATACAATACCAAAAGAAATGTTGCGTAAAAATGATATTATTGAATCTATCTTCTGTAAAAAACTACAAAATTTGTTAGAAGATGAACTAAAAATAAAAGCCATTCTTTGCCCCAAAAAATGCCCACTGCAGTGAAATAAATAGGAGAATAGTTAAAAGCCTGCCAGGCGAAGTGACTTCTTATTTCAGTTTAAATTCAATTGTTACAAAAAATGAAAATGAAAAATTAAATATCAAGTGGAATATTTACATTCGTTGGAAATGAGTGGACTTCCACCTCATGTATTAGAGCTTAAAAAGGGAGCAGTCTAAATACTCATAAGGATCTTAAATTCCAGCAAAAGTTTCGTGAATGATACTAGAATGATCGTGAGGGACCTTAACAGAAACTCCATTACAGTAGACATTCTGTGTGAAGAGTATAAAGGCACACTGCATCTCCTTCCAAGATTACCTCTGACACCAACCGATTTTACTTTCCCTTTTACCTTGAAGCGAACACAACTCCCTGTAATATTATCGTTTGCACTTAAATCTCAGGATCAGGATTATACATCTTTTAAAAACAGCCTTAGACAACTATTGTCTGGATCTTTTTACTCTGTGGAGGAGTTTCTGCATTGACTCTCTGTTTTGTAGATGTGTGTGATTTCTTGCTGAGTATCCTTGTCATTTATGTAATTTTTATTGCATTTATTTCTTAATTTATTGTAAAATAATATTTAATTACTAATGTTTTTATAATGTTTGGATTATTTTAGATATTTTATTGTTCATATTTAAAAGTAGAAAAGGATTTGAGACACTTTATAAATTAATGTTATATTACTTTGTACCTATAAATGTTATATTGTTTTTATAATTAGATTTTTTTTTTTTTTTTTTTTAATCAAATCTATTGATTATTTATAATCTCTTGTGTAATGTAATTTAATGACTTTTCTTAAGCAATGTATATTGTCAGGAGGACTAAATAAAATAAAATGACTCTTGAAAAAGTTGGAATTTATCTTCCCGAATCGGTTTCTGGCCATGGGATGTTATATGTCGCTTTATCTCGGACAATATCAAAATCCACCAGACTGTTCTGATCACTCATGATAATGTTCCAGGATTCTCGACTGCTGACAGATGGACCGAAAATAAAATATGGTATTTAATGAAATTATAAACTAATTAATTGTTGTCATTTCAAGCAAATATAACCCTTTAAATGTATCAGATAATTTTAATTATTTATTTATCATATAATTTTTAGGTAATAAAGATAAATCGTCGATTTCGACGGGTAACTTCTATTAATACACAATATAGAAACCAAACATGTTCAACTGAATGGTTGTTTTGGGATTAATGCCTGTAAAACCTAATAGCACAGACAATAAACAATATTGTGCTAATAGGTAACACAAATGTGCGAACGCTATAGATTTAATTGTAAATAAAATGGAGGGGAGATCCTAGACTGACCTCTCTGGGTCTGGTGTGATAAGAAGTGTAGCTTTATTTTGTTTGTTCAATATTCTTATGGTCTATTTTATCACTAGACGACAGGCGGTCTTTATTACAATGGGTTCCTTCTTCATTACTGTCTTATAGTAAACCTTATTTAGTGATATGTTAAATATTACTTGGATAGCTTATTTATTTATGTTTCTATTGTGAAAACTAAATAATACAAATATTAAAACTCGAACACAAGATCTTACAAAATTATGTTTACTTAATCAAACACGTTTCAACGACAAAATCGCTATCCTCAATGATACATAACTAACAATGATGAGCTACAATAACTAAACTATAACTAAGTTATATGAAATTTTATTCTATCTAACATTATCTCACAAGTCAAGCTCAATATTTATTTATAATACAAATATTGTTTTTTATTGAAGCTAGATAAAAGTAATATTGAAATATCTACTAATTCAAGTACAGAAGACTTCCAATAGTCCGGGATTCAATGGTCCGGCACTATCAAGGATTTATAGTTTGTACATAATATTATTTAACTGTACATACATAATAAAAAAAAAATTACGTTATTACGGGTGGAAACATGCTTGTATGTAAGTTCTGGTTAATTGTGTGTTTTCCATTTTTGTTTGAGTTGTGTTACATTTTAATTTTATTGTAAACTGTATTGATAATTATTTTTATTTTGTCAAGCAAACGAAAACACAGTTCATGTACCATAGAACAAAAAGACGTCTCGATACAGGAGAGAGTTTAACTAAGTTGGCTGCCGAGTTCGGAGTAGGCAAAGCGACAATCAGTGATTGCAAGAAAAATTGTGTGAAAATTTATCAGCTTTGTAATGCGACTAGTGAAAAAACTTTAAAACAATTTCATCATGTTTTTATTTACAATATTTTCTTTTGTAATGTGATTATCTAAAAAGTGAAGCTTGTTCTGTGTTTCAATCCTGAAAATTTACGTAATTAAGCAAATATATACAGTACCTGTACTGTATAATTTTTTTTTTAGTTATACACTACTGTAGTAATTGTAATGCATTTTTTTTTTTTACTTTTTATTTGATTTGTACTCAAAATAAATGATTTTTCTTACTTTGCATATTTTTTGCACATCTAAATTAGCCATAAAACCCGGCAAATTTCCCGGGATTTCGGATTTGCAGGGTTCGGATTTGAGGCATTTCACTGTATAATTTTACATTATTATTATTATTATTTATTTCTGTTGCTGTTGACAAACATAATTCGCATAGCAAGAGTCACATAAAAAAATTAAAATTAAATTTATAATAATTACAATAACTTATATTACAAGTAATTCACAAGTATTTTTAAATACAGTTTACATTCCTGCATTAGTCAATCACATATTTACAAACATATAATTACACAATACAATATAACAAATATATACATATATATATATATATATATATATATATATATATATATATATATACACACAAATACATATTTAACAAGTAAGGCTATAACTGAGACAAATACAGGGCAGATACTCGATCAATTCATTCATAAGTCATACCCGACATTAGCAGAATTGGTTTGAGTATTTCTGGCCAGATATTCTTCCACATAATAGAATGCATTTTCTAGAAGGTAGCCTCTGAGTGAACTCTTGAAACTCTGGATAGAATCCGTTTTTTTAATTTTTTCCGGTAGTGCATTGAACAATTTAATACTCGAGTAATATATTCCACGTTCAAAAAATTTTAGTCTGTGGACAGGATATTGCAATAGTTTTTGACGGATAGGGTATATTTGTGGTGGTGCTGATTCACTTCAAATAAATTATGGTTGCTCTTAAAGAAAATTAACGTCTCATAGATATAAATACACGGAAAGGTTAAAATATTATGTCTACTTAAGCAAAAAGTAAAAGTAATTTTTATTAAAATTAGTAATACCTTATACTAATTTGCTGATCTGCATTAATAACCACTTTTCAGTGTTTACTTCACTATGTCAATTTCACACATTAATGAGACATACTGGTAATTGTAATAATTTTTAACTAAAGTATTTAAAAGAAGAAAAAAAGCTCACTTCAATAAAAGATCGTAGATAAGGTTGAGTATTTTTAACAATCCCTATGAAATAAATTACGTATTCTTGCAGGTATTTTTAATTTGTTTTAAAGAAAAATAAATGTGGGCTATAAACATTTCACCAAAATTTGATTGTTATAGCTAGGGCCGTTTTTCAGACAACTACTAAAATGGCAGCCATGGTTTATTTTAACATTTCATCTGTTATTCTGAATTGTCATAAAACCAAAATCAAATTGGGAGGAAAACTTCAAGATATGTCAAACATATTTGTTTTTCCTTCTTTAAAGACAATTGATTTAATCTTTATTTATTTTTTATTTTAAAAAAATTAATGATATGACACCGATTCTGAAAGGGGAAAAAAAATTTTCTCCAGTTATTTAGTTAGTTTAATTTCAAAACGAGATCAAATAACTCTCAGAATTATACTATAAAAATCAGTCGCAAACAATACTTGCTTCTACTACGGGAGACAGTAAAATGTGCAAATAGAAAAATTTCGGTGCTGAAGCAGATAGACGTGAAGATAAATACAAACACCACCTCAAGTCCAAATAGTTCTTCCCCTCATTTTCACTAGACTTAAGCTTACTGATTGTGATTGTGTCACATATACTTAAAATGATAACATCTTGCAATCTATCCTTTGTTAGATAATACATACACGAACAATGTATGCATCAGTTTTATTTGTATATAAAGTAATTAAACTCTATTATCAATTGATAATTTTACTTTTTGATAATATTTTTTTGTTATTTCCAACATTATAATGTTTATTTCATATTAAGTTATTTTCCGCAATTCTAAATTGATAATTTTTTCTCATTTTCAACATTTTTTTGTAAATTCTTATATTATACATTTAAATTTTGTATCAAAATTTGTACTTGTTAATTGCACAGTCACGAATTTTATTACTATTATTTACAAAACATGTAGTTCTTTTTTTTTTTTTTTTTTTTACTTTGCTGACCTGAACTGAAAAATCTTTATAAAAAAATCCAAAATTATTTGTCTATAATAAAATATGTAATTATTAAGAGAATATGTCATGTGAATGAAAAGAGTTTGTAATTTACTTTTATACCAAAGGAATTTGTATTCATTTTGTTGGATCGAGAGTGTCCATTTCCTGTGAATTACAGCTATCTCACCTTTCCTTCCACACTGTTTTTTTAAATTTCAAAACAAAAGAGCAGAAGCTCACAAAAAAAAACTCAAGCTTAATCATAGATTGAGCTTGTTAAAAGGTTTGAAAAAAGCTCGAGCTTGTTAAAGCCTTCTTTAACCTGTTGGGCTTTCTCAGTTAATGTGAAAAAGGTCATATTATGTTGAGTATTATTTTATGCAATTAGCAAATTTATAATATCCCGAAGTTGTGTTTATGTAAGATTTATGACAATATTCATTAATGTAAATTAAAATTCACATCATTGACTTTGAAACATTTCAAAATAATGTTGTTTCAATAAATAATCAATATTCCTTTCAAACACGAGAAGACACGCACGCCACCTACCGGGAAAAATGCACAACGGTAGCGATCTAAACAATTGCCTATAAATTTTAGACTTTCAACCAGATCAAAATTAATTAAAGCCTTTTATCGAAATTTTAGACCTATGTTACCCATATCAAAATTAATCTAAAGAATCCCACCTATCTATAAAAATCAATATTTATAAAAGAACTATAGTAAAAAGAACGACTAAAAGAAATTTATCAACTTACAAGTGGAAACGGAACGGCCTAGAAAGTTATATCAAATTGAAGGTCGCCAGTATTTCGGCGATTATAATAACATTAAAGACGCTGGGACAAAACAAACCTGGCCTATATATGAACCATATATTTCTGAGTATAAAACGTCACCTGAGTTCCTATTTAAAATTAATAATAAAGGTAGATTCTTTCAATTTACGACCGAAAGTCTGAACAAGATGGCGGCTGGAAGAAATACAAAATTGACAAGAGTTCAAAAGGTTAACGCCCACTAAGGCTAGACCGATCCCGAATGGAGAAATAATGTTAGTGCGGGAATCTTTCACATATACGAAAACAATTATTGTATACAGTTTATTAGAATAGGGTTATGTAGCTTTAAGAGAAGTTATTTAGTCCCATGTAATATTTTAAAATTTTCAATTAATAAATTATAATCAGTAAATATCAATGTAAACTATTAACAGTTTCTTTTTTATATAAATTAGGGTCATAATACCATTTCATACATCCCCCCCCCCAAAACAACAAGACATAGAAATATGAACTTTTAAAAGAATCTCTTTGTGCATCAATTTGAGAGAAACAATTAAAGAAGGCAATTGTTGAGGGAGCCTAAAACAGTTCAGACGTTATCCTGATTTGCTTCATTTATGAAGAATTTTATTGTGAAAAATTACCAAGAGGAGCATCCAGATTATGTGAAATAGAGGCAGCAACAATTAAATAATATAACAAAAGTGTTTTCTTTGTGTAATCAACCAATTTGAAAGTGCTACTAAATACTGGTGAGACCAATCTTACATCAAGGCATTGTTCAGCCATTTTTTTTTTAATCTCATAATTTAAAAACAATTGAAGCCCAAGTGGCAATTTCACAACATTCAAATACAATATTACTATATTATGTGTGTACTAATTATTGCTAAAGTGATAACTTAAACATTATAGCCCACTATCATGCATTCATTCCTATATCATTAATTTAATATAGGCTATTTTTTCTTGAAATTTTTTTATAAACTTTTATTTTGTATGTAATGTCCCCTTCCTTGAGGAAAGCCGCACCAACCCTTACCCGAGAAAGAGACTCTGTTATTTTTTAATTTATATGTTATTATTGAACTGTTCATTTTACCTCTCAGGATATTCATTTTCTTTTATGTATATCAGGTCTAATAATTAAAGATGTTTCTAAAGAACACTCTATAGAAGAAGACTATTGTAAATATTCAATGAACACAATTTTAAATAAAGAACGAATTGATTGATTTTTTTTTTATCTTGTTCATTTATTAATTGGAAATATTTCAAAATGGCGTCCAACGTGTTGGCTTTTGTCAAGGAAGCTTTCCCCCTACCAAATAACTTCTCTTAGGCTAACAAATTAAGATTTTATGTTAGTTTTAAGATATATATTTTGTGTTGTATTTTGTGTACCGATATATTATTACTAAATATTAATATGGATAATCAATCGGGATACAACTTAAGAAAAAACATTACGCGGACACAAAAGGCTATAGAATCTCACGGTTTGTCGGACCCATCTTCGTCGCGCCGATTAGAAGACGTGACCGCGGGTCAAGAAATAAGTGAAGAAGGCGTAGCGCTGGAAGGGTCGCGGATCGTTGAAGAATCGGGTCAACCACCGACCGTAATAATTGAAGAAGAAGAAGAAGAATACGGCGAAAATATACAGACATATACCGACCGTGAAAACATCGAAATGACGAGCGACGTGAAGACCAGCCAAGAACCGCAAAGCCATACCATAAATCTCGACCAATTAATGATGTTTATGAAGAAACAATTCGAGGATCAGGACAAGCGCTCTAAGGAAATCAAATTAGAACTGAATCAAATTAACCAACGATTCGATGGCCAGGAAGAACGTTTTTCTAAGGAATTAAAACAAAACTCCCTAGAAATAAAACAGGAATTGAGCCGAATTAACAAACGGTTCGAGACCCAGGACAAGAAAATCGACAAAGTACAAGAGGACTGTCGGTTTCAAACCGAACAGGTGAAGGAGTTTGTGATCGACTTGAATCAACGAACCAGGGAAGAAACACACCAAGAGCTGGAACAAATAACCCAGAAAATTGCTGAGCAAAATTCAAGACAACAGGAGGGAATACACAAAAACAAGGAGACAAGTTTAGAACAAGAGCGACAGATAACATCTTTAGAACGATTGGTCAACGATAACAAGGCGAGAGTGGAAACCCTCGAGGACAAGATTCAGAAAAACTCATCCACAGCACCACCCAACATATATGTCACCTGTGGAAGTACCACCAATGGAATAATCGATAATAACGTTCCAAAATTTCATGGCAGGGAGCACAATCCAACTGAACACCTCAACAGGATCCGTAAATTTTATGAGCGGAGGACAACTCAAAATAACACCACCGATCCAAACATCCAGCTGATCGACACCCTGGAGTTATGCCTAGAACATCATGCGGCGAGATGGTTCAGTTTGGTCAGAGACGACATACACTGCTGGGAAGAGTTCAAAGAAGCCTTTGAAAAAAAATATTGGAGCAGGGAAGTGCAACGCGGAATCCGACACAGAATGGAAACTGAAAAGTATCAAAGGAATGGCAAACTCAGTAGGGCCGAATATTTTACTGAGCGAGTCATAACTTTGAAGTCAATGCAACCACCACTCTCTGAGGATGAGATTATAACCTGTTTGGCGGAGCACTTCGAGGAATTGATTCAAGATGCACGAAGGGTCCAACGCATCGAAACAATCCTGGACTTCGAACTCCTGTTGCAAAGGGAGGACTTAAAAGATGTTTATACGCGAGAAAGGAGGAACCAGAATTTGACTACTGCACCTTCACCGAGAACACGATTCACACCAAGGGAACAACCAGTTGGGTCGAACAATAATTTCCACTTTAGACCATCAACACAGTTCCAAAATTATCGACCTCCACCTTTTCATCAACAAAATCACCGACCTCCGCCTAGACCATTTAATTCAAACAGAAACCCTCCAGGAAATTATCAACCTCCATATCGAACAGATCGACAATTTCAACCTCCGCAGAACAGAGGAAACCAGCCCCAAATAAGACGAGATAACCTTCTTGAGAGTTCACGGCCTAGAAACCAGCAGTACCCGACACAGGAACAGATAAACGTGTGCCACACCATTGCTGAAACTGTGCCCACGAGTAATCGTCCTGAATTGAGCTCAGCAACGGAAGTGTCTCAGCAGGAAAACTGCCGAGCACAGAAGATGTCATCGGCCAATTGAGCGACGAAAACAACTCATCATCATCTGCGCTCAATAACATTAATACTGTGCGAAGACATGACCTCGGATTATGCAGGCCCACTATATCTAATCATAAATATATATATGTACCGAATAATATGATTATAAGCAATATGTTGTTACCAGGGGACTTAAATTTAAGAAAGGCGGAACCAAATGGTAACAATGTTTGAAAATAGAAATAAAAAAAAGACAAAGACAAATTTAGTAATTAACAAGGCTCAAGTTTATTGAACAAAAAAAGAAATTTCGACGTTTCAGATTTTATCATTTACAACTGAGAAAGACATCCTGAGACAAAATTATCATAAACACCTTATGATTAACAATATTATATTTAAAAAAAAGATTATACGCCCTTAAAGTGAAATATTATAATTAAAAAAAAAAATTAATCAATAGAGTCTGAAAATTTACCCCCCCCCTTTTTTTAGTTTATATATTTTATAGTTACAAAATTTAACAAAAGACAATGAGCACAGCTTAACAATTAGCTGGATTATAATTAATCCAAAAAAAAAGATTATATGCCCTTAAATGTAAAAATTACAAAATAAAAAAAAAAGATGAAAAGATACTGATTTTTTATTTCCCCCCCCTTTTAACTTTATGAAATGATAGCTTTCTAAAACAGTTACATAATATTACTTATTTTATAAATTACTTAAATGCTATATTGGCCAATAAATATATATATATTTTAGATAAGGAATTTATTATAAAAAAAGAAGTTTATTTAAAAAAGAAAATTTTGAATATTAAGTTTTATTAATTGACGTCAATATTTTAATTTAGAAAATAACCTCTTGGAGGTTGTTAGGACCGAAAGTTTGCATGCAGGCTCCACCCAATAATTTTTATATATTTTATAATTAATTACACAAGTCTACATCTAAAAGAATGTTTTAAGAAAACATATTCGCTGAAATAAATTTTAGGCACATATACAATATGAGTTTAATTAAAGTTCAATAAAGTTAGTTTTTTTCTTTTTTTTTTTTTTACATACTTTTGTGCACATGAAACTGAAGCTAAGTTGGATAAAACGTGTTTTGGTTAACAGGACGAAACATGTCTAGATCTTTCGCTGTGTTTCTTCTACCAGCATATTAGCTATGAGCAAAAAAACATGTTTTTTAGCGTCTGTACAAAATCAGACATGTTTTAGCATTAATGTTCATTATTAAAGAAAATATCTGGTTATTTGTCAAAATCAAAGAAAATTGATTGTATAACAGAAATTCGTTAAGATTGTAATTAAAAGCTTCTTAGATGACTATAAAGCTATATATATATATATATATATATCGTTTAGTTTAAAACAAAACTTGTATAAGACTTGCAAAATCTGCAAAAGTTTGTAAAACGAAATTTTCTGTTTTAGAAGAGATTTCTCTAGTTATTTTATATTTGACATGTTCAATAAGATATTCTGATCACTTAAAATTCAACATTAGTTTGCACATATTTCACATAATTGTTCAAAACTCAAAATGTGCCTTTACAAGGTTTTGCAAAGTATGTTTTAAAAAGGTAAATTTTTATAATCATTGATTTTCAAAAGAACATTAAATATTAAATAAAACATGAAATACATATTTTAAAGAATACATGATAATTAATAAATTATTTTAAAGCATTAACAAAATTTAAAATATGATAAAACCTGTAAGGCTGAGTACCTGGAAAATCCTGTCGCAGTTCACGTAAGCTTGTGCCGTGAAAACGAAAATTTACTAAACATTATAGAACTAAGACGCACAAAACTTGTAAATTAACATTGCCAAAAACTGAGGTGGAAATTTTGAAGTCCGAGCAGGAAATTTATCTCTAACGTAGCTAAATATAGATGTCAGACATTGTGTGACTACAGGTAGACTCGCTAAAGGTTTTAGATCGGCTCGCTAACCAGCCGTTGTACTCTGTACTTAGATATCAGATATAGAGAGGGAAGATAAGGGGGACGGCGAGTGGACTGTCGATGACAAAAATGCAGATTTATTTTATGAATGCTACAGCTCTCCCCCCCCGAAAGACGGAGTTGGGGTGGAGTCAGAAAAGAGGCCAGAAGGGCCTCCCGCAAAATTTTGAAAAAGGGCCAGAAGGGCCTCCAAGAAAAGATAGAAGAAAGGGGCCAGAAGGGCCTCCTACAAGCTTCTGAAGAAAGGGGCCAGAAGGGCCTCCTACAAAATTTTGAAATCAGGGGCACCTGATAGAAACAACGCTTCATAATGCTTTTATAATCACCACTCTAGGGTGTAGCCTCCTTCGGCACTTACTTATTAAATTTTGAAATTTCTATAGCGTCTCAGCTCTTCCCACCTATGATTGGGATAAGCCCAGGACAGAAAGAGCTGAAGGGTGACGCAAAGGTCGACATTGCTGTGCATGAACTGACTTTGTACTCTAAGGTACGTGGGGAAAGGGGTGGAGTGGCACCTCGGGACACCAAGAGGAGGTGACCACTCCGGGGACTGGGGAGGGAAAGTGCATAGCACTAAGGTCTTCAGGAAAAGGCCGGACTCAGAGGAAGCTCACATGCGGGAGGAGCAATTTTAATCCTCTGAACCGACCCTTACATTTAATTACCAAAAATAAATAAAAATAAAAGAAAAACTCCTGAAGCCTTTTTGGGTCAGATCATGCTCAGCGTCGTTATTTTTAAATTCCTCTTCTCCCATACGAAGAGAAATTTAAACTATTCACGGCTCTTAACAATTTCCGTGAGAAAAAAGAATTTTGAAGGTCTAAACAAATAATCCATTTGAAAAATAAACAAAGAAGCAGTATGAAACGTTGGGGAGTCAAAAAAATTTTCTGCTGCGCAAAGCAGGGCTTGTGATGTTTGACTTAAGGTCTTATGTATGTATCATGTGCCCCAAAAAAAAAAGGAATTTAAATTAATCAAAAAAATTATGTAAAAAAAAATTTCATCAAAATAAGGTAAGTGTTCTAAAAAAAAAAAGATGTACAAAGAAAGATTTGTAAAATAAGGTATAGCTAAATTAAAGATGTATATAAAAAGGTGACCCATGAGTGAAGAAAACCCAACTCCGGTTTTCTCAACCCTAACACAAAACTAAATAAGGAACAAACATGTTGACCTGCTAATAAAAAAGACAAACAACCGAATAATTTAATCAAGACAAACAGGCCAACCATGTCGTCCTATATACAAAAACTGGGCCCCTATAATTTGGAAGAAGAAAAATTTAGCACACAAGATATATTATTAAAGAGTATTCAACATTTCAATTTACTATTAAACAAATGCCACCATCTGCATCAACCAGTCCACTGCCATCCCGCCTATTGCTCATGATGATAAAATTTAAAAAAAAAATAAATAAAAATAATTTTCTTTCAAAATGACGAAAACAAAAAAAAAATTCAAAAGCAAGCTCCGTGTTCTTTAACGAGTCTTCTAATCGCAGCAAATCCACTGCCATTTTAACTGTTGCTGATAATTATAAAAAAAAAATAAATCAAGTAATTTTAAAAAAAATTTCTTTTAAGATGATGCAAAAAAAATGAAGTGAAAGAGCCAGAGAAAGACTCAAGAATTATATGTAGTGTAGTTGTTGTGTATATGCGTGTGTGTAAGTATGAATTAATACAGACAAGCGAAAGAAAACTCGAGAAAATTTTTGAAGGAAATTTTGAATTTTTTTTTTGTTTTTTTTTTGTTTTTAACTATTTTTGGATTTTATTATTTATTTAAATTTTTTTTTTGGATTCCCGAATGAGCCCGCTGTCTGGATCAAATTCAGTGAATGACTAGTGTGCAGTGTATGCAAATATATATATATATAAAAAAAATATTTAAGCAGACAAAATAATAATAAAAAAAAAAATTTTATCGTAATTGGTTTAGAAGTTTTTGTGTAAGTGTTTATAAAAATAAATAAATAATAAAAAAGAGACTATAGATTTATAGAGATTTAAATATTTAAACTAAATAAAAAAAATTTCATCAGCAACAGTTGTGCAGTATTTGAAAAAGCTGCAAAACATAAAAATGAGCCTTGTTTAACAAAGATAATTTTGAATTTAAATTTAGATAGTTCCAATGCAAAATTTTGAAAATTAACTACGGTTCCAGAATTTAAATTAACAACTCTATAATTTAATTTAACCACACTACAATCTAGAATCAACCACGCTCTGCTACCAGAAACATGTTACCAGGGGACTTAAATTTAAGAAAGGCGGAACCAAATGGTAACAATGTTTGAAAATAGAAATAAAAAAAAGACAAAGACAAATTTAGTAATTAACAAGGCTCAAGTTTATTGAACAAAAAAAGAAATTTCGACGTTTCAGATTTTATCATTTACAACTGAGAAAGACATCCTGAGACAAAATTATCATAAACACCTTATGATTAACAATATTATATTTAAAAAAAAGATTATACGCCCTTAAAGTGAAATATTATAATTAAAAAAAAAAATTAATCAATAGAGTCTGAAAATTTACCCCCCCCCTTTTTTTAGTTTATATATTTTATAGTTACAAAATTTAACAAAAGACAATGAGCACAGCTTAACAATTAGCTGGATTATAATTAATCCAAAAAAAAAGATTATATGCCCTTAAATGTAAAAATTACAAAATAAAAAAAAAAGATGAAAAGATACTGATTTTTTATTTCCCCCCCCTTTTAACTTTATGAAATGATAGCTTTCTAAAACAGTTACATAATATTACTTATTTTATAAATTACTTAAATGCTATATTGGCCAATAAATATATATATATTTTAGATAAGGAATTTATTATAAAAAAAGAAGTTTATTTAAAAAAGAAAATTTTGAATATTAAGTTTTATTAATTGACGTCAATATTTTAATTTAGAAAATAACCTCTTGGAGGTTGTTAGGACCGAAAGTTTGCATGCAGGCTCCACCCAATAATTTTTATATATTTTATAATTAATTACACAAGTCTACATCTAAAAGAATGTTTTAAGAAAACATATTCGCTGAAATAAATTTTAGGCACATATACAATATGAGTTTAATTAAAGTTCAATAAAGTTAGTTTTTTTCTTTTTTTTTTTTTTACATACTTTTGTGCACATGAAACTGAAGCTAAGTTGGATAAAACGTGTTTTGGTTAACAGGACGAAACATGTCTAGATCTTTCGCTGTGTTTCTTCTACCAGCATATTAGCTATGAGCAAAAAAACATGTTTTTTAGCGTCTGTACAAAATCAGACATGTTTTAGCATTAATGTTCATTATTAAAGAAAATATCTGGTTATTTGTCAAAATCAAAGAAAATTGATTGTATAACAGAAATTCGTTAAGATTGTAATTAAAAGCTTCTTAGATGACTATAAAGCTATATATATATATATATATATATCGTTTAGTTTAAAACAAAACTTGTATAAGACTTGCAAAATCTGCAAAAGTTTGTAAAACGAAATTTTCTGTTTTAGAAGAGATTTCTCTAGTTATTTTATATTTGACATGTTCAATAAGATATTCTGATCACTTAAAATTCAACATTAGTTTGCACATATTTCACATAATTGTTCAAAACTCAAAATGTGCCTTTACAAGGTTTTGCAAAGTATGTTTTAAAAAGGTAAATTTTTATAATCATTGATTTTCAAAAGAACATTAAATATTAAATAAAACATGAAATACATATTTTAAAGAATACATGATAATTAATAAATTATTTTAAAGCATTAACAAAATTTAAAATATGATAAAACCTGTAAGGCTGAGTACCTGGAAAATCCTGTCGCAGTTCACGTAAGCTTGTGCCGTGAAAACGAAAATTTACTAAACATTATAGAACTAAGACGCACAAAACTTGTAAATTAACATTGCCAAAAACTGAGGTGGAAATTTTGAAGTCCGAGCAGGAAATTTATCTCTAACGTAGCTAAATATAGATGTCAGACATTGTGTGACTACAGGTAGACTCGCTAAAGGTTTTAGATCGGCTCGCTAACCAGCCGTTGTACTCTGTACTTAGATATCAGATATAGAGAGGGAAGATAAGGGGGACGGCGAGTGGACTGTCGATGACAAAAATGCAGATTTATTTTATGAATGCTACAATGTTTTGCGATAGAAATTTCTTGATAAATGAAGATAGTTACGAGTTAACAACGAGACCCGATACTCAGATTTTACGGTGTCCTGAGATTAAAGTTTTAATAGGAGAGCGAAATGTTACAGCCCTCATCGATACTGGTTCTAATATTACATGCATCGCAGAACAATGGTTCCAAGAACACAGACAACAAATTAAAAAATTTGAACAACTTCCAATGACAAATATTCAAATAACAACGGCTGTCGGCTCAAAGACCCGCAGAGTATCCAAGATAATAATGTTTCAAGTTATGATTGAAGAGGAGGAAATATGGGTGCAAGCACTTGTTGTACCAAATTTAATTCGCGACTTAATTATTGGTGTAGATTTGATAAGTAAACTAGAGATGGAGATAAACTTCAAGACATCGACGTTGCAAATTAAAGCAAATGATAAGAGAATAATATTGAAGTTTGAATATGCGATTAAAGAAGGAATTTTATGCTACATTACTGAAGAAAATATAAATATAAATAATAATAATGATAATGATAAATATATATCAAATAACATGTACAATGAAAGCGAAGCGAATTATAATGAGGAACAAGTAGAGTACAATATCGACGATCTTGGAGAATTAAATGAATGTAATATTAATAACACTTTGGAAGAAAATCGAAATTTGGAACCCCATCAAAAATTAGAATTAACCAGATTAATATTAGAATATAAAGACATCTTTTCAGACACCCCGGGCTTATGCAATAAATATGTACATCACCTCGAAATAAGAGAAGACCGAATATTTAGAGGGCAAACATACCCTGTCCCCTTAATCCATCAAGAAACCGTAGCACGCGAGATCCAACGCATGCTGCGTATGAATGTCATTGAACCGTGTCACAGTCATTTTATTAACCCGATTATCCCAGTCACAAAGAAGAATGGAGAAATTAGACTATGTTTAGATGCTAGAAAAGCAAACGAGATTACCCTACCGGATTATGAGCAGAATAGGAGCATAAATGAATTGTTGGCTAAAGGAAAAAACTGTAAATGGATCAGCACCATCGACTTAACTGCTTCATACTGGCAAGTCCCGCTCACGCCAGAGTCAAGGAAATATACTGCGTTCCAGTTTCGAGGAAGAACGTACCAATATAGAGTTACGCCGTTTGGAATATCTACATCCCAAGCTGCACTTGTCCGAGCATTACAACACGTCTTCGAAGACAGCGTCGAATCATTCACACTTGTATATATCGACGATATCTGTGTCATTTCTCAAGATTTTATTACACACTTAGAACATCTCTCTCACATATTTAAAAGATTAAAAGATGCTAATATGACGATCAAATTTGATAAATCACTTTTCTGTCGAACGTCTGTACCTTTTCTAGGCTATACCTTAACAGCTACTGGTCTACAAATGGACAATAGCAAAGTTCAGCCAATTCTAAATTATCCAACCCCAAAAAATCGAAAACAATTAAAAGGATTTCTCGGGTGTATTAACTATTATAATAAATTTCTCTCTAAATTCTCCGAACACGTACAACCCCTTCTTCGGCTCACCTCAAAGAAAATAAAATTCCACTGGACAACAAGAGACGACCAAACATTTCAACAAATCAAAAAACTTTTCCTAGAAACACAAACATTACATCATCCCGATACGCACAAACCGTTTTACCTACCGACCGATGCCTCAGATTTTGCAATCGGCGGTCATTTATATCAATTAAATGAACAGGGAGAGAAAAGAGCAATAGTCTTCTTATCCAGAGCATTGCAACCAGCAGAGCGAAGGTTCACGACAACCGAAAAAGAATTATTAGCAATTATCTATTGTTTACAGAAAACTCGGTATATCATTTATGGCACCGATATAACAATAATAACGGATAATCATGCTCTTACTTTTCTAAAAACATGCAAATTATTAAGCTCTCGATTAACGCGATGGATCCTGGCTTTACAAGATTACAATTTCAAGATATTACATTGTAAAGGGAGTGAAAATTGTACTGCGGACGCATTAAGTCGCATCATAAACTCACAAGGTATCAATCCAATCGCCGATATACCCGAACTAATGATGGCGTACATAGATCGCATACAAGACCACAATCTACAACACGAACTACAAAATATGAAAATTAATCAAGAACAAGACCAAAATTTAATTGCTATAATACAAAATTTAAAGAACAACATTTCTCCTTCTAACGATTCAAAATTAATGGAAAACTACATGATACATGAAGGAATTTTATATAAACGTTTAGATCAACAGTGGCTTATAATAATACCAGAACACTTAATCAGTCGTCTCATATGGGAGTGCCACACATACTACTTGCATTGTGGAGCTAAAAAATGTTTAGACATCCTAAAAGAGAGTTTCGTATTTAAAAATATGGGACGCCGCATTAGAACTACACTCGCCACATGTGACTCATGTCAAAAGTGTAAAAGCGATCCACATCCTTCCCGAGGGATAGCAAAAGGAATCACTTGCATTGGCAAAAATCATCACCTAGCTGTGGACATAATTGGGCCACTTCCCACAAGTATAGGTCAAACTAAATACATACTCATTGTCTTAGATATATTTACAAAATTTGTTAAACTCTACCCGATCAGAGCCGCAAGCACGAAAACGATTTTATATAAACTACTAAACTTACATTTTTCAACCTACGGTACACCCAAAAAATTACAAAGTGACAACGGTACACAATTTCGAAGTCGAGCTTGGATTCGAACCTTAACCGAACATTCAATCGAACCCGTCTTCAACCCGTATTATCACCCCAAATCAAATATGGCAGAACGCCCGATCAGGGAAGTAAAAAGATGTCTAAGAACATATTGTTCTAGAAACCATAAGAATTGGGCTCGTTATATAGCCGACATCAATTCCATGTTGAATGAAGTACACAACGAAACCACCGGGTTTACGCCCAACGAACTCCAGTTAGAACAACGTGATGTACGATTTTGGGAACCTTACATTAGAAATTGTAAACAAACAGATCTACCGATCGAAACGAAACTATTTTTGGCATCACAACGAATTAAGAAGAGACAAAATAATAAAGCTTTAAAAATTAATCAAAAATCGAAACCTACAGTATTTAAAATAAATGACTTAGTACTAATAAAAAATTATCAATTATCAAATGCTTTTGAAGGAGAGACTCATAAATTGTTCGAGATATTTAGCGGTCCGTATAAAATAAGTAAAATCATAGGAAACTCGACTTACTATATAAGTGATCTGAAAGGAAAACTGGAGAAAGGACCATATCATGTAACAGCAATTAAAAGGTACAAGTGCATAAGCGGAAACGTCCCTTCTTTACAGCCGGACAGCTGATCGTCCATAGTTCAATGACCTTACGTGACAAAAGTGCATGACGTCAAAGTAAGAAATATCACACATCTTGACACATTTAATACTAGATTGTCACCAATCCACATAAAACAACATTATTTCTTATGGTGATGGTTCCCTGAAAACACAAGTACTCCTAGTATTTTCAGGAAAGAGTATCATGGGGATATTGAAACATTTCAAAATAATGTTGTTTCAATAAATAATCAATATTCCTTTCAAACACGAGAAGACACGCACGCCACCTACCGGGAAAAATGCACAACGGTAGCGATCTAAACAATTGCCTATAAATTTTAGACTTTCAACCAGATCAAAATTAATTAAAGCCTTTTATCGAAATTTTAGACCTATGTTACCCATATCAAAATTAATCTAAAGAATCCCACCTATCTATAAAAATCAATATTTATAAAAGAACTATAGTAAAAAGAACGACTAAAAGAAATTTATCAACTTACAAGTGGAAACGGAACGGCCTAGAAAGTTATATCAAATTGAAGGTCGCCAGTATTTCGGCGATTATAATAACATTAAAGACGCTGGGACAAAACAAACCTGGCCTATATATGAACCATATATTTCTGAGTATAAAACGTCACCTGAGTTCCTATTTAAAATTAATAATAAAGGTAGATTCTTTCAATTTACGACCGAAAGTCTGAACAAGATGGCGGCTGGAAGAAATACAAAATTGACAAGAGTTCAAAAGGTTAACGCCCACTAAGGCTAGACCGATCCCGAATGGAGAAATAATGTTAGTGCGGGAATCTTTCACATATACGAAAACAATTATTGTATACAGTTTATTAGAATAGGGTTATGTAGCTTTAAGAGAAGTTATTTAGTCCCATGTAATATTTTAAAATTTTCAATTAATAAATTATAATCAGTAAATATCAATGTAAACTATTAACAGTTTCTTTTTTATATAAATTAGGGTCATAATACCATTTCATACATCCCCCCCCCAAAACAACAAGACATAGAAATATGAACTTTTAAAAGAATCTCTTTGTGCATCAATTTGAGAGAAACAATTAAAGAAGGCAATTGTTGAGGGAGCCTAAAACAGTTCAGACGTTATCCTGATTTGCTTCATTTATGAAGAATTTTATTGTGAAAAATTACCAAGAGGAGCATCCAGATTATGTGAAATAGAGGCAGCAACAATTAAATAATATAACAAAAGTGTTTTCTTTGTGTAATCAACCAATTTGAAAGTGCTACTAAATACTGGTGAGACCAATCTTACATCAAGGCATTGTTCAGCCATTTTTTTTTTAATCTCATAATTTAAAAACAATTGAAGCCCAAGTGGCAATTTCACAACATTCAAATACAATATTACTATATTATGTGTGTACTAATTATTGCTAAAGTGATAACTTAAACATTATAGCCCACTATCATGCATTCATTCCTATATCATTAATTTAATATAGGCTATTTTTTCTTGAAATTTTTTTATAAACTTTTATTTTGTATGTAATGTCCCCTTCCTTGAGGAAAGCCGCACCAACCCTTACCCGAGAAAGAGACTCTGTTATTTTTTAATTTATATGTTATTATTGAACTGTTCATTTTACCTCTCAGGATATTCATTTTCTTTTATGTATATCAGGTCTAATAATTAAAGATGTTTCTAAAGAACACTCTATAGAAGAAGACTATTGTAAATATTCAATGAACACAATTTTAAATAAAGAACGAATTGATTGATTTTTTTTTTATCTTGTTCATTTATTAATTGGAAATATTTCAACTTATATTAATTTGCTAGATCATATGAATAATAACAAAGACTCTAAAGTGTAGCGAACACACATTCCATACTTGTCTTGTAATATTTAGAGATAAACAAAGAGAGCTAAGTCTACTTCTTTTGCAGAAGAAAATGGAAGAGAAAATTTTTGTTCAATAATTCACTTAGTAGCATAAGCAGCTATATGTGTATGTGTGTGTGTGTGAAAGGAAGGATCAAATATTGTACCTATAAATTATGTTTAAGCAAAGCTCTGATGTTATAACAGTACAAAATGAGTGTGTGCACATACGAGCACTTAAGTAATTTCAAACTATGATAAAATAAAGTGCTAATTATTGTTTATATTAATAAAAGAAAATTATTTTATTCATTACAATAATAATTATGTTGGTGTATACTTATTAACAACGTTATTGCCCAAATGGGAAAAAAGGTTTTACCTTCAACTGGAGAAAGGATTGTGCAGAGAGCGACAGAAAACATGTATACCCACAGTAGTGCTGAGATATCAGGGAATTCAATTGGTAACTTCTGTTAAAATATTTATTAAAGTATCTCTCTCTTGGTGTGTTGTTTTATATGTTCATTTCATCAAATTCAGGCATACTTAGCTTTCGTCACTCGAAAGTCTTACATCACAAATAAATACATCAAAATTATTGATTTGTTTTATTTTGCTCCTAGGGACCGGACATCTGCTGACTTTGTATGTTCATTTCATGTGTGAATGCGAAAATATCATATTTTAAAACAAACAAAAAATCTAAACAGATTACGAAATTACTTGAAATAATTCAAAGAGATCTTGACAGCTTATGAATGAAGGCTGTCATAACTTTAATTTCGATTGATTTCCATAGAATCTACATAAAAAACCCACACATTCTATATAATATTGGTAATTAAGAAATTTATAAATTTTTACAAAGAATGGCTATCCTTAACGTAAAGGGGGAAAAAACAACCATTTATATATAAAACTCAATAAAATTGATGAAAACTAAATTACCTATTCATATTTTACAGAACTAACATCAGATATATTATGTAAATTCAATTTTTGTACCGATTTGGTAAAAATACAAAACAAAATATAACAAAAAATCATGTTTATTCTAACAAACTTGATCAATTAAAATAATAATATAATCGTATGAAAATTATGTTTAAACGATAATAATGACGTTAAAACGGGCAAAAATACACATATTATATTGGTTGTTTAATTGGTACATGCATATGTACTTGGTGGTTGTTTAAACATGTAAATACCTTCGTGGGACACACAGTTTGTTGAATGAACAGCTAAATTTCCAATCAAACCTAATCTATGATGTAGCTATTGGATTAGATAAGTATAACAAACATTAGTGCATTCACTTAAATTACCAGTTGGCCTGTTTACTCATTAGTGTATACACTGAGTGTTACCTTAAACTTTTTTTTAAGTGTGTATGTTGTTATTTGTTGTTTTATCTTAATGACGACCTCATTGGGCTATCATATGAGGATGGAATAAATGAAATTTTGAAATGCGTAATGAACAAGTAAGTTAAAAAATTACGCATTAAGGTACATAGACGGACATAAAAAAATTTCTTATTTTATATTGTGACTTGGATATGTTTTAGAATGAAATTTAAAAGAACTTCATTGACTCAAAGATGTCTTAATTTTGCAGGAGCTATTATACCATAAGGAACACAGTGTCTATTATACCAGGAGGAACACAGTATCAACAACAACAACATACAGCAGCAATGGAGGAGGGAGGTGATGGAATTCTCAGTCAAGAACAACTTTCACAAGCAGTGCTACAGCTAGTTCACATCACCCAGACAACTTAGCACCATGCTTGTACAACACCAGTGTCCTATGAAGCAGATATGAAGCAGAAGATGGAGATAGTCCTTATGATTATAGCAAGTTATATCCTCCAATTGTGTTTATACTCTCAGTGTATATTTCAAACAGTGCAGCACAAAAAAATTTGCATTGTTGTTAACAAAATTACCAACATTCGCAACTTTGACTACTACAAATTGTTTAAAATTGTCATTTTTCCATTTCTGTACAGATATATGTGAATGTTTTGGGCCTAAGGACCTGTGGATGTAGTGGTGAGCTGCACAAATATTCAAAATAAAGTCTTCGTTTTCAGTAAATTGGTAAAAACTACATTGAAAATGTGTGTACCAATAATTGTGGATTAAATATGTCATCATTTCCCAAAATGTATACAGAATGTGGAATATACGAAGTAGACATGATTAGATTTCATTTCAGATCAATCTAGGTTTTATGAGAGACTCATAGAGAACTTTAGGGTCAAATTTTTAACAATTTGTAATAGTCAAAGTTTTGTAAAAAGATTTCGTTCCTGGCCTATCTAATCCATGATAATTTGTAACATGTCCAACATCTGTTCTGCTTTTAATGTATAGCCTATACAACATTTCACGAGTATTAATCAACACTCGTTTTCAAGTGTGTAAGCATTGGACATCCTCCAACCAATAATAAATAATAAATTATAAATATAAATAATAAAAATAAGGATGTTAATATGTATTTAAATAAGAAACTGCCATTTAAATTTTAAAGATTACTCAAAAGACAATGAGCTATGAATACTGTGTACAAAATTTGAATTCATAATTTGAACTCATTTGAGAGCGTTGGTTGAATAAATGATACCCCTCTAAGGCTGAATTGTACAGTAACATGTATCCCAAGATTCATTGCGTTAGCGTCACCAGCACACAAGAAGAACGCTTGGCTTCATCCAGTCTAATGAGAGGAGTTAGCAGAGAAAGACGCAAGTCTTGCGCTGGCTATGGAGCGGTTTAAATAGTTACATCTTAAGAAGAAGTGTTGTAAAGTGACTTTAAGGCATTGCTTGTGAAGTAATTGTGTTTACCAGTATTACGTGAGTAAATATGAACAAATATCTACATTATCACATGAGTAAAATGAGTAATCTAAATTAAAAAACCTTTTAAGATGAACAGTTGTTGAGAACTTTGTATATTTTGAATATTGCAAAATATGATAGATTAAGACCTAAATTTATGTTAATTAACTTCAGTTGTAAAAGTTATCCATTCATATGTTTGTAATTTACAAATCGTCAGCAATTAAAAAGAAAGGTTTCAATTAACACAAACAGGGCTGGCTAGTTTCATTGTGTATAAACCAATGTCCCGTGCCACATCAAAACAACCAGTAAGCACAGATCAGAGACTGAACCTTGACCTTTCATTAACAGTAGAATCACTTTTAAAATAGAATAATTAAATACAGAAGTAATTGCAAAAATAAAGTAGACTCACATGCTTGCAAGATGGCATCCAAGATGACGCCTATCTTATAAAATTAAGTTGTTTTATTGTTTCTTCCAAATTGCCCCTAGTGTTTTGCATAACTTAAAAATAAATTCAAGTAGTAAGTAAGCCGGAGCAACTTACAAGTGTAATAACGTAAATTGAATGAATTTTATTTTTATTGTTCCTATAAAATAATCTATTCATATTTATATAAAAACCTTAAAAGACACATTTCTAAACATGTTTGGGATAAAAATAAAAATAAATAAAAAGAAGTTAAATACACTCAAAGGAAAAACCTGTGACCAACCGAGTCCATCTAAAATTTAACATTGTACTTCAGTACTGAAATCAATGGAAATGTACATCATACAAACTTATTGTTTACCTTAAATACTACACTAACAATTGAAGACTGCGATTATATATACAGGGTGATTCATGAAGATATGCAGAAACTTCGGGAGCTCATTCTACATCTAAAAGGAAAGAAAAAAAGTTTCTGCATATCTTCGTGAATTACCTATATACATATATAAAGATTTTTACCCTCATTATGCAATCATCAGAAATATTTTACTTTTTATTGTCAAAAATGTGTTTTTTATTATATATTAGATTCATATAGAAGTAAAAACAGAATCACCTACTTTATCTTTACTGAAAAAGTCTGTGCTTTCACTTACTTGCAAGCAACCTCCTGACTGGTGCTATAAAAGGTACTTTTGGTTTTCCAACAAATTTAGTATGATAAAATGATCCCATTGTAACAACATTTGCTGGGATTTGATCTATTATATTACGAAAATGAACTACTTTCTGTCGAACCTCCGGGCCTTGGTCCATAGGAATCAATCTGTGATGATCACCTGAAGAGATAAAACAGCTGTAAAATATGTTATTAATAAATTACAATATTCAAATATAAATCATAATATACACAATTTGTGCTTCTATAATCATATGATTTTAACTAAACTTAATTTTGTTTCACATTAACTTGTTATTTAAAAATATTTTTAAAAAAAAATTTTCAAATAGTAGGCTATTTATATCTACTACAATTCATTTTTTTTTTTTCCACCTATAAACATGATTAAATGAGAATAATCGAACAAAAACAAAAAAAAAATTTGAAACAAAGCATACATAAAATAATCACTGTCTCTCACACAAAGAATAACAATTTTTTCTCTTTTAAAAATTACAAACATACTGGACTGAGAGTTAAGCATTTTTAATAATTGTGAATCTGAATTGTTATTTAATGTATCGAGACATCCTATTTAAGAAATACCCTCTAATTGTTGTGCTACACTATATAAATCTCTTAATCTACAAGGAAGATTTTAATGATAAAGGTGGCTGCAGCAATGAAGGTACAGAACACATTAAGGAAAGGTAGATTTAGGAACAATTAATGACAATTGTTAAAAATTTGCAAATTTCTGAAATATTAATAATTTAGTAGAGGAATAATATTTAAGCACAAGAATATACATAAAATAACTTAGGTTACAGCAAACTACAGGTAAATGAATTAAATAGACAATGTAGCTATACAGAAGAGGTGCAAAAGGTCACTAACAGATGTCTGTGTCATGACAAGTGATGATAATGTGTTGGATCACCAGCTGATGAAATCGATTCTTGGATAGACGAAAACAAAGAAAACTGGACCTTCCCTCGAAGCATAGTGTCCATCGTCATGCCAAGGTAATTTAGCTGTGTTTGCGTAATGTACTGTTTAATTATTCAGAGTTATAGATATGTATTCAAAATGTTTATTAGTACAATTAATATTAATAGATTCAGATTCATTTAGTTTGATTCACAATTTCTTAGTCCAGTTTTGGATTTATTTGACAGCTGTTTGAAACTTCTCTGTAGCTTCCTCATTACTGCTACCCACTGCCAATATCGCAGTACTGTCAGCAATAGTCGACAGTTATGTTGTTTTTGAACTCGGAAAGGTCACTAGTAAACAGAAGGTTAATAATCGGTCCAAGTGTACTTCCCTGGATAATTCCCACTTTGTTATCCTTAAGTCTAGAGTAGGCATCTCGTCTGCTTAATCTTGAACAATCTTTCCATGAAGTATGATTGTAGATTTCAATAAACTCTTTAGAAAGGAACATTTTTAACTTATGGTTCAATCGTATAACGATATTGAATTTCAGCTACGTAAATATACAAATGACAAACACCTCAGGGCTTACATCATTAATTTCAATCCCTGAACTCACTAAATATAGCCATAATCAAAAGAAATCCATTATATAGCCCATTATTTTGTAAATAAATAAATAAAAGTGAAGTGAAAAGAAGTTAAAATTAAAAGAAGAAGAAAGAAGTAAGAGGATTTTAGGAAGGCAAAAGAGACAACAATAAGATTCATTACTGGACTCAGGACACCATTTAAAACAGTTTTATAAAATTTGTGCTCCAGCTATTTCAAGATTAGTATATTAATTAAACTAATAACCCGAGATTAAGAGACAAAAAAGTAAACTTCAATACTTGGTTATTATAAAGTAGAAGAAACTAATGGTGAGTGAGCTACTTAACCATAAATTTATTCATCAGCAAATTTTAGGAGTTTAAGACATTTTTCTAAATTATAACTCCTTATAAACTTTTAGTGAACTTTCAATGAACTCATAAGATTGTATATATAGTAAAGACAAAGAACTAATTAAACATTAATCAATCATTCCATATTTTTCACAAGATACCCATACAGTCGGTAAGTCTAATAACTATTTATTTTGTTTTTGTTTAATTGTACTTTAGAACTATTTTTTGTAATGAATATTTACCTTGTTAATTTAAAGAAATTGATTTTTTTAATAGATAATAAATCTGAATTTTGTAATCATAGGTGCATTGTCTATTTCGTATTGTCTAAAGTACATAGCACAATTAGTATATATAAATATATATTGTAACGAAAAGGTGCTGGCTAGGTTCAGGGAACGGCAAGTAATCAATGTGACAAGAAATAAAAGAGTTGACAGCTCATGGACAAACCCATACTCCAAAAATAAAACTGAAGGGTTTAAAGGCAAGAAACTCATTTAGAGATACGTTAGAGTAAGGAGAGGCCAACGGACAAAGTTTAAATGAAACAATAGGGAAGGAAGCGTCATTTTCTAAATTCCAAAAACTTTTAATCCTACCAATGAAAAATAAGGCTGTGCTGTGACTGTTGAAAACAAGGAAATTATAAATATAGGTCCGAGAGAAAGAAACAGGGTTGTTGTTCCTCAAGATGATTTGTACAAGGTTGTTCTGCAAAGTTTTTAGTACAGGATTGTTCTTCATAAAATTTTGTTACAACTTTTACAATAAATTGTAAAATCTTCTGGGTAATGGTAAACATTTGAAAGTAATCGCGAAGAATATTAAATTAAAGAAATACGTTGAAAGTTTTAATACGTAATTAAAACAAATTACGTCGAGAAGTGAGTTAATAAAAATTAAAAGAAATATGTCGAACAGTGAATTAGTTAAAGTTAAAGAATACGTTGTAAAGTGAATATAGTCAGCGAAAAGTAAATAGATGAAATATCAGCGTTGAGGATAAGAAGAGCGATTCTGCGAGAAATCAGCCAGACCAGATTACAGCTTTGCGAGGACAAAGGAGATTATTGGACGCCAAATCAACATCAAGCTTATCCGCTGGACCACCAAACAACCACGCTTCGGATTGTGAAAGGACTTCAAATTCGATAAGTAGACTGTGAAAATTTGTATAAGTAATTAACCACCAACAACATTTTGATTCAGTAACTAAAGTTTAAATTATAGTCACCAAAGAACCACACGAACAAGGGAGAGATTTTATTTTATTTTTAATCAATCTTTAAGTAAAACAAGCTAGCCAGGGCAGTAAATTAATTGAATTGGGCACATAATTACTAAAAGAAATTACTTTAAAATTAAATTCATTATAAATAATTCAGACTAATAACAATTTTAATTCACTCTATTTCTTTTTTTCATTGTTAAGGAAGCATTGTATATTTTTATTAGATTGTGTTTAATTGTCATTACGATTTATTTCCAGTATTTTCATTGTTTAGAAATATTCAATGTTTAAGAAATATTGCAGTTATTTCATTTGTTAGATTAAGGAATTAGACTATTGCTGTATTTAAATAAGTGCATCCTTAGCAAATCAAAATTAAATTAAAATTAATTGTGAAAAATTATTATAATAATAGAAAAGAAAGAGATTGTAACAACAAAGATTCATTTGCAATAAAAAGCCAGTGTGTCTTTGTTATAAAAGACGGTGAGGAAGACTGTTTGTTTTACTGTTCAACATGGTGAGGAAAAAACTTCGTTGTTTGGAGGATTTCATTACTTAGAAGTTCGTTACATAGAAGTTCCACTGTATATATAAATAAATATATATATATATATATATATATATTATTTGATGGCATAAAATGTTATTTGAAGGTAGAACGAATGTTGAAGATGAAGACCGATGTGGACAACCATCAACCTTACGGACAGACATTAACATGACCAGGGTACGTGAAATCGTACGATTCGATCGAAGACTATCTGTGAAAATGATTCCAAAAGAAACCAACATCAATCGGGTATCTGTTTGCCAAATAATAACTGAAGATCTGTGCATGAGAAAAATTTGTGCAAAAATGGTCCCCACAAATCTCACAGAGGAACAGCAAGAAGCACGGAAAAATGTGGCAGCTTATTTGTCAGAACAAGTGGAAAACAACCCAGATTTATTGAACTGTGTAATCAGAAAGTTGGTTCTTTCAATACGATCCAGAGGCAAAATGTCAACGTTTGAAATAGTGTTCATAGGGATCACCCAGACCGAAAAAAGCTTGCATGTCGAAGTCAAAAAAGAAATGTATGCTTGTGTGTATCTTCAATTCCAAAGACATGTTCATAAAGAGTAGATGCCTCCTGGCCAAACAGTTAATCAATATTTATACAAAGAAATTCTACAAAGACTTCGAAAACGAGTCATCTGTGTCCTTGCACATATTGCTTATAACTTGATTTTTCAACACAATAATGTGCCATCCCATACTGCACTGTCTGTACAGGAATGTTTTAACCTCATAACTCATTTGAGTACTACCACAACCACAGCCGGATATCACTCCCTATGACTTTTTTCTATTTCCAAAAGTAAAAATGGCGATCAAGAGACACCATTTTCAAACAACAGAAGATCTCCAAGAAGCTGTAACGAGGGTCTTGAGGACATTCTAAAAGAAGAGTACAAAAAGTGTTACCAGCACTGGCATAAGCGCTGGAGTAAGTGTATGGAAGCAAAAAGTAACTATTTTGAAGGACATTACACTAAAGATGACTAAAACGTAAGTGGTATTTTTTTCAGATGAGTCTCATTACTTTATTGTTGTACCTCGTATATATAAACTACCCTACACAGGTTTTATTACCTCGGGAGTCCCATTATTGTTCCAATTACATTTACATTATATTTATATTTTTACACAATTTTATTCAAATAGCTAAGTTGTTTGTCTTCATTTCCTAAAAATATTATGCTACTTTGTAAGTATAAAGTTTTAATTTTGTAATGGAGGAACAATAAAAATTTAAAATTCTGTTATGTTTCTTGAAACTGACTGTTGTATGTTACTAACCAATTATAGCCAATATATCACAAATACTTATACAAATAGCAAAAACATGAAAACTATCATTACCACATTAAAAATGGATTTGATTCATAGTAACTTAAAAATAATTATATACCATTGCTAAAATTATCTTCCAAATAATCAATAATTCTTGCAGAATCTGGGATGACCTTTACACCATCTTTTAGAACTGGAACTTCTCCACGAGGATTGATCTCGAGAAACCATGGTTGGTACTGTTCACCCTTGGTAATGTTAATAACATGAGATTTAAAAGGTAGTCTTTTCTCTAACAAAGCCATTATGACCTAGACATAAAAATACAGAAAGCTAGTTACGGTACTACTGATAAGTATTAATCATATGTTTTTTATCGTATGCTATTTCTAAATCAGCTGAGTTCAGCTAAACTATAAAATTATTGTTAATTACTTTATTTGTTAATTAAATAAAGAATTGTTTTATACATACCTTTATAATAATTTAAATAATTATGTTATGGTTATAAAACACAATAGTGGCAATAAGAATAAAAGAATACAAACTATAATTAATTGTCAAGTACAGAAGAACTAGCCTACATAAATGAAAAAGGCAGCGTGTAGTTATAGAAAGTCAGTTTACAAAAACTTATAGCTTAATTGAAGGAAACCCTACATTAACTGAAATCAATACTAAAATAGTATCTGTAAAAGACTATTGGGACTTGTACAAAGGAATACCTACAAAAACAATATTAGTTGATTTATTTGTTGATGACGATAGTTTATTAAGTGAAATAAATTATAGCTGTACAGTTAAGGATGAGTAATTAGAAAAAACAGGACATGATATTGATGCTTACTAACTTTTCAACCTCTTACAGTACCTTACATTGATTATAAAAATAATATTTCTGGTAAATATGAAATGTAGCATAGGCCTACGTGTTGAATATTTGCTTCTATTTTGTGAAATAGTTAAATATACTTTATTATGTACAATTCACATCTTAGTTATTATGGCATTTGTGCCAACACCATTTTCAATGCTCCAAATTATTTATTTATATAAGAAAATAACAAATATGCAAGTATGGATTGTACTTTGCTGTTGTTAATATAGGCCTGCATCTGTATTTACATTGCCCAATATATTGAATATGAAGTTTCGTGCGACATGCCTCCTACATATTAGGTTGTGTGACTGTAATAATATTCAGTATGTTTGGTTAAAGCAAAATATAAATAGATTTAAACGAATTTGTAGGCATAAGAAAGTTATTTACGTGAAAGTCAGGTCAGGTAAGGTGTGTGTATGTGTGTATATATAGTATATATATATATATATATTAGAGAGAGAAAGAGAGAGAGAGAGAGAGAGAGAGAGAGAGAGAGAGAGAGAGAGAGAGAGAGAGAAAGAGAGAGAGCGAGAGAGAGAGAGATAGATATGATTATAACATCAAGATGAATGGCTCACAGATTCAAGAGGTCATGCCGAGGTAATAGTTTATTGATGTCATTGCTTGTACTAACATAACCAAAACAGAATTCCCATGTTTTAAATTGTTATTTTCTTACATAAATAATGTATTTGGTCCATTGAAAATGGTTTTGGAACAAATGTCTTAATCAGTAGGATGTAAATTGTAGGCCTACATAAGATACGTATTTAATGATTTCACAAAATAGAAGCATATATCCAACATCTATATGCTACAATGCATATAAACCATATTTCCTAGTGCTATTAATTTTTTCACCATTATAATTGTGTGAAAAACTAGTAAATGAGGTTATGTCTAGACATTAGCAACTTATAAATGACATTAAATGAATTTCCTCTTAAAAAAAATAGTCACTTCTAAAACTATTTTAAACAATAAAACATTATTATTTACCGTAAAACTAATTTATGAAAAACATATGACTAAAACATTTTTGAGTAAATCCAATTTATCAAGAGTCATGATTCGAATAATCTGTCTAATGTGCATGAAAATATTTAAATAAACAGAATTTTAGTTTTTATTCAATCTTAAGGTTTTGATAGTTGTATATTGTATATTGATGGTATTTTATGTAAATAGCCCAAAAGTTTTAATTTTTAAATAAAACCAAGGCAACCTTACCTAACATTTCAAGGTCCAAGACATTTATTTGTTGTATAATTACATTACTCAATTAAATAATTAAAACAACTATTTTTTTTTCTTTTCAAGGTAGGCCTAGTGATAAACTTAATGATCTTCACCAAACTTTTTTAGTAATATAGGTTACATTAACTTTTACCCATGGGATAAAGTTGATTAAACCTGCTGCCTCAATTTTGTTCATACTAAATTGGAAAATAAGGTTAAAAAGGAAGAAACAAAAAACTCTGTAGGCCTAATGTGTTTTAATGACCAAGTTAATGTGTATTAGACCTGCAATATTTTATTATGATGAATAGGATTATGAAATTCACAAAATCAAAATATAACACATGCTAATGACAAAACATGCACTCCACACATCGAAATTATCCCAAATAAAAATTGAAGAGTCAAGTGACACCTCAGACTCAATAATCCTATCATGAAATATGTAAACATTTAAAAAGAGAAGTTTTTGCAAAGGTTACAATAATAATTATGTATATTATTATTGTGCTTAAAATTTTAACTTCAACATTTTTTAATATTTGCTTTGTTTGAAAACCAATAGTCATCATTGACAAAAAATGGTTTGCTTTTAAAAAAAAATCTTCTTTTTTTAATAGAACTTTACTAGGACAATAAATGCATTTTATTAAAAAATAATATTCAATAACATTGTCTTTTTTTTCTTACTGATAAATAAATGCTACTGACCTTAAAAAATCAGCTGTATGTTTTGCAGGTGTCATATCAGCTGTGTCATAAGTTTAAGGTTAACTAGTCAATTTTATTCTTATCCTCAATACGTATTTAAAAAAGCAATAAACTATTTGTCATTATTTTTAATCAACTTACCTTTTGTGCGTAAAAGGAGTAGTGGTTTAAATATAACAACAATCCATTTCCCTTTTCATTTTGTTTGGGAGTATAACTCGACTCACCTCCAGCTGCGGCCATGTCTTTCTCATCAGAATGATAATTAAGATTGGATAGCCCGCGGTTTACCAGATTTACACTACCAAATGCAAAAATATATGGAACATAACCTAATCTGGCAGAACATTTTGGTTTAGTAATGTTAACTGAACATTTTACACGGAAAAAATGTTTGAACATATTTTGTTGCATTCTTCCCAAAGTGGTAATTTGCAATAAGTTAAAGAAATATGGTTAGATAGAATACGAAAAGACAATGGCTTAAACTATTAAACACCGGTAACTATAATCTTTAAAACAATTTATAAAAGATAACTACTTAAATAATAGCGTAGATTGTATTTTTGTTTACCATAAACCGTTAAAATGCGGTTGAAATAGAATTTGTTGGTTAAAATACTGTATTGCTCACTTGGTACTAGGTGTAGATTGTAAGATCTGCTTATTTTTAGATCTTGCAAACAACACTTACAACAGTACAAAATTCTAGCGCTGCGTATACCAAACGTAGATAATGAATTCAGCATTTGTTGTAGTATAAATAGTAGTCTCTCCTTAATAAACTAATTTATCAACTAACTTTAAATAAATATATCATGCACGATTAGGAGCTCATAAGAAAAATAAACATTTTTTAACATTGATAGTGGCATAAACAGGTATCTGCCAAAGAAGGATAATAATATTAACTGCGTCACAATCTAATAATTTTCTATTAGTAAGTATATTATAAATATATTTTTGGATTTTAATAATTTTGTGACATTTTTAAAATTACAAATTCACCATAGTATCAAAATGAATACAAAAGTGTTTTGCTTTTACATATAAGGAAAGGGCGCCAACTAAACGGTCTTTAAAGAATATACTGAAAACAACATTTATTCAAAATATAATTTCCTATAGAAAGAATACTTGAATTCTGCTTTCAAATTATCCAACAAATAAATGTAAGATGATAGCAGTCTTATTGAAATGTACATAAGGTAGAATAAACATAACTATACAGTCTTTGTGTTGTTAATGTTTTATTGAGGTTTTGGGGAATTTTCTTTCATTGTATATTCACCACAGTGCTCTAGTGAGTCATATGATAAATACAGCTACACTAAAAAAGTTCTATAATTCAATTTATTAAAACAACATACAAAATATAACTTTTCAGTAGATACCTTTTTATATTCTGACAAATGCACATTATGTAACTGCAACCACTCAAAGATGTACAAGGACCTGAACTTAGTCTGCAATAATGTGAACAACAGAAGTACAGAGGAAAAGACCTACCTGTTTTATACTGGCAACTCGTTTCGGTAGAAAGGTGTAGGTCCAGCAGTTCCTGTGGTTTGCCAATCCCATACTCACTGTGAATGAGGTGGTAGTCTAAAAAACTAGATGCACAAAACAAACTCTAATACATATATATCAAACATATTCAGGAAAATCATTCAGGAGGAGTCCACAACCTAAAATATGTAAAAGTGGTTCCTAAGATCATACTTCAATATTACAGAAATTAGGACTTATCTAAATAAATGTTCTTTATAAATTTAGAACAAAAACAGAACAGACATATCAACATTCATAAGATTATAAATTGCATGGAAGTGAATAAACATAAAATCAAGATTCCTAAAATTTCTAAAACTGATTAACACATTCAATAATATCGAAACAGTAGGGAATTTTTGTATTAACTTTAAGAAAATATGATTATATCCTATTAATATTGAAAATCGATTAAAAATAAAAATTGGTGACTATTGAAGAAGTTTGGAGAAAAGGTTAAATTATTGATCTTAAACTGTGGCAACCAGCTACCATACCTTCATAAACATATTTGTTTTAGGTCTAACCAAAATAGATTTTGAGAGTGTAAAACATATAAATGCAATTTAATAGGACTAAAGGCTTAAATATTAGGGCTGGAGAATTTTTTTTACTTATACAATAAATTTCATATCCTTCAATTGTTACCCATTAGATTTGTAACCAATATTCGAGAAATGAGTAAATATTGAAATCCAAGGTGTTGCAGGACATTGTATAAGATTATCAAAAAATTATCAATTTTGAAAAGTAAAAACTTTGAATGTAATAGACTATCTGTATCCTAGATTTTAGGTGGTTAATCTTGACAAGGATTTGAGGAACCTGAGTTTACTTTAATTCATTTTGACTCAATTTTTACTCAAAACAACAAAATTATTTTAATATTAATTTAGAAAATTAATATTTTTCAAAAAAATTAACTAACATTTTTACTTTGGAGTGTTATCGAAGTGTATAGTGGTTAGAACATACTCTTTATTTCTTATTTTGTTTACTAATAACTATCAACTTGATATTCTTAGAAAAGAGTCAAACCTCAAATTATTTATAACGGTTGGTCTTTTTCTGTAAATCTTCACCCTTCGATATGAAGTTGATTTAAAAATCTTATAACCTTCATTTACACCACAAACATAGGATTTATTCAAAATATGGTCATTTCTGCAAAACCATACAACATTTCCACAATTTTTCTTATGTGACTACTTACTGTACTAGTCCATTAAATGATTGATGATGTAAGTAAGTGATTATTGGCGAAGGTAAAATGATAATGATCATAAAGATTTTATTTTTTTTTTAAGAACAAAATGTGTGGAATGTAACTGACGAAGGTAAAATGATAATGATCAAAAAGATTTTCTTTTTTTTAAGAACAAAATGTGATGAATGTAACTTTATAAGAAACCGAAAATACATATTTACCTTGTCTCTATAGTTCTACTTTATGAATGAAATACCTAATCTATGGCATTCAGGTATTTAACAATACAGTAAACATAAAGTTATTAATTAAAATGTTACTAGTAAATAAAAAAAGTGGCCTTTCCAATGCATCCTAAAAGCTATAAACAACATATTTATTGTTTTATTCACAGTGATTTACTTGAATTTAACATTAAGTTGTAAACAAGATATATTTTTTAGATAAAAACAGACCCCCAACAGGAACTCATTCATAGGGAGTTCAGGTATGGCAAATCCGAGGATCCTAGTTATGGCTACACCTTTCTTCATGTAGTCTTGGGTTAGATCCCTGACTTTCAGCTTCCTATCAGGTCTCTCTGGACCCTCTTGTTGTAAGATTTTCCCCTCTTATTTAAAATTTACCAAGATTCAACTTTGTAGATTTAATTAAATCTTAAGTAATTAAATCTTTAAGCGCCAAGTAAGTAGGTTGTGAACATAATTTATACTTTTTGTCATATCTACACATAAACTGATTGAGTTTATTATAAAGTTATACAAATCTATTAGAAAGTTTTCTAGAAGTAGAAATCTAAAGATTTATGTTTTAGAACTGTGTTGAAACATATGATACAACTTCTATTTAAAATGTGAATTATGTAATGAACTTTATATTCAATCCTTTTGATAAATATAAGTATGGTATAGTATGTGAAAGATGAAAATGCCAATATATATTATGAAATTTAATATTTATTTTTGTGTATAAAAAGAAAACTATACAGATAATATAAGATTATACAAATTATTCAGTCCAAAATCTTGAATTCATTATGGCTACTTGATGATTGGGTTTTGAATCTGAAACAATAATGTACCTTTTAGGAGAGTACTTGTTGGGCAGTACAAGTTAATTTGTTTATGTTAATGAATTTCATTGTGAAATGTAACACGACTGATATAAGTAGGTTAATTGAAAAGCATGACCAATAATGGTTATATAGTTACAATCCAGTCAATCTAACATTTCTATAAGTCAATTTCTTTTATTCTATAAGTTATAAAATATATATAAATGGTAGGTAATTCATTAGAAACTATTATAAATTTCTGAAAAGGAAAGTTGGAACAAATTGATTACAATATTTTTAAATAGTTATATTTTAAAGAATTACATTCTTTTCTACCTTCATCCATCTTTGTAGTGAAAATGAAGCCCCCAGATAAAGCAAAATTATATAGAGCACAATATTTCCTACAAAAGTTATTATGGCTATTATAGTTTAAAAGTTATATTAAAATAGCGCCATAAAACGCTCCATTATTCACGACTTATGGATATTGTATTTACAAAAATAACAATTAATTTTTTAAATTCTAAATATTTAAAAATATTATGTGGAATCTAAATAGATAATATTTAATAGCAATTAGAATTAATTTGAAATTATATCCAATTTATAATAAAGGGAAACAATTTAAGTTCCACTTTTTACTAAACTTTGAAATGTTCCCTATCATGTTCTATTTATGGCAAATTTATGATTTTTGTTAATCTTTAAACCAGGGTTCCCAAACTGTGATTCCATGAAAAAATATTCTAATATGTTCATTGAAATGACATTTTGCCAACCTGATTATAGAATTGGGCCAAGATGATAGTATCACAGTACTGATGCAATGATAATATAGATATTTAATGGAGACTGTATCCTATAATTTATCTTCTAATGGCAATTTATTGTCCCATATGGCTTGAATTATGGCAGAAAATGTATATTTTTCCTGAAGAGGAAAGACATGAGTATGCCAAATACTTTGTCGAATTAAATTTTTGGTAACTAATTTATTTGTGTAATATTTAAAAAAAAATTGAAACTCCACCAGGAGGTATCACACATTTTGAAATTGTTCAAGAAGATTTCAACTTTAAAATAAAAATTAGGAGATTAGGGAAATTAAAAATGTATGAAGACAGTAGTAAAGATTGTTTATATTTCTAGAAACAGTTTATGATCTAAGAATTTGATTTTTTTCTCAACAAAAAATCCATTATTGAAGAAAGCCTATCAACTTATCAACAAGTTTAAAAATACTTTCAAGAAAACATCATCGATAAGTTTGCATGAATTCAAGATGCATTCATGGAAAAAGTCCATCTAAATTTATTTTTGTAGAAATAGAAAATCTTATAGAGTTGTGGCATCAATTTTATCAAAGATAAAATTTTAGATATAAATAAAGAATATCATGCATGATCAGTGACTATCATTACATAGCAACGTCATATTTGTGCAAAGCTATTTTTCGGCGGTCACAGTCAATACTAGTATTATGTGAAAAACAACATGATACAGGAAGTGAAGGGCCTGTGGCAGTTTGATACAAAGATTTGAGTGTGGCTAAAACTTTATAAAAAAATAGTATTTTGTTATCTAAAATAAGATACAATAATTTGTTATTTATATATTTTATTAACAATAACAAAAAACAGAATAGTGTAACTTTGTTTAGAGGATAAAAAAATAGACTTTTTAAAAAAAATCAAATGGTTTAAAAACTGGACTAGCATTGTTTGTTTTTATTAATTAAATATATAAAAAAATAATTGTGAATTTACTACTAATTTTTAAATATCCACTTTTTCTTCCTCACCATTCATTTATAGGGAGTATGAGTGTGGCAATCCCTAAGGTAGGGCTGGATCTACATCTTTCTTCATCTTGGATCCTTCATTTTCATTTTTCCCATCAGATTTCTCTTGACCAACTCTTTTGTTTCCTTCTGAACCTGGTGCTATTAAAAGATATGAGAGCTAGGGGTTTCTATTTTATGATCTTTTTTGAGTTTTTCTTCTTTTTTTATATTTAAGGCGATGATTACTGCGAGTTTTTTCCCCCTTTTTAAACTACATAAACAAAAATCTAGACTTTTCAAAATTTTTAGACATTAAAATTGTTTTAAATCTATATAACCTGGTTACTCCGTAAGAAAATTGCTATTATCTAACTGTAAATTGTGGGAAATAAATAGAATATTTCGTAGCACACTTTTTAGGTGTATGTTATATAAAATTATAATTTTTTTTTGATTTGTGCTATACAAAAAAGGTTCTATATAAAATTTCATATAGTCTATTTGCCTTAGTTTCTACTATGAAGATAGACAATTTATGTAGACCATTTCTCTCCAATTTTCCTTTTTAGCAAACTTAAAATAGATTGTAATAAACCGATTTTCTTGCTTTTAGAATTAATGCAAGTTATTACATGAGTGTTCTAGTAGATTGACTGGGCTAACTAGGCTATTATTATTAATTCATTTTAAGTGATATTTTATATATTACATTTCATAATAATAATAATATCTGTTAATTATTAAGCCTAACTTACACATTATTGAGTGAAAACATTATAAAATTATACATTATATAACAAGCTATCAAAATATAGCCTATATTAAAAAAGCAATTTTAAAAATTCCAACACTTTCTCATGTGTTTATATAATTGTAGAATACAATTTAACCCATGTCAAATACACTGGATATTAAAGTTATCAATTTTATATTTACATATAACAAAATACAAAAATATTTACAAATTTAAAATGTGTTGTGAAATATTATTAAAATAAACTATCCACACAGATTTAAATGTAATTTATATACTAAATCAACTTAAATATTTTTCAAAGACATAATACAAAATAAAATCATAGTTTGTTTATACATCAGTATTTAAAAATTCAGTTAAGTGTTTGGTATTTTACAAATTACTCACAAGCCTTAATTTACTTCGATGTACGATTTGATAAGTTGGTTTGAATAATTAAAATTGTATAAAAATCTTTTTAATCAATTTGCAAGTATACAACTTTCTATGCTGACTTAAATCGTTCATTTTCAGTTTTCTACTGATGACTTATAATTTAGAAAATAGTGAACAATACCATTTAATTGAGTCCTAAGGAGCCAGTTTGGCCAAATTAAAAAAATAGGTAGATCTAAATTTTATTTTGGCCTTATGGCAAGTACGGTACCTCCACATTTTCAGTTTGTATGTTATTTCTAATTGGACCTACTATTAACTGCAAAAGTCAAGTAAGTTGCATATTAAATTTAACTAAAAAAATCTGAAAGGTTTCTATCTACACAGAAATATAGCTTAGTTAGCTGACGCATGCCATGCTTACTTCGCTACATTTCAGACTATTGAGCCGCTAATGGCTAAGCAGATTCGAACCCAACAGATGGCATTTGATTTATCCATGTTACTCTACTCCATTGTCTTTATTAATCCACATAAAATAATGACCTTGAATTCAATAACATTTTTTGGTAATAAAAAACAATGTTAAAACATATAATATTTTTTAAAACTTCAAAACAATTTTTAGTATTAACTGAAAATCATATTTTTTCCAAACATTTTACTTTCCCTATATGTGTAACATGTAAGCATAAGTGGTTCATGTTTTTATGTTGAAATCGGTTTAGGGTATAGGTGTCGAACTTAACACAAACAAGGATGAAAATTTATACTACATTTGCTATGTGACTATATATTATACTCCATTAGTAATTCATTGCAAAGAGCAACTCTATTTACAACATATTTATGGACATAAGCACATTTACAATAGCACTTAAAGTAAAAGACATGTTCTATTGACACTTCTCTACAATACTTTGTATATTTTGTTTTGCCCTTATAGTTCTAACATTTGAAAAAAAAAAAAAAAAAAAAAAAAAAAAAAAAAAAAAAAAAAAAAAAACAATTCAAGACATTATTAGAATTATTTTTAATATGTGAGATGAATTTAAATTTTTAACTTCAACATTCAACAAGTTGATTTAAAATTCTACAGCAATATTTCGGGAGCTGATTCTAGAGCTATAAAGGAAAAAGTTCAAATAAACATGGGTCTGGAAATGCTTTGTTTCTGTCTTTTGGCCATTTTGAGTTTTTACAAAAAAGAAAAAACTTTGGAATTAAATAACACATTGAGTGGAGAATATGTAACCTTTTACCAGTGTTTAAGTCCGTAATGTTTTATTAACGTCAATTAATTAACAATTATTACTTAATTAATTACATAAATTACAACCAGTATACCAGAAAACTTTATTTTATACATTTTCAAAATGGCGAACATTAAAAATGTTTAATGTAGAATATCTCAAAATCATTAAATTGTATTTATAAATTGATAAAATTACATATTAATTAACAAATAAAAATTTCAAACTAAATTTATGGAAAATTAAATTCTGATCAAATTTATTTGTTAATACTGTGTGTAAATTTACAAATTTACAATTTACACCAGTTGCCATTTTGAAATTGTTAAGGGTACTGTAACAGTCGTTTTTGGTACCTACTTTTCTAGACAATGGATTTAAATATTGTTATTATCAAATATCATAACTCCATTATATTTTGGTTTAGGTTAATATTGGGTGTTATAGTATATACATTTACCAAGAAATTATGTTTTTAGTTTTTTCAATGATTTGGTTATCTCTTGACAACAATTTTTTTAATCAATCCATTACTTAAGTTATCTACTATCAAAGATAGGTATGTATGTGTGTATATATATATATATATATATATATATATATAAAATACACAAAATGGTCAAGAAGTTCAACTTTTATGGTTTAGAAAAAGGTTTAAACTTTTTTCATTTTGCTTTAGAACAACTTCTGAAATATTGCTATACAATTTTAAATCAAATAAATGGCCCTGAATCTGAAAAAAATACGTTTTTATTATATTGTTTTCTTTTATCTGTACATTAAGTTGTAGTCTAAAAGACATATGTTCATTTTTATTATAAGAATCTATTTTGGTCGTTGGATAATAAGAAAATGATCCCCGACTGCCATTATGTTTACTTTATAAATTATTTGTGAATTATATTTCTTTCAACGAGAGCTTAGGTCATATCTTACAAAATTTAATTGAATCAGATTGATCTGATTTAGAAAATATAAACTTTTAGACCTAGTGCATAATGACCTCTTAACTCCCAACTCCTGGACTCAACATTTTCTTAGAGATTGTGAGAAGTTTTTGTTGTTGTTTAGGCTTTGGTTTTGAATATAGTTTTGTGAAAAAATTAATACTACTTTGAGGGTAATTATTAAAAACAGCTTGACCAATGTTTTGCTCATTAAAATTATTAATGCAGCTATTACTTTTAAAATCAATGTTTTCTATGATATATACCTTATTATAGCACCTACATATTGAGAAAGTTAAATTTACCATTAAAGTAATCTTCATTTCTGTTTATCAAAAATTCAGTGAATAGGTTTGGTTAGGCTAGGTTATGTATAACATTCAAATAGATTCATGAAAACTTATTTTATTATTAATAAATAAGGTATGTAGAACATGATTGAAAATAAAATTGCGGAAAAAACCGATTGTAGTTGCAGTAAACAATTACCGATTGTTCTCGAGTTAGTAACTGTTGATAATAGATGGTCAAACTTTGTTGCTGTGATGGTAATAATTAATTATCAACATTTAAAACATCGATAGCGAGATTGTGTATAATAATGGTTAAATTAATTTTATGTACTTCTGTTCTGTATATGATGATTGTTTATTTAGGTACCTAGTACAAGTAATTTGTTTGTACCATTTTATATTAATAATTTCTTGCTTACATCACAATATGTTTTCATAGTGTTTCCTAGATAGGTTTAGGTTATTATTTTGCAACATAATTATTAACCAAAGTAACCACTATAAATTAGTTTTGGATTCATCATAATATTTAAAAGAAAAATTGCTAACAACTTTGGTTTTCTCTATGAACCCCATTGTTCATAAAATATTTTGTAAAAAAAAATAATTAAAATTCCACCCCCCCCCCCATTTTTACACTTGCTCTAAATTCTAAATGTTATTACAAAACCAATGATATATAAAATAATAACTTTTGTATTTATTTTCAATTTTTTAAAAATATCTACCATTCTAGGAAAATATAATCACCCATTATGGGTTAAGACTATGTAATAAAAATTGGACATTACCCTGGTCAAGCTGTTCTTAACAATTACCATTAATTATATTTTGAGAAATTTGTATGCTAGGCCTATCTAAAAGTTAAAAGTAATTAGCAAGTTAATTATTATCTTATCGAGCTTAAATTTTAAATAAATAACCAAAGCAATCAAATTTACAGCATCAGAGAGGATTATATATGATTAGGCCTAATCACAGTAGACTATATTACAAGATTAAACTTTTAACAAGGAGTAAGCTTGTATATACAACAATGCTAATATAGAATTATCTTCAAATTAACATACAAAGCTAAATAAATGTATACATACGCTATGTATAAAACATCTAAGCAATACAAATTTACTGGTTATTTAACATAAATGTACATGTTTTACTATCCCCTAGCCAAGCAAGCAAAGCTTCCCAATTAGTTAAATTGTAAATATCAGATAGAAATGCCACTGCGCCGCACAGCTGCACTGAGTAAAGGATTAGGATCTGGCTCTTCTGCAATTATAGTCACCTTAACCCACTCCTTATTGGTGCTGGATTTCCGAAGTGCATCTATAACGGCTTGAACGTACAAACCATCTTCAAATGTTGCTGCTAAAGCTACTGGTTCTTTTACCCAACCACGTTTATCTTCCACTGGCAAAAAGGCCTCCTTTAATGCTCCTATCATTTTAAAAAGTCCCTTCATGTAAGGTCGAGGTATAGAATTAGCTACAGCAGGGTTAATACTCCCATACTTCTGTAAATCTTCGACATCTAGATAAATTACCTCTTCTTTTGAAGAACCTGCTTTCATTCCATACAAATCGCCGCCACGAACAACTAAATATCCACCTTTGCCACAAACTAAAATCTCTTGATGAAATAATCCAGGCAAATGATTATTTAATGTTGCAGTCACTAAAGCCCCACCACTCATTTCCATTTGAAAAGTACAAAAGTCTGGACTTGATATATGTCTTATACCATTTACATGTTCAGTTTTTTTTGTAAAAGTTCTGACAACTCCATGAACCTTAATTGCTCTTTGGGAGAGAAGATGAGATACTAAATCAATCACGTGGCTTCCTACTAAAGTTAAAACTCCACCTCCCATCATATCATCACATAACCAATCATAATTGTCATGAAGAAGACTCCCCATTTGAACTCTAACATCACAAACTGTAATTTCTCCTTCATTACCAAGAAAACCATCAGCAATGGCTCTCTTCATCTGCGCAAACGCAGGAAGGAATCTTAGACTGTGGTTAACAATGGAAATTAATGAAGGATAATATTGAGATGCACGAACCATTTTGAGTGCTTCATTTTGACATAATCCAGCTGGCTTATCACACAAAACATGTTTACCTATGCCTAAAGCTTTGACTGCAATTTGTGCATGTAAATTTGGTGAGCAAATAATAAATATTAAATCTACATCTTTTCTCAATAAAACATCATCAATTTTATTAGTAAAGAATGGAATGTCTAATTCTTTGGCTACATCTTCAGCTGCATTTAATGTTCTGCCCCAAATTGCTTCAATTTTAAATCCCTTTTCTCTCAGAAATGGAACCGCTACTTTTATTAAATTGCCAGTACCAAAAACACCTATTCCAGGCAACATGACAGAAATGTCACTTAAAGTCCTACTTCATTCAATAAGAGACCTTCAAAATTATTGAACTACCAATAGAAAATATTTTTCCAATAACTTTAACCACTTACACTTACATTTTTTAACTAACACTTCTTTTGCTAAAAGCTAGATAATTTGAAATTGAATTGAATTGACAAAACAAATAATCATAACCTAAATTATTGTAAATATAAAAATAATGTAGCTCAGATAGCACACAGCTCTGTAGATTAGACATTAGACACGTCGTTTTACATGGATTAACAAATTACTTTAAAAGTTCATAAAATTTAATCTGTGTCATACTCCATACTTAGAACCCTTACTCCATACTCCCTAATACTTCAATGAACTCTTTACTCAAATATAATATATATACAATAGTATGAATGTTAGTGAGATGAATTTACAGGTAAGGATCTAATTATCATGGTGTAAAACTATACTTCTCGGCGAAATTAGAGTTTTAAGTTTTATAAATATATGTTTAACGAAGTAATTGAAATAAATTATTGTATTTGTGGATTTTTGTTTTGTTTTTTTAACATCTTTACTGTATGCCCTTTCGAATAATGCAGCCGGTAGAGTTGTGTACCACACAGAAAATCCAAATGCCAATAATTTGCTTTGAATATGTATATCTTGGCAGTGGATACAAAAGTTAAAAAATATAGTAGGTTGTCAGTAATCCGACACCTCTGGTCTCAATTGTGTCGATTTACCGAAAAAGCCGAATTACTGGATGGTGGAACAATTCAGAATGTCATTTAATAATAAATATAATGTGGAATGCTATTCAGACAAGAAGCGTCATGCACGAGATCTGACGGACATAACCGACACGTCAACTGAATAATTAGATAATAAGTTATAGGCCTAGGAATCTGAAAAGAAAATCACAATTTAAAAATATTTCCCGATATTTTAAGACCATGTTTCTCAACTCAAAATAAATCATTAATCCAGAAAAATTATTATAATGACACAATTTGACCATTAAAACGAAATAATTAAATTTTAAAATCACCTACAATAGTTAACATGAGAATATGGCACAGGGCATCACAGAATCGCTAAGATTCTAAGAAAACAAAAATCTATATCATGAGACACTTGCAATTTTAACGGATAGATTGGAATAAGGTCATTTAGGAAAATACAAAGGACATATCAGTCAATCGGTAGAAATTAAAAACTAAACCAAGTCCCGAATTAAATATGGATGACAAATTGATCTATTCCAAACTTCAAGGTAACGTCACAAGGATTTTCCCTAACTTGCGTTCTCATTGATGAATTATTAGAACAATTGTGACGTAGTTATAATTACTAAATTAGAGTAATTAGTTTAACCATTAATATTTCTATGTAAAAAAAGGAAGTTAATTGTTTGTTTAGTAATATACTTTAGTTTAATGTCCTAAAGTCCCATTTGTCCAAATTGAATCATAGAAAAACATAATGTTAATAATTATCTTAATTTCCCCTTACCATACAAAACACACACAAAGTGCATAGAAGGTGTTACATCATAGAAGGTCAGGTGTTTTATAAGGCGGGCGATTGGAAACCAACTAGGTTTCCCAAAATAATGGATTGTTGTTGGCATCTTGTAGATGATCAAGACGCTCCTACAGAGGTGAAGATTTTGAATAAAACTTTAAAAGGTACATCTTCGAGTACAAGGTTGTCAAATAAGAGTAGAAGAAGTAGTATTAAATAGTGTGTGTTCTATATATAGTAGGATTTTTTCAGAATCTTGAAGAGACAATTAAGAAAAACGTAATTAAAGCTGAACAGAATATTGGTGAAATCCAAACATTTCTTACACTAAACAACTACCATTCTTACACTAAACAACTACCATTCTTACACTAAACAACTACCAGTAAATGTATTATATTTATTTACAGTTTATAATCTGTGTATATTGAACAGGTGTTATTAGGAATTGGATCATCCTATACCTAATTTCCTCGGGTTTATTGGATAACAAAGAATACCAATTCGGTGGTTCAGATTATTAATATTAATTTGTTCTTTATTCCCTTACATTATTTGTTACAATTTACAATAACTTTACATCTATAAATAATTCTATGTCAGCTTCACAGACATATTATATCCCTATCAAATATTTAATCTTATAAAATATAATTTAAAACATAATCTGTCCTCATTAGACCTTTAAATCTTCAATCCAGATCAATGGCAAATAATTGAATTAATTTACTTTTGCTTTCTAACACATGTATCCCACTCATCTTGCAATTTTAGCCTTAAAGCTCTATAACTGCCCTTTCCTTTTACGAGTCTGTTCCTGGGCCACATCCCTCTGGTGACCAACAGCGTTTCCTCGTCCTTGCCGACGTCTTTGATCCAACTGATCCTCTATCTAGGTCACTGACAGTTTATGTAGAGCCTCACTATATACATAATGCCAATGACCTGCAAGCTAAGCGGTTGCAACAGTTTTTCAATCATTCCCCAATAACTACCAAAGGTCTGATATTGAAGATTTAATTGGAGCTAACATTTGACAATGTATTGTTAATTATATATTTTCTAAACTTATAATAAATATTTTCTTATCCTAAATCCTAATAGTGTGCAAAATAACTTACATTACAATAATTAATCTTGAAGTATTGTTAAACATATGATTTCATATCATGGTTTTGATATATCATGGCAAATCTTATTTTCAGACTTAAAGATATTAACCTAAGGAATTTCACATATAAATTAAATTAGTTATATAGGTCCTACATTACTCATCCTGGGTATGACGTTAAACTGCCTATTTCCGCAATTGGTTGGATGAAATGGATGTATTTCTTTATAAATATATTTCCAGCCATTACAATTATTGTAAAATTATTTTTCACAGTTCACTAACTATTAAAATTGATCTATCATTAGGTAAGATTGGACTCATACTAATGGCTGTGTACATTTTGACTGGTGGAGACATTTCTCTTTCTGGCACCCAATCCAAGGTGAAACAGCATATAATGAGGGATGGGTGGATGATGGGCAATCAGTCGCTAATATGCGAACTCTGGATACCAGGTGACCTCCAGTAGTATATAACCTTATCCAGTAAGAGACTCTGCTGGATGGACTGTTTAACTCCTCAATTACTCGTGGGAACAAAATGAACCCTAATAATTCAAAAAACAAAAAAATACGGAGGTGAATAAGCCCTCAAACCAAAAACCCAAACCTGTGGCAGTGGAGGCTGGCGAAAGCAGCACCTCAAAGCCAGAAGGTGGGGTTGAGAAACAGGCCAAAGGGACCGACCACCTGAGGGTGGGCCAAAATAAGGTAAGGCTGAGTGGAGCTGCCTTCAAAAGAATCAAGTTCCTTTTGAAAGAAGGATAATCGAACACTGAGACAAGGTGATTAGCCATCCTGAAGAAGGAAGAATTTATTGTTCGTAGAAAAGAAGGAGGGAATCAAGCTCAGCCTACTAATAAAAGCCATAGATCCGAGGATGAAAGCCCGAGGGAGGCCAAGAAATCAAAACAGAAAGAGGGCACACTTGTTGCATTGCCCTATCTATAAAACTGGAGGCTGGGAGGCAGAAAGATGTCTCATATAAAGGTGCCTTAGAAGGTATTAAAATGGCAGTGATGTCTAGGAGATTTCCAACTGAACTCCTTACAACGGACCAGATGCACCAAATTTGCTCGGCCCTTATGGACATAGTGGATGAGAGGTATAATGAACCCATTAAACCTAAGTTCCTAAGCTTCGTCTATAAGGCTGGCTATTTAATGTTGTTATGCAAAGATGAGGCCACAGTTGAATGGCTCAAGGCGGTGGTAGTTGATCTACACCCTTGGGAAGGTTCAGAACTGTGGGCTACCAAGGAGGCAGACATTCCTCAAGGATGTATCCTACTGGGTTAATTCACCAACTCAGCGGCAATGCCGGCGGAGAGGATGCTACATCGGATCCAAGGTCAGATCCATGGAATCAACACCTCCACCTGGAGGGTGGTAAAGAAGAAGGCGAGGGGTACAACTGCACTCCTAATCCTCTCACTCGACCAAAACTCAGGGTCCACAGTGGAATCCCTGGGTAATAAATTATCTTTTGGGTTCAAGAAGGTGGCTGTCAAGCTAAGGAAACCTCATGAACCACCACTGGAGGAGGAGCGATCTGATCCTCAGGACATAACCACCATGGAGGAGGAGAAATCCAATTCTCAGAACACAAACACTACGGAGGAGGAGCAATCCGATTCTCAGGACACGCTCACCATGAAGATGACGGAGGATGGAGGGACTGGCCCTCATTCCTCAGACACATCCTGAGTATGGAGTGCATGCAGGTGAACCTCCACCATGCAAAGGCTGCTTCTGCCACCTTATGCAAGGCACAAAAACGGTGGGACTAGTTCAGGAACCCTGGGTCAATGGGGGACTTATTTGTGGACTAGGTACCAAAAACTATAAGTTGATATATGATAGATCTGCCTTGGCATGGAGGGCGGCGATTCTGATTAACAAAACCATTAATATAATGATTCTCTCAGAATTCACAGATGCTGATACAGCCACAGTAATGGCAGAGCTGAGGGTCCCTGGAGGAAAGAAGGAGGTGATTTTGACCTCAGCATACTTTCCTGGAGAGGAGAAGGAGGCATCACCAGAAACAGTGAAACGACTCATCAGATACTGCAAATTCAACAGGAAACATTTAATCCTGGGTGTCGATGCCAATGCCCACAATACCATCTGAGGAAGCACCGACACCAACGATCGAGGTGAGTTACTTTATGAGTACTTACTTACTACTAACATGGTGGTGGTTAATAAGGGCAATTGCCCAACATTTATAAAGTCTATAAGGCAGGAGGTACCTTAATGTCTAGAGGTGTTTCAAAAATAACAAGTGATTGGGAAGTGTCTCGGGAGGCTTCTTTTTCTGACCACTGTTTGATCATGTTCAAAGTGGCGGCTTGTAGGATGATCAATCAAACATATAGGGTTCCTAGCAAGACCGATTGGGAGGGATACAAAGTAACCTACAAAATGGCATTAAGGATATACCAAAAAAAAAAATAAGATCTATAAACGACCTGGGAGTACAGCTAACCTCACAACAAAGGCCATAATGAGGATAGCTGTTCTCACAAAACCAAAAAAACTAACAGCAAAGTAGTTTTACCTAACAGCAAAGTACAATCGCACCTCTTCATAAATACCAATTTGCATACCAAAAATGCAAATCAACAATATCAGCATTGCATCAACTTATCAAGGTCATAGAGGAAGCGCATGAGTCAAAGGGGATAGCCCTATCAATATTTATGGGCATAGAGGGCACCTTTGACAATGCTGCCTATGATTCAATGACACAGTCTCTCACAACTTTATCATTCAATGGATAAACAATATGCTGATGGGTAGACAGGTATTCACCAGCATTGGTAGCACTACACATGAAGTAGGTACCACAAGAGTCTGCCCACAAGGGAGAGTTATCTCCCCACTGCTGTGGTCGCTGGTAGTGGATGAACTACTAAACGACCTGAGCAGGGCTGGGTTTGACGTTATTGGTTATGCTGATGACATAATCATAACTGTGAGGGGCAAGCATGACTCCGTTATAGGGGAGAGAATGCAGAAAGCCATTAACCTAACAAAAAACTGGTGTCTCAAAGAGGGCATGAACATAAACCCATTAAAGACCACTATTGTTTCATTTACTAAACGAAGGAATTTAAATTTACCTAGCTTTCACCTAAATGGAACCATCATTCCCCTCTCTAAGGAGGTCAAATATCTTGGGGTTACACTGGACCAAATGTTAACGTGGGAGAGTCACCTATCTAAGACGACCAACAAGGCCATTAAAACAATATGGTCGTGCCGCCAAATGGTTGGCAAAACGTGGGGTCTGAATCTTAGAGCTAATAACTGGATCTACAAGCAGGTCGTGAGACCCGCTATCCTCTATGCATCAGCAGTTTGTTAGAGGAAGGTAGACCAGAGTACCGCACAAGCAAATTTGGCTAACGTGAAAAGACTAGTATGTCTAAGCATCATAGGTGCCATGAAAACAACACCCACTGCCGCGATGGAGATCCTTCTAGGCTTGGATCCCACACCGGTTGCAATTAAGGAGGAAGCTATGAAGCAGGTGCTCAAACTACATGAGGAATACCAATTTAACACTTCAACCAAAGACAAAATTTGTAACACTTACGGAGAGACCCGGTCTCCCAGACCAGGGATTTTGTAATTTTTTTGTTTTTTATTGTATATTCTTATTTAGATTTTTTATGGGTTCTTAGTGTTTGCTAAATTGACTTTTGTATAATTTTTCTTTATGAATCATATTTAGGGAAAAATAAAACGATCATACTAAATTCAAAATATTTACTTACATGAAAACAGTGAACCCGAATACATAATTTACATGTATTATGAGGATTTATTCATGAGAATAAGTCCAACACAGTAAAGTCACTGGACACAGTCGGTGGCACAGCCAATGCACATCTTTTTGCTGCATTCCAGACAAATTGGTTGAGAACATTTTGACGCATGTGTACTGGGTTTTCCTCTTCTTCTCCCAAGGACACTTACTGCATGTCTTCCTTTTGTTCATTTTGAGGGTGAGGAACACCGCAGGCCGTTCTTGATCTTCTCCGAGCTCTTTTTTGATGACGGCCCTTACTTCCCGAGGGAGGTTTGCTATAGCAAGGCACTCTCTCCACAACGATTCAACCAAATCTCGCGCTAACTTCTTGATGAACTCATGTCGGCTGATCACTGACGAATTTCGATAGCTGAGGTAGATGATGTAAGAGTTGACGCTACCGATATTTTACCATTCAGTAAAAAACAGCCATCGCCTTGTCCTCCTATTTGAACTATAGACAGCGCATTAAATTTGATCAGATCGACACCACATTTGGTCTGATTATAGAAGCAAATGATTTCTGGTTTTTTTGTTTTCATCCATAGATACTGTGTGGTGCATCGATGAGATCAAGATCACCGATTAATTTTTTTCCGGAACATAGGAAACAAGAGTGGTTTTATCATTGAATGCGTGGTCAGCAGAGCCCACAGGTCTTTTAGAGTGAGGTAGAAACTGTGTAGGAATTATGAGTTTGTCCTTCCGCATAGTTCCTACAAACGTCAATCCACGTCTTCCAAGTCCATCCACAGCTTCAATGGATGAAAAGTAATTGTCTGCTACATGTTCTTGTTTGAACGCTGAATGGGTTTACAAAGTTTGACCAAACTTTGAGTTGGTTTCATCATTTTATTTTCTTTTTCTGTTAGCCCATGGCCATCAGAACCTGCACCTGAATATATATATATATATATATATATATATATATATATATATATATATATATATATGCATTGTAGAGATACGATGTTTTTGAATCACACAGGCACATTATTTTGATGCCATATTTTTATGGTTTTTTAAGCATGTACACTTGAAATGAACATCTCCCTCTAAAATGAACCAACATTTCATCGATTGTCACATATTCAGATACAGAGAATGATTTTGTTGAGTTCTCAATGAACAATTGAAATATTTCAGAGATAACAGCTGCTTTGTCTCGTGATTTCCTCTCCAACCGAGTGGTGACATCATCGAATCTCAAGCATGACGTCAAAATCTCAAAGCGTTTTCCTGACATGGTTGCAGTGAAAAGTGGACGGTGGCAGTTATTTCTTTTGAAAACAGGGACTCCATCTTCTCGTGAGACGATTTGAGAATACTACTGTAGAGAAGTAAACCAATGTAGGCGTTTATTTCAATTACACGTAATTAACTTTTTCGGTATTGGGGCCTAAGTTTCTTCTAACAGATGCCAGCTTGACGTTTGTGTGCTGCACGATCATGTCAATGAGGTTTTCACTAAACAACAATTTCTAAACACTCACTCTGTCTGGACAGCCTCCAAGGGCTCTTGAAGTTCCTGTCAGTACAGGCATTCCTCTGACAATGTTTCTTGTGGGTGTCCGAATATGTGTACATGGCTCCTCGATTGTCCAGTAAAAAGAAGGGCCACACTCGTTTTTTCGCAAACGCCCAACTATATATTTTGGTAGATGACGCTGTGGAATATCTTGAGCAATTGAAGCAGGCTCCTCTTCAATTTCAGATGACAAGCTGTCACTTTCATCCATTATTTCAGGAACAGTTGAACGGGGCTCTTCTAAAAGAAAGTCTGGATCCACATCGGAGTCATCTACAAAGTCATCTCCCTACTTTCGTCACTATCACCTAACTCTTCATTCAACATTCTAGAGATACGGTCAACAAAATTCTCCTCATTTACACGCACTTGCCTTGAAACTGTACGTTGTCCTCTACTTAAGTTCAAACCGGAAGTAGATGCCTTATCCATTGTAAATATACATATATTTATACAACAAAATAAATAAATAACACTATAACTATGAAAAAACTAATGTACATAAACAGAAAGACCCGGTCTGAGAAGCATGTTCACTGTGACGCTAACCGAAAGACGTGGTCTGTAGGACTGCCTAGAGTTTCACAATGCACCTGTCACTTTGCACTGAGCAAACAAAACATCCCAATAATATAATAGGCGTATAAAGGAAGAGTAGGGGGGAGGCTATTTTGACCTTCAGACAGCTCGGCCACCCGGTGTTGCAACACCACACAAACAAATATCCCCAAGGTGCCTGTCAGACCGATCTTTCGGTTAAAGTGTTAAAGTAGGAAACCTCAAAGGACATCTGGAAATTCTCAGAGCCACTCTTTTATTGGATATGGCTGCAGTGAGTGAACAGATGAAAGTAAAAATGATTTTTGATCACAAATACAAAGTTTGCTTCCCCATTAGGGAAGACTGGACAGGAGGCACGGAATGTGTGCCGGCGGACTCCCAAAAGTGGTTCACAGATGGATCCAAAATGGAAGGTGGTGTGGGGGCAGGAGTGGTGGGACCAAGGTTCAAACACATGTGTCCCTCAGTGCTGACGCCACCATCTTTCAAGGAGAGGTACAAACCATCCATATGGTGGCGAATCATCTGATCACCAAAAACCAATGCAAACAGAAAATTAGCACCGTGTCGGATAGTCAAGCACTTCAAAGTAACAACTTGAGATCAAAGATGCTTCACGAGTGCCATCAGGTCTTAAATCAGCTAGCGGACAAGAATAAAGTTGAACTTCCCTCATGTCTGGGTGCCAGGGCATGAGGGAATAGCAGGCAATGAGGAATCAGATCAGCAAGCTAAACTTGGCGCATCTAAACCCTTTACAGGGCCATCTCCTATGTATGGCTTTGGCCCTAGGGATTACCAGGAGGTTTTTACCAACTGGGCCAACAAAGTAATCAACAGAACCTGGAATCTATTGCCGGGTCTTATACATTCCAAGAAGTTCCTTAGCCCTAATAAAAAGAGGGGGAAAGTAGTGCTAAACCTAAGCAGAAGAGAGCTAAAACCCCTCTGTGGTATACTAACAGGACCCATTGCAGGTATTACTTAAGTAAGATGGGCCTGGTGGAAGATGACACTTGCAGGTACTGTGGTGAAGATTTGGAACGCATGGAACACATCATCATTGAGTGCCCGGCCTTATGCCTAAAGAGACATAAATTTCTAGAATTTATCTTCATTTCGGAAGAAGAATTACTAAACCTCTCGACCAGGGGTTTAATCGATTTTGTCAAAGACATAGATCTCTCCTGAGTCTAACAAGAGGGGAGCACAAAAGATCTAATTAGGTCGCAGTGCAGGAGGCGTTCTAAAACACTGTCCTCAGTCTTAATAATAATAATAATAGGTCCTATATAATAGTTCCACTTGTACTGCAAATATATTATTATTTAATCATTAAAAAAGTTAGTTCACAATTAAGATTCATATGTTTTTGTTGCTGGAGGTTATTTTTAAAACTTCTATATTAGTATCATTGCCTATTATAATTTTTAATAAACATTCCTTCTTAAACAGAAGAAAGGGGAAAATATGATCTCAAAAAAAAACCCAAAACTTTCATCGGAAACATAATTTGAATGTGCATTCTCCACGTTATTATGGTTTGGCTTGCATTAAATGTATTTTCACGACCACCCACCTAGATACATTGTTAAATACTTATCAATAAATTCCTTGGTTTTCCAGTTTAAAAGTTAAAAATATAAAACAATAATTAAAAGTAGATAAAAATGACTGAATTTTTCTTGTTTTTAACAAGAAAAATTCCAAATATTTAAAGTCCAATCCACAAGCAAAACATAGAATGCACAGTCACCAGAACCCTGGTAATAGAATCCTGCTACAGCCAATTTATTCAATGACAGACTGTGTGTCCATTTTGAATATGTACATAACTGTGCTTCATCTCAGTATCACTGAAACAAATAATAACTATATTTAATTGCTTGTTCTCTGTGTTTTCTCGGCGTTGTAATCGTTGAGTGTTATATTGGTGAAGCCGTTAAATCGTTCCCACATTACAAGCTGGTTAAGTAGAAGGCTGTGAAAATAGCTCCATACCATCGGTATTCCTTGTGACAACAACTCCATTACAGAATTGTGGTCCCTAAATTATTATTTTATAATTTTGTTTGGGCTTTATATTTTTACAAATTTGTGTTTTTACATCTTTGCTTCCGTACTTAAAGTGTCAATATCATTCTTGGTTTACAGGAAACCTAACTCTACGCCAGTAACTACCCCACATATATACACGCGAGCGCGGGTTTACAGAAAAACTAACTCTATGCTAGGGACCTCCATTCAACTTTATGGGTTTTACCACTGCGCCAGAGGATAACACAAACACACATGGAGATCCCAGTCAGGTATCTTCATACCCTGACGAAAAACCAACCGCTTGGGTGGTTACTAATATATTGAAAATTAAAGGAGATTTGGAAGTTTTAAAAAAAAGAGTAATAAATCTCTAAATGCAAAAATGTATCATATATTCAAAACAATTCAAAATAAAATTAACGGTAAAGGATTATATGTGGATCCATATAAGACAGGACAAGGTCTTAAACGTAAAAGAAAAATAAGGGGGAAAATCGCTGAATTCAATGACAATCATTAATTTCAGATCATTATCAAATATCGATATACATTTTTATGCGAGAAAATTAAAAAATACCATATTTTAGAGGTGTTTCTATGAGACACACATGCCCAAAATATGTTTTTGTTGATGAGTTGGGAGTATTGAACTTAGATAAATCAGACAGGAGAGGCATTCAGTGGGTGTGCTATATTAAAACAGGTAAATAATGTGAATTATTTTTATAGTTTTGGAAATTTTAGACCGGCTAATGAGTTACTGAAAATTTTAATTTAGCGCCATATATTAGTACAATTTTTACCTATAAAAGCAAACAAAACATAAATACAAATTATTTATAAAATAATTTTTTACTCACGTCAATCGATCCTTATTAGTTTTTCTTCTTTAACACTAAAACACTATTGCAATTTAAAACTAAATGGTCATCATCAGGTTATATAAAAAAAAACCACAGAAGTAAAGCATATGTTATAAACAACACATAAATCACTCCACTTTGGAGATCGTAAAGTTCATGATGCAATGTTGTGTGCGAACATCGACGTGGACATTGCTAAGACTGCGCTGAATGAAGGCGTTTTAAGGTTATCTTATTCAATGCCATTTGACTACGTACCTGTCTTTGTCTCACTATAATGGTATCATACAGTATGTTTGATTTCAAAGACAGTTGGTCATTTAATATATTAGTTGGTTCATCTTTGGAAGCTTTATAGATTTCAAATTCCTCCAATGCATTTAAGTAGTGTCTTTTTCTACATTTATGTAATATGTTATATTTTCATGTTAGTGTTTATGTTTGTGTATGAATGAAGGTTGTTAATAAGGGTTTCAGCATATATATATATATATACATATATATATATATATATATATATATATATATATATATATATATATATATAGTTTTTATTGTCTTCATGTTGTTGGATGGCAAATGTTTTTGAACCGCTTGTGAAACGGACGTCCAGTTTGACCTATATAAAAGCTAGGACAATCATTGCATAATAATTTATAAAAACCTGTTCCTTCGTATTTCTCAACTGTGGCGTTAGTTTTTGGTTTCAATAAAGATTCTAGTTTGTTTGTTGTCTGGTACGTGACAATGATGTTGTCGTTTGCCATTATATTCCTAAGGGTGTTATTAAATATATTGCCATATTCACAGGAAATTCTTTTTTTTTCCTTCTTGTTTAGTTCCATGGATGTTTTTGATTTTTTCTTGTGGTGTTTTTTTAATTAATTGGTCTACAATAGGGGTCTTGTCTCCATTGGCTTGTGCAATATAGTTGATGATATTTCGTTCATTCTCATATCTTCCAGGTAACATGGGCGTGGATAAAAGTCTTAGTACAAAACAATTGTAGGCTGCCAATTTCTGCTCTGGTGAATGGTGGGAAGTAGCATGTATGCCTTTATCAGTGATTTTTGGTTTTCTGAATATATAAAGGTTAATTCACTGCAATTTCTGGATATGATTAGGTCTAAGTAGTTCAATGTATAGTTGTTTTTAATTTCTAAGGTAAATTTGAGATTGTTTGGGTGTATATTGTTTATGAATTTGGTCAAGAGATTTAATTGTCTGTCGATTCCATTATATAGAAAAATGGTATCATCCATGTTATCTATGGTAGAAAATTATGTTTTTTTATATTGGTTGGTGTAAAAAAAATAAGTGATTATTTTCTATATGGTTCAGGTATATTTCAGATAAGATACTTGATAATGGCGACATGTAAGTCTCCATTTCTCTGCTATAATTTATACCGGTTCATAAATTATAGGTAAAACCAAAATGTTGGCGATTAAGCTGTTCTCACATCGGCTCTAGCAATTTTGTTTACATTTTGGAAAAATATAAAGATTAATGACTCAAACCTGTGTGCAAAATTAAAAATAATAGAAAATTATCATTAAAGAATAATTTCCAAAAAAAAAAACTAATGAACTTTGACCTCAGTCATTTAAACTTGATTTCATCGTTCTTAAGACAAATTTAAGATATAAATGAAGTAATTTTATACCTTATTTAAATATATCGTTATTATTTAAAATAGTATACAAAATATAAGACTGGATTCTTGATTGATTTACATTTTTATACTGATAACTACCAAATTGATATTTTTGGGCAAGATTAGTTTTGTTTGGTTAGTATTTCAATTGTGAATGTGTGTGAGAAAGTTTGAGCAATATTTTTGCACCCAGTCATTACTTTATGTTAGACAAAAATTTGAAAAGTTAAAATATTTTTATAATACTGCCTTATTATCATTGAAAAGTATATTCCGTGTAATTTGTATTACAGTTTTTTTTTCTCAATAAACTATTAATTAAAAGACAGTGTTTGATTATTGGTGAACGGTTGAATTTATAAGAAATTACCTAATTGAAGCCAATTTTGTTCCCTATAAATATAAAAATCAACATCATTATCCTACCAATACATCTCGAGATATCAACAATTGAGGAGTAAAATTTGTGCATGCAATTGATAGTTAGTTTAAAAAGCTATTTAAAAATGAAATTGGGATGAAAAGAAGTTACAAGGTAAATAAATTGGGAATGTTCATACAAGGTATGTTTAAAAATAAAAATAAAAAATTACATATAATTTTTATAACCACAATGGGTGCACTTTTTAACATAATTAGGTGCACCTAGCATGTATTTCAAAATTGATATTTAAAGAGGGAAATTGTTACAGCTCTTCTCATTCAAAAACTTTATAATCTAAATTATATTGTTTTATGGAATTTTTGTACGTAATTTTATGATCTACAAAAAAATTCTCTTATATTGTTTGGTTTTTGTAGCGTAGGTGGTAAAAGGTAAACAAGTATCACTTGTTCGCTACAGTTCAGCTTTTTTAAAACTATTTCACACTCAACTTTTTGAAATAAATTACAAACATTAATTTAAACTTCTACTTGTTACATATTTTAATCTACTTAAATCAGGTTTTTTCTTCCCCTATCTTTTAAAACAACATGGCCTTTATGCACTATTGTAGTACCAAGTCTGTGGCGAGTTTACATGATGAAGGTGAAAACAAAAGTAGACTAATAATAGCAAGTTTATACTCCATCGTATCGATGACGCATTGACATGATTAAGGAAAGCATTTATATTTACTAACCTTTAGAGTTTTATATGTTATCGTATCGATGGTGCTTTTATAAAATGAATATATAATTTAATAGAAAATACATGTGTTGATGTTATAGCAAATGAATTTAAAATAAAAAATAAACAGTTATTGAGTCTATAAGTGAACTTTAGATAATTTCTGTTATTGTAAGAAATCAAGTCATTGATATTCTATTGTTTTAGAAATGTTATATTTTTAATTCTAGCACAAAGTCAATATAGTTTTAGAACTTCACTGAATATATTTTATTAATTTTTTTTCTTTTGCCAATACATTTTTCATTCAATAGTAAATTAGCAACTCACACTTGCCTGTCTGATATTATGTTGGTAACCTCAACATAAATTCGTCTCTAGAGTATGTAATTCCACTTTCTTTTGTTTGCTTTTTAATTTGTTTATAATTATTTTATCTATTTACCATTTGTTCTATTGAAATATTTGTTACCAGTATTAAATTAGAGAATTGATTTCTTTTACGTATTCGAAAGTTCTAATCTAATTATAAAAAGACAAAAGAAATTAAGACAAAACATTTTAATAAGAAGGAGATGAGAACCTATGATCCAGAAGATACTTAAAGTCCTTGATTATACTCTGGTACAAATAATAATGGTTTAAGTTATGCTTTTAGTACCATTCCATTCTTTTTACTTCTTCTTAGCTCATTTACTTACATTGATTAATTACACAATAAAACACATTTAATATATTTAAAAAATGTCCATTGGGGCTAACCTTCAGGGGCTCGTACTTAGTAAGTACAGGATTTGCAATCCCGAGGGAACCTAGCTGGATCTATACTTTTTCCCATAAATTCTTGGGTTAAATCCATCTCTTTCTATTTTACTATCAGCTCTCTCTTTACCAACTCTTGTACTTTTCCAAACTTGATGCCATTAGAGTATTCGAGAGCTAGAAGTCATTATTGTATGTTCTTTTCTTCCTTTTTTTTTAAAGTGATAATGACTGAGTGGTGTTTCACCTTTAAAAAATAACTGTGCTTCCAAAACAATGGATAGAACAAGATTATAAACACACTTGGAATAACTACTGGACACTAATATTGAGGTCATTAACACAATTTTACATTATTTGAGGAGTTAGTTATTGAACAAATAAAACTAAATACAGTAGAACCTCTGTTAACCAGCCTCGGATTAACCGGTCCTCGGATTAACCGGCCTATATCGTAGTGTATTGGTTGGATGAGAGTTTCCGAAAATAAATTGTAATTGAAACACCAAAGCGGCGGCGATATCAAACGACTTTGTCCATAGCGGTATCCCAATGTTGGCAGCATAAAAAAACACCGCGGTACCAAAGTGGCGGCGATATCAAACGACTTTGTCGATAGCGGTATCCCATTGTCGGCGACGTAAAAACACCGCGGCACCAAAGCAGCGGCGAGTCAAACGACTTAGTCGATATCGGTATCGCATTGTCGGCGGCGAGTCAAACGACTTTGGCGATAGCGTATCCCATTGTCGGCGGCATAAAAACACCGCGGCATTGTCACCCGTCGGTATAGCAGACATACACAGACAAAAACATTTGATGGGCCGCTTTTTTTCCACGAATCAATTTAGTATAGCCTAAATTATGGAAAATATAACATTTCTTTTTCTTGGAAGCTTGTGTTGGTTTCGTTTGAGACGCGGTTAAATGTGTCAAAAGACTTGACAGGGGGGAATCTGTAAAAAAGCTTTGTAGTGTTTAATTTTTCATGTTTGATGTATAATATACATAACATAATATATACGATACATTTATGTACAATAAAATGAGTTGCAATAACATCTTTATTGCATAATTTTTAGTGCTACCTAATTAAATAAGCTTTCTTTGAACGAAAACCGATTTTTCACGGGAGCCTCGGATTAACCGGTCAAACGGGTAACCGGCCCGGGTGTCAGTCCCGACTAGACCGGTTTAGAGGGGTTCTACTGTAATACAAAAATATCCATCAGTGCATACACTGCACTTACATTTGTCACATTTCAATGTTCTCTAAAACAAAAATAGTAATAATAATCTTTTGGAACCTAACTTAAAACTTTTAAAATGATTTATTGCTATTTGAACGGCCACAATTTTAAAACTATTAAAGAATTATCTAGGCATCAACCTAATAGTAAGGTATCAATAAGATTGTATTACTCCAAAAATGTGGAATCGATTAAAAAATTTGTTTAGAAATTATAACAAGATCAAAAAATCCCACAAGTACTATATCAAATTGGACAACTATACTGCTTTTATAAAAAATTTGAACAGCCAATTTAGAAACTTTAAACAGTATTTGCATGGTGACTAATTTAACCATGATATTCATGACAGGAATTAAAAATTGTCATATAATACTTTTTTTATATAATTTTCTTAAACATGAACAAATCGATTTTCTTATAAGTAACCAAGTGATCAGGTCAAGTAATTTAGTAAAGTTAATTAATACAACAATATTTAAGCAAATCATAAAATAACTGGGTGGCTCAGACATGACCCTGAATTCCATTGATTTCCAGCTTGGTCAAACATTTTAAACTTGTTAGTTGACATTGTTACTATTCTTGAATAAATTTTATTTTCAGAATCTTGAAGCCATTAGAATCTAATGTAATTATTAGTAGATAGTTAAATTTTTTGTTATGCATGGAAAAATCAAAATAATTTAAGGTTCTTAGAGTTCAATAGGGCACATAGCCTATTATGTTTAGATTTTATATGGATAGGAGACACAGGCTTACCCTTGGAAAGTCGTCCTCGGTATTACCTAGAAGTACACAAATAGAAAAACGCAATAAAACACTAAAGTTCTGAAATATTTCGTAAACACTGCTCACTTAATCATCAGTAGAGACTATAAACAAGACTAAATTTTTGCAACTTAGGACCACTTTCCAAGGTAAGCCTGTGTCTCCTATCCATACAAAATTTAAACTTCTTATTAATTTTTATATTCATTGTATTACTATTTTATTATACTTATTATAAACATTGTAACAACAACACTAAAATTTCTAATATAAAACTAAAAATAATAATAAATTAATATTTTGTTTACTTTATTGATTAGGTATAGTTCAAAACAAAATGAATGTGGTCTCTGAAAATACACCACCCAATTCTCCAGCTTATTTAGCTTCGGTCATAATCTGCCTGAATTTTAGCTTTTTTGTGTGCCTTGATTATAAAAAAAAAAGTTTATTACAAATACATGTCCACATATAGAAACAAAAAGTTTGTTTATTCATAATAAACATATATTCTAAATTATGATAACATGCATCAAAATGTTAGTTATTATAAAAAATAATTTTGAATTTTGTTTTTTATTCGTCAATTCCTCATAAATTTTTTTCCTGTTTTAACAATTTATGATTTTTTAATTTTTTAAAATTTTTTAGAGGTAATGACATAGTTCTTATCTTACAACAACTTTCGAGTCATTCCTTGTATATTATTACATTATCATTTATATTTTTTTCTTTCATTGGTACCTGACATTAAATTTTTGAAGATTTTGTTAAATTGTATACATTTAAAGAAAACAAAACATAATCTGATTTTTTTAAAAACTTTATTACAAAAATCATACATAATAATTACAAACTAACAAAAATTGAACTATAGTAGTATATAAACTGTTTTCTGAAATGTAAAATAAAATACAAAATAATCACAAATTCAAATTTTACAAAATATTTACAATAAAAAAATCATTATTTTACTTCTATTACTTTGAGGTAAAAGCTACTTTTAATTCATGAACTTGGGTAGGAGTCAAAAATTTGTATAACGCAAGTTCAAAAATAATCTTTTTCAAGAAGTGTTCCCTCATACTCTGCCAAGTACGAATTTTGCACACCTAAAAAGAAAAGAAAAACATTTTAGTATAGCGAAATATTGTTAGTGTAAAAACCCACCGAAAAAAAACCAACGTTTCTGAAAGAGATGTGGAATGCATGATGAAACTGCAGCAGTTTTGTGCAGGAGAGGATAGGCATCATTACACATGTGGAGAAAGGCCTAACAATTCCCCAAGACAACCTCATAGGAAAGATCCTAAAGTTCGCAGAGTTTGTGGATCTGTAGGATGATGCCTTGGGAGCATACAATTATCTTCCGGGAGGGGAATAACCTTTAATGACTGAAGTGCCGAGGGTAACAAAAACTGTCTGAAGTGAACTGAATTGAATTGGTCGTCTTTATGCCTGCTGGGACCACAATAAACGCTGACAGGTACGTGAAACACTGGAAAAACTCAGACAGGCAATTCAGAATTGGAGAAGAGGAATGTTGAGCAGGACGTAAGGATTCTCCACAACTATGCTTGTCCACACATCGCTGTCCAACACAGTTTAAATGGAACATCATCACCAACCCTATAGTTATTCCAATACTTATTTTTCTAAGAAGAGGGAACAAAATGTATCTAAATTTATGATTTGTTCTCGTATCATTTGGTAACATTGCAGAGCAGAAATTTGTAAACTTGTTTCCAAAATCTTGTATAACGATATCTTGTTATGTAGGTTATTATGTTTGAGATAGGAATAATGTTTTTATAGTGTAATTTCTTATCTTATCTAGGTATCCTACAGCTTCAGTTATGTTTCCGTAGAAATTTGGCAGATTTAGGGTAGGAGTATTGTTTCCAGTGCATGTAACGTGAATGTGTTGTATATTTGGGTTAGATGTAATTTGTAGGTTATTTTTCGTAATGTTTGATATCTCTTTTAAATGTTTTTCTACTCTTGCAATCGTAAATTGTGTTGTGAGTATATGTTCTTTTGGGATTCGATGTGTGTAATTAGATAATTTGTAAGAAGTGTTTGTGTTCTGTATTTCTCCCTGTTGTGTAGTTATCAATGTGTTTAAATTTAGAGTAATGGCCAATTCAGTGTACGTAATTTTTGAATCAAAATGTTTCTCCAAAAATAAATCTCAACCATTTTATCTTTATTTGCATGTGTTTCTACTATGTTGTATTCATTTTGTATTTTATTTAAATCAATTTGTACTCTTTGTTGGGCCTTTGTGTTATTTTGTACCTGAATTTCTAAACTATCGTATTATTAACCAATTGGTCAGTACGACATACATTTTTTGCCAAGGCTTGAATGATACAATGTCCGTGTTCCAACTGCATGGAGACAATCTGAGCACTATATTAGTTAATTCAGATTTTATTCCGTGAATATTTTTTAATATTTTTTTAATGGTGAACTTTGATTTTCAATTTCTTGTTTGATGTTTCCCACTTTATTCAACAACAAATGTAAAAGTTAATGCATCTGATCGCTAGGTAATTGAATTTCACAGCCCTCGTCTACGTTCGGAGATGTCCAGACAACTTCAACTTCTAATTCTAAAATGTGGTTTGTGCAGCCTGTTTCTAACTCTATATCTGTGTCCTCCGTATTATTGTTTGGTGTATTAGTAATGTAAAGAATTTGTGTGTTGTAATCTGGTGAAAGTGTTGTATTTATTTAAATGTTGTGTTCATATCAATTTCAAACTCATGTTCAATGTTTGTTAGAAGTATGTTTGGCGTTGGCTCCGTTACAACCGTTTCATTATTACAGTGGTGCTTTAATTCGTGCCCAATCATTGGTGCGCCAATTTTTATAATTAATTAATTATTATTATAATTAAACAAATGAAATAGGTAGAGAATATGGATACAAAAACAGATTTATTATCTGCAGAGAACAAATTTACTAGGTTCACAATAGATTTTTTTTTAATTGTTAACATACACAAATTAAAATTTAAAGGATTGAAGGATGTCGGCTCTTCAATTTAAGGAGGCACTTATAGAATCTATTGTAGACAAGCACTACATTGAAAAATCAAAAAAGGGAAGACCGTTAATAGAAGATCTCCGCTACAATTGAAAGAATGGCATTTCCCAGACAATGTACCTTGCATAAACAAGAAGAAAATAGCAAGCAGGTGTGTTGTTTGCTCGCACACCAAGGACCGATGGGAAACAAATGTTCGAAATGTGATGTCATTCTGTTCGTCACACCATGTTTTAAAATATTTCATACAAAAAACAAAACAAAAATATAAAAATACTGAATGTTGTATAGAGTGTAATAGTTTATAAATATTTAGTGCAATGTTTGAATATGTAAATTCTATATTGTAGTGCTATGTCCATATATAAACGTTTACACTTTTCACTTCATGTGCTATGCTCGTTTTAAAATTTACTGATTTTTACTGCTCCGTACTAGATAATATATGAATTACTCAAAATTGAATCTTCCCAAGTCACTAAAACAAATATGAGTGTTAGACTATAGAGAGCAGAGTTATTCCCATGCTTTAGTTTACATAACAGTGTCTTATGTTCGACTTACTGAAAGCAATGTTACAGTTTGAAATGAGTTAATGAGTACTTTGGTAAGCGAAGATGAAAATGATGGTAGTGAATTATTAAGTGACATTGAAGGTAGTGATGAACCAGTTCATTTTACTTCTGAAACTTGTGATAATAGGCATATTCTAATAGCCACGTGTGGCGATAAATCCGCCCATGGGCGTGTACAATAGAGATCCAACGAATGTTTCAATGGAAAACTATGAATTTTATCTGCAAGTTCATAATTTTAGTGATAAAAGTGCTGGTTTAAAAGACACATTTTGGTGTATAAACAATGAATCTAAAATATTAGAATATTTTGAATGTTTTGTGACTCCAGAACTTACAAGTAAAATCGCTTTTGAGACAAATTGGTATTTTCAATATATTGTTTCACATACGAATCCAAAAGTTTCATATAGGCTTCAAAAATGGATAGACACCAATACAAAACAAATGAAATCTATTTGTTTTTAGCAGTAACTGTGTTAATTTCTAAAAATTAAACTTGAATGAATCTTGGACAACATTGAATATTATTTATAACGTTTTGTGGTATTTTTGCATGATTATGCATCTACGGAATAGTAGCTTTAAACACTATTTTATTTATTGCGGTAGGACGATTCTAAATGGGCAAAATGTTGAATTGCAAAATACGTGTTTTTGGGTCGATGAACTAACCAAGCGTCACCGCTCGGGTTGTTGCGGTGTCGACCAGCAGATGTAGGGTTTTAAGCATGATCGGTGTCCTGTTGTGAGAATGTTTATGATTATTTATTTCTTCTTATGGCAGGTAACCATAAATGTTTAGTTATAAGACAATTTAATTACATCCACAATTAGGACCAAATAAATTAGAACAAAAATCAATCAATGATTTCCAAGAAATCACTGTACACTGATACATATATATATACAGATTTTCTAAAAAAAAATAAAAAAAAAAAAAAAAAAACTTGTTTTGGCTTGGAGGAACCTAATTGTCAAAACAGATAAAGATATGTGTATAATGTAACAGATAAAGAAAAAAAGAATCTTTTTGAATTTATTATACAAATAAAATGTTTGTATTATAATCTGTAAAAATAAATTGTCTTTTTTTTATCAATAAACAATAAATTTAGCTTCAACATACCTTGGCCTTTTCCATGTTTTTCCACAATTGTGACCCTTTAATTCTAGAAACGGAGTCTTCATTCTGAATAATGTACTTTAAAATGGCTTCCTTTTCATTGTGACTGTATCCCATTCTTGTACTATAATATGGAATCACAAGTCTGAGTATAACTTGATAATTAGTATATGTTTATACTAGGAATGTTTTTTAAGTAAAGTCTGGATTGTATTTAGCGCCTAATATAGTCTATGCAAATCAATGTCGCTAGACAGCTGTCAGTAACAATAGTTTAGTCATTTTGAGGTTACTTTTCCATGTTCACCTGTTTATAATGAGTGCTACAATTATTGATCCCGCCAAGTTTGAATTTTTTAAGAAAACAAAACTTTTACAAAACCTTTAACATACCACGATTACAGGGTTAAGCATCTGTAATATCATGTGTTTTTTATTTATTCAGATGGATTTTCATATTCATCCGCATTTCAACCTAAACCTATCCATGTCATCGTTTTGCTCTTGATGGTTGTTATATGAATTAATCTCAATTTTATCCAATAGACGAAAATTCTATATGGCTTAAAAGTCAATAATTTAATTACAACGGAACGATGTTTTGTAGGTTTGATAACAGATTTACGAATTCAATTTAAGGTTTTTAATGAAGTGCTCTTTTTAGAGATTTTGTATATTGTATAGTTTAAGCTAATTGAAAATGTTTAACTTCAACTTAAAATGAACTCTAGTTTACAAACAATACAGTGATTGTCATTGGAAATAAATACAAAAGGAAAAATATATTAACTAAGTTGAATACTAATTTAATGAAATTAATAAATACAGAAGTTTACAACCAAATATTGAGTTTTTTTTTGCAAAGATTTTTAAGATATTGTTCTGTTTTAGATCAAAGTTATTTTTTACAAAATCAGAAAAAAAAGTATACTGTGAAAATTATATTCCTGTAGCTTTTACCTTAATGTAAATCTTGGCCTTTAGCAACAAATATTTGTTAACCTATTTATTTTGTCAATTGAATGGTTTAGTAAACTGCCATATCTGCTAGTTCTTATAATAAAAACCTAAATTTGTTTTATTCCGTTTAATTTTAATTCTAGAAAGAAAACTAGACATCCATCACTCAAATCATATACTTAGTTATATTTGTTTGTTGGAAGAGAATGTTTTAAATCAAATATGTGTGTGTGTGTGTGTATGATAAAAAATTTTTCCTTAAAAGATAATAAGAAAAATACTACAGAATTATTTAATAAAGTTGATGGGACAACTGTGATTCCTCTCTTAGGAGATAGGGAATCAATTCCATTACACACAGCAACTCCTTAAAAGTGGCCTAGAAACCATGCTGGACAGTTTTTTTAACCCAATACACGCTTTTCCATCTATATAGGATTAATCTCTTGTAAGTATCTGATTTATGAAAGATACTTTATTTTGTGTTCATACAAGTTGTTACAAATACAAAGTCACTAAACCATAGTATGGACTTCGGGGGCAAAGTATCACGATTACAACAGTCAAAACTGATTAGGACTGAATAAAAAACCACCTGAGGCTTGAAGTCCTAAGCAAACAACAGTCCAAAAGCAAATACAGGTTTTTTAGAAAATTAAAACAAATGGATTGAAGGTTTTGGTAACCATGGCAACCTGGGCCTATATAAACAGCCAACCATACCCTTACGGGGGTCTCTCTTCTTCGACTACTACAAGCGAAAGGTAATAGAAGACTCATATTCTACAACCGGAAGCATTATTTGTAGCTGCATACAGGTATGATGTACCTTTGAATATTTCAGAAATTATTGGTTTGGTTCTAAATAATTATTCTATACAAAATATATGATTGTCAATACTTATGTTACTTATTCAATTTTGTTAAGTTAATCATATTAGAACTAGATAATTTATTATTATTTTATATCATAACTCATCAACACTTGTCTTTCATATATTCCTATAAGTGGTATACGTTTTCATGTCCTAATTAACCTATCAATACCTGATTCTCATATCATCTGGTCCAAGTTAGTATTAGTTGTTTTCAGGTGAATAATTTTAGTTATAGGAAGTAAGATAGAGAGATCAAGTAAAGTTACATTTTGCATTGCTATGTAAATAGGGAAACTAACTGATGAAAATTTTTCTATAATTAGTGTGCTTTGGCATTGGCTATTAAGACAACAAATCAGAGTTGCCGACTTAGAAAAACTGAAGACTGAAACTGATCTCTGGAAATAAAAATCCCACGTTGCTGACTTAGCAATGAGGACACTAACGAAAACTAAAGGGTTTCTAGGGAAGAAATAACCCCTTACATTCTTCATCAACTTCACGTTGAATTCTATACTACTCAATGATTTTGTAGAATGTCCTCGCAACAACTCTGTATTTTACCACCACAATACCAACATTAGTCAACCATACATGAGTTATTGATTGATTGATTAATTATGTTTGAAGTTTAAGGAGCCGTTTAGAGACCAGCCTTTGGCACAGCGACCTATGGGGTATTGTGCAACTAAAGCCTCCACATTCTAGCTTAGGAGGTTTGTTCCTTTTATGAATTAAAGTAATCCACTAACTAGCTCTTCAAACTTTAGTTCCCCAGGAATTTGGAATCGAAAAACATTTAGCCTCTTATGGGTCAGGGCATCACAGTTGAAAATGATATGGTTTAAGGTCTCCTCATCCTTCCCGCACAGTCTACACACAGTTTTGCCCTGAAAGCCTCCTATTGTGTGCAAATGCACTCTCAGACCACAGTAATCTGTCTGAGTTGTCCACTACTTTGGGTCATTATCGTTTTCTCAGGATTACCTGAGGATATATACTTAAAGGAATGATTTACTATGGTTGTGCCCCTTAAGGCTTTCACATCTTTGCTGGTGTTGTGCATGAATCCACCTATTTATGACCATACACGTGGATATTCCTACAGTTGGCTCAGGTCCTACAAACTCTGATGCAGAGCTCCGTTTAGCTAGTTTGTTCACCATCTCATTCCTCTCAACTCTTTTAAGCTCTGGCACACAGAGCAAAATTACCCAGATTTTCCTGGGATAAAACGTTGAGAAAAGCCTAGATTTTATGGTAGAGCCTGCAAGTACATTGATTGTAGCCTAACTATCTATGTATATGTGGATAGGGTTTTTCTTAGAGTCCCGCATCAAATTTTCCTGTATACAGTAATTTATGGCCATAATCTTGCCTGAAAAAGTGTGGCATATTGTCCCAAGAGAAACGAATGTTTCAACCCCGGTCTCAGCCCATATATCCCGGCACCAGTACTTGCCGTTGTCTTTAAACTGTTGGTATACCATGCCAGGTTTCCTGTATTCCCATGCAAAAGGTCTTGAAAACGAGTATCTGGTTTCTATCTTATCAATACCCATACTTAAAATAGGGTGGCCATTTTTTTTGTAATTCTGGCATGCCCCATATGCGAGTTTCTCCAGACTCCGCTGCAACTCAGCCTGTAGGCTGCTTTTCTTGCTATCGCCATAATATACAGGTCAATAGGTGGAAGCCCAAGTAGTATTTCCACATATTTTCTTTTAGCCATGTGATAATACACTACAAAACACATAACCAATCCTGCCATAATTAAACTTTCATTATACCAAAACTTTAACCAGAAAACAACATTTTGTAATTGAAGCTATAGCAGGTTTCTTGTATTTTCTGTGTACAGATAGGAGGTCCAGATGCTAAAAATAGCCCACCAACTTTCTCTTTCTACAAATAGACATGACAGCAAAAAAATTCATAGGTCAGTAAGAGCTTGACATTGAGTCTACGTTTACTTCTTATGTACAATAACTAGGCATATTTATGAAAAATAAACATAAAGCCCGTATGTAACAAAATGTAAATATAAAACTTATGAAACAAAACAATTGACTAAATATTTTACTGGGATAATTGTCTAAATGCATCAAACTAAGAATACTTTAAAATTTTCCTGCTGATATTTATTGTTAAAAGCTAAATTGTGTTAAAAATAGCGAGGAAGTGATTACAAATAAGGAACACCAAAGATTGCTTTCAAAATACAGAATCATTGTCTAAATACGAAAAACTGTCTAGTCTGTTAACCAGCTGTTACATAACTCAGATATTTCATACCTTCATAATCGGTTAAAATGTTAACGAAGTGATCTCACATTTTTGACTAATCAACATTAGTCTTGAATTTAATTAATAGTTTTCAATTATTAACTCTGAGAGACTGTCAAGTGAATCAAAATAATACTAAACCGAACTATAAAAATTCAGGGTTCTCCACTTACATAGTTTAGTTTTGTATGATATAAACACTTTCTCTATACTATGTATATCTACGATGTAATAAATTGAAATGAGCGTGAGTTTCCAATATGGGGGTGGGGGAAAGGGAGGATAAAAAATATGCAATTAAAATAAAAATATAATAGACAGTTCAGGTGAACTATTTTCTCTTACTATGACATTGCTGTAGGTTTATAGTTGTGTATGTTTGAGATGATGATGTAGCGATCGCCTGCTTATCCTGCTGCTATATTAGGTTAAACACATCATCATGGAGGTTCACGCAACAACAGGTTTCATTAAAATTTGTATAGCCTATAATCATTAATCTAATTCTAAAATTAGATATGATTGTTTATACATATGTAATTTTTTATTACCATGTTAATGGTTAAATGAAATATATTAATGTTTTATGATATTTTGAAAACAAATTAAATATAAGGATAAAATAAAGCAAAAGCTTAAAGTTTCAAATATTTAATAGTATAAATGAGCTACAATTGTTTCGCCTTGCGGCATCATCGGGCAACTGATAATTTACAGGTATAGACAACTATTTAATTTAAACATAAGTACAGGAAACTGAAATACAATAGAGAAATCGGGAAAGGTAGGGGGGATGACCTAGCAGGTAGATAAAGGTTAATGAACTATGTTACTGATGGGTTTTAGAAGAGGTGACGAATTTAATACAATTTGGTCATTTAAGTTGAGAATAGGCCTAAGTGAAATAGATCTATTTATTTCTAAACATTCTAAATTATTTAATCTATTGCTTTTACCTTTCCCGATTTCTCTATTGTATTTCAGTTTCCTGTACTTATGTTTAAATAGTTGTCTATACCTGTAAATTATCAGTTGCCCGATGATGCCGCAAGGCGAAACAATTGTAGCTCATTTATACTATTAAATATTTGAAACTTTAAGCTTTTGCTTTATTTTATCCTTGAATATGGAGTTTCAACAAGAAATATCTGCTATTACATTAAAGTTAATTAAATATAAGTTTGAATTAAACCATGAGAGTTTATTAAACCCTTTTTATAGGCACTCTGTACATAAGAAAAAAAAATTTGTTTTCAACATAAACGTATCAAAGGAGCTGATAAACAATCTTCTCCCATGTAACTAACCTAGTGCTGATTCCTTGCAGATGGAAGAATTGTGATGTTGTCAAGTCATTGAATACATCCATAATCAATGGAAATGCAAACATCAAACCACAAGGACTTCAAAATACTAATTTTAAAATAGGCAACAGTTGATAAATATTTCAACTTGATTATTATTAAGTTGAATATTTCAACAGTTGATTATAACAAAATTAAGTTCTTTTAATTGGCAGGATTATAACAGAATTTGGATTAGTCTTGTAGTTTTTCCTTAATTGCAATTTTACCTATATGAAATGCATATAGAATTACACAAACTGGCTCCTAAAGTGTTCACAGCTGTAAACATATGTTCATAAAATGCTTACAAATTTTAATCTATGAAGACTAACTGGAAAGACTAGTTTTGTTAAACAACTATCAAATAAATTATTTAATACTCAACTGTTTATCAAATGATGTTGATGTTGCCTTTGCTTGAATTATATTCTTCTTCCTTGAATCATCAATTATACAAACTGAGTCACAGCTGGTATCACTCGATATAACTTCTTCATCATTTTCATTTACATTATCAACTTCTATCTGATGAATGGAAGACTTTGGTATGTTCTTCCTGTTAAATATGTGTTTAACAAAATATTAATATTATTATTTTATTAATACTAAACAATGAGACTTTAAAAAATTAACAACCATGTAATAAATATAAAACTGTCGGGGAAACTACTTTATATATTGATCGCCCCACAGTTGGTGCGACAATTGTAATAAATATAAAACTGACGGCTTTATTATTTTTTTTATTACAACAAAATGAAATTATTTATTATTGAATTTAAAATTGCTCGACAATAGGGCGCCAGACGAATTCTCGTCAATTTAGAAAAATTGAAGTTAAATTTATTTTGAAATCTCAGGGTCTAAAGTTCTTTTCAAGATGTACTTGGCTTAGGTGATTTAAATAAAGATTCCAAGTCTTTTTCTGCTGAAATTTTACATAAGTGTTTATTAATTATTCAAACATCCTACAAATATCATCAACAAAAATCATATTTTATAATTAAGAATTATCATAAAAGTTTAATAAACAAATCCATAACTTATGTTTCCTCTTTTATTTATTTATTTTTGAATTAACCAAACTTTATATTTCAAATACTTTCTTCAAAAAAAAAATGTTGCAACAGGAATTTATTTCATGAAAGTTTAAGTAATTTTGCAGCTCTCTGAAGGAGATTTAATCTAGTATTAAAAGTTTCTTTTTAATTATTTTTCCTTGAAATAATCTAATATAAAATTTTAAGATAAACAATATGTACACAAATTAATCTAAAACATAATATAGATTTTTTAATCTAATATGTAATGTATAGCGTCTATACCAAAACGCCGAAATAAAAAAATATGTCTGAAAACGAGGAAAAACTGATGTCCAGCAATTCGAAGTCCTATGGCTCCTTATTGGTCCTCCATTGTCCAGAAGTTGTTTCTTCAAATAGTCTAAGAATGTTCATAGCCTATTAAAACGTTCTGTCTTTGTGAACTCATTTCACCAAACGGTATACAGTTTCTTTAGCACACGCGTATAGAATAATAGTTTTTTCTATCTAGTCCGACAGGTTCTATTGTCTTAAGAGTTCTTTGTTCTTGTAATATTGATTATCAAATATAAAAGTTCATTTAAAGTATTTGTCTCACTATTTTTTACGATTTTTGTTAATTAAAATGTTCACAACATTACCCTTCAAATTACATGAGTCTATTGTCCACATTAACTTTTCAATTAATTCTGTCCAAATAGGATATTATCACTTAAAACAGTCATTTCCTCTCTTTTAACGTTTCTCACTACATTATCAAAAATCACTTTAAACAAATTCTTAATAGGTCTAACCTCGTCAAACTCCATGCTCAGACTCTAAAAGTACACATCCTACCACGTCTGATCTCTAGCTTAGACTGATTGAAACCACGAGATTTTTCGTGCCGCGTTTCCTCCAAAAAGTCCTTGACACATCATTTTATCATTGATTATTAAAAATCACATTTATATGGTTTTCCATTAAAACATTCATTATACAATCATACTAAGACTATTTAATGTACAAAATTATTTTCTTGAATGCTTTTTGTTAATAATTTACAGCTTTCCTTACTTAATTTGACCACAATTGCATACGCTACGACCAATCAGAATCCTTGACCTACTTCTGAATAGCCAATCACGTCGCTTGTTTTAACCCCATTATTTTACTATGTTACAACCAAATCTGATAATGAAAGGGAAAAAAATACAAACAATAAGAGTTTTGACGATACTATCGATGGCAGGATAGATCAGATAATTTGTATACATGGCCACAGACAATTTTAATGATAATATGTACAGTATAACGAAGAACTCGACTCTGATTATTATTAAGTGTTAAGTGTTTGGGTTACATGTTTATATATTATGTGTTAGTACTCTGCCTGACAAAGCCGATTGTGTTTGGTGAAACAGTGCTGTAGCAATGCCTACAACTAACGGACTGCGGACAACCAGTAAGGTATTTATAGTACTAATAAGAGTATTTTTGTGCCAAAGATAATTAAACGATAGTTTATATTCTTAAAATTCTCAATTTTTAAAACCTTGAACACTGCTGTTCATTTCTTTAAGGTATATAACATACATTTAATTTATGTTAGATTTTGTATGGATAAGACACAGGCTAATATATATATATGCATTGTGTTAAATGTTTCCTCATTTTAACATTTTATTTCGAACTGACTCATCAATCAAAGAATTAAAACGAAACAATTAAGATTCATAACTTGTTTAAGAAGATATAAAAAGTTCTCAATACGCATAAACATATCAAACAGCTCCAAGTCCAAGTCGGATTTATTTACATGTTATAATCATTAGTGACAGTACAATTAATCATCTATGATGGTACTGTACTATGTTTACAGAAATACCTCAATTTTATATTTTCAACATTACATTTCTTTCATTTTATAATTTCCTTGAAAAATCCTGATGTAATGTTTAATTTAAATGTTAATCAGAATATTCGGTAATAATCAAAACTACACAAATTTAACATTGCAAACAAATTGTAAACTCTAAATGAAAAAAAATAAAATAAAATTATTGTCTCTCGTACTTAGCACCCTCAGGAGCTCACTATAGAGAGTACAGGTGTGGCAATTCTAGCTGGATCTTTTATTATGTAGTATGGGTTAGATCACTCTTTTTCATCTTTTCTAACAGGTCCTCACTTGATCAACTCTTGTTCCCTTCCGACTCTGATGCCATTAGAGTATTCAAGGTTTACATAGACATACTTTATTATCACAAAAACATTCTACAGATCTAAAATCAGAACAGGTGCTTTATCAATATTTAAACTAATTAGAAAAATTAAATTAATCCGTTTTCCTTAAACATTAAAATTAAACTAATTAGTTTACGTGTTTTCTAAAAACTTTTTGATAGAATAGTAAGCTTCTTCGGTGATTTTGTTTTTTTCTTTCTGTTTTTCTCTAAAGTTGGTATTATTTAAACACTTACACTAACAAGGTAACCTGTTATACAGTTTTAAACCCGAATATTTAGGACTTTTTTCAACTAAATTTAGATGGTGTTGAGGAAATCTACAATCTAAATGGTTTCTTGTATTATAATTATGTTTAACTCAGGGTTTCCACAGGCTAATGAGAATGCCAAGATATGAAAAATATATTCAAGGTTGAAAGGAATCTGAATATATATATTATTTGGTTTTCATCAAATATGATAACTATCAGGCTTACCTTGAAATTGATATCCATGGCATGAAAAAAAATCTTGAATAAAGATAAACAAATTAATTCTACAATAACACCAATTAATATAGCATATAACATCACTCGCTAATTTTTACTTTGGCTTGCTACAAAAATAATTTTATGTATTTAAATCTTTGATGAAAAACAATATGATTGCTTGTATTTCATGGGAGGAAGTGTATAATACCCAATCTATTTGCTGTTACTGTATTTTAATTCAAACTTTGCTTAAATTATAAATGTTATTTTTAATAAAATCATAAACCAAAAATATTTGCGAAACGAAAAGAACATGTTAAGTCCAATTGTTCATCATGCTCATACATTCAAAAATTAATGAAAAAATAAAGCTCCAATACAAAATGTTTACAAAAAAAGTATTTATTGAAACCAAAATAATTTCATGTAATTTACAATACTTTTCAACACACTTGTAGAGCCTGTTTTTGTCCTTTTTTCCACTTCTTTGCCGCCTTTCTTTTTGGCATTATTTTTTCTTTTGTTGTTTTTTTGGGGTCTTCGATATAAGGAAGTGTTGTATAAAATTTCCTGGCTTTCAAAATTTTTTCAAAACTTGTAGGTCTTTGTACTTGGCAGATGAGGTGAAAATATACACCATGTTTGTTATTTTGCCTATACTGTACTTTATTATGATCTTCTTAAATCACAATAGTAGTAAAACTTATTTTTATGCTCAGTCAGGGAACAGGAATTCTCCAGGTCCTGTTGGTTTCCGTCTCTGTTATGGGTCGTATGACTTCTGATGAGCTCCAGGGTCCATTATAAGTGGGTTTATGAACAGCTCTGATTTGTCTTTCACCACTTTCACTACTCTTATGGGTCTTGCCTGGAAATGACTTTTTTTTATGTACTGACTTTTTTTAGTATGGTCCAGTCCCAATCATATTTTGCTCAACATGAATAACTTGGAAAGGACTGGGATTTAATCCTGCTGTTTTGAAGACAGAGACTTGTTGTTCAGGTGTCTCAACAAAACTTTTTTGTTGACCAAGGAAATTTTTTCGTCACATTCCACGTAGGAATGGATCGAAAACTTTACTAATACACTGTCCAATCTGACAATACTATGATCAACATGGTAAAGGTTCATAAATAGAGGGTAATTTTTATTTTGACCAGAGCTCGAGTAGCAGAAAATTTCAAAATCAGTTTTTTGTTTTTGTTAAGAACTTTATTTAGATAATTATCTAAAAAGCTAATAACTTTATTTGCTCCTTTATTGCCAATGTCTTCCTTATAGGTATAAAATATAACAAGTCTGTTCGATACTTGGTAAAGGTAATTTCTTCTGATAATCCATACAGATACATTCTTTGTTAGCTACTACTTTCCTTTGTTTCCTTTCCTTTAGTTTCTTAGTATGAAACTTTCAACTTGAGTAACTTATTCTCATTACTCAAGGCTGTGATTTGTTTTGATCATCGTTTATATTTTCAAATTCAAAATTTAGATTTCAGCATTGAATTTACCGCATATTGAAGAAGTACCTGTTTTGGGGTACCTACTCAAAGGAGAGATTAAATTGTGTATTAAATATATTACTATAACGTTTATATGATACAGGCAGAAGTGGATATTTCTCCTTTGTAAAGTTTTTAGTATATTTTGAAATAGACAACTCCTCAGGTAAGTATATTATGTCAGATTTATTCAGGCTGTAGTGGCCCCTTTGACATCTAAAGAAGTTTATGTGGATATAGACGGCTTATTTATTAATTTTTTTGGTTCAGATAATTTCCATGGCCAATTCAAATGTTTACCCCTTTGATCTTTAGGAGACTTGACAAATTCCTTTAAAGAATTTTCTATAGTAGCGAGTCTATGACTGATTACCCCATGTAATGATACAAAAACGTTCTGACATACAGGAATTTCTTGCATTACACCATTCCGTTTAACTCTTGATGTGTAGTAACCTTCATGCCTAGGCCTCCTCCGCACTATCAGTGTTATAAAGATTAATGAAGTCAAGTGTGATGAATGCCATTCCAGTTCCCTAATAAACTAAAATCTATAATAATCTGATTTCTATATTCAGGCCTTATAATATTAAAACAACCAAATATTATAACAGCAACAGCTAGAGTGGCTCTAAGACATGGCTTATAGCTATTAATTTTTTGCAAACATTAGATATTCTACTATAACTACTTTTTCTTTTTTTTTTTTTTTTACCTGAAGATGGCTTTTGTTTTTCATCCCCACTTGTTTCAATGCTGTCACTCTCCATAATTCACTAAACTATTTTAGTCAACTAACCGCATGGGTGCTTGGACTGTAGCACGTAGGACTTAACATGTTCTTTCTGGGTAGGTGAGTGACTAAATGCGTTCTTTCAAAAATTAAAAAGATAAATAACTAAAAGACTTTCGTTACTTGTGTTTAGATTACACAGACGTGTAGTACTCAACGACTACTAGAATGCGGTATAAGCCCATTTTCATGAAATATGGATTTAACACATTCTTTTTATGTGGTCTTCATATACAAAAATCACCAAGTACCCAATAATAAAAGGCATGCAATTTCATAAAAACTTATAACAAGATTGACACTATACATCTTCATGACCTTTGAAATTTAAGCGATCCAGTGGTCGCAATACAAAAAATATTTAGGCCATATAAAAGTGCTTAATAAATACATCATGGAGGATGTCGCTATCACTTTGGAAAGATGGAATAGTGGCACACTAAATGATCACATGTAGAATTAAATGGAACATCTAGTTATGTCTAACAAACACCAAATAAATTAATTTTACACTAACTGTTTATCATAAGATTTTTCAAGTCCTTGAAATAGATCCTTCTTCTTTGTAACATCAATTACAGAGTCACTGCTACTATCACAAACTATTTCTTCTTCATTGGTTTCCTCAACAAAATCATTCTTTTTAATTGAGGCCTTTGGTATGTTTATTCTGTTAAACATATATAAATAAAATATAAATTACAGTACAGTACTTACTTTTCTTGTAAACTTATTGTTAAGTCCAAGACACAGTATATTATTAAATTTTAAAGTAATCAGTACACTTGTCTGACTACAATTCTCAGAAATAATAAAATATTAATGTATTAGTTATAATTTGAGGTACAAAGCTCCTATTTTGATTGATTTCTGATCAAATGTTTGTTATAATTTAATGTTTGAAGATTTGATTATTTTATAATTTAGGTTGGATTGAGCTTTATTGGCGCTAAAATACTAACAGCAAATAAGGGTTATAGAGACCGATTACAGGCCCTTAGGGCTGAGCTAGCTTCCCATGGTGTTTGATTCATATAAGTTATCGGATAATTGGCTTTTTTAAATAATTCTGAAAATAAATTTCAAAATTTGATTTTAAATTACGGTTTCATTTCAATGGATATTAGTATTGTTGTTAGACTTAAAAGAAAGGACTGTATTTTCCAACAGAAACTTAGCTTACCCTCTCTAACTAAATAATACAGCATCATTTTTAACAACTCATTAATTTTCAAGTGTTTATAAGTTGATTCATCAAGCTTCATCAAATTGATTATTTTCAAATTGATTGAGCTTAAATAGTCTTGGTTTCAAAAATAAGCCTTAGTTTTTAAGCTTAATAAATAACCTATTTCTATTTTCTGATTTTATATTAACTTTTTTTTCTGGTAATCACTGCAATGAAACACAAATATTCTGCTAGTTTGTGAACGCAAGCTGTCAATGTACAACTTCATGGATTTTGATTTAAATGGAGATGGTTTTTGATACTTTATACGATGAATGTAATGGACTGAAAGGGTTGTGTAAATAGAGATAGGCCTAATTAATTACATGAATAATTTCCACTCATGTTATAACATATTCAGTCACATGTGGGGGACAGAACAGGCATCAGTACACTGCAGCTGCTAGCTATATAGAGAAAATAAAACCCACATTGAGACGATTGATATGAAGTCAGGAACCAGCCCATACTTACCTTGAAGCATATTCCTTGCATGCGAGCAAGGAAACACAAGAGAATGGAGCATCATTATGGCAAAGAAGAAGCCAAATAAATACCTATAGTGAACATTTTTCATATCCTACAGTTTTCCGACATCCTAGACATAATTAAACTAGGAAAACATGTTATGAAGAATAGAATAACAAACTCTAAAGGAGCCACTGTAAACTGGCTTAGTATTAAATGGTTAAGATTTTAAGAGATTGAGCCTTGCTCTATAAAATAAATATAAGTATGAACTGTGAAATGAATTAACATTCCAGAAGCTAAATGTAGTTCATGATGATGATCCTCCACTCTGCTGGAACTTATCGAATTATCACCTAAATACGGAGCAATGATTCCTACTTCTAAGTCCAAGAAGAAAAACCACCTGTTCAGGAGTGATTCAAAATTGTTATGCAAATATTACAAAGATATTCGCATTACATTCAATCTTCTAATAAACCAAAAGACATTGTATCTTATTCTGTTGAAGATGGGGATGATGAGTCTGTGACTATGAGTACTAAAAGATCAACGTCTCCTAGTAAGAGACAGTGCTTAAAATGAAAAATTAAAATATAACACCCGCCTACTATAAAGTCAGACCATTTTGCTCCTTTTTTAATAGTTTTTTTTTAATTCAACTATTAAAATTTAATTGAAATTGGCCTACAAATTCCACTAATAATGATAATTCTCAAACTGGAGGGTCACAGTGTGCCTTTTGGGAACTCAATTGCTCTTCTTCAACGAACGAGTGAAGTCCTGTTTATAAATCTCTTGTCCACCACAAGAACTTCTCATAACCAGAACTGTTATTCGTCGTTTATAAACAGTTAAAGACTTGAATGATTATGTAAATTGTACTATTAAGATTATTGCATACGTTTTTTTTTTTTTGATTTTCTTTTAGAAACGTCTCCACTATATTAAATTCAAATTCGTTGATTATGTTAGATTATAAGTGTAAATGATATTATATGAGAGTATTTCAAAAACTGTGGTTTGTTTGTAATTGAATACATTTTCCTTAAAGAATCCAGGTTCCCGAAAATTTAATTAAGTGTCTGTGTTCTCTTACAGAATGGCACCCAATAATTTTTAAATAAGAGATAAATTCAAAATAATAAATTAAATTCGATAAATTTCACAAGGTTAAAAATATTACAATTTTGGCTAAACTATAAGACCTATCAAAAACCGGATTGCACCAGCAGTCACAGATTTGGCAAGATCCATAGGTTTTATGTTTCTATGACTTTTTCGTATCTCCATCGGTTATGCCTTATATAGAACTAGATTTTAAATTTTAGGTAAATTTTGTACATTTTTCACAAATTATTTAATCTTTGACAAATTTATAGGTCAGCTTAGAATATAATTAAATTCGGCACCCTCATGGCAATTGGATGTGCCGACATGCCTGCCAAATGATTCTAGATGTCCTATAAATTTATTAAACAATGTGTGGAAATTATCAAGTTTGATCTACAACTTTGATCCAACGACTCTATCAAACTGCCCGGTTTGTCAAAACCATTGGGGTGTGGGGAATGCTCCCAACAAACAAAGCAAGTTGATTATAATGTTACAACAAATATTTTTAAAATACAGAGTTCAATTTCTAATTCAAATAATTTCTTTGAAGTAAATTTAACAATATCACCTCATTCTCTCTTCAATATGAAAAAGCTGCCTCTTAATTTAAAATTTCAACTTCAGATTCATATTACAAAAATACAATAGACCTCAAAATACAAAATCAATAATTGTTGTTTGCATTTTATACCATTTACATCAGCCATTTTGAATTTTCAAATTTTGACATAGAGTTTTATATCCAGCAACCGCAATAAAAAATAATTAATGCATGTTTGAATAATATTTTGATAATACAGTAGAGTCTCGCAAACTCGGCACTCGATAACCCGGAAGTCTGGATTACTCGGCGCCCTCGACGGGAAAAAATATATTGCTAAAAACAGCGATGTTCGTAAGTAAAAGTTCGGCAGATCCCAAAGCGGGCATTAACTTCGATCGCTCGAATCGTTTATGGTACTTTCCCCACGTTAAACTCGTTACAAAGCTTTTTTACAGATTCCCCTCTGTCAAGTCTTTTTAACACATTTAACCGCATCTCAAACTAAACCAACACACGCTTCCGTTTTCGTAACTCGCTCATTTTTTACTGTATATACTGTGCGTAGATCATAACCCGTCAAAGAAAACTGAAAAGAAATGTTATATTTTCCATAATGTATACTAAATTGATTCGTGGAAAAAAAAGCGGCCCATCAAACGTTTTTGCAGGTGTATATACCGAAGGGTGCCAATGCCGCGGTGTTTTTACGCCGCCGACAATGGGATACCGCTATCGACAAAGTCGCTTGACTCGCCGCTTTGGTGCCGCGGTGTTTTTACACCGCCGACAATGGGATACCGCTATTGACAAAGTCGTTTGATATCGCCGCCGCTTTGGTGTTTCAATTACAATTTATTTTTTGCCCTTATTCCCGATAACCCGGTATTTCACAAACTCGGCACACTTCCGGTCTACATTACGCTGAGTTTGCGGGACTATACAGTATAAATTTGTTTTGACTTAAGGATGGTTTCAAAGCTTTTTAAGGGTGCGATCGCCCCTTGAAATTTTGAAAAAAATGTGAACCTTTTACAACCAAACTCACTCCTAACTATTGAAATAGTATGAATTTTTTGGATATTTTTTTTTACTTAGATGGGACAAAAAATAAAATAAATGGGTAACTTAATTTCAATATAATATTTAGTTCATTTTGTTCAGACCCCATAATTCTTTATTGATACAAATAATTGGAAATGAACCATACAAAAATTAAAATTGTTTATGTTTATTATATATTAGGGTATTCTATATTATTCAGGTACCAAAACTCACAAGCCAAAGAGTCAACCTCACTATTGTAAATGTTTATACATTTTTATCTTGTAGAAGGTCATTAAAAATTCTTTTCTAACTATAATATTTAAAATTGAAAATAATTGTACCTAAATAAAAAATAACTCAATTCTGACTTGCCTTTGTACAAGTTCATGTACTAACTTCTTTCGTATTGATTTATATAAAGAATCTACTCGCCTCACTCATCAATTACAGAAACTGATGATGGCAAAGTGTATAAATGAATTTGCTAAAACAGAAAACATGTAATGTGCATATTTTGGAATTTTGAATATGAGATGAAACTTGCGGTAAAATAGATGCGTGATGTAATTGGATCAAAAGCAAAAGAAAGTTAGTAAGGTCAAGTGAAAATGGACTTTATTGCTGTTTCTAGAATGACGAGATAAATCAAAACAAATTTCCAAAAGATGAATTTATATGGATAGTAATGTCTAATTTTAAGATAAATTTAATATTTGTGTGAAATTGTGCTTATATGAGGTGAAATAATTGTTGTTATGTGGTTATGGGTTTGAGGCTATAATCACGTGATTGAGATGTAATATCCGGAAGATGCAAGTGTTGCAATGGTCTCAGTTCCTACGCAGTGCTCATGAGTGTTGGACGTACTCCCGTTTTCATGAAATTTTAGTAGAACAATATGGTTTAAGAAAGATGCGTTTTAAAATGAAATCAAGAAGTGTTAGTCAAACTATAAACATTTGCAATTTAGTCTAATCAGTTCCTAGGCAGTGCTCACGAGTGTTGGACGTACTCCCGTTTTCATGAAATTTTAGTAGAACAATGTGGTTTAACGCTCGAACTGGTAGACAACCCGGTTTAACAAATGACTGGGTCGCGGCAACTGTCATGACTGACTTCACCAACTCTAAAACACGTATTTTGCAATTCAACATTAAGCCCACTTAGAATGGTCCTATCGCAATAAATAAAATACCGTTGGAAAGCTAATGTTCCGAAGATGCATAATCATGCAAAAAAATACCACAAAACGTTATAAATAATGTTCCAAAAATTGGTGAAGTTCGCATATTTTTTATGCGTAAAATCGTAAATTTCAACTCTGCGCCTTTTCGTAAACGCGATGCTATTTTTCCCGATTTGATTACAAATCTATATTTCTGTCAAACGGGTTGACCAAAACACTGTTCTATAGATCACATCTTTCTCTTTCAAACCGTAGATTACAAATTTTTCTGCGTCTCACAGATCCAGAGATATTTATACTTGACCATAGAAGAACCTTGACAAGACGAAATTCATTTGGCATTCGGTGCAGTTTACGAAATGACATAATCCCTTTTCTAAGTTTAAAAACGTATTTTTCTTTACAGTATGTTGTAGAGGAAATTTCATTCTATAAGTTGGTACCACTCGATATACCAACTGATATATTCTGTAGGTTCTATTCAGTCCAAAACAACGGCTATATACCGACAAGTCGTGAAATAAAATGCACGCAAAAGGGCGTGGCATTTGTGTAATATTTTTATTATTTCTGTTACTTTGAAGGTTTGTGTATACAAATTGTATATACAAGTTACAATATATGTGTTTTTATTTCTAAAGTTTATGTTTACGAGTGAATGTACCGTTTATATATTGGATAACCTAAAAGGCAAGTTGTAATTCTAGGCTATAACCAAATTTTCTTATATTTAGTGTTTTATATGATTATACAAGTGAATATGTGTGTTATTCTTTGTAAAGTATATTGTTTTAGTGAAATCTAGTGATTTTGTCTTAGGCCTAGCTTTAGAAAGTTACTAATTACACATAAATTGTCGAGGTGTCACCTAACCTCAAGGGTCAGATAATCACGATTTTAGGCAAAATCGTCATTTTTATTTTGAAAATGTAACAAATTTTTTTTTTCTCCCTAATATATTCACAAATATATTACAAATCTCAAGTAATGGTTGAAAAAATTCTGAAAAATCTATTAGTATGTTATTGATTACCATTTTTGTGAAATTTCTGCTCGTTACTCTTCGATTTTTTGGTATTTGACCAAAAACTCCAAATGTGATACATCTAACTTTTTTTTTTCACTACACACCTACATTCTATGCACCTTTCTGAACATAATGATATATAGTACTCTTGTATAAAATATATATTACTATTTTTGGTAAATTATTGAAAGAAAAAAGATCTTTTTACATTTTTTTATAAAATATATTTTTTAAATTTTGAAAATGTAACAATTTTTTTTTTTCCTAAATATATTCACAAATAATACACAAAAATTGTGTATATCTTAGAAAAAGGTAGTAAGCTATTGATTTTGGGTGATACAGGTTTTTCTGAAAAAAGTTAACATCATTTTTGACATCTAATATACTTACTCCAAAACCGTTTCAAAATAAAAACAAATTAATACATAGATGAATTCTATGCATCTTTCTGAGAAAAATGATATCTTATAAGTTAGGTTTTGTATACAAATAATATATTTTATTAATTTTTAAACAAACGAAGACTTTTAAAAACAAATTAACATACGCCAGATTGAGGGTTAAGAAAGATGCATTTTAAAATGAAATCGAGAAGTGTTAGTCAAACTATAAACATTTGCAATTTAGTCTAATCAGTTGATAGACAGTACTCGCGAGAGTTGGACGGGTTTTGCTATGTACGGTAGAACCATCTGCTTTGTGCTTAAAGACGATAAAAGGGTGTAAATGAGAAAAGACAAAGAAAGACAATAATAAAAAACAGCCGTAGTTGTTTGTGAAAAGCGTGGAAAGTGATATCAGAGATGGACAGACATATTTTTGGTTTGAGAAATATTTGGTCTTTTGTAAGTGAACGCTGAGCACATGGTGCGAATTAAGCTGTGTTCGTTATACAGACAATTTAAGGGGTATTTTTAATCTGAAAGACTCTGAATATTAGAAAATAAACTTTGTTTTATTAATAGAGACAAGACGTGTGATCATCATGAAACGTAAGTTGAAATCTGAGACAATTTAGGCTCAACATTCAAAAATGGCGAACTTCAGTCAAGAGGAAGGCAGCTTCAAGTTACAAAGGGAGGTCTACAATGAGGTAACACAAATAACATTGTATCATTTTGTTTTCTTTGTACAAAAGTACTAATGATGAAATTTTAATTATGATTAAAATATGTTAACATTTTGTTTGATGAACAAATGTAAATGTAATAAATATTTTTAAGAGTGTCTAACTTAAAGTTTTTATAGAAAGAATTTGAACTTAATAACAATGCATTATAATTTTCAATATGAGACAAAGATGCTCACATAAAAAATTAATTAATCAAAGTTGCAACTAAATTTGAAGTAGAATCATTCATAAGAAATTTGGTCTCTTCAAGACCAAACGATTTTAGATTTGAATATGATGTAATTGCAAATAATAAACTACTGTATGTGTATTAATAATATATATTTGAATAAATAATATGTTCAGTTTCAAAAACAAAAAAAAAGGACTTCTTATTTACCACTATACCATTTGGGAGTACACTTTTAAAAGTATCTACGACCCTGAGAATTTTTTAATTAACAATAATTAAACTTTAACTTTTCAAAATTGTAAGCTTAACGCTTCCTGGCGCCCATAAATGCTGAGCAAATCATTTTATTTAAAATTAAATTTAATAAAGTAACATTACCCCTCAATATTTAATAATTTACAAACATTGAACTTGATCACTGAATTGTGAAATCATACATACGATTTTTTGAACAAATAGTTTAACAGGTTCAAAAAATAAATAGATAATTTTCATTTGGGATAATCCATAATTGAATGAATTTGTAATATTTACAATATTGTGAATAGGGTTTGTCTGGTGTGCTGAGAGAATGTCCAAAGCAAATTTTGTCTTTTAGATTAACAAACTCAGGAATTAATTAGTAATATGATTTTTTTTTTGTTATCCCTGTGTGGTGGCACTTTTACTGAAAAAAAAAATGATTAAAAAACAAGAGATAGTAAGAGGGATGCACACACAAATATTTCAATCTTATTTTGTTTCTTCAGAAGTATGGTGACATAACTATAAAAAATAAAATCTTTAAAAATACTGACTGAATATATATAATAAATTTTGTCTTCATCGGTTAACATACTCTTGAAATAATGATGATAAACAAACACTTAAACAGAGTTATTTGTATCATTTTTTTACAAATCCTGCTTGCAAAATTTTATTTATTTTCAAGACACGCAGAATGCAAATCATTTGGAATAAAATAAACCAAAATTTTAAGTTTCTAAATTGACAATAAACAAACAAAAGTATAAAGTAATAAAAAAAAATAATCTTTTCCTAAGTTTTTCATAGTAAGGGCAAGAAATCCATAAGGATAGATACAATTACGTAATGATATTACTTAAAAATGAAGATTATTTAAATATTATTTTCTAATTTCCTGCATTTATAAAACAAAATATATGTGTTATACAATAAAACCTTGCCTTTATAGAAGTACAGTTCATAATTCAAAACACAAATATTCAAATTAAAAACACACAACAAAACCAATATATTGAAAACTTATCGTTAATACTTACATAAATTCTGCAGGAATTGTATCCCATGTATATTTCTTATAATAAAGAATGTCCATATAGTTGAAACCTGGCACTATTCTTGATTCTGAATTTTTCCTATAGAAAAACAACTATTATTTAAATAATTTATTTATCGAAATTACTATTATATAAGATAAACATGAAAGAGACTAATTTTATTTTATGTTAATAATTTACACTTTAATTAAGAACAAAAATAACATTGTTCATAGATGTCATCTTATATCTTCTCCATGTTATCGAGCAGTCAACAGTAGACCCCTAATTTAGGATTTGTACAATAGTTACGTTACATAGTTAATTATGTATTAATGATCAGTCTCTTTACAATTTTTAACCTCATTTTTTGATGAGGAAAATATGAATTTTATATTACATTAACAAAACATTAAATATGGGTTCACGATTTTTAGACATATCTAACTGTAATTGTAAATAAATATTGAGCTTGACTTGTGAAATAATATTAGATAGAATAAAACTCGAACACAAGATCTCACAAAAATTAAGTTTAATTAATCAAACATGTTTCAATGACAAAGTCAGTGATACATGAGCTATATATAATAACTAAACTTAGGATCACTGTATCACTGAGGATGGCGACTTTTTCGTTGAAACATGTTTGATTAAGTAAACATAATTTTTGTGAGATCTTCTGTTCGAGTTTTATTCTATCTAACTATAATTGCATTAGCACTAGATGTTCTTCACTTTAGAGAAGTTGAGATACAAACTTAAAACTTTGAAATCAAACTTAGTATTAAAAGTTTTAACAATTATTGGATAATGATGGTTTATTTATATTATTAATATAATTTGTCGGATAGTTGCCATCATTTATGTAAATAAAAATGAATGATTGACTTTCAAGAGTATAGCTCAACTCTTGTTATCAAATTGATAAACCTAGAACACAAATATACCCTACAATTTATAGTAAACCAGATTGAAAATAAAACAACCAGATCTATAACACGCTGACCAATATTTGCACCCTCCTCCTCCAATGATAAAGATCTCTTTAACTAGCAAAATCATTATCTAATCAGTAAAAGTTACAACTAGACCCCACAATAAGTTCGCCAACCACATGTCACCAATAAAAAATAAAAATTTAAAAAGTTCCTGTGTATTTGTAATCCATTTTATTTACTGACATTGTTTGATTCAGAACATTTGAAAAAGACTGGCGAGAAATAAGTAGAAACACATCATGTAATAAAATAAGATAAGAAACTAGGAAGATATAGGATTATTCGATAGCATCATAAATAGGTAATTAAAAACATAAACAAGTAGAAAGGTCAAAAGATAGGCATGACTGATCAAAACAACCAAGACTATATTATATAAACATGACAAGAAAGAACTGCATGGTGTTCACTAGGCTTAACTTTAGCCCATGGTCCTTTTCTTAAGTTACTAGTTTTGATAGTTTTAGTTTCTAAGATAATCCTAAATCATGTTTTTTATCACTTGACGATAAAAAATAAGTTGATCCATACTCTAAAAATGTTGTGTACACAAATAATCGCAAATATGTGAATAAAATAATACAATATATTAGAACTTAGTACTTGTTAGTTTTAAAGAATTCTGTAAAATATGTCCAAATTTTAGAATGTACTCTACAAATCCGCTATCATCTACAACTCAAACATTTGATTTTGACAAACTTTTCGCAACTCTCTTCCTTTTGTTTTACAAAACCCTTTTTTTAAATTTGGGAGCCAAAAGGGGAACCCAGATGTCGAGAATGCTTTTCAATATGCTATTCCTTTTGTACTTCAAAAGCCAATTTTTAATTAACATTCTGGTTTAAATGAGAGTTAGACATGTTTGATCTTGTACTATGGTTAACATAACACATACAAAAATAACAACTATACAATTTCAATACAATGGACATAAAAATAGTCTTGAATTATACAATTTTCAAATGATTAGATTAGATTTTGTATGGACAGGAGACAGGCTTACCTTGGAAAGTGGTCCTTGGTATTACCTCATAGTACACAAGTAAGAAAACACATAAAAAAAAAACACTAAATTCTGAAATATTTCGTAAACACTGTTCACTTTCTCAATCAGTGAGTAAAGTAGACATGTTTTTTGTGTGGTTTTCTTACTTGTGTACTATTAGGTAATACCAAGGACCACTTTCCAAGGTAAGCCTGTCTCCTGTCCATACAAAATCTAATCTAATCTAATAGGCTATGTGCCCTATTAAATTCTAACCTAAAACCAAACAAAAACAATTTTCAAATGTCAATTCTTCAAAATAACATAATATGTAATAATCATTTTTACTACATTTTTAAAACTTCTTTAGACAAAAATTAATACGTCTGACCGCATCAGATCTCACCTCAAAACTGGCAAACCACATGTCCTGCTTTGTCTAGCTTCAACCTAAGCATCTTATTTTCAATATGCAAAGTCAGCTCAAAATTGTTCACACACCTAGTAACATGGACACTGCTCATATCATTTATGTGACAATTCGTTCTGTCTGTTATCGCAACACAATTATTACCTAAATATTTACTACAATTTATAACTAACATTTTATACATCAATTTTGTATTTTGGAAATCTATATTTAAATTTTATTACCCTTGTTTTAACATTTACTTTCAGTTATTCATTTGATTTCCATAGTCCACCCTCCAATTCAAATACAATCTCCCGGTTCATTTTTATGTTTCAAATCTTAATATAACCATTTTTTGGTTGTCCAAGTTAAAATTACCATTTTTGGTAACACAATGGTGATATTGGGGAGTATATTGTAACTATTGGTTATCACGACCTGAAGGGTAAACTACTTTATTCATTAACAAGCTCCAAGAGTTGGGCAATAATTGTAATAATAAAAAAACTAAGGGTTTTTATTAAAGTTATTTAAAGCATTTATGGGCGCCAGACATGTTAATGTCAATTTTGAAAAAAGGTGACTAAATATTTATGATCTCGGGTGTGAGTTCTTTCAAAAGTGTACTTTCAGTGATTTTTTGTCTTTTTAAATGAGAACACTTGCTTCTGAAATTTTAACATGAGTTTATTAAAAAAACAAGACAAGATTATTACATGAAGTATATCATCAATAATACATGCAATAAATTTATTATAACTAACATCCTATCAATTTTTAATATATTTATTTATCCTTTGAAGAAGGTGTATATTTTGTTAAAGAACATGAATTTAAGTTATGTTGCAACAAAAATTATTTATTTAAAAAACAAAAAAAAGAAGAACAGATCGAAATATCTGTTACTTAACTATTAATTTACTTTTATTTGAATATAAAATTTAAATCAATCAACATTTATTGATTTGATTATATATAAAAATTCTTTATCTTAAATATCAAATTATAAAAAAAATTAAATTATCTTTAAAAAACATGAGACAAATTATATTTCATATTATACAGGAATTAAATTATTTGTGTTGAATAACACATTTTTACCAGTCTGTTGATACTATACAACTTGATGAACACGTGCTTCTAACTGCGTAGAGATGCTTAGACGTTCTTTGAAAACTATGCACATCAGATCCATTTCCATCGCTCAAACTAAAGTTCGTATTAAAATTGTCCAACAATATTATTAGTTCTTTTTTACACTTAATACTGTCCATCATTCAACCATTCGACACGAGATACCGCTATTGTCTTTTTTACATAACACGTTACTCGTCATAAGAGTCTTTATCCGTTTTTTAATACTTTTTGTTTTAAAAAACGCTCCACTATACTGTTCAAAACTACTGTCATTGAATTAGTATGGTGCAGATTACATCTGACAACATTAAAACCTTTGTCTAACACTTTTGTTAACTCTTGAATCACATTTTTGAAAACTTTCTTTACCTTGAAAATACGTCTTATGCCTTCAAGCATTGAACTCAGACTCGGCAAATTACATGGTGGATTTCCAATATCCGATCTCAGGACATCTCCCAAATATCACTGTGTAAGCGATATCTTTCTCGTCTAGTTCCAATATGTCTTTATTCAACTACCACGCAATTCATAAATTGTCCGAATCTCTCAATTTCACTACACACACAATTTATTAAATTTCTTATAACTAAATTACTTTAAAATCTTTACATCATTATTTATTTGTGTTTGGAAATCTATTTTATTATGAATTTACTCTGTTTAACATTGAAAATCATTAGTCACGTTTTTGACTCATGTTACACCCAATACGATCACCCGCTATTTTAAATATTTAATTCAAATTAACCTTTTTCCGGTATTACAATATATACAAAATTTTGGTATGAAAGGTGCAATTTAGTATAGTGATTGATTAAATGATTTAGAGTGTAACATATTATAGTCTTTGAAAATTCGTTTGTTATCATATGATTTAAAAAAGATTATTAACTTACAATTTTGATGCACAATGATAAATTGGTTTCCTTGTTGTGACAAGTCCTTGAACTTTGAGGACACATTTTAAGACAATAAATCAAATATTGACTTTAAACATTATAAATTGTTTGATTGCTTTAATCAATTTTATTTGTTTGTTGATAGTAAATATTAACTTTGACGCTGCTTATTGACATACTTGTTCTTCTGTTCAGTCATTAAAGATATTACAGAGCAAATAATTTGTTTGTACGGAAAGCAAGGTATATTTGTTGACTCTAATAAATACAGTTTTACATATATGTTAACCACAGGAATGAATTTCTAGGGCATAAATTTTAATTGTGAATAAATATACTAACAAATTACATTTTTTAAATAATATATATACATAATGAACTTTTTAGTCTTTCAGTTCAAACCATTATGGTTACAATAGAAGCTATTAAACTATACTAATTAATATTAATATTATAATACTTATTTATATGCTGTATGTCATTCATAAAAACCAACAACAGTATTAACATGGAAAATTTAAGTCAAAAGGTAGGAGATCAGGCCTTGAAGGAATCATATCCTTAAACACATTACATTATGTGCACTACGAAATATAGATCTCCCCCTCTCCTCTCCACACTCCCTGAATTTGGTTTACCAACCTCCCCATCCTGCTTCTCTTCCAGCCGCCTGATCCTGACCATAATAACTTACTAACATTTTGACCGGTCTTGTAGCTGACAAGTTGGCCGTAAATTTGCATCATTCATTCATTCCTTTACAATGTAGACCTTGTCTAAAGTCTATATATATAGCCTAAATCGAGATGAACTCCCATTAATGTTTACTACTTTATATATATAACTTACTATAATAATTAATTGTGGTGATTAGTCACCACTCCCCCCTCCCCTTCGCTAATCTCGTATGTGTGCGAGGCGACTAGATAAGAAGGAGTAGTGCACGAACCACCTGTGAGGGAAGACGTCTGCACAGCATTTGTCTTTAATTTATTACAGTGCCAATATTATTAGCTATGCCCTGCTAAACTTGAAGGAATAGGGCCGGTACGGATCTAGGGTTTATATCTGGGTACATCGCGTTTTTGGTTATCGTAATATTATTAGTCGAACTAATACACGGCCTTGATAGGTCTTTTTATTAGACCGACATGTCGTGCCAATACAGAGTAGTTAATATTAATATTGGTTTTAGTGTAAATTGGTTAGTTTTAGTAAATTAGTTGGTAGCAATAATCGTCAAAAATGGCTAGCCTAGATTGAGACTCGCCCAATGTACTTATATTAATTTTACCACACGATCAGATGACCCGGCAATACATTACAAAGTAGATCCGCGTCCCCCAAAACGCTCCCTATCGCTTTTCGTTGCATAGTGTATTTTTTAAATTTATATGTTATGAAAAACTAATTGCAAACTTCAATAACTACAATAATATAAAAAAATCATTGAACATTTAATCAGTTGTAATTCCTTTCTTTATACAGTATATTAAAATATATTTTAATAAAATTCGATTCAGGCTGATTTCTGTCTCTATAACTATTACAAAAGATGTTGTTTTCAGAAACTATGGAACCGATATTAACAAAACTTATATCCTATAGGCCTACATATACAATCCCCTAATTGTTGTAATATCTACACAAACCATATTATAAGTTTCAAGATGGCGGTCACATAATGTTTGGTTATAAATTTCCATGAAGTAAACATCAGGATTATTTAATTGAGATAAAAATAGTTTAGCTCTGTCAAACCATTAGAAGCTGTAGATATTACATCACAATTTGGAAAATTACTGAATTTTACAAATTTGAATTCACTATCTTTTCTTAAAATTCAAAATACCGACAACAATTTTATTTGTTTAATTTCTCAATAGACTTTAATGAAGTTGAATGATTCGAAATATCCTACATTTTCTATTAGTTCTTGTCAATTAATGTCTAGTATTGAGTTGATACAATCTCGATATTTTTATAAATAATATAGCTCAGAGTATTAATATATCATAAACTCTGAACCATCATACGATATATTCTAATTTTAGATATAATATTAAAATGTATTGAAAGGTAATTGTACAATAGTTTTCATTTTTGGACTGATAATTTAACCTTTTTGGTGTGCCTCAAATTTTGTTCGCTGTAGGCCTACTTGATTTGCTATCTTTTAGTTACTTACAGAATTATGCAAAAACTGTGTTCAATATTTAGTAGTGTAACAGTATTTGAAATAAATAAGTACTCACTATCTTTTTATTTATTAAAGTTGTATTTAATAATAATTAATGTTAATAACATCATTATAGTATTAATTACAGTTACTAAGAATATAAGTCAGATTTATAAAACTCATATAAAATAAAGTTGACAAAATATTTGACATGAAATTTAATTTAAATAATACACTGCACAAAATGTGTACTCTTATAGCAAATACAAATTTCACTCTTCGCCAGTTAAGATTAAAACATAATATTGGATGGTAGATAACGCTGTTACTAAGAAATTGACCAAATTTAAAAGAAATATTACTAACACACGACCATCCTGGAGTTTCTAACAGCTTTCGAATATACAGTTCAATCATTTTAATTTTTATAATAAGTTGACATTTTTATAATACATATATTTTTTAGGGAATAATAATTAGCTTCTGTATACACATACAAGTACTTCGGATAATGATATGAATATAAAGGGTGGTTCACAAAGTTATAGGAGCTCATTATACATTTCAAAATACAGTAGAACCTCTGTTAACCGGCCTCGGATTAACCGGTCCTCGGATTAACCAGCCTATATCATAGTGTACTGGTTGGATCAGAGTTTCCGAAAATAAATTGTAATTTAAACACCAAAGCGGCGGCGATATCAAACGACTTTGTCGATAGCGGAATCCCATTGTCGGCGGCGTAAAAACACTGCGGCACCAAAGCGGCGGCGAGTCAAACGACTTTATAGATAGCGGTATCCCATTGTCAACGGCATAAAAACATTGCGGCATTGGCACCCGTCGGTATAGCAGACATACACCCACAAAAACGTTTGATAGGCCGCTTTTTTTCCACGAATCATTTTAGTATACATTACGGAAAATATAACATTTCTTTTTAGTTTTCTTCTTGTCTTTGACTGGTTATGATCTACGTACAGTATATACAGTAAATAAAAATGAGTGAGTTACGAAAACGGAAGCGTGTGTTGGTTTCGTTTTTCATGTTTGATGTATAATATACATAACATAATATATACGATACATTTATGTACAATAAAATGAGTTGCAATAACTTCTTAATTGCATAATTCTTAGCCCTACCTGATTAAATAAGCTTTCTTTGAACGAAAACCGATTTTCACGGGAACCTCGGATTAACCGGCCAAACGGGCAACCGGCCTGGGTGTCAGTCCCGACTAGACCGGTTAAGAGGGGTTCTACTGTAAAGAAAAAAATGTCATAAAACGATGGGTTAGAAAACGGTTAGTTCCAGTAAATACACCATTTTGTTTTTTACAAAAAACTTAACTGTGGAAATAGATTCATCAGTTAACGGGTTTAGAGATATTTGGTGTTAAACCTCTTTAATTAAATGGCCATTATTATGAATACAATTCAAAATAAAATCTTTGTTTTGCTATACTTGTAAAACTTAACATAAATAATGCTTGTACCAAATTTGAACCCAATATCTTATCTATTTCCACAGTTGTTTTTTGTGAAAAACAAAATAGTGGATTTACGGGAACTAACCGTTTTCAAACCTATGTTTATGACTTTTTTCTTTATTTTAACATTTAAATGAGTTCCTAAAGTCTCCTAATTACTTTGTGAATCACTGTATATTGAACAACTTTGTGAAATATTTTATGATTTACAGTCGGTTTAATTCATGTTACATTTTAACAGATATTGCTTTATTTCAGACTGTTCATTTTGTGATAATAGTTTGATAGCATTATCTAAAATTCATACATTTTGTAAGAGACTTGTTAAGTACTAAAGAGCCCATTCAAATAACACTCTCCCCACCACACAACCAAATGTCATGCCTTGTTCTCGTGTTAAAAACGGAATGCACTCCCTTCAAGACCAGAGTGCACTTCTGCCGTCCACGTGATATATGATGCTACAATCCCATTGGTCAAAACTTTAATTACGTACTTCTCGGAAATACCAAATAACCCACGCCAGTCAGTGTGCCGATCAATACTAAAAAACGCAACAAATATGTAGACTCTAATATCTGTTGAAATTAATTAATATCTAATATGATTCTCTAATTTCTCGTACAATTGCTCTAACTCTTGTTTCAGTGCTTGAAACTAAGATACTTTCCCTCGCTCAATGTTACTAGCATTAGTTAATTGAGCAACTTTCAACTAGAACCACTCAATTCCAAAGTTCGATGATTTTTATTCAATCGAATAGGTATGTAGTGATGCTGTGGCTTAACGTTAAATCAATTACAATATATTTCATATGAATCAACTCTAAAAGGAAGAAAAGTAAACTATTTATAAACTCATAAACTTCAGTGTTTCACGCAGTGCGCGTTTTGTGAATCAAAACAATTCTTTTGTTTTCGTTAATTAATTATGTTACGTCAACTCATTATTTCTAATTTCAGTGTGCAACGCTTTCTCTATTGTGTACATAAAAATCAATGAATTGTAATTTGTGTATAAAATTCAATCAAGTGTTTTAAGCTAGCTAGTTCGACGAAAGTGTATCAACTCCGGCAACATCTCCCCGTGGATTCAGTGATTCAGCATCATTTGGACCAGGGTTCAATATTGGGATCTCTACTGTTTTTGGTCTATATAAATGATTTACCATATAATGTAGATGAAACAAAATTGTACTATTTACTGATGATACCACTAAAAATATCTGGAAAAAACATTAGAGATTTCGAGAAATCTGCATCATTGGCATTAACAATGGCTGAAGATCGATTTTCAATTAACAGTTAAACACAAATAAAACAATTGATTCATTTTAGTCCAAAATGTGTAAGAGATCAAATTGTTTTGCTTTTTTCAAAACATACTAATGGAAGTACAGACTCTACAAAACTCTTGTGAGTGGTTCTTGATGATAAATTAAACTGGAAATCATGTGTTCGTTATATTTGTAATTCAGCATGTTTTGCACTTCATACAATATCAAAAAATTTCAATTTTACCTCAATTAAGACAGTGTATTATGCTTATATTTAATCAAAGTATGGTATAGCCATATAGAATCCATAAAAACTTTTTCGTATAAAAAAATTTAAGAAAATAAAAAGAGAATTTTTTGTAATTTAAAATATAGAGATTATTGCAGACATGTATTGAAAAAAATAATTTTTTTATCTTTGCCCTGTTTTTATATTTTGAATGTTTTGTTACTCCTAAAAACCAACCAGAGTGATGTCAGTCAGCACCAACATTGGTTATTACTTACGGCAGCCAATTCCCAATTTATAGACTTAAAATATATGAACATGGTGTGTACTACTCAAGTTTGAAGTTGTACAATGGACTACCGCAGGATTTGAAAGAAATTAATTCTTTTAGTAAGTTTGAGAAAAACTTTAAAAAATTACCTCACTAAATGGGCATTTTACTCGGTGGAGGAGTACCTGAACCAGTAGACTATATTTTGAGATGTAGGCCTGGTGTTGTTGTTATGTCCTGTGGCAAGTATCCTCCACCTTGTAATAAATAATAATTAATAATAATAAATAATAACCTAATAGAACTAAATTGGTAAGAGATGCATGGTTCATAGATTGCTGACGCAAGAGGTCTGGAGTACAAGGGGGGGGACGCTGGATGCAAGCCGGGAAACTGGCAGTCTGGAAGTAACAGCGTCCGGTGTGAGACTCATAAAGGGGGGGAATGTTAGACTAGCTTTTGCCTTGCCGTAGTATATAGTTTTAGGATAGCCAGCAGAGATCTTTTGTTCAATAAACACCTTGAACTACAACTACCTGTTGCATCTTTGAAGCACCCATCCGCCACCAAACCATCCTGACAAAGATCGGACGCCCAAGCGAAGGAGCCGGACACAGGATCGCCGGCCCAACAGCGCGGGTTCCGTCACAGTCCTCATTTAAGTATCTGTGTAATGTGTAATGTGTATTTTAAAGAGAACTTCTCACTTTTTATTATATATATATAGAATGTCATTTCTTATGTGTACTGCAGCCTTGCTGTTTTTGTATACCAAACAAAAAAAATATAAATAAATAAATAAAATTCTGGATTACAAAGTTAAGAAAATATTATTGGGATCTCAGAAGAGTTGAATATATCAAAAAGCTTTAAGTGATATCTAATTTTTGGTGAAATGATATAATTTATGATATAAATCAATGGGTACAAGATATATGTAAAAGAAAATTATAGTAAATTGGAAAAAAATGAACCCCGATTGATGACACCATTCCAAAAACCATATTTTTGGTCTAAGTGGATTTCCAAAAAATATATTTTTGTGAACAACCTATTTTTCTTTTTATTACAAAATTTTCTCTATAGGTTGTTACGTGAGAAAATAAAAATGGGACCAAAAACTTAAAAAAGATACAGAAGAGAGGTCAAACAGTTTAAAATTTCAAATAGGAACAGGGATTAATTAATATCTCAAGACAACAACCAAAAATAACCTCAATATAGTACTTTCAAAACAATATTATCTTTTATAACATTTTAATAAAAATTACAGAGCAAGCAAATTAATGATTTACCTATAGTTAGTAATATCTTGACATCTGCGAGCAGTGTAGCAACTTTCAATGTATGAGATTTTGAAGACATCTCCTGGATGTGACCAATATGTGCAATTGTCATCTACTAATACAGCTGCATATGGATTCATATCATTTAAACTCTTGCATACTCTTCCTCCACAAAACTGTAAAAATAAACAATAATTTTTTAATATAAAACGATATTGAATCATTTATATAGTCCATGATACTAAATATTCACACAACTTTTAAAACAACCTTTAATCCAAAATTTGTTTCTGAAATCTTACTAAAAATTTGTTTCTTTGAAACCTGAGAGTTCTTACTTATTAATACTAAACTAGCTGGGGGGACTGACCCAAATTTCTGCGGATTCGTTATAAACAATGATGTAAACTTAACCTCAAAATAAGTTTATTTCTTTGGAAATTCTTTAGATTAATTGCTGTATTTTATCACCACATATGTTTATTAAAACATTTCTATCCAATTTCAAAATTATAGTTGTTCCTTGCTATTCGCGGGTTCGGTATTAGCATTTTCGTGTATTCGCAGAACATCCGGTGGAAGGCGTCACATGTCTGGCTATAACACATTTCCCCCATTTTACCTATTCAAGCAAAATCCTTCAGCTAACCTTGGACAGACAGTACTGATCGAGGTTTGAGTTAGTAATGTGTGTTTTCAACTGGTAGTTGAGAGCTGTGTTGTTCTTTTATTTTAATTTTACATTTCTTTAAACCTTTTTCCATATATCTCATCACAAACAAATTTTATTTAATTTATTTTGAGTTAGTAGTGAGTGATTTCAAGTTTAGTACTGAGGACATGAAATTGAAGGCAAAGGTTTCAACAAAATTGAAACATCAGACATTCAACAGTTCCTAAATTTGAAAACGAAGAACTTACAGAAAAAGATCTAGAGGAGCTGATAATGGAGCCTTTATCCAAATATGAGGAAGATGATGCTGAAAATGAAGAAGCGGTTACATCTGATTTTAATTTAAAACCAGTGAATAAAAACCCCGCGAATAGCAAGGGGCAACAGAAATCTTTAAAATACTTGCAAGTTCAATGCTGTCCGACAATTTCAAAACACAAAAATGCTTAGGAAATTTTTAAAAATAGAAAATTCAAATGTCCATTCAAGTAAAAAAGCATATTTAGCCACTTATGTTTCATACTAATAAATGCTATTACTATTACATAATTAGAGTATCTTTCTAACTCTTAGAGAATGCAGTGAAAATTGATAGTGACCTCTTTGGCAGAGATCTAACATGTCTCAACCTGCATGAAAAACAACAACTCACTCAGCCGATCAGTTGATTGTGAGTCATCGTTTATTGCATTGTGTTTTCTGTTGCATGTCAGAATAATAAGTTTGAAAGTTTAACAAAGTGTTAATTTGAAATTTTTAATAAAATGCTTCTGAGGCTTAAGGGAGACTGGATGTCTTGTGTGTTTGTTTGTTTGAGTGGCACTAATGATTCTGTGAAGGGTGTCAGAATGTGGAAGACAATGAATATCCTGGTTGACGCTTCATTCAGGAACCAAAGAAAATGTAAAAAAATAGACAAATTGTTCGGAAATAATGCTGACTTAGTGTCCAAATACATCTTGAGAAGACAACAGTTAATCAGCATTTGTGTATGGAAGAATCATTTTTTCTATTCCTTAAAGTGAAAACTGTGCTTAAGGAACATGTTTTGAATCAGTTGTTGCACTAAAGAAGAAAATGGCAGATGTGTTAAATAGCTGTGATCTGCTTCTATGCCTTCTATCAGTGAAAAACAGACATTAGAATTGTTACATTTATATAAAGGTGAATAATTGTATCAGTCTCGTTATTTAATAGACACGCCTTGTATAAAGAGTATATCTGAAAAAATGGACAATTTTAGGGAACAGGTTCTTTAAGTTAAAATAAGAGAAAAAGTTCCTATAAACATTATGTACAAAATTATTCATTTTCCATCTGTCTAAGGTTTTGGAACAGCTTATTTTGCGGCAGTTCAGCTAGTGAACAGGATCATAGCATTGTTTTTCCGTGTGTTATGGCTTCTCCTCAGATATCTCTTCATTACTCTAACAGACATAGAGTAAAGACATTAAGTGGAAAAAGAAAGTATTAAATTGTCGATCATAATTACTTCAAAATCATGATGCATATCAAGTCAAATTATAACTACTGTATTTGTTTTCTTTTACCATTTTGACAAATTCTGGATATTGTTGCTTTGAAGATATTAATCTATAGAACACTAACGTTTACCATATTTAATTTTACAAAATTTCAAGTACATAAAAAAGATTTCTATTTTAAGACAAACAATAGGGATTATTTCCACAACAGATTCCATATAGCAGCAAAAATAATGGGCACTTTAAATAATGATAAAAAAACATAGAGAATTATCTCAGAGACAAAAATCAAAATGAAAAGTAACAAAAGAACAGGTTAAAATATTCCACAAATATTAAACAGCTACAACATCTAATAGTTTTTCTAGAGCCTCTGCCAATTCAATCAGATGTAACTGGGCCAAAATGTATTTTTTCCTAGACACAATAGTCCTTTAGGTTAGGTTAGAATAAGCTCCATTCTGGTATGGTCATGTATTTATTGATTGTTCAGTACTCATGCTTCATTCTTCAGTTTTCATAAACTTTCTCTTTCCCCCACAACACGCCACATCGGAATAGTCCATTCCATAATTCAAGGGGTGTTTTGCCCTGTATCTCAAGTCCAAGGTCTAATGACATCATTTATAATATTTTTGATAGGTTGACGGATATCACGTGATTATGGACGTGAAGCATTACCTACCTCCGTCGTCTCTAGTAAGTCTTCTACAACTCCGTGCGTACAGATCATGTGCCCACGTTACGCTTATTACACTTAACTTCGCATCAGTCGAAGCTAAGCTTTCTCAACGCTTCTCGTGCTATTCAAAACATATCATTAATTATTTGTTAGCATCAGTCGACGTATAATTCGCTATATGTATGTATAATCGCTGTTGTATATGTAAAGTAAAAGTATTAAATATGTAAAGGTTGCATCACTGCAGAGAGCAAGTTGTTGTGAGTTGTGAGTCAGTACATGGTCGTTGTATCTCAACACTCTTAACAGTATAATAAAGTGAACTTAATAATTAAATATGTAATTGTTCTTATTTTAAAACAAACATATCAATGTCACGAAGAGACATAACATGGCGCTGCGGAAGAAGAGCTTAAGTGTGTTCAAGTGAAGTTGATGGGGAAAAAAAAAAAAAAAATCGACTTTAGGTACCGGTAACCTAAAACAAAAAATGCATGTGGTCGAGTGAAAAAGTGAATTGTGTTTTATAATAAAATGGAGTTTAAACCTCCTTCGTCTTTAAAATTAGACGGTAATTTAAAAGAAAACTTCAGAAGATTTAAACAAAACTTTTTAATATATATGAAAGCTGCTGGACATGAATCTAAAGACTCTGATGTAAAAGCTGCCATATTACTTAATGTAATAGGTGAGGAAGCTGTAGACCTATTTGACACATTTAATTTAAAAGAAACCGATAAAAAAGACTATGAAAAAGTGCTATGTTCATTTCAAGAATATGCTAACCCCAAAACGAATGTTGTTGTAGAACGGTTTAAGTTTAATTCTAGGTGTCAACAAAATGGTGAACCACTAAATAGTTTTCTTACTGATTTAAAGAAGTTAATTAAATCTTGTGAATTCGGAGATCAAACTGATAGCCTATTAAGGGATAGAATTATCTTAGGCATAGAAGATAGTAGTCTCCAAGAAAGAATGTTGCGAGAAGACAACTTAAGCCTGGAAAAGACAATTCACATCTGTAGGGCGACAGAAACAGGAAAACGCCAAGCAGAGACCATCCAAGGCCGAGATGGAACACAAGCTACTGTAATCAACTCAGTCTACCAAAAATCTTCAAGGAAAGAAGGGCCGAAAATAAGTAAGACAGATTGTAAAGGAAGCCGGAAGGTAGGACCACGCTTTGAAGATTCTAGACCTAAGCCTAAAAGTAATTCAAAGACTAATAAATTTAAAGATAGAACTGTACCATATTTATGTAAAAAGTGTGGTAAGACACATTTACCAGCTAATTGTCCTGCTTATGGGAAACGTTGCAATAAGTGCAACACACTAAATCATTTTGCTGTAGGATGTAAAATAAAAAATATTAGGGTGCTAAAAATGCCTGACAACTTAGATAGAGATGCCAGTATTGAAAATTTTGTTGTAAATAATATAAATATTAAAAGACATAAGGAGACAAATCAGTGGTATGAGAATGTACTTATTAATGATAAGACTAAACTAAGATTAAAATTGGATACAGGGGCTGAAGTAAATGTATTGCCATTACAAGTATATAAGAAATTACAGAGTAACGTTAGGTTAGAACCTACCAGAATAATATTAGAAGCTTATGGGGGAACAAAAATACAGACTGTAGGTAAAACTGTATTGAACTGTAAAACAAAAAATGCTTGTAGTAAAATTGAATTTGTTGTGGTGAACACTAAACAATGTAATACTGGTATTTTAGGATTAGATAGTTGTACTAAACTTAAATTGATTAGTAGAATAAGTGAAATAGGCATAACAGTAGGCAAAGATGAGTTTCTAGAACAAAACAAAGAATTATTTACCGGATTAGGTAAATTTAATATTAAATGCCATTTAGACTTAAAACCTAATGTCAGCGTAACGATAAAGCCGCCTAGACGAATTCCTCTAGTGCTGCGAACAAAAGTTAAAGAAAGTCTAGATAGATTAGAAAAGGAAGGTATAATTAAAAAGTATGAGAATCCTACAAGCTTTGTTAGTAATTTAGTAATAGTAGAGAAACCAGATGGAAAGGTTAGGTTATGCATAGATCCACAAGATTTAAATAAAGCCACTAAAAGTAAACCACATTTAATTCCATCATTACAAGAAATTTCACATAAATTATGTAATAAGAATATTTTTACTGTACTAGATTTAAAAGAGGGATTTTACCAGATAGAACTAGATGAAGAATCATCTAAGCATTGTGCTTTTAGTACACCATTTGGTACTTATAGATATTTGAGACTTCCTTTCGGGCTTAAAATAAGTCCTGAATTTTTTCAAAGTAATAATGAAAAAAATTTTGGGGACATAAAAGGCGTAATAATATACTTTGATGATCTGCTGATAGCGGCGGAAAATGGAAAAGAACATGATGCAATTCTCAGACAAGTCATTAATAGGGCTAGGAAACTTAATATTAAATTTAATCAAAGCAAATTACAATATAAAGTAAGTGAAGTCAAATATTTGGGACACAGGTTTAATAAAACAGGAAAAAGTCCAGACCCAGATCGAGTTAAAGCTATTAGTGCTGTAAAAAGTCCTAAGTGTAAGAAAGAATTACAGCGTATAATTGGGTTATTTAATTATTTAAGGGACTTCATCCCTAATATGGCAAACCTAACAGGGTCATTAAGAGCCTTGCTAAAGAAAAACACAGAGTTTTGCTGGTTGCCTATACATGAAAAACAATTAACCGATCTTAAACAAATAATAGTGAAAGCTCCCGTTTTAAGTAATTTTGATGAATCCAAAACAATTGTTTTGCAATGTGATAGTTCTAAGGACGGGATGGGATTTGTAATATTGCAAGATAGTAAACCTGTTGCGTATGGCTCAAGAAGCCTTACAGAAACACAAAAAAAATATTCTCAATGTGAGAAAGAAATGTTAAGTATTGTGGAAGCTACTAAAAAATTTCATAATTTTATCTATGGTAGAAAAATTGAAGTACTGACAGATCATAGGCCAATAGTTTCTATAATGAAAAAAAGTATATCTAGTATTAATAGTACACGATTGCAAAGAATGTGTCTTAAACTATTAAAGTATAGATTAAGTGTAAAATATCTACCAGGCAAGCTAATGTATGTAGCTGACTTATTATCCAGATCATATGTAAAAGATAAAGTTTTTGATGATCCTGATTTAGATGAAGTTGTACATAGTTTAACGAAATATGCACAAGTATCTGATGATAGAATATTAGAAATAAGGAATGAAACTAAAAGTGACAGTACTTTAAAGTGCTTAATTAAGAGTATTACAGAGGGTTGGCCAGATAACAAAAAAGATGTACCTGAAAATATCAAATGCAAGATAGGTTGTGTGTAGAAGATGACATAGTATTTCTAGATCATAGGATAGTTGTTCCAGTAAGTCTAAGAAATAAAATATTAAGTTTGTTACATGAATCACACATGGGAATAGAAAAAACAAAATTAAGGGCTCGTCAAACAGTATATTGGCCGAATATTAATTTAGATATAGAAAAACATGTAAGTAAATGTAGTATTTGTGAAAGATATAGGAATAACAACACTAAAGAACCATTACTTTCACATCCAATACCAAACTTACCATTTGAAAAAGTTGGAGTTGATTTATTACAATGTAAAGGTAAAGCTTATATAGTTTTGATAGATTACTACTCTAAATGGATAGAGTTACTAGAGTTAAAAAATATGCAATCTGATGAAGTGATTGAAAAGCTAAGAATAATATTCTCAAATCATGGGATCCCTAAAATAGTTTGTAGCGATAACATGCCATTTGGTTCTTATAGTTTTAAAAATTTTGCAAAGGAAATGAATTTTCAATTTTGTTATAGTAGTCCTAGATATCCTAAGTCTAATGGGATGGCTGAAAGAGCAGTTCAAATAGTAAAGAATATTCTAAAGAAGAGTAGGACTAAAATTGATGTTTTGATAGCTCTGTTAGATTATAGAACCACACCTGTCAAAAGTACGGGACTAGCACCTTCTCAAATGCTAATGGGTAGAATATTGCGAACTAAAATTCCAATATATGATAAAAACTTAAAACCTCGAATAGAAGAGGAAGTAAAAGAATTATTGTTAAAAGCTAAACAAAAATCAGAAAAGTACTATAATAAAAATTCAAGAACTAGAGCAGTTGAATATAAAATTCCTAGTAATGTAGTATATAGGAATAAAGGGATATGGGAACCCGCACAGGTGGTAAGAGAAGATACTAGTCCACGTTCTTATATAATTAAAAATGAGAACAACGTAGAGTTGCGTAGAAATTCACATCATTTGAGGCCATCGAAGAATAGTCCTCAATTTAAAAGTAACATTGATGAACACTATGTAGAAAAATCACCAATTAATGATCAATGTAGGATAATAACCGGACAAGACAATAATGTAAGCACAGCTAAAATGCAAGGTGCTAATAAAAATAATAATAACAATTCCAATAATAATAATAACAAGGGTCAATTATATAAAACAAGAAGTGGAAGAGTCGTAAAACCACCCACTAAATTTGAATAACTTGTTTAAGGATAAAAATTGTTTGTAAAAGAAGGAGATGTTAATTTAAATTGTTTTGTAGTAAATTCTTTAAGGATAAAAATTGTTTGTAAAAGAAGGAGATGTTAATTTAAATTGTTTTGTAGTAAATTCTTTAAGGATAAAAATTGTTTGTAAAAGAAGGAAATGTTAATTTAAATTGTTTTGTAGTAAATTCTTTAAGGATAAAAAAATTGTTTGTAAAAGAAGGAAATGTTAATTTAAATTGTTTTGTAGTAAATTCTTTAAGGATAAAAATTGTTTGTAAAAGAAGGAGATGTTAATTTAAATTGTTTTGTAGTAAATTCTTTAAGGATAAAAATTGTTGTAAAAGAAGGAGATGTTGTATATGTAAAGTGAAAGTATTAAATATGTAAAGGTTGCATCACTGCAGAGAGCAAGTTGTTGTGAGTTGTGAGTCAGTACATGGTCGTTGTATCTCAACACTCTTAACAGTATAATAAAGTGAACTTAATAATTAAATATGTAATTGTTCTTATTTTAAAACAAACATATCAATGTCACGAAGAGACATAACAATCGCTACAGTAATTCGTTCGTATCGAGCGACGCATAAATCGCCATACTTCTTATGAACTTTCAACTCATAACGTTCTCACAACGCCTTTAACGTTAACACGCTATCGCAGTATATTTCTACCATAGTGCTGTGCCAAACCATAACTTTAAATGTGTTAAGTGATCTGTGTAATTAAGAGTAACATTACAAGTGAGACCCAGTGCACTGAGGAGGCCGAATTACCAGGAGGAAGACACTTGGACATCGCTCCAGACAAGGTAAAGAACAATTTATGTTACTCAATATCTTTATTACACAGATTGCATATTATATGTTAAGTCTTTGTTTCAATAATAATTCTCTTTTTAATCGCACATATAAACAATTAAAGGTTTATTGGTCCTCCGGAATAATAATAATTCTTACAAAACTCACGCTTCAACATTGATAGTTTAAAAATGATACCATACATCAAAATGTCTTTTGTAAAGAAATAATGTGTGGAAATTGACCATCTGTTTGAAATTTTTGAATTTCATTACGTCATATTGAGTAAATTTAACAAGACATGTAAATTGTTTTTGTTACTCTAACATCAACTTACCTCAATAAACTCTGTCAGCCCTTCTTTAAATTGAATGTCTTTTGTACACAGAGTAAACCACATAGGATAACTGTGTGTATCCATGAACATACATCCACTCACCTTCTGTTCCACAAAGTCTATCCAAGGAAATTTGTTTTTATCAATGGCCATATTTTAATCTAAAACTTAAAACAATAATCAAATATTCAGTCAATATCATTGCATAGAAATACAGTAGTTTGTGGTGTAACACTACAATATAGATTTAAATAATTTATATTACGAATAAGCCTACATAAATTAAGAATTTCCTAATTTAATTTCTTTGGATATAGTTTTTCTTTATACCCTCTTTATTTGCTATTCAAACATATAATTAATAAAATTTAAGTATTGTTTTCATTTACACTAAAGACTTATTGATATAATTCTAATTTTCTAAACAAGGAAATCTTTTGTGATAATACTTACTTGAAATGTTTAGAATGGGGGATATTAAGTTTGTTATGGAGGAATTTACGTTAAATGGTTGAGGGGGACAAACCATAACAAAATCCGTCATGTAATGTAATACTACAGAGATTTCATGCAAATATCTTGAACACCATCTCTTACTGTAGTGTAGTGTACGGTGAGAAAGCTTTGGTATAGTATAGTGAGAGTGAGGAAGTTCTGTTAAAGCCAAATTGCAAACATTTTCTGACAGAGTAATAGTACAAACACTAAAGCTACGTTAAAAGCAATGGAAAATTCGTAATCACTGTTCTACTAAATTCACAAGAAATACATTTGAGAAACAAAAATAATAAAGTTTATTCCTGCCATTTTTTTTTCTTTTTTTTTTTTTTTTTTTTTAAGTAGGGCTTAAAATTCTACAAATTTCTAACTATACCAATAATCTTCTCACAGGACCACCCTGAGTCTTGTTTAAACAGCCCACAAATCTGAAATGCATGTTAGTTCACACCAAGTTTCCGGATCCCAACACTCCTATACAAAGTAACCTTCCCCATGGTTCTTTTCCATGCAATAGGTCAAGAAGGAAAACATGCAAAATACATCTTCTCTCCAACAACTTAAATAGTTCCTTCAGTAATATTTTTTAATTAATGACATCACTCATGTAAAACAAAAAATGTTATCTATCTATTATCTACAGTGCAGATTTTCCCCAGCTCAATATACAACCTAAGTACTAGGATGAATGAAAGATTTTTATATCATGTCTGTAGCCATTCATCCTAGTGCTTAGGTTGTATATTGAGCTGGGCAAAATCAGCACAAGAGATGGTAGATAGATAACATTTTTTACCATGGTAGATAGCTAACCAAATACACATAGCCTACATAATTATGTACACATAGATTATGTTCTACATATTGCAATGAAAATTCATTTCTAAAACTGTCACTTTTTTCTGCATAATAGCGAAAAAACTTCTCGGTCATCTCATCACCCTATAAAAAAGAGAAGAAAAGAGCGTACAATAAAAAAAAACCCTAGACCTCAAATACTTGAATAAAAAGAGAATAAGTTGGTCAAGAGATGCCTAATAGGAAAGATAAAAGAGAGGAATCTAGCCCAAGACTCATAAAAAAAGGTATAGATCCAATACATCTGGGTTCTCGTAGGATTGCCAAAGCTGTACCCACTTACACCTAGGGTTAAAATTTTATTCTGTGAAAATTTATTTTTAAACGTCAAATGTAGACAAAAATAAAATTACAAAAAATACTTTGATTAAAATTTAGCCATCGAGGTAAAATTCTAATATCAAGATATACAAATCGTATGATATATGAATATTGAGCATCAAACGAGTTGTTGTACTTTATATTAGACTAAAATATGACAATTTCAATAGTTACAATATCATATATATAAACAATATTTCATATAAGTAATAATTGAATTATAGTAACATAACAGACTTAACCTTACCCAACCCGTAAGGTTAAACTATTCTACAGTTATAGTTACAGTTTGATTGGTGTAGCTCGTGTATCACTGAAGAGGACGACCTTATCGTTCAAACGCGTCTGATACTTAGGTGTATTTTTTGTGAGAATTGTGTTCTGTGTGTTTGTTATACTGTATAATTTTTCTCATAAGTCAAGCTCAACATTTAATTTAAAATATTCTACTTATTATATTTGTTTTTAAATTAAATAAATGTAATAGCAATTACACCTATCATAATATTGTTATTGGATGCCAAAGTAAAATTCTTGTAAAAAGTTATGTATAATTAGTTATTGTTGATACTTACTTTAATGTGTAATATCAAGAAGCTCATCATTTACAGTTACTTTAGCAATTCCCCAGATATTAAATAACCTACTTCTATGTAGGCCTATATTTGTGTTTTTTATTTTTAAGGTTGGTCCTAAATGAATTTTGAAAATTTTGTTATTTCTATTTTAGTAGTTTGCACTTTTATAATGAGTGCTAGAATCTTTTACCAATAAAACAGAAAAAATATTTTCATGAAATTATAAATGTGACAAGATTTATTGTTTAATCATCTTCAAAATACCTTATTTCTTAATAATAAAATAAGTTTCAACACGGAGAAATTGTTTCACCAAAAAATCACAATTTCAAACTACAGAATTCAATGCATTTATAGAACATCAGGTCAAGCCACATTGGGTGCAGTTAGTACTTGGATGGGTGACCACTTGGGAACACCATGTGCTGTTGTCACAAATTCTTCTTTTTTTTCAAAATTTTAGTTGGAGAGATAATGATTTGATTATATATGGCCACTTGACCAGGCCTATCGTTATCATGCAAATACAGTTCTGGCCAGGTGGCCATATATAATCAAATCGTTATCTAACACCAACTAAAATTTTGAAAAAAAAAGAAGAAATTGTGACAACAGCACATGGTGTTCCAAAGTGGTCACCCATCCAAGTAGGCTACTAACCGCGCCCAATGTTGCTTGACTTTGGTGTTCTATAAATGCATTGAATTCTGTAACTAGTTGATATATATATATATATATATATATATATATATATATATATATTGTACATTATCATCAGATTTTATTATTACAAATTATGAAATCGTTAACTAGGCTAATTAATTTGTATTCAAAAATCAGTTGATATTTTGTGTCGGAAGACACTTTTCAAGTCATAAAATAAGTTATTTTAGTAGAAAATAAGAAATATAAAAGTACGAAATCAAGCTTAGGTTAGCCTACTTGATAACCACATTCATCAGATCAGTCAATGTGTGATCGCTTGTTGAATCTCACATCGGTCTTTAAGACCTAGTAAAGGAACTACAGGTCTGGGAAGGTCACTTATATATACACAGTGACCTGCCGAGACCTTCTTCGCATCTTTATGAACTATGAACTTATACAGCGTAGTGATATTTAACCTGTCAAAAGACATGTAATGCATATCATCCAACGACATGCTATTATCAGAACCTCACTAGATCAAGAATTTACCATAACAAATAATATTATTAATAACATAATAATATTTATATTATGTTTTAATAATAATAAACAATGAGCGATGACACTTGATAAATATAGTCATAAATATCAACGTATGCTTTCGTATCATAGCTGTATTTAACCTAACAACAACTAGATTCCATTGTTTTCAAAATGTTATTTGACAGTGAAGAAATGCATTTTGGCATATGAAAAGTGTCTTCTGACAAAAAATATGAACTGATTGTTTGTATACAAGGTAAATTAATGATTTCATAATTTTTAATAATAAAATCCGATGATAATGTACAATAGATATGTACAATATATATATATATGGCAACCTGGCCAGACCTATCATTATCATTCAAATACATTATTCCGCAAAAAAGTTAGCTCTGCGTTGAATGCTTATTATTAAGAAATAAGGTACCTTTAAGTAGAATATGATTATAAAAAAAGCCAAAAATACCTGTAATTTTTGGTAATTGTGTACAAAGAAAGTTACTGCTTTTTTGAGATTTTTTAAAAACATACCTTATTTCTTAATAAAAAAAAAGAGTTTTCAATGCAGAGCTAATTTTTTCACTGATAAATAACAATTTCAAAACTACAGAATTCAATGCATTTATAGGTCACCGAAGTCAAGCAACATCGAGCCCGGTTAGTACTTATATGAGTGACCGCTTGGGAAATAACACACAATTTCTTTTTTTTTCAAATTTACGCACAGTTCAGGTATATAGCCATCTTACTTAACCTTGTAAGGTAAAAATTTGCATACATACCTATTTTAATGCGAATTCACTTAATGGGCCTTAACCTATAAAAGTTGAAATTTTTTTTCCTGTGAAAAAGTTAACTCCTCTTTGAAAACCTATTTTATTATTAAGAAATAAGATATGTAGAACATGTTAAAAAAATTCTCAAAAAACATGTTTCTTTGTAAACAATTGGTACCTAAATTTCCTTGTAAATAATTACAGATTGGTCTTATACCTAAATTTGCACCAAAAAACAGTTGTTTGCACCTAAATTTGTTGTTTGGGAGCAGTTCCCTAAAACAAGGAATAGGACAAAACCAAAAATGCCAATATAAATCACCAGATAGCTTTTGAAGTCTAATTTAAGGGGCTAGGCCTAGTAAATCTGTAGGCATTAGAATTCAAGATTAAAGCAAGTCCACTGACAGTTGTTCAAATAAACAATAAGCCTAAACAATAAAGATAATCTGAAATGAATTAGCATTAAAAGATAGTTTTATCACTAACAATTTCATTTTTTGTAAGATTATACAAACACTTACCAGCGTTCTGGGCCTATAATTATTAACAAAAAATCAACAAATCCTAATACTTTGACATAAGGTTATTCATTAACACATTATATCTGCTCATCGCCCATTAATCACCTGTATCCAACATTCAAAATTTCAAACACATGCACATGTCAATTTTACAAACATTTTAGCTTCCAGCCAATAACGGCAATAACATAGATGTTCCTATTGTACGAGATTAAGAGCACAGAACAAAACGAAAGGACAGAATACAGAATATACCAAAGATATGGCAGGATATATATGACAGACACTTGGCGGGAGATAAGGATATAACACAGACATTTGGCGGGAGATCCCAATAAAATAAATGGAATAGATAATAGAGATTCTTGTCATTATCTCCTTGGCTGCAAGTGCAAGGTCACATCATGTTTCTATAATTTATTTTTTGGGGAGACAGCGGTTAGTAAAGTATTTGTCAGGCAAATAATATAAGAAAACAATTACACATAAACTAAAATATTCTACCCTATTTACCTTCAAATCGATGATAACAGCTGTTTTAACGGTTATTTACAATGGAGAGTATCGGTTGTTTTTATAGATGTTTTACTATATTATTGTTAATTATTAATTCCTATAAACGAAGAAACAGCTGATGACCTCTACCTCAGCTGATGTTTTTAGGTCCTAGTTCTAAAAAGAACAATTTTAGCATCTCAATGCATGTATTGAAAACAGCTGTTTTTGAAGCAGTATGACAAAAAATACTATTGTCATCATTTTGCAAGAAATATTACTGAGCAATCTTGATCAAATGTCTGACAAAGATTTAAATGATCCATTGCAATGATCATATAGTTTATTAAATAATGTAGGGAATCAATATAAAACAATGAAACCCTTACCACAAGTTTGGTACAATAACACACACACACACACACAATAAAATAAAATATTTATTTGCCCCAGTATTATTTCAGATCCCTCTGATAATAGTAATATAACAACCAAAAATTTAGTTGGTGTTATAAACCAAAAAATATTATAAATATATTAATAATTATTTTATTAGTTTATTTGATATAGAATGGGAGAACTTATTTGGTTAGCTTTATGAGCAATTAACTTTACAAATAAATGACTCCACATTAATTTTATTGTACAATAATTTTATCATTTATTAATAATCAATTAATAATTTAATGTTCATTTACAATCATTAAAAAAATATTCATCAAAAGACATTGTTACATTCTCATAAAATTTTGTTGGTTAGATTTCAGACATATTGGTTAGTAACACATACAATAATTGTTTTTATTAATCTGCCTAGGCTTAGCTCAGTATTAAGCAACAAGAAAATACAATAGTTTGATCTATGACTTTATGGTTGCTGGGTTTAGTTAAAATTTTTTTAATAGGTATTATAAATGTATCTCGGGTTTGGGGTTATCGTGCTGGCTATTCTAAAATAGTCTATTACTCTATATATACGCATTTTATAAAAAAAATTAATACTCTGCATAAAATTTTATGATGAACAAAAATTGTGATCTCTTATTTAAGATTTTGCCTGTAGGCTAGGCTTGTCCAGATAGAAGTATTTCTTTTGAATTTTTCTAATAATTTGTTAATTGTTCACAGTTTCTTTATTGATTTAATATTAAAATAAGTTTCATATTACCAGATTTCACTGTTCTTTAATCACTGACAATGTATTTTGTATTTAAAATGTCAAAATAACTTCACCCACGCTTAACACATCTTTACTGTATAGACGCCGGGACGCTTTTCTTTCGCGGCTTCGTCTTGTTTTAAAATTCCTTTTGATCGCCATAAGCGTGTTGTGATTGGCTGCTGATTATCACGTGGTCTTCCGGCTTGATTTCACTTCTCCACTTGCCGAGTGCAGGCTGTGTCTTTGCATATAATGTACACTACTTCTATTTGATATATCGTTTTGGATTTATTAGTTCGTTTGTTTAAACATATTCAAATATCTAGATCAGGTTTGAGTTACAAAATAATTGGCTTTACTTTATGTTAATTGAAAATTAATATGAAACTCAAATAGTTTATTGTACTACTCCACGTACTTTGCAATCTGTTTTCCTACATATAAAATGAAAAGCTGTTGTTTTAAGACGGCTATTGTAGGAAATCTTATATTTATCGTATTTCTAATTTACAATGTAGGGATACATTATTCTAATGTGTTTGCTCATTTTTGGATGGAATGTATACGTAATACTAACTGATTACTGAAAATAATGCTTTTGGAAATGGTTCTTTAAAACGATTGGTTCACATATACATATCTTAGAGTCCAATTATTTCATCTAGCCTATTTGTAGGTTAGGCCTAGTTTACACAATTTGTTGTTAATATACTATTCTAATTACATCAGTTTACTTGTGATGGTGGTTACATTTTATTATTCTTTTTAATGGTTTGGGTAGTTTGTAGTGTGGATATTTATTAATAATAATAGTACCATTATAGTAACTTGGTTACCGAAATGTTAACCAGGGAACTATAATAACGTATAAGGCAAATAAATATTATGTGTGTGTGTGTGTGTGTGTGTGTGTGTGTGTGTGTGTGGTGTGTGTTATTGCATCAAACTTGTGGTAGGGGTTTCAGTGTTTTATATTGTTCACATTCACCACAGTGATCATTGAACATCTATTAATGTAGGGGAAGCTACTAATCATCTGCTTCCAAAACAAAACCGAATAATAGATATTATGAACATGAATATAAAAGTTCATTCATGGTGAATTAATGAAAAAGTTCAATCTAACTAAGTGATGATATTTTGCTTGTGTATTAGGTAGAAAAACAGAAAGAGATAAAATGTTCTACTTTATGGAGTAGATTTTCAATGATCAAGAGTATTTGAAAAATTAAAAACATTGACATATCCAAGTTTTTTAAAAAATCATAGCTTTCCTAAAATGTAATTCTGTTTGTTATGAACAAAAATAATAATGTGTTGACTGCTGAATAAATTACACACTTCATTATTAAAGCTCCTGATGACAATTGGTTATTGACCAAAGTCATTTTGGCTTTTACATATTTGAACCATGCCATAGACACAATATGGTCCATTTAAATGACAAGGATGGATATTTTTAACCTTTTTCCTAAAAAGATAGGAAAACACAAAAACTGGAGCTTCATAATTACAAATAACGAATATCCATTTCAAACATCTAATTTGTTTTGCAAATGGTCTTATGCAATTAACACATGAATAGTAAGAGACTTTTAGTTTCATATAAAAATGGAAGATGTTATGCTCAAAATGTTGGTGGCACAGCATAAGTTCAGTCCCGAAGAAGGTAGCTAAGTACCTTAAAAATTAGAAAACTCTGAGAGTTACACTAGCCGCTCTCTCAGAAGATCCTCAGCTACGTACTATGTTAGTAGATGGAGGAGGAGATTTGCTAACCCTAAAAAGACATGGAGGTTGGAAACCGCAACTGCAGCTGAAGGGTACATTGAAGATTTAGTTGCAAGAAAAGTAAAGGTGTCTCAAAACTGTTCAGAAACGTCAGCAGCACGAGTACAAGCAACAAAGCAGCTGAAATTAATGCAATGGACACTCAACAGTCACAAACATTTCAGATCCTACAGAATAAATTGCCCAACAAAGAAATAAACATAATTAACAATGAAAACTGTAATATTCATATAACTTTTCATTCCTAATAATTGGACCTCTACTAAAAAGTCAAGGAGGAGTGCAATATGTATTCATAATTCTTGATACATTTACAAAATTTGTCAAACTTTACAACCTAAAAAGAGCAACTTCACAGGCAGTGATAAATAGAATGTTTAACCAATACATACCCACCTATGGAAAACCTAATCAAATTTTAACAGATCATGGCACACAATTTAAAAGCAAAATTTGGACAACAAAACTTGAAGACAACCAAATTAAACATATCCTAAACCCTGTATACCACCCTATGTCAAATATGGCTGAACGCCCTATAAGGGAAATAAAAAGATGCCTTCGAACATACTGTGCAAACAACCACAGGAGCTGGTCTACTTATATAGACACAATAAACACATTTCTGAATGAAGTGCAACATGAAACAACAGGTTTCACACCTAACGAGCTGCAGTTAAACCAAAGAGACCAAAGATTCTGGGAAGAAATCATCAGAAACCCCTTCAGAAATGAAGTTATTCACAATTTATGTTGGACCACTGCGGATATTTAAAAGAATTGGAAAGTCAATATATAATATACCCTTATTGACGAACAGCAAAAGACATATGGACCTTACCACATATCGTTACTGAAGAAGTATCAACAAGCCGACCCTGTACAAACAAGACAAGAAGAGACTTATTAAAAAAAAAAAGACTATAATTCTTTGTACACGAAATGTAAACTAGTCCTAAGACATGAAATGACAAGAACATTTTATCTGTGAACAATCTTTCCACCATAAACTATAAAAGACAATAATTAAGATATGATGTGAAAGATAATGTATTCCCTGATAGTGTATTATACATAAAACACCTTATGTAAATGATCCTAAAGTGAACTTATACAGAAATAGACTGTGAATGATACCCCTTTCATAAGAGAATAACCCCAAATAATATACTAAGGTATTATTATGGTACTACAGAGATAAATGGACTAACCTGTAGAGTCATATATGTTTGAACAATTAATGTCATTAATTCATGAAAGGTTTAAATAGAATATTGTTGTAATTTTTTAAAAGTTAAACTGTTCAAATATGGTTGAATTGTTCAATTAAACTGTATAGTATGTTTTAGTTGAGATTTTTATATTGTTAATTTTAAACTCCATAAAGAAAGTTCTAGTTGATACTGTTATATAAAGTTGTAGGAAACTTCTCTGAGTTATATGATAAAAGTATTAGGTAATTTGTACATTATGACAAAAATTTCAATTCGCTACTGCTTATGAAATTATTGTGAGGAGCTATTATAATGGTACAAATTAATAGAAGCAAGTCTAATAAACAAGTAGGGAATACATATAACCTCTTCCAAATTAAAAATTGGGTCGAAAAAATGTAAGAAACCATAGAAATACTGGTAGGTTGTAAAATATATAAAATTGTAAAATTAGGCCATTATCAAATAATTTATAATCAGAAAGTTAGACATTTTGAATTCTAATTGTAGCCAAGCCAGAGTATAGATTACGTGGTAAAATTTTGACCTATATTAAAAAAAGATTATGTAAAGTAAAAATTCGATATAAAGTGTTTATTTGAATAATTAAAATTGTTACAAATCATTTTTGGAATTAAAATATAGCTAAAAAGTTAAAACACTCAAAATAATTTCACGACACAACGAACTCGTTGCCTTGACAACGGATTCACCGGCCAATCAGAATGGACAACTGAAATCAGTGCAGTTGTAGCCGGCAAGCTTGAAAAGACCGAAGCGTCCTTTTTTAGAGAGTGCTGAGAGAAACGCCGAAAGAGCAAGATGTGTTTTTTTTTGTGTGTGCGAGGAAGAGTGAATTTCGCGGTCATACCGACCGAAGTTGAACGTAGAAATACTAGTAAGGAAACACATAGTGACATAGTGAACAATTTGATTAAATTATTTTCATAATAAATTAAAATTTAAAGAACTTTTCATTTGTATAAAAATTTTGCGTGTAAAACAGGATTTCTTGGCCAGCACGAGTTCCCCTTCCCCGAGATAGTGTATTTTTGAAATAAAGAAACATTTTGACGTATAAATCATTTGAAATTTTATCATTAATCAATATAAAAGACAATCTAATTTGATATTGTTAATTTAACCCAAAACTACTTACATAGCAAAGAAATTTGTTATATGGTATTTCATAATACAGTGTTGTGAATTTCATTCACTGATTGATGTGACTATGAGTGACAAATGTTTGTCAGAATTGTAGAATGATGATCATCCGCAATAGCGCGGTTAGTAGAGGCTGCTAACTTCAAGATAACCTGCACTATGAATCAGTGGCGGCTTACTCATAAGGACTCTCGGACGCCCCCCCCCCCCCCAATGATAATATTATTTTAATAATGTAAATACAGTACCTATATGTATTTAATTCTTTGGAGATAAATGAATTATGAATTGCCGCTATGGATTTCACCATCATTTGTAGCGGAAGTTTTACAATATAAAATATTTGATGAATGTATTCTGGAGTTCGGACGGTGGCCAGAGCGTCCCAGTTTCATTGCATTTAGTCATATGGGGCAAGCAGCAGACAGAGCTGAGGGTGCCGTGACTTCATTTACACAGCGTGTAATGGGCTTCTAGGGCAGAGTCCGAAGCTGCGCGCACAGACATCAGTCAGTGAAGCCACCATAAATTAGATGTTCCGCATTACTAAAAACCTTGTTTTCGATGGGCAAAATAAGTTGGCGCAACTGTTCTAAATAGTGTCTCGCCACTCACACGAGTTGTTCGTTTATGTTTTTAAGTTTAACCCTTTGTGATTGTTAATGTTAAGTGAATTATAACATGCCTTCCCTTAAGTGTATAAAATAAAACAGAGTCCTCCCATTGCCCTTAACCATCGGCCGCTACTGCTATGAATACTTCGCAAAAGTTTTTCTAATATATACGGTTTTAGCTCATACGCCCTTCTTGCTACCTCCTCAATTAATTGTTGAGCCACTAAACAAACAATTGAGTTACATAATGTAAATACTAATAGCTATATTAGTATTTAATTTTTTGTCTTTTAAAGACAAAAAACCCTGGACCTCACTAAAAGGTAAATTTAAAAAATTGAATAAAACAACATAAAATAAGTACCTCTAGACTTCGAATGCTCTAATAAGCGGCAGGGTCGGAGAAGAACAAAATACTCTAATAAGCATCAGGGTCAGAGAAGAACAAGAGATGTTAAAAGAAGGATGAAAGAGAGGGATGTTAGAAAATTAAACTTGAGGCCTGGATTCTTTACTTTCAAATAATAAGCTGTTTAGTATACATAAAAGTATCTCTCTGTTTCAAATCGACAGGGTCTCTTTCTCTCTCGTCAAGTCTGGCTATCTTTTCACACTCTCTCCTAGCCTAGTCTCATTTTGACCAACAGCTTATATATGTACACACTTCAGTAAAGTTGTGATGTTCACTGTACTTCCAAGGTAAGAATTTTATCACTTCTTGTTTCTTTCACAATAGTTGGATTTCATTCTGATTTCAATATAATTTTTATGAAACTATATTCCTAATTCCTTACAGGGATTTAACCCAAGACTATGTGAAAAAGGTGTAGATCTAGATAGGCTCCCTTGGGATTCCTAAGTCTCTTCTCACTAAAGTGAGCCCTTGAATGTTATTATTATATCTCAATCGATCTTCTACAAAATTTCAACTTATTTTCTTTGAAAATAGATTGATATTTTCAAAATTTGTATTTATACAAGGTATCCTAAAAACTTCTACACATTTAGAATAGAATTACTACATTTAACAAATAAAACACAATTTTTCTTTTGTAAAATTCTATAATTTATTATGGTCTAGCCGATTCAAGGTTGGTTAATACATGTGTGAATGACCTGTGGGGTTTCCCCCCGGGTCTTTGTGCTTTGTTTGTTAACGGGAATTTCCTGCCTTTCTCAACCTTTTATAATAGTTATGGTGTGCTTTGTATTTAGTCTTGTAAGAGCCTCGTCAATGCCGTAACTGGCGAAACCATGGTCGGCTAGACCATAATAAATTATAGAATTTTACAAAAGAAAAATTGTTTTATTTGTTAAAATGGAATTCTATCAAGTACCGTCTCAAGACGGTTTTAGACTTTTTTTCATATTGATATCTTATAAAGAAACTGAATTATTACAAAAAATATAAATCTGTGCAGTAAATAAATCATGACTGCTCACTTATAAACAGTTGATTAAGTCCATCGACTTTAATAGTTTAACACAAGATGGATTAGGCTTAGCCTAGACCAGTGTGAAATATTTTCCTTATAACATTTCATTAGGTCCATCGGCTATAATAGTTAAACACAAATATTTAATGTACCAACAGATATTTCTTATTGAAATTCCATATTCAATGATAATAAGCAATAAAGCTAAAGTTTCAAAATTAATTATTTTAATAATATAAATGAGCTACAATTGTTTCGCCTTGCGGCATCAAAGTTGCCGGATGATGCCGCAAGGCGAAAAAATTGTAGCTCATTTATATTATTAAAATTATTTTGAAACTTTAGGTTCATTAATCGTTAAACACTTAGATAGTTTAGGCTTAGTTTAGATCAGAGTGAAACATTTTGAAATTCATCAGATAGAAGTTAAGTACATCGGACACATACAAATAATGACTTAAAAGCAGACCCACTAAAAGTTAGTGCAATTACACATATGACTTCACCAAAAAATTTAGCATATGAAAAAACGCTTCTTGGGTTTAATAAATTATTTAGCCAAATTTATGCATTCTTCATCAACATTGTCGTCCTTTAAGAAAATTGACAAACAGACATAGATTGGAGATGGAACAAGAGCTATGAGATGGAGACCATGTTCTATGAAATAAAGAAAGCTGTTGCTAGAACTCCAGTGTTAAGATATTAGATGATATCATTTTACAATGCAACAGCTCAGAGTTTGATCTCTGTGCAGCAATTCTACAATAGGGGGAACCTGTATGTTATGCATCACGGACATTAACTGATTACACAGACATTAAACACAAAAAGTATGTTTAGCAATTTTGCTTGCATGGAAACGTTTTCATCAATACATTGCTAAAGAAAAGATGATATTGTTGAAATATACCAACTTCAAGAAGAAAACCCGACATTTTAATAAGGTATGGATGTCGACATTGTCTCCCATCTTAACATAAGCAAAGATTGTATGTTCAAAGTGCAAAAATTAATAATTTATCAATGACAGTTTGGCCAGTTTTTAATAATGTACATAAACCTTATACTGTACATGAGTAATGGCATTTTTATGAGGAGTTAACAATTCAGGATGGAATGATTGTTCGAGGAGAAAGGTTAATAATTTTGTTTCAAAGGATAGTCATACCTAAAGAACAAGAAATATTAAATCGAGTATATGAGAGCCATTGATTGAGGGTTGGAAGCTTATTTAAGAAGAGTGAAGAGATTATTTATTGGCCATCTATGAAAGATGACATACTAGCCAAAGTTCTTTTCTGTAAGTCATGCCAGAAGTTTACTCCTCCACAACAGCTAATCCAAAACCACGAGAACACCTTACTTACCCTGGAGTCACATAGACGCAGATATATTATATTATAAAGGTCAACATTTTTTGAAACGTATATTATTTTTCTCATTTTTGGAAAATTGAAATTTTTAATTCCTTAGAAGCCAAACCTATTATTTAGAACTTTGAAGAGACAGTTTGTGTATCATGGCATAATAAATGTTTTAATTAGAACTTACTTACCAAGGTCAAGAGGTTTATTAATACCAAAAGTTCCTGACGAGGTACATGAGAAATTAAATTTTAAGGAAAAAAAAAATACAAGGTTGTATATGATAATAAGTCCAAGCGTTTACCTGAACTAGATATAGGCCAAGGAGTATAGGTGAAACCAGCTTCACATTGGAGTATATCAGAATGGGCTCCTGGAGTAACACAAAAACTAAACTCAAAAGAAATAGAGTACAGAGAATCTCATTTACGACGGAATCGTGAAGACAACACGACGGACTAATTAATTACCCTCAGACAACAAATAGTTAGTCTCACAATTTAAATAATAACTGTACATTAAATCCAAAGGATAATTCTATTTCTAAATCGCCTGGCTCAAGAGGAAGAGGAGTTGAAAACATGCTCAGGTTTAACTATAAAACCTCTACTTCATTAAAAAGATTAAATATCCATCAATTTATTTATTCTTTTATGAGTTATAAAATAGATTTATAATTTGTTTTATTTAGTTAAAAAAGATGTAATTTATTATCATTATAGCAATTTGTAACCGATAGCTCATCAATTAAGATTGATTTTGAAACAATTTCTCAAATAACTTTCATTTCATTCAATCTATAGAAACTGATCTAAAATGGGTAACCTTGTTGGGTCTGCCATATGGGATCTGAAATCTCATCTGTTAAGTAGGTACTGGTTACAAATTATATTAATTGTTGCCAAGTCTTAAAATGTCTTGGTTCTAAATTATATTTGTTCAATACAAAGCAATGGAGTATGCTATTAAATCTAAGCATACTGATTTTAAAATTTCCACTGACTCAATCTAGTCTATTTATAATTAATAGTTTTATGAAAATGGAGTGTAGTTAGTGAATTTAGGACTGTACGGTCTCCTGTCACTGCAACCCAAATGGATCTTTTGACTTAAAAAAAGGAGTGTAAAGAATCTCTGGTACATATTGTATCATTACTTTCAAAAAACCACAAAATAGAAATAATCTTTCAATGGATCCCAGGTCAAGTAATAAGTTGTTGACAGTGTAGCAAAAAGAGCAACAGATTCTGGTTCTTTAACAGATTGTGTAATACCCACTAGAAATATATTATTTTTCCTAAAAGCCTTCAATAAATATTTTAATTAAAGAAAATTTTTAAAATGTATGGCACATTGAAATAAAACTACACATCTAACTATGACTAGTCACATTGTATAACTCTTATCCCGAATTAGATTCGGCCATGCTTAATTAGATTCTTACTTTTTCGTATTGGTAAATATACTTCTAATTGTAGGGTATATTCTAGTTGTAGATGAAAGAGAAACTTTACCACACTTAATTATTATGGATTGTAATGTAAAGGACCCAAATAAAACTTAATTCTTCAACATTTTAAGGAAAGAAAATTGATACTCTCCCTTTAAGTTGATACAAGAAATCTTACATTCTGGAAGCACTAACATTCTAAAAGCAATTTCATTTTTTTAGAGGCAATAAAGAGGGAACTATTATAGGTCAATTAGTAATATTGATAGACAGGTTAGGTTTGAGTTACTTCCTTAACCTTTATTATAATTCCTGACTCATAGTTTATGTACCCAAATTCAGGTATACCTGATGGATCGCGGGTAAGATCACCTTGTGTATTACGGTAATTCTTTATTTTCTCATGTACTTAAACTGTAGCATAACTTAATAATTATTTAGACTCATGTCATATAGCTTCCGTTTTATATAATCCCTATTACATTTTTAATCATCAACATTTTACTTTTGTACACCTTAGTAGTGTAATCTCTGATATTTATCTTTTCCTTTGTCTAATACTCGGAATAAGGTGAAACATGTGAAGATAGACTCAAGGAAAACTAGGAAAATAAATCAATTTATTTTTAGTGCTAAATCCAAGCTTCTTTGTTATTTTTGTTTATTGGAGTAATTGTAATAATTTTAGTGTTCACCTGTGAACTTAGTTATATTTAAGGATAAAATAAAGCAAAAGCTTAAAGTTTCAAATATTTAATAGTATAAATGAGCTACAATTGTTTCGCCTTGCGGCATCGTCGGGCAACTGAAGCTTTTGCTTTATTTTATCCTTGAATACGGAGTTTCAACAAGAAATATCTGCTATTACATTAAAGTTAGTTATATTTATTTTATGAGTTGCAATTATACATTATGCTTCATACTTATAAGCAAAGCCTTTTGGCTGAATGACCAACAAATCCTATACAGGCATAGAAAAAAACAAACAAGCGCCAACTTAGACTAGCTAAACATGTTTGATTAAATTTCGTAACTATAGGCCTAATACTACTAAATACTATTTGTGTTTCTTATATGTAATTGTTTACACACACACATTTATTTATTCTTTACATGCAAAATAGGTAAATTGTCTTATCTTTATTATGAAATTACCCATTTAGCTTATGAAATTTGTTAATTCATAAAATACAAACCTCCAACAAATTTTTGCATTTATTATTATACCGTATATGCAGAGCAGTATTTTCCATTTGGCAGACTAAGGCACAAATGGAGTGCCTAGAGTGCAAAATTTTTGAAAGGGGTTTGAAACAGGAAATAATTTTGAAGACAAATTTTTAAGAGGCAAAAAATTGAGAGATCAAACTTTTGGGGAATACAAATGTTTAAAAACACAGTTTTAATTTTTCTCATATCTCATGAATGTTAGGGAAGAAAACTTATAAAATTTTGTTCGAATTTAGAATTGTTTTAAGTATAACCATGTCAAATTACTCTGTTGAAAGTTAATTTTCTACAATGAACTGTATAAAAACTACATGCAAAACATAATATGAAAAGGTAAATGGCCTGGCAATTGAAAGTGACCAACTTAAGTGCTAGATTATTCAGAAGCCATTAAGAGAATTTTTATACCATGTTAAAAGTGATCACATTATACAAAATTGAAGAAGGAAGAATGACTTTATACACTGTATTTTAGAAACTACCTATGGACTTATGACCTTAATTTCACATATTTAGTTGTCTTCCTGGGGGGGAATCAGACATCCATTGCGGGCGAAGACGTGACGTTCACGTCCTCGCGTTAGGTCGATCAAACTCCGAAAGACGTCTATGTCATGTTCAATTATTCTGCGTTGTCAACTAACAGTTGTGATTCATGATAACTCCAATAGATTGTGCGCGGATGCCTAACGATGTGTTTCAAGAAAAATCCAACATATTGTTTGTGAATGCTTACTTTTTTTTATACTGTCAGTTTGCCGCCGTTTTGTGAATGAGTGTGCCGGTCTGTTATGTTTTGTTGGCGAGATGGGTGACAACTTACGTTCAACAGAACTTGAAAGGTTATTATTAGAAAGTGGTAGTGACAGTGATAGTGATAATGATCCTTCGTTTTTGGATGGGAATGAGTTATTATTAGTTCGTGTTTGTCCCCGTCTGCTCGTGCGTAAACCAGTGTTGTGCAAAGCTTTCGATGAGCTACAAGTGATTGAACCTTCAGACCAAGATGATGTTTTAAAGTTTAGTTGTACTCATTATGGTTGTTTACATTTATAAAAAAAGATATAGCTTTGTTAGAATACCAATATGTGAAAAAGACGTGAACGTGCGTGGCATAGTTTTATTCCGCCCGCAATGAGTTAAGGTACTTAAAGGGTGCCAAAATCCTAAATACAGCTCTATAGTGAATTGTATTTTTAAACCGTGCTAAATTATGGTGACCAAATTTATATAAACTATGTTGACTAAAAACATTTGTAAATAGACGAAAGCTCCTCATTCCTGCCTCCAAGTAGCAATTTATCAACCTAAACAGCTGTTTGAAGTTTTTTGTTTTCAATTACTGTACAGTGAAATTGACTGACTTATAAGTGCTATATAGAACATATTCAAAATAACTCCCTTTTCCGTTAAAAGAAAGTCTTGGATAAAACTATGGACATCCTTAGAATTTGAAGACAACGCTACCAAAAATGATACAGTTAACCCCATACCGCTGATACAGAACATTCCTGGTTGCGAGGATGCTGTTGAAGCAGACGTGAATGAATGGATGGCGGCGGATGCCGATAGTGCTGAGACTTAGATAGATGATGAAATCATCGCAGCCGTGACGCAAGAACAAGTTCAGTACGAGGAGGAGGAGGGGAGCGATGATGAAACAGGGTGTGAGGGGGGGAGAGGAGAAAGTGTCGCACAATGACGCAGCAGCTGCACTTGACCTCGCCCTACACTACTTGGAATAACAGTCTACTGCCACACCCGCAGATGTGATGTTCATGAGGAAATGGCGGAACTACGCGGCAAAAAATAGACTGTCAAAAAGTCAACAAAAGATGATGATGGAGTTTATGTCCAGTAACAAGTAAATTGATATTCATTTTTATGTGCAGTATGGCATGTACACTTTTTTTTACAGCTGAACTATCTATTCTTCATTTGTTTACTGTATTTTCTAAGTTACGTAAATTTAATCTTTTCACATTAAACAAAACATTTGTATTCTTCAAAATATTACTTTGTTTTCAATTTGTTACAACATTATTTACCTTTCCCATTATCTTTTGTCTTTTAATTACGTAATTTTTTTAAAATTATTAGTGCACAGTACAGTATTTACAAAAAAAAATCCAGAACCTGTTCGGATTAAGCGGACGTTCGGATTAAGCGGACGTTCGGATTAAGCGGACGTTCGGATTAGCGGGACTCAAGTGTATTTATATATTTTGAAGTGCTAAATTTTAATGAATTAGACATTATTTTTTTTTTTTTGTAACTTGAAAGTCATACTGGTCATGTAAACTATATCCAGAATATTTATAAACAATCATTCAATAACATTAAGGAATACATCACCTTAGGAAAAGAAAGATAGGTCATTCAATCTAATACTAATAAATATAAACATAACTGTAGTAAAAGTATTTTATTTTGTTAAAAAAAAGAAACATATATTTTTAAAACAATTCAACTTATATTGATACATTAAATAATTTAAATCTTTTAAATGATCAATATAATTAAATAGTTAAGAATTTTGTAGGAATAAAATAGAAATTAACAAGAATGTTTACAACACATTCTTTGAGATCACATTTATATGATTGCGGATAGAACTTGATTTATACCTGTTATGGTTAAATCAGAAATTTGACAAAATCTTCCATCGCGTAACAAAACATTTCCTTTGATACAAAGTTATTATATTCAACCGTTGCATTTTTCTATGCAGCGAATAACAAATAGTTATAGTAAATTTAAAAATTTAAACAAATGTTATTAACTGAATTTATAAAGTACACATACTAAAAAAAACTTATGCGTTACAAATGTCAAGGATTCGTACAACACTGTGTCTCGAAAAACTATTTTTTAAATCAGTTACAAATTTTAGTTAATTATCTAGTTCCTAACATTTATGTTATACATTGTCTTTCATGGTTTAGTAATCTGAAAAAATCTTCTTTAGAAGATTAAAGTCAAACTTTGAATAAACGTTGTCAAGCATATCCTAAATACATATATGCATTTCAAGTAAAAAAAAAAAAAAAAAAAGGAAGAAGAATTATTTCTGATGTCCACAGCATTTGGATTTTTAAATTGACATTTTAACCCCCCCCCCCCCGGTAACGAACTTATTAAAATAATTCAACTTTATTCTTAAATTTTAAAAATGTATTTGACATAATATGCTCATTATATTATTTTTAGAACATATTGCAATCTTACTTTTTGTAGGACAGTCATAATGGGAGAAATAAAGTAAAGGATTAATATTTTCATTATTATTAACACAGATGTGTTTTGTTTTCAATTCTTAAAGTTTAAAGAGGAAAAAAAGATGAGTATATCATTCTGATAGAAGAAAAAAACCTTTTTTAGTGACTGATGAAAATAAGAATTGTAATGTGCATCAATCAATAAGTAAGTGAAAATAAAGTTAATGAGAATGAGACAAAATTTGATTTTTAAAATAACATGATCGATTCATATTTAATTTTTAAATGTTATACATACTTTAAAGTTTACAAATTTCCTATCCTTTCAAAAGTATTAAACAAATATAATTATTATAAAGTTTTTTTTTAATGTTGTTTTATTTACAAAATATAATAAAAAGTATTATTTTACAACTTGAATTGATTAACTATTGAGCACAGACAAAAAAAATCTGTTATTAATTTTAACAAAAACCTGTTTGGAAAACCACATGCTATGTTCCTCAATATTAGAGCAAATAAGAAAAAGAAGAAAATATAAGAAACATAACACTGAATATAAATAAAACTGGTCACGACTATTTAGGTTTATATGATGTAAAAATAAAATAACACTTCCAAGTATACAAACTTTGTAAAAATAACACTGACAGAAAAGAAGTCACTGTTGAGTGCTGCAAAGTTTCACTCACATTACTTTATATATATATATTTATATATAAAATTATTATCTAGGTTTAGATCAAGGATTAGGTCCTGAATCTCTCTTCAGATCATCTGTTGATTTTTCATCTTTCTCATCTGTGAATGACACAAAAAAATTATTAGTAATACATACAGAAATTCATAATATACTATAATTTATAAAACATTTAAAATACATGTCATTTTTTAGGTGGGGATCAGTACTTTATAAATCATTTTTATAGGTGGGGATCAGTACTTTATACATCATTTTTATAGGTGGGGATCAGTACTTTATACATCAATTTTATAGGTGGGGATGACCTATAATAATACTTTGTTATTACAACTAATTTGTTTAGCATGTTTTTTTCACTCTACTACATTTTTGAGGTATTTCTAAATTTTGTTTTGTCATCTAGAATCCGCTTTAGATTCAACTTTATTTGGGAATATTGGTGTTCTGTATTTATAAAACCATTCACATCAACAAAATACAATTTCTAAACAATTCTTTTTTGCATAAAAAAAAAAAAAAAAAAATTACCAAGATTATTGCATATTTATGTATCAAAGTATATGGGCTGTCTTAATTAATACAAGAAAAAAGGACATTAAAATAAATACAATTAAAATGGATTGTGAATAAATTTTTAGTAATAAGTTGACCATTTGACAGTGAATTAAAGATACAAAAAATTTCCAAAAGATAAACAAGTTGTTTCCAGGAAAAACATTGTCAAATTTTGTTTAAAATGTTTTATATAATACAGAGTCTTCAACTACAGTAAGTAAAAAAGTTATGCTGAAGTAATTATATCTATGTTCAAATGTTGACAATTGCTAGGAGATAAAATAATTCAAATTAACTAAAGCAATTATGTTAACAAATGTACTGTAGAATATTAGAGAAACAGCGTATGTAAGGCAAAATAAAATGTTTTATTCAAACTAGAATTGGTAGTGATCAATATTTGAATTATTGAATTTCAATTTAGATATGGTTGGTTGAATCTTTTTGTTTAAGTGTTTAGATAAGATTTTTTTTATTCCTTTTCTTTCTTTTTTTATCTATATGTTTTCTTATTTATTTTGATAATTCAAGGGCTCATATATACGGATGGCTGACCTATGTGGATATTATTGTCAGATTATTTCAGTGTTGTAAATTAAAAATATTTGGTATTTATTCACCTAAGCAAAGAAAAGATATTACAGAACAAAATAAATCTGAAACACTACGTAGTAGGAAGTTTAAGAAGTACACACTTATATTTTGTTTTGAATAAAGTTTTCAAAAATACATCAATTTGAATACAAAATTTTATAAATGAAAATGGAGAAGTAAAAAAACAAAAACAAAAAATGACTTACCTTTTAAAATTACATCTAAAAAGCAATATTTTAAAAACTATGTGTTAGAAAACGAAACTGAATTTAAATCAATCATTAGTTTTGACTTGCAGATACCTCATTTTAAAAATTTTCAACAATTATAAGTTTAAACCCAGGAAAACCAATCCATGCTTTGGCCACACCAATTTTCTGCTAATTAGGTTTTGGTTTCATTTACTGGTGCCTACGGTTTCATCTTCTTGTAGGTTTCAGTTCACAAACCTGGACATTTAAAAGGTTATATACGGTAAAACAAGAATGAAAAATTTAATCTCAGCAAAAACTCAAATATGTCTTCAAATTAAAAGAGGGTATAGTACTTCCCATTTTGTGATAATTTTGTATTATATGCCAAATTTGAAAGAAATTGGACTTCTAATTGACTAGAAGAATCTTTATTTTTACATAAATTGCAGTTTAAAAAATTTATGATTAAGAATACATTTTTTTATTTATAGTAATTGCATAATGGTCACAAACTCCATACAATGAGGTAAAGCAGGAAACAGGTAGGCTACAGGTATGATGTTATCCCCCTCCTTAAAAAAAACACCTTAATCCAGCCATTTTTAACAAGTTGTAGGATTTTTTAATCTGTACGGTTTTACTGAAATTGGTTCGTAGTTTTTAAGAAAAACAAATCACAGATTTATTTTAGTTTACCACACATTTCATTTTCTTATTATAAAGCTTCCTCTAAATTAGGAAATTAAAAAATAACATGTGTTGAGTTGTTAGTTATTGAAAATAGGATTACAAGTGCATGCGAATTATTCTAAGCTTACCTTATTTTTGTGGTTATCCTAGCATAAAAAATACATTTAACTACAGTTGAAATTAGTTGTTTGTTTATTAGGTTTTAGTAGTCTTTCAAAATACACAAATGTATTGGAGATTCGTTTGTAGAAATTACTACTAAACCCACATTTGATAAAGAAGCTATACAATTATTATTATAGGCTACAACTACAGCGGTTTTCAAAACAAAAGTATATTTTTTAATTTGGGTATACGACTTTTGGATGGGTTTCTTTTTATTTATATTTAAACTATTATGTGGGTAAGATGTGTGTGTGTGTGTGTGTGTGTGTGTGTGTGTGTGTGAGAGAGAGAGAGAGAGAGAGAGAGAGAGAGAGAGAGAGAGAGAGAGAGAGAGAGAGAGAGAGAGAGAGAGAGAGAGAGAGAGAGAGAGAGAGAGAGAGAGAGAGAGAGAGAATGTGTGTGTGTATATATATTAATGTGGGTAGCTGTATTTGGAATTTTGCAAAAAAATAGGGTATGAACGAATGTATAATTCCTATCTTACGATTTTGTTAATTTATTCTAGATATATATATTCATATGTTGTTAGGCTTTTTGATTATACTACATTTTTTTAAAGATTACAATGACAAGTGATGATATTGAATGAATGATAATTAATTCAATTTTATACAATCATTTGTTACTTCTTTTTTTGTTAATTTGTAAGTTTGTTTGTTGTATTCCAAATTTTCTCTATTTTAATGTCATCATTTTGATGGTAAGTTTTATTTTATTCCGTATGCATTTTACATTTTGTTTTTATGATGAGAGCAAGCACATTGCTTTATTTCTATTTCTTCCCATTTTATGTAAACAATAACTGAATTGTGTTAATATAATTAACGGAAAAATCAAATTAGGTATGGTTAAAATCTTTTATATTTATTTCATATGAAACAAACATCCCTTACCAATTACAGCCATCACAATATTCCTATTTCATGGGAAAGTAAATTTCTTGCAAAAAGTTGTTATGCATCGGTAATTGGTATGATTGACAACGATACTAGTTGATATGGATTTTATTGTGTAACATCTAGTAGTTTGTCATCTGTAATTACTTCAGAGACACCAACTTCCTAGACTTTAAATAACCTATATGTAACTGAATTGGGTATTTTTCATTTTCAATTAATATGCTGAAAAAGTGAATTGAGCAAAAAATGAGTACTTAAACATAAGGGTTTATTTTATATTCTTTTCTTCCTATTTTTTATAAGGCGATGAGGACCCAGAAGTTTTTTGTTTTTAAACATGTAAAAATAGCAAAAAGTGAGAAAGATACAAGAACTTGGGGTTTCGTTGTCCTTATGAATGGAAAAATGAAATTATCTCTGCTGTTTTCATCGTAAATACTTAACTTTTCTTTTAAATTGGAGTATTTCTTTTCTCGAAGAACTCAATTTATGCAGGAATTCTAGGCGGTGTAAAATAATTAACCATGTATGTATATAACTTTATTAGCTATATTTTTTTACACTTTTTTATCAGTGTGCTACAACACTATATATATATATATATATATATATATATATATATATATATATATATATAGTCGTTTTCTATGTTTTTAGGTCCAAGATAGTAGTCTTTCTGTCAAAATTAAATTCATTAATTAGGAATTGATTTATTAAACACAATTCAGTGTGACGATACACCTCCTGTTGTTATCTGTTGACTATGATGCAATCCAAGATTGTCATATTTCCCTATTTCAAACACGAAAACCAACAAATAAACACATGAGGCTGCAAATCGATACTATTCTGGCAAGGAATGTGTTCTTGATTAGGAATCTAGGGCATCAACTACTACAAAATTATATTAGGAATATATATTTTGCTTTTCTTCAAAGTGTATTCAGATATGGGATATAATTATGATGATATATATGAGGGAACAGTAACAATATTGGCATTATATTAAAACTTTAAAATAGTTATGGTAAAGCTTAATGATGGTTATAGATAAAGTTGTAAACCAATATTTGTAAAGTTAAAAATAATGACTAATAAATTTATAAATATTTCATTTGCTGACTTATATTAAACTAAATTTTATCTGATATTAAATAATGGTCACAAATTCATTCATACAATACTAGAAATAGTCACAGATTAATATAAAGGTTCCATATAGTAGATTAAGTATGATACAAACAAATTTTAATGTTTTAGGTTTAAGTATTTTTAATAAATTGCCTTTGGAATTTAAGAAAATCCCTATAATGTTATTTAAAATTAAATTGAATAAATTTCTATTGGGACATCCAATGTATGATATAAATGTAGTAGTTTTCTAAGACTAATATTAAATTTCACCTTTGTGTCAATAAAGATATAATAATATAATACCGGAAAATCACATTGGTGGTTGTCGCTAGTTACGAATATTAACAATAACATGATGAGAACACTAAAACTATTAAAATACATGTATTCAGTGCAGTGATACACCTCCTGTTGTTAATATCTGTAACTAAGACAAAACTGACAATCCATAATTGCATAAGTGTCAGCCTTCCATCATTCAATAAGACAAAACACAAAAATAAGAAGGGCATAAGGAGGGTGGCAGTTCACTAGTTGGGGGGGGGGGGGACATCCAAAGTTATCATTGCTGTGCTTACAAATATTTCCTATCAGAACAATGTACCCGATAGAGTTGATAGCGAGACTCTTTAATTTCATAGCATAAAATACAAAAATGATTAAGATTGACTTGAAAATTAGTATTCTTCCATATAATATAACCAAAAAAAAAAATAATAATAATAATAAAATAGAAGCTTTTTCGAAGACAGCTTCAAAATCCTCGTACAATTCCTGCTTTATTAAATTCCTGGTTGCTGTTGTGATTGTGATTATATAAAAATATTGCTGTTGTGCAAAAATATCATAAAACACAGCACCAACACCATGTGGTTCAAAAGTGAGTGAAAAGCCTGTAGGCCCTATAGCTTTTCAGTCTGGTAATGTGCTGTTAGCATATAAATTATTCTTAAAAGACTGACTTAAAATTCGGTTTGGAAGGGACTTAATGCATGAAAGGGACTAATTATGTATTAAATTCATTAGAAAAATTTAAAATGGAAACTATTATATACAGGTTTTCTTCATAATTTACAATTCATCCAACTTATACTATAACACACTAAAAGAAGTTAAAATTTGCATGTCTGTTTCCATAGATATTGGGATCACTCCCAACTCACTGCCATACAAAAAACAATGTTCACTTGACCTTTAGAAATAATATTATAGCATAAGCATAGAAAGTTAGCAGCGGAGGCTAGTTCACATATGCACAACTTCGAAGCCCATCTGAAGGTAAATGAGATTTGAATAGTAATATAAAATTCAGAATCAAACATTCTATTTATATGGTTGTACATAAGTCCTCGACTTATGAAAAAATTACCTACCAACTTTTGATAAAACAAAGTTCTAAATATGCCAAAATTCAGACAACATATTACTGTTGGTCATGAGGGAGGAGGGGGTTACAGTATATACAGTAAATTTAGAACAAATCAGTTGAACTCATACTTTCATATTGTACATAATATATACATGATTTTTTGTATCAATTTTGTTACAAATTTATTACTGTATACGAGTTTTACTACGGTTTAGTACTATAATTGAAGTTGTATGATATGAATTGTAAAAGATAATGTTTTTAATCAATTATATATTATAATAAAGCCTATATGTTAAGATTTCTTTTTCATTTTTAACTTTAAATAATTCATATTATAATGGTGATTTATAAAACATTGGTAATGTTCAGTAATTACTTTGGTAAGCTTTTTTTAATTACAAACCTTTTGATGGATTAAGTTCGTAACTCGAGGACTTATTGTACTCATTTAGAAGAGTTGCTTATTTTTTATTATTTATTATGAGGCACAAAATATTAAACTAGATTAGAAGAGCAATTTTATAAATCCAGGATATAATAAGGAATCCATCTACGTGGAAAGTAAATTAGGGAAAATTTCATAGTATCAGGGTGACCACTCATTTTAGATTTTTAAAAGCTTTTTCCCTTATGTTTATAAATTTGTGTGTCTAAGTTAATTTAAAACTTTCTTGGTACATTAAAAAATATCCCATATTAATTTGAAAAATCCAATCTTTTAATTTGCAATTTACAGCTGCATAAAACCACACAAATACAAATTGAGTAGCCACCTTAATCTATTAAAAATAATAAAAACTAATATTTTTCATGCATATTCACAATTTTTGTTAAAAAAATAATAAAAACCAAAAACAACCTTTCGAGTAACAATGGTATGGTTTAAAATTAAGCCTTAAGACATAAAAGTGCGTGCTAAAAATAAAGTCAAAAAGTACCAACTCTTTGGCAAAGTCAAAACACTACCAGTTCCTACATGACAGCACAGCACATAAACAAAATAATAAAATCCACTTGCCAAAGAAATGATTTCCTCATATTGATGTCGTTATCAACCTGTGATTAAAGTAAACAATTGTTAGCTTTTGTTTTTGAGAAAAACACATTTTCAAATTCATTTTCCACTTGTGAGATTTGATCAAAAATGTTCAGTAGTTTTAGGTTTAAAATAAAAATGGAGCTTGTACATTTGAAAGTAAGTTAGTGAGAAGAAAAGTACAAACCAGGAGTTTAGTAGAGGTAATAATTTAATTTGCATTTAACCAAGCAGAACACAGAACTATAATTTATTGCAGGAAACCATTGATATAAACATAAAATAGTCCTTTAAAGACACTGAATTTATATAAAAATAATTGTCAACAGGCAATTTACTTTAAAAAATAATACTTTAACTGCAATATTGGGCAAGGAGGTCGAGATCAACTAATTTTTTATTTGTCAGTGTTATCATAGTTGGTAAAAAATGATTAACATGAGATTAATCACAAGTAGGTAAAAACAATAAAAACCCCATTTGAAATTGCCAAAATGTTCATTTTTCTGATTGCACATCCAGACAAAACCACATCACAATTATTTGTTGATGTTAGTCTAAAAGATATACATAATCTTACTAACACTTTTGATTTATAAACATTTCAATTATACATTGCAAAAAGTTTTTAGAGACAATTTTTTGAAGAACAAAATTATTCCAAAGGATATTTTCCTGCTTTTTCTGAATTTGAATTTAAAATTAATAGAGAAAAAAAAAAGTGAGATAATGAGAACAAGAAATACTACAGATTTGGATAAAGGTTTGAAAATAGAAGACGAAAATTTAAAAGAAGTAGAGAATTGAAACAGGACGACACACGATATAAATCACAGACTAAAAGGGAGGTCATATTTTATAAAATAGAAATTTTACGAACATCTATTTTGAAATAAAAGCATCATATTTTGAAATAAAATCATCATAAGAAGTGCAAAGATATCAGAATAAAGTCAAATACCAAAGTTATTTTTCTATTTTATGTAAGAGTAAACTAAATAATTTTCAACTATGAAAATATTTGGGAAGAGAGAAATATATCTTGCCTTACATTTAATTGTGCCCGCCAATGTCTTAATGTAATTTACCTCTAGACACAATTTCATTTCACTTAGTTTAGTTTATAATAGTATATATTGAAAATTTTGAACAACAAACATAAGGTCTGATTATGAAGCAATGGAACTTTTGTTTACATTTGTATTTGTTTTGATTAACATAAATAAATATCATTACCACAAATAATTTGCAATTAAAAAAAATTATAGTTATTCTTTTAAAACAATTTGTTCAATAAGATGTTATACATGTACTGAACTACTTATTATCATATCTCAAAATAGAAAATAAATCTAAATCAAGAAAAAGCAGACGACTTTAAGTGATATACTACATTACCTTTGCTATCAGGTTTAATATCTTCCATTTTTACGTCTGTATCTGGTTTTGTTTGATCAAGTCGTGGTCTTTTTCTTCCTTTAAATGATCGATTATCTCTCCTTCCTCCTCCAGCGCCAGAACCCTCATCCTCTGAATCACTGAATTCATTATCTGCAGCTATACGTTTATCTTGAACTGATTGAGGTAGCCGTTCATCTGGATTCACTTTGTCTTCATCTTCGGAATCTTCCCGCACAGCATCTTCAGGAATAGCTGAAAATATCAAATGTAACTGTAGTCTAAATATAAACATATATGAAACATTAAATTCCATATATTTCAGTGCATATAGTAGAAATAAGGAATAAAAAGGTTGCAGACTATATAAACTTTCTACTATACCAAACACTTGGAGTATCTATCAACTGATTTATTATTTTTTAAATTTAAAAGCATGTGTAAATTACTAGCTCACGTTATAGACTTTCAAAAACTCAAAATTATTTTAATCCAACACTTGAAGTGCACTTGCATCATTTATGTGTGTAGTCTAATCCAGATAAGGTGAATTTCATACAAACGAATCTCTATAACTTGAAAACCTCTCTATGATGAAATATCTGTAACTCAAATAATTTCTTTCTTCCCTTGAGTTTCGAGTTAAGCCTTCTGGTTCAACTCCTCACTTGAAATTAGCAACACTGGAAACTTCACTCACCAAACGAAAGGAAACACAAATTTTATTATCAACAAGATGATTATGGTTTTAAAGTTATATGATTATGATAGATTGTTCACATATTAACATGGTTTAATCGGACATTTAGCCCACTACGTCCTAGAAGGACTTGCTCCAGCCCTTCTTCTTCCTCTTGCTGGAGCTTTTTGGGCCAAATTCCAATATTCTATATAGTTCTTCCAACCAGAGTGAGCTGAACCAGCAGGCTTCTTTCTATAAATCTGTACATTTTCATACTACTCTAGTTCTCTCGAGTCATCTATAAACCAAAACACCTTTATCTTTAACTAAACTATACAGTAGAACCCCTCAAACTCGACATTCCGTCAAACTCGACAGGGCCAGTGACAAGGAGCATGGGATTTCCAAGGTCATTCACTGCATTGTTTTACGCCATGTGCGCCTGCCAGATGCCCGGAGGTTGAGGCTTGTTACTTTTGTTTATACAGCTGTGAGGGATGCTCCTTTGTCTAGCCACTTTCTAATCCTACTGTATAGTAGAGGCCAAAGTTAAAGATAAAAGGGTCCAGGTAGACCAGGACAGCCCTAAACATTTGTTGTCAAAACATTCATATTGTTGTGAACCCAAGCGCCTAACCACCCGGATGCTACCGGTCATTAGCACCGATTCCATTAAAGTAAGCGGCAAGTCTTTTGTCATAACAATTCAACGGAGCGTCGTAGAACTATGATTCAAGTTTTGTAATAAAGGTCTTAACCATGTGAGAAAAATAATCCGACTCTTAATTATATGCGATCAGCAGTTCAATTTATAGCATTTGTATTGGACTGTGTTTGGTATGGACATTCTTTTTCTTCAACGACTTCGAGATGAAGCTGCCAGACGTCCAGTCGAAAATGAAAAACAAAGATCAATCAAAAGTTTTTTCAAACAGTGCTAACTTTGCTCTAATGTTTTGTTTTTTTTTATTTTATTTTTTTTATATAAAATTGTTTTAATCTTTAAAAATATTTAATGGACTGTCAGTTTTTTACTGTAGACTTTACTGTAAATTTTATTACAGCATATTAGGATAGGTCTTTTTAGTTTACTAAACCTATTGTACAAGGCCAACACTTTTTAAATCTCATTTGACCGATCGATAAATTTAATTTTAATGTGTGATTGAACACACTATTTTTTTGTTGTCAGGCAGGGACTTTTTTGCAATAAACGTTTAATCATTGATAATCAATAAATGTACAGTTATTTAAAATAATTTTGAGTATTTGTTGCAAACCTAACCATTAAATACCAAAGTTCCCTAAAACTCGACAACCCCCAAACTCGACAACCTTAAAGTCCACATTGTGTCGAGTTTGAGGGGTTCTACTGTACTAGTCTTTACTTTCATTTCTCTTTGGCTAACTCTAAGGTGTAAAGCAACCAATGCCAATTGATTAATGGCATCAGCGTAATAGTGTATCGAAAGGAGCCCTAGGATACCTAGCAACCTCCTAGATTTAGTAGCCTTACACATTCAAGTGGAGTTCTGAATGGGCGGACTTTTTCACCCAGCGAAGTACCCAAGGAAATTTACAAGGAGGAGAATAGTCCACTTATCAGCTCGAGGTGAGGTTGGTGGCTTTAATGACCCATTGAGAAGAGGCCTCAGTGGGGCAGGAGTTAGATTCCTATCCTAAGACATGTCGCTAGAGGAAGTGAAGCCGAAGGCAGCAGAATGAAGACTCTTGCAGGAGCAAGCTCCATGGGGATAGGGCGAGACAAAGAGGGGGATCATTGATACCACTCCTCAAAAAGGTCCTGAAGTGAAGAGAAGAAAGCATACATCACCATCACTGCGGCTACTGTAGACAGGCTTAAACTACAGACAGAAGACTGGCTGAAGGAGAAAGCCTCCCAGCTTAGTAAATGGAAAGACAAGAAATGAGAACTTGTGTAGAAGATGACATTTAGGTACTAAGAAATTGTTGAGTCTAGTAAACTCATTAAATGAGGGGCTATGCACCTACTTGTGGAAAGTGCTAGACTTACGAAAAAGGGCACCTGAACACCGATTCACCTACCAAGAAATCGTCATAGGATATGGGTACTTCTTTGGAGATCGGGACAATCGGAGATCTGAGATAATGAAGCTAGTCAATTATAGCAGAGGGAACAAGACACCACAACACTGTCTGGGGCAGCAGAGACACCACACGGAAGGTGAACGATTGTTTGATTTTATATTAGAATGTAATCTAAATATTTACAATATATGGAACTCGCCTACTTTTGTTAATACAGAGTGACCAGTGGTCTAGGGTTAAAGAATTCAAGGATTTCAAAGCTTGACTTTAAAAAATTTAAGGCTCTTATCGACAATTTATTTTGTAGGCGATATATCAAACATCAAAGATAAAATAAAACCATATACATACTATTTTTACAAAATTTAAATTCATTATAATTTTTTTTTTATTATGTAATGATTAAAATAATATGATTGTAGAACTCGTTATTTTTTTATTTATAAAAATAATACTTTCAGAAATTCTAATAAAAAAATTGTATTAAAAAAAAAGAAGAATTTCATTAATATTTAAAATAGAACATTTTAAATTAGGTTCAAAATGTATTCAGTTATATAATATATAGAAGAAAACTGTATACAAGCAATACACTTCATTCATAAAAACACTTTCTATGAATGTACAATTTCAAAAGAAAATTTGAAAAATAAAAGTCAAAACGTATTATTACTATTTACTTATAGTTAAAATATAAATAAATAATGAGCTTGACTTGGGAAATAATATTAGATAGACTAAAACTCGAATACAAGAACTCACAAAAATTACATTTACTTAATCAAACGTGTTTCAACGACAAAGTCGCCATACTCAGTGATACATGAGCTACAATAACTATACTATAACTAACTCAATTTATATTAAATAGTTAGTTATTGTAGCTTATGGATCACTAAGGATGGCGACTTTGTCATTGAAACACGATTGATTAAGTAAACATAATTTTTGTGAGATCTTATATTCGAGTTTTACTCTATCTTATAATTAAAAGTTACTTAATAGACTTCACCCAGCATATACGTTTTCGAAAATTGAACGTCCACAGAAAATTATAGTCAAATATATTTAAAACTATTCTTTGAAGGAAACCTTTACGTCATACACAAAACACAAACACAACACAAAATCCTGTACACAACAATTACACACAGACGAAATTTCGCGAAGAAACAAAACACTTCGCTTTCTCAGGTGTTAGTCCTACAGATGTTCACAGACGTTTTTAATCTCAACCTCTGAGCGCCTAACACAGGTCAATTGAGAAGGGATTAGGCATTGATCATTTAAAGGTTCAACCCCCACCAAGTTCAGGTTGCTAGTTTCCAAATTATGTCTATCAAAAAGTCTAAAGACTTCATTTCTTATTAGGGGCAAATAAATAGAATGTATAGTGGAACTTGACTGTGAAATGTAGTTTTTCTTTACCATCATTATAGCTGTCTCTTTAAAAATCCTTTTCTCCAATCAGTCTCTGTTAATAACGTAGAGCCCTTATACCAAAGAATAGAGTGATAGTTAGCACTGACATCCTCAGCCAACTTTGAACGGTTGACCTCACCTGTCAAAATGCATTTTTTATGTTCTGATACAAGTTTTTTAAACGGACAAGACGTTTGCCTCCAAATAAGACAATCAGTTTGGATGAAGTACAATTGCAATAGAAACCAGAGATAAAATATCTAGGGCTGATCCTAGATAAAAGCTGCTATGGAAAAGACAGTAGAAGTTACTGTCATTAAAGCCACTTATGACCTAATGGTATGCAGGAGAATAGCGGGGAAAACATGAGGCTGCCACCCGCGAATTCTACGATAGATGTACACTATGATAGTGAGGACCAATCATCATACATAGGGTGGTGGCATGGATTATAGAATCAAGTTGAGCATAACAAGAAGGTCACTTGATGTACAAAGACTGGCATACATTTGGATAACAGGGAGAATGATATGCCCAACTGCAGCTATGGAGATCATACTAGACCTCAAGACACCCCATGTAGAATATCCTGATTTTACTGTCTTGATATTTCATACTTATACGAGAAAGAAAAATGTTAGTAAATTAGAAGCCCATTAGTTGGTCTCCATCTTATCATTAGCTAGATACAATGGAATGTTGAGACTCTGTTTTGTCTTGATTAAAGTATCTTGAGTTTTGGTCTTGATTAAAGTATCAGAATTATCAAATCAAGCCAATATTAAAATATGATAATTAGCTTTAGATAACAAGGAAAGAACATACATTTATTAATCATAATGATTCCAATTTGTATTGGGATTTGATTAAGATATGTATCCCTCTCAAATTATTAAATCAATTAATTATTTGTGATAACAATAAGATTGTTATACACATAAAATCCATTTGATTCGCATCAGTAATATTTCTTTAAAAAGCCAGCAGTATTTTCTGTTTATACATTCATTTTGATGCAAATATCCCTTATTTTAAATTTTTCTCTTTGACAATATTTCTCATTTATTCCAATGTTATGTATTTATCAATATAATTCGGTAATTTAATGTTTTTCTGAATTTTGTGATTTTTCTTTCAAGCCCAAAGTTTAGAAATCTGTTTCCGTAAACCAGTTTAACAATTCGATAGTTACATTTGCTATAATCGTTATGTATAGAGCCAATATCAATTAAAGACTTAAACAAACACAAATTACATCAATATAACAAAAGGAAAAGGAATCTGTATTAGTATTGGCATTTTTATTACTTTGGACCATATCTCAAAAATAATTTGCCCTAGAGAGTTGGGAAACATACCAATAAATAATTGTCTGAATTATTCAGACATACAAAATGACACTAATATTCTTTTGCTATAGTTATTGCCGTTACTAGATAATGATGGATTGTGGTATCATTTATTAGGACATTTGCCACCATTTATGTATATAAAATTAACATAACAATTCGAGAATGGGGATCAACCCTTAATATCCAAGTGATAAACCTACAACACATAAAACTTAAAAAGGGGTCAACGTAGCCTACAACTATGCCAAAAACTAAAACTACAACCCTAGAAAAGAATCCCAAGCTAAAACTTGGCTTGAACAGTCAAAACAACTAAGTCTATACACAAACATAATCAGGAAAGGCATAAATCAACATAACTACAAACACAAGAAATAGCAAACTACAAAGTTGAATTGAAGACAGACACAGATCAACTGAACAAGAGATGTATGCCAACAGGGTAACTTAACTACAGGTTTGGGGAGGGGGGGTGAAAAACCTACTATCCCCTCTTTCAAGAGTATAGAACATCATCTTGTACTCACTCTCTGCAGAGGCACATTGGGAAAAATTTCAACCTTACTTAACCCTACAGGCGGCGCATGTTAAAATTCTTCGTTTGTTTAAAAATTAATAAAAAATATTATTTTTATACAAAACCTAACTTATAACACATCATTTTTCTCAGAAAGATGCATAGAATTCATCTGTTTTTTTTTTTTTAACGGGCTTGGACTAAGTATGTTAGATGTCAAAAAATGAAGTTAACATTTTTCAGAAAAACCTGCATCATCCAAAATCAATAGCTTACAACCTTTTTTCAAGATATACAAAAGTTTTGTATAATATTTGGAAATATATTTAGAAAAAAATTGTTACATTTTCAAAATTTTAAAAAATGGTTTAAGAAAAAATGGTATACTTTTTTTTCCAAAAATAGTAATATATATTTTATACACAACTTTTATATTATATCATTATATTCAGAAAGGTGCATAGAATTTAGCTGTGTAGTGAAAAAAAAAATGATGTAAAAAATTTGGAGTTATGTCAAATAGCAAAAAATCTGAAAGTAGCACAGGCAAGAATTTCACAGAAATGGTAATGTACACCATACAATTTTTTTTGAATTTTTTGAGGTATTATTAGAGATTTGTAATATATTTGTGGATAAAAGTTGCTAAAAAGAAATATCAATTTATAAAATTTTCATTAGACATGGTTCATTTTTACGTAAAAAGTGAATATTTGGTAGCTATTTAAAAAAATATTATTATTATTCAAAAAATTTTATTACCTATGTTCTCACAAAGTTACATAGATTTTAACTGTGTAATGCAAAAACTTTTAGATGTAAAAAATTTGGAGCTATTATGTCAAATAGCAAAAAATCGAAAAGTAACGGAGGCAAAATTCCACAGAAATAGGTATATAAACCAATAAAAAAAAATTTATAGATAGGCCTATATAAATTTATAAACATTTTGCATACATTTTAGTAAAAACAATCAATTTATAAAATTTTCATTAGACAAAATTATTTTGATATATTATATAAAACTAATGGAAACTTGCTAATATGATCACACCAGATATATCATAACCTATCTCTATTTATAGATAGGCCTATATAAATTTATAGACATTATGCATACATTTTGGTAAAAACATAATTAATTTATAAAATGTTCATTAGACAAAATTATTTTTATTAGTAAACACAATGTGTTTTGCTACAAATTTGCTATGAAGGAAGACCAATTTACAACCATAACCTCTCTCTTTAGATAGCCTCAATATTTGATGTCTGACAATAACATTCACTCTGAACAATATATTCTACAAACAATAATACAGATATTGTAATTTGTATACACAATTTATAATAAATACATAAAAAAAACCTTCAGAATAACAGAAATATAATCCCAAGTCAATAAACGCTACAGCTTTCACATCATTTCAGTCAAAACTTCGCTATCTTCCGAGTAAAAAACAATAACCTCAAACTAACTCTAGGATATATCAAGTAATACCAACTTGTAGAATGAAATCTTCTCTACAACATACTGTAAAGATTGGTTACAAAATATCAATTGTACTGTATACAATCGAAATAACTGTACCGAATGCCAAGTGAAATTCGTTCCTTTTGGTTACCACTTTAGTTAAGTAGAAATATCTTGCGATCTATGACACATAGAACAATTTGTAAACCACAGATAGAAAGAGAAAGATGTGATCTACAGAACAGTGTTTTGGTCGACCTGTTTGACAGAAAAATAGATTTGTGAACATATGAGAAAAAATGGCATCGTTTCTACTTTCAACCGCACAGTTCAAATCTTTGACGTTACGTATCAAAAAATATGCAAACTTCAGCAATTTTTGGAATATTATTTATAACGTTTTGTGGTATTTTTTTTTTGCATGATTATGTATCTACGGAACATTAGCTTTCCAACGGTATTTTATTTATTGGGATAGGACAATTCTGGGGCGAAATGTTGAATTGCAAAAACCGTGTTTTCCGGTCGTTACTAAACCATGCATTAAAAATCGACAAAATTGGGTGGCACAGACATTGTGGATAATATGCAAGAATGCTAAAAAATAAAGGGAAAATATGTAATAAAAAATAGTTTTTACATAAAAAGACTTTAATATACTGTACATAAAACAAACAATAAACGATACAAACCTATAAATTAAAAATATTTTAATGTACATATTACATGAAATAAAAAAGTGTAATAAACAAGAAGTTTTTATAGTAAAACAAATTAACATTGCAAGAAAAACATTATGCTACACTAGTACAGTACTGCAATTTTAATTACCTGACCCAAACATTGTTTTTTTACTGAGAAAACACTGTCTCTTGATTCTTACTAAACTTTTCTTAGCATCAGTTTTTCAGCTAACTGCGTGTTATTGTCTTGTTCCTCTAAATACTGGAGCAGTGAGCAGTCCATTGATGTGTTGCGCAAGGCCACTTCATGTGTCAATCGCACATGCACGTACGTTCCTTCTTCCTCTTCACTTACCTTTTGCTCTTCGTTCGCCCCATCTTGCTTTGTCTGCTATTTCTTGGTTCGTCAGTTGCTCGAATCCCAGCTCATTAGCATCACAGTCCAACCACTCGATACAGTAAGCTTAGCTCTACTGCACAACTTCGTTATCGTAATTTTACTGGTTGTTACTCGTAATAAACAGATAAGAGAACCGTAAAATGTTTTTACTTATTTTTTCTGCAAGACTCGCGGATAGTCGGGGGAGTACACTGTACTTTCACAAAAATAAACAGGATCATTTCGATCCTCTTTGTCAATAAATATCAATATCGCTATCATCAAATATTTGGTCTAGCTCCAAAAAACTCAGATGAAATTTAATCCTAGGTGTGGAAGTCCTGTAGAAACACTTGTCTAGACTATAAAATTATTGGTAAAAACAGTATAACAGTTCCAATAAATGGCATAAAATGTGTCAACAACATATTACCAACAGTATGTAAAGGATGTTTGTAGGATTAAGTATATATTATATATGTAAATTCAATACTGTATAAATATTTTGATTGTATGTATTTTTTGTAAAGTATTATATATGTATGTATTGCATATATTAAATGTATTGTACTCAAATAAAGAATAGAGTAAGTATAATATAAAATGTAATAAATGTATAAGAATAAGGAGGAACATATGATAACTAGAATGAGAGCAGATGTTGCAAAATAATTAAATAATTGTTGAAATGTTTGCCTTACAAGTATGATGACCGACACACATTACACAAGTGCATATAAGCCCTTAAGGAAGTAGAGATGTGGTCAGTCTTTGTGAAATGTATCGCCGAGGGAGCAAGAGAGAATCGCCGCGAGTCTTCACAGGAAAAAGGTGTGAGCAAACATTTGTATATAAAGTGATCTGGTAGTCGTCTCAAAAGTAAAGTAGACTCATGAAAGAACAACAGTTGGAACCATTCTGGGTTTATATATAAAAATAGATGTAATTTGATTTCAATGTATTTAAGATAAACCCTTAAGTTGATAAGATATTTTATTTTAGCATAATAAGAGATATTTGTAAGTAGATAAATAATATAATAAATATTGAGTACAAAAGTGAACCACTAATGATTATTTCATTATCTTAATCAAGAACCCAGGGCTAATAAAGGAAATTTCCTAACAACGTGTTACAGTATCATGTTTACAGCAGTCAAGAGGTTAATTCCAGTTTGATTAATGATACCAATGACACCAAAATATTGAAATTACCCAAAAATATGTAAATTTTAATTTGCCTAAAAATTTCAAGCTGCATTTTGAAAGAGTTTCTATTAATTGATGTGACTAATTCATAAATTAATTTAATGATATGTGTAGAACAATTAATTGTTGAGTTATATTTAGGCCTAACGGAATAAAATATTTCTTTTAAAACATAGGTGTCATAAAAACAGTTTATATATCTATATAAACATGGATTTGTTCTGAAAGTATTAAAGCACAAAAGAACCAAACTTAAAAGAGAGTCCTACTAGGAAAACTTCTTAATGAAAAAAAAAGTTAGTATTATTATTTTTTTAAATTCTTACCTTGTACTTGAACACCAGGAGCATGTGGTAACATTCGAAGATTCTCAAAGAGCCTTGTCCTGAAAACATAAAATAGATTTCTTGTAAATATAGTCTCACCATTTATTGTTAAACATTATAGCAGGATATCAAATAAATTCTATGAATATTACAAGATTTTTCTAAATAAATTAAGTCTAAAGGATTCAGATGAAGAAACATTATTAAATAATTAATTATTCCTTTAAGGAAATAATTTAACATTACAAAAATGAGCCTCAGTCTTGCTTACTTGATTTTTTCCAAATATTCTGGAGTATTCTGATTAGCCATGTTTGATGGAGAGATATGAAGTTTGAAATCAGGTCCAAAGTACTCAAAGTAATCATTATAAGGCAGCTCATTAGCAATCTCGGTGCCCAATGCCACTGAAGTTTCATATGTCCAACACCTTGAAACATTCCTAATTGTATAGCCACCGCCACCTACCATTAAGAATGGCAGACCGTACTTCTTCACAAACTCCACACATTTTCCATGACCTAGAAATATATATAAAAAAGTCATGAAATGATCAAAGTAAAAACTCTGGTATATAACAGTCAAAAAAAATATCCATTTTTAACGTACAATAAAAATCAATACTTATAATAAAGATAGAAAATGAAGAAACAGTTCTGGACCCTGACTGGGGTATATGAAGTCCTCCAAAATTCTCATCACAATCTTCCCCTTCATCTCTAATCCCTACTCAACAATAGCAGAGTCATTTAACTACTTTCTGATACACTGTTTCTACAAACTTTATAAATATCTAACTAGTCAACCTAATTATCTCTTATTGTTAGGAATAATTGTAAAACTATCAAATATAATTTTTATTCTAAGTCCCAAGACAATGCACAGAAGGAAGCCTATTATTATAAAATATATCAGAAAGTAACGCATGGCTGACTCTAGACAAAATACATATAGTTCGTTAACATGACAAGGTATATAAACCCACCATGCCCAAGGTCATTTTGGTCAGTCATCATTTAACGGTGATAGCCGGAGACCCTGCTTGTCGATTGACCAAGGGCATTGGTTGGTACTATCAATAGGAGTCATCAGAATCAGCAGAGAGAACAATACGGTCAAAAACACGGTAGTATTTACAGAAATAGAGGTGAGCAAACCGACAGTGTAATTCTTAAACAAATTTAATTAAAGAAAGTAGACGCATTTGAATTTTATTATATTTTACAATAATGTTGAGCTTGATCTATCTTAGGATTAATAGATATAATTTACAATAAAAGGGAATTAGATATGAATAGGGTATTTCTTGGAATTATATAACTGAACCACTGATTGGTATATATGTATTTCATTTAACCATAAATCGCTCTTTCTGAAAAATAAATAACCTTCATTATAATAAATGGTATATATTATTCATTTATAACAAATAAATGGTGCATTGGCCTTATCTAGAGAAATATCATTTGAACCTAAAATTAGGTGTCTAGAGAGAATATAATCCCTAACACTACGGATGTGATGGAAGACTGTGTTAATAATTTTAACATCAACTTCGACGAAATGAGTGTTTTTTACTTTGGTTTAATTTTTAATCAATAGTTTAATACACAAATTAGTATCTAATGTAATTTATGTTATATAATTTATGTTTTTGTTATTTTGTATATACAGTTTGTAACGAAAAAGGTGGACTGGCTATTCATTTTTGGATTATATACATCAAAACCAATAAAAAATGTCAAATAACATAATATACAATCGTATTCCTCTTCATTTTATGTCTATCCAACATTTTGTTTTTTCAATAAACATTTTAACTGCAGAAATAGTAAGATATTGATTTCAAATTTAGTAAAAGTATTTTGTATGTTACGTTTTACAAGTATACCAAACACCAAAACTTTATTTTAAGAATTTTCAAAATGGTGGCCATTAAAAATATTTAACGAAAGATATATCAAAAAACCGTTAAATTTACAAAAAACTTACGAGACAAAATATTTTTCTTTCCTAAATGGCAGATAGACGGAAAATGAAGAGGAATTTTGACTATATATTATTTGACATTTTTTAATGATTTTGGCGTATATAATCCGAAAATGAATGTCCACCCTTTTCGTTACACTCTGTATATACTTATTACTGACTTGTCTTATTCAAATACTATTTTTCAAGAAGACTAATAAATAAAAAATAACAATACTAATGTTATACTTTATAACAATTTTTTTTTTTCCTTTTTATATTATTGTTAGTATACTGTAAATAAATTAATGTTGTTTATATACAAATTGTATAATTTAAAAAAAAATATGTTTAGGTTTTGCTTCAGAGTAATCGAAGGAATTTTTTCATTCAAGATAGGACAAAAATACAGTAAGATTTAATGATCTATTATAGCCTTGAATGTTTTTCTGTACTTTACAAGAATACTCTTAGCATTGAAAAATTCACTAAATTTTAAGAACTGTAAGGAAAATTCTCAATCTCCAATACTTAAAATCATAAATGCTGCATTATTTCCAAAAATATTTATTCCAATTCAATGGTTGAATTCCTTTTTGATTTTTTTCAACAGGGTGGGCTAATAGACAAAATAATCCAATAATTTATATTGTGCCGAAACTGGTTTGGTACTATTTGAAACTTCCAGTGTGTTGAGCCGAGTATGCGGAAATGTGGTACAGATAGGCAATTTATTTTGTCAATCAAACTAATGAATATATCGCAATGACATTATTATTGTTTGTAAAATAAAAGGAAAAGTATTGTTATTCTAATAAATGTTAAATAAATAATGAAGAAAAAATCTAATAAAAGAAGTATGAAATATAAGGAACAAACCTATAATTCCTAAGTAAATGTTGAAGAGACTGCTGGCTACTAAATTGTTCTAGTATTTGTAAAGGAGCTGGACACATCTGTCCTTTCAATGAGTGAACATGTCAATGACTGTTATTGAAGTTAGAAATTTGAAAGATAATGTTTTTGTAAAAAAAAAACATACTGTCAATGAATTTTAGAGAGTCTTGGCCAATAGTATTTCTTAGAAACGTTTTAATCCTGTTTAACGTCAAGGGTAAAACATTAAACCTTTTATATTAGAAATTAAGAGACTTTCTCGTAATAATGTTAATTTAATTTAGTTTTAACGATCAAATAGAATTCATCTCTTTTTCCCCACTACTTCAACCTTTGTCAAAGCATGTTTAAAATAGTTTATGACTCACTGGGTTTCCCGGCTGCAGGTTCCATTGTCATGTAATGGGACTTGTGGGCTTGGTCTCAAAGGTGTGTACAATTCTTCTTAGGTTATATTTTAGTCATTGTATAAGTCTCATCAATGCTGTAACTGGCGAAACCATAAATATACAACTCACTACAGTGCTGTTGGAACAGTGAACTTCTTACTTTCTGGATGACCATTGTAGTATTACTAGTTATAAGAACCTCATAATTGGTGGGAGTCTTGTTTATTATATAATAGCTGTAAAAACCTTCCCATCGCAGTATAATTATACAACTCACTACAGTGCTGTTGGAACAATGATGTTCTTACTATCTGGATGATTCATTGTAAGATGATTCTTACCTCTAACTGTAAGATTGAAACAGCCTAGCCTGTCTCCAGTAAGGGAATCAGCACCACATTGAAGTACAACTGCACTTGGTTGAAAAGTTTCCATCACTTTAGAAATGATAGGAACAAAGATAGATTCATAACTATCATCATCCATGCCATCTCTAAGCGGGATGTTTACTGCATAGTACTTGCCTTTCCCAGCACCAATGTCCTATAACACATCAATATCCACATTTATAATAAATAACAAATTTAAATGAGATTATTATAGTCTGAGCTTTAAATGCACATTTCTAAAATGGTTCAAATTAATTTTTTAACCATACTTTGTAAATCTTTTTTTTCTTTATCTTTTTTTTTTTAAACAGCTCATAATTAATTTGTATGCAAATGTAGAGGTGCAATTTATGTTATTTTAAATACTTGTGTACCAAAAAATTCTTTTCCACATGATTTAGTATTTTGGTTTTTGATATTAACCTTCACATTTTACTAAAATTTTATTGATATCACCTTTGTCAATTTTGAGATTTACGAACTATCTTCCTGGTGATATTATTATTTATTTTACTGGTAAGAATTTACTTTAAATTGTCAGGTGCCAGCTTGTGAGAAAAGCACAAACATTTATTTATTTACTCTTTTCTTGGGTTTGAATTTCCGGAAAATGTACTCATATATATATATATATATATATTACATATTTTGGTTAAGCGGTTTGCTTAACTCCTCCTGAAATACATACATTTTATAACAAACAAATTATAGAACAAGATTCCTGTTAATGACAAACATATTTTATATTAAAAGTATACATAAAGTTCAAATTTCAAATAAAAGTTCATAATGTTCTTTTTCTAATTTTTAATTCACTAAAAGAAAATGTCTCACACTACTTATGATGTTCCGTCTGAAAGTGATTTTTTTCCCTTTTTTCTTTTTCTTTTATTTATTTATTTATTTATTTTTTTTTTAGCCAAACTCTTTGGAACAATAGTTTTCTTATTTAAGTTATTATGACTGTTTTCTTTACAAAAGCCCTTTTATTACATTTTACATGATTTTTCATCATTTTATTAATAAATCTATTAGTCTCAGCTCTTAAAGTAAAAAGTTCAATTTACAATTGTTCATGTTAAAATTATAAAACTCAATTTTACCCTCATACCAAGGTATAATTTTCACTGATTTTACTTTAAAGTTCAATGTTAAAAAACTATTTTTTAGTACTGAATTACACAATGGGCATTTATTTTCGCTCTGAAAGATCAAGCAATCTTAATTCATCTCTTCTCATAGACCCATTCGCTACTAGTCCGTATTTTTTAAAATCTAGGATTATGCATCTCCCCACTACATACTTTCCTTCTATCGGATTTCTTATTGCTTAATACCGCACACTCTGATTTCTGACAAAACTATTCCCAATTATTTTACAGTATATAATTTTTTCTTAATTTTATTCGACATACCAAATTACTTAATTTTATTACAATTATGAAATCTTAAACTAACTTTTCATCAAATCAAATCAAATAGGTCTTGATATACAGATCTCAGAATTGTGAATGTTACAAGATAAATGAGAAAGTGTTTTTATTTATTTTTTATGTTCATAAAGAAATGTTAACTAATAGAAGAATTTATCTGTATTTTTCTACTAACTGTTCATGTTAAGAACAAAAACTAAGAAATTTAAATCTGCTATAACACCGTTTATGCTAATAGGTAGGCAATTCACAAACAAAATTTCCAGGCTCGTTAAGGCCAAATCATTGACACCAGCAAATCAATGGAAGGCCATATTTCATATTGATAAACAAACTAATTTATTTCCGAAAATAAAGAATTATTATGTACGTTTTCTGTAACAGGAGTAATATTCATTTCTAACAAATATATTAGATAGAATTTTAGCCAACTGAATTACAATTATTGTACTCTCCATATATACTTACTCGGAGATCACCTGTGCCAGGGAAGTATTCACCATACTTATGGAAAGACACTGTCATAACTCGATCTGTAGTATAGAATGCTTCTTCAACACCATCTCCATGATGAACATCTATATCTATATATAGCACTCGTTGATGGTATTTCAACAGTTCAAGAATACCAAGTACAATGTCATTCACATAACAGAATCCAGAAGCTTCAGATTTCTTAGCATGATGGAGACCTGTTAAAAAAACAAAATAATAAAACATATAAATAAAAGTTGATGTAATAAAATATGAATCATCCAAAGAAAATGTTGAATTCTATGTTGTGTTTTAAAATTGATATATATTATATCAATAAGTAATTAATAACACTTTACATAAAACAAAAATAAAATAAATTTGCATTAATATTATTCAAATAAAAGACACTAATTTATCCATTCAATACTCATTTTTATAAAATACATTTTCTAGCCAGATAAAAACTGTATTTTAAAGAATTGTACATGTATTTTTTGTAATTGATTATTGTTTTAAATAATTTATTTTAGATAGATCTTTTCTGAACAATTAACTCCCATCCAAGCTGAGCACTGTTCATTTCAGGTGGACCCTCTTTCACCTCTACAACATAAGATGGAACCCCTAAAATTAGGGGGGGGGGGAGTATAGCCCGAGTAGAATTAGAACTTAAACCACCATAGCACGATTCTTAATCAGAGAGTAAATAGTTCAGAGAAACATAATTTTACACAACTCATTAAAAGAAAAAAATTTCTATTTTTTTAGAATAATATGAGGACACATACATAACAAATGACATATCTGTTAAAAGTTGTTAATGGATTAGCACAGATTATTTTTAAATAAGTTTGAAGAGAATTTTATTGGTACTACACTACAGATCTTGGTAAAAAGATGTCAGCAAGCAAAACTACTATTTATAACAAATCAAAAAACATTTAACTCTAAATTCACATTATTTTCAAATTTAAGTTTCTTAGTAAATCCTAAAAAGATGACCTCCATTCGAATATAAATATATTATATATAATAACTCAAGAAAGAAGTCAAGTTACAACTTGATTTAAAATATCTACTATGTTGGATTATTACACCTACCTCCTCCCCAGTTAATACAGATTTCAGATGCTTGTTTGTTCAGTTTTACTGCTGCTGCCACACTTCCACCTGCTGAGAGTTGACAAAACTCATAGAGACCATCGAATACAGGACAGTCTTCTCCTACATTAACTGCAACATACGACTAAATGTCAAAGATAGCAGAAAATAACCTTTCTATAAAAATATAACATCAGATATTATTCAATATAGGATTAACAAGAATGAAACTTCTGTTTGTTTTTAAATTTTATGTCTGAGCAAATTTGTATAATAAATCTTATGGACGTGCAATGTACTTTTTTAAAACTTTAATACAAAGGAGCTTTAAATAAGATTTTATATAACAATAGTTCAAAATATCCGTTACTCAAAATCAATATAAATAAGTAAAGCACGATTATTTGTAGTTTTCTTTAACTCTTTCGCTCCCAAACGTATGGACGTCTGTATCTGTACGAACATACCGACATTCGGGTACCTGTGTAGAATCCCAACGTCCATTTTTTCAGACAATTAGAAAGTTAAAAGTTATTTTGTGTAACAGAAGGACAATGGTAGCTTTATATATATCAAAATGATCGGAAAAAAACAAGCTTTCCAATATGTTAAAATGTTACATATTCGATCGGGATTTAGTTGTTTGTGAAATGTAATTATGTTTTAAATTATATTCTATTATAAGTTGATGAAGGCCTCAGCGAAAAACTGAAATGTATTAATTTATAAAAAAAAAATGTTCTTACTGAGTTGTTTATCAAAATAAATCAATTAAATTTGGTGTGTGCGTTAATTTTTTAATGGATTTATATAATATGCATATATAATGGCCCCAAGATTTTTTTTTTTTTGGTATCTATTTCCTCTGTACTTCAAGAAAAAATTTTCAAAACAACTTTTTGGATAAGCAATTTTTTATTTTACAGTATATTTTTTGTATTATTAAATATTTATACCATACTTGATGTTTTAGAATAGATCATTACAAACTAAACAACAACAAAATCATAAGAATTATTTATAAATAAATGAGTTATGGATTTTTTAACAAAACACTGCAAAACTTCTAACTTAGGCCTGGGATTCTAGCAGATACCACAATAACAACTCTGGGATTCTATACAGATAGCTGTAAAAAATGTCTGGAAGCAAGGTGACTAGACGTCCGGCTTTAGTTCTTGTGTTAAAGAATTCTGCAGCCGCGGCGTCTTGTCGCTTGTCATCATGTTTCTGCGCCTGTGCTTCGTACCGTACCTCCCACACACACCTCCATTGCACGGTGCCTCCAACCCTGGCAGTGACACCGTGACCATGATAAGTTCACCTTACATTAGTGCACTTACACAGGTTTTACCGCAATTATAACCTCTTTTGAGTATTATTTATTTGTGAGCTGATTTGAGTATTATTTATTTGATAGGAGAGCTGAACAGTTGAAAGATCTTTGCGATTCAGTAGATCTTCACCATAAACAACTGCTGAGGCATTGTAAGTATGGTGGCTCAGCCTTTTTTCAGCCAGTGAGAGAATTTTAAAACTGTACATTGCTCTGGAAGTATATTTCCTTTCACTCGAAAAACCTCCTATCTATTTGAAAAACTTTTTTGAGGATGACCTATCTGAAGCGTATTTGTGGTTCTTGCACTCTTTGATGTCAGTTTTCCATTACAAAATTGAAGGAGCACAAAAAGAGATGATCTTATATCAAGGCCTTAAAGAAATCATTGGAAGATAGGCATAAAGAACAATTCAATCTCATGAAAGTTTGAATAATAGTCAAGGGAGTTCGAGCTAAAGGGCTAGATGAAAAATGTTACAACTTTTTATCTGAAGTTTTAACGATGTACCCATCATGCCCTGACTACTTGAAGAAGTGGATAACTAATTTAGATGAATTTGAATGTTTCGAATGGATGGATCTTAGAAGAGAAATGGTTAATTTCAACTTTGAAGATGTGATTCCAAGAGTTACTTTTCTTCAAGAAAGAGGTCTTGTTATTGAAGATGTAAAGCTCTTTGATCAATTTCAATGTTTGAAATATTTCGTTGCTGCTCAACATTGAAGCCAAGTTTTTTTACCCATTAAAGATGGGTAGATATTTTTGAAAGTGCAAAAGTCATGATTGTTTCTCAGAGTTGTTAAAAATGTGTGAATTTCTGTTTATTCTATGTGTAAAAATTTCTAGCATTGAGCGGGTGTTTTCGAATATTAATGTAAATGGAGTGATGAAAGAAACCAACTGAACATTGCATCTGTCCCAGGTATAATTTTGGTCAAATTTTAAACATATGACATGTATGGAACTTCACAAATACTTACTCACAAAATCTGATTTGTTATGCAAATTTTCATTTAGTGAAAAATATTTGAAAGCTTAGGTATTTTACTGCCATTTTTTTTTTTTTTTTTAAGCTATAATATTTAAGCAAGCAGAGTTAAATTTTCTTTTCCTTCATTATAAGAATAGTTAATAAATGTGCATTTCTATATAATAAATGTGTATTATTACAAGAAATACATGTATTTTTAATACTTTTGTATAAATATACTATGAATAAAAGTTACTTTAAAATGTATAGTGTATTTAACATTGTCCTCTTTTTTGTATAAATGTCCTCTTTTTTTAGTCCAAGTGCCATCCTTTTAAAAATTTTCATCTGGTCACCCTGTCTCGGAGCGAAAGGGTTAATTTGGTAATAGAAGTTTCCATACAAGTTACTCTTTTCATGTGAAGCATTGGTTTACTTGAATTTTTCAATGTCAACTATTTTTTTTTTTTTAATACAGGAGATTATTTTTCCAAATAAAAACAATACAAAATTAAATTTTAAATAAATTTGTTCTAGGTTTTTTTTCTTTCTTTTTTATTTTATTTTATTTTTTTTTTTTATTTTATTTTTTTTTTCCCCCCAACAATAATAAAAGAATGGGTATTCTTTTATACTGAAACAATGTATAATAAATGTTCAATAATCCGGGACATTTGGAACTTTGGCAAATGGTAGATTACCACATATTCTAATATATTAATATTAATAATATATTATTAGATGTGTTTCAATAAAGAAAATTTCTTTGAAGTGTAAGTCTCCAGCAAAGCTTAACAAGTTCTCTGTGATTAAAAACAATGGTATGGGTAACAATCACTATTAGATTAAAGACAAATGATTGTTAAAACAAATAAACAACATCTTTACTACAAAACAAAACTTAAAATTGAGTTTATTCAAAATTATATTGCTTTAAATGTTTTAAACCACAGCACTGTATTATATGTATTTACAATTAATTATAAAATACTGTACAAATAACTTTTATCTACTTCAGTGAAATGAGATATATCACATATGGTTTTGGAAATATGAGGTAAATCTCATAAAAATCTATTTCTAAACGTTGCTGATATAATATCAGACAATCAGACTTTTACAGTATAAATTTATTTGTAACAGTACTCTATACATAAAACAGAGAGACAATCAGTGACCTTGAATGAGTCAAGATGTTTATATCTATGACTCATCCTATATCAATTGTTTATACAATATTATGGGCATCTTATTGAATAAAGTGAATTCTCTTTGTTCATGACAGGATATTGGTCCCAGTATGATAGCTTTTTGCTCAGAGTGGCTCTTATAGTTCATCTTTAAACCCAGGAAATAACTGAAAGAGAGAATCAAGAGGAAATATTTGCAATTATTTGAGCACGTAATAAGGATGGAATTTGGAATTATTGGAAGACCTATGAGAATGTTAGAAACAATAGGGAAGGTTCAAATTCAGAAGGATATGGAAGCTAGACTGGAGACTGGTGAAGGAGCAGATGTGGGCAGGTAGTCGAGAATGGTAGAGATTTTGTCAGACGACCTGTCAAGGAGTTAAATAATGATGATGATCTTAAACACAACCTCAACGTTCGATACATTGGTAGGTTAATTTGGTACTTGAGGTCCTTCGTCTTTGAGCATGTCCTATTTCTATTTGCTGATGTCAGTATTTCGAATGGTGGCTTAACAAATTCAAGGCAAGATATTTAAAAAAAAAAATTGTTTACAATGGCATCTCTTTGTTTTCTTTGAATGCTTTGGTTTGATTTTGTGGTAAAAGTAGGCTTAACATTATTAGAAAAAGATCATGTTGCCTTGCAATGTTGGATTTTGTAATAAGAACTATCAAGGAATTCGTTTACTTATTAAACTGAAATTTGGATAGATTAAAAAGAATCATTATGTACTTGCAAATAAACAATAATGTTAATAAAAAAAAAATTATGGTTATTAAAATGATTTTTTTTTTTTTAAATAGCAAAATAGAGACTACTTTGAACTTACTCAATTTCTTAGAACAAACTTCCGCAGTCGTATCATTATGATGGCTCAATGTCTTTTGTATACATTAATGGTGTATGGTCAATGCCAAAAATATTTGGTTATTCTAAATCCCCTCAAGTTTAGTGATTTAGTTTACTTTTCAATCAGTCATTAATGAAATTTTCTGACTTAAAATGTGGTAGGATGTTTTCAAATATATCTGGCTCCTTACTATTAGCCCGACATAATCAGGATTCACAAAGGGTTAGTTCTCTATAAAGTAATGTTTCAGTGGAGCAAGCTATTAAATTAAAGAATATAAACAACTCGATGCTCTATTTTTCCTCCTCTGATCAAATTCACAGATTACTAAAATCCTCACAGGAGTTGGCTCATTTATAACGAGTATAGGCATGGTAATCCCAAGGCATCCTGGCTGGATCTACGCCTTTTTTCATTATAATTTTTGGTTAGATTCTTCTCTTTTATTTTTCCTATCAGGTTTGTTTTGATAAACTCGTGTTCTTTTCCGACTCTGATGTTGTTGGAGTACTTGAGTACTACGAGTCTTTCTTTTACGTTCTTTTCTTCATTTTTAATTTTTATAAAGCTATGATGACTAAAAAGTCATCTTTAACATTAAAAAAAAAATCCTAAAATTACAATGAATCGACCCAAACAACCACTAAGGGTTTCAAGAGTGGTCAGTTCTCTCACCAGATGAGCAATATTATCTGCTTTTTCAATGACTCGGAATCCAATAAAACTTTTTTTATATATGCGTATAAATAGATAATATAGTGTTTTAGATTAGTACATAACATTTACATTCCCAAAGAATGTAATGTTACACTTACATCTTTGCATTTGTTTGTTATATTCTGACATGTTGTCAGGTCGAATGCTTCGAAGGAACCTTATATAGTCATCACTATGGAACTTTGTCATCTCTTCAGCTGTTGCCTTATGTGGCCTCTGAAACAAAGAATGTTTTCAACATTTACAAATTGTATTTAACTTATATAAGCTTATTTAAGACATAAGTCTAGGAATATTACATTAAAGCACATTTTAATAGAAGTTATTTAAAATTTAAATATATAATTATTACTGTACACACAAATTAAAATTTTATTGACAAATTTCTAAAATGTTAAAAATTAATTGGGAATTTTAACACCAAAAAGGACTAAAAACCAACTAATTGTTAGTAATTTACACAGGGTGAAGCATTATTTTAATTCTTAAATGTTTAATAGTAACAGATAAAAATGTCAACAAGCACTTTAGTGATTACCTAACATGATTTATTAACCAAGGTGTATCACCTAAGAGTCAATTTTAGACCCGGTTTTGTTTATTCTATAAATATATTAGTGACTTCCCATTACATTTGTGTTGAGACACACTTCTCATGTATGGAGATGATATAATCCTTTTTCCATCTGATTATGGCCGAAACACTTTAGAAATAAAATCTTTCATTGTTTTTAAATCAAGCTAAAGAGTATTTTTACAAACTCAATTTAAAACTAAACTTAGTAAAAACAAATTATATCTCATTCTCGGAAAAGAACAGAGCAAATTGCAGTGCAATAGATGTCTATGTAGAAAGTTATCAACTAATTGAAGTAGAAAATACAAAATTTCTAGGTATGACCATTATCCATTGACTCACAATTAAAATGGAATAACTATATAAATGGATTATTCACAAAATTAAGTTCTTCAATTTAAATTTAAAAGAATTATATTATTGTACTTTACCAGTTTTAAGAATAGCATATTATGGTCTATTTTACTGTCATGTCCGTTCAATACGGTGTTGCTATATAGGGGAAATACTTCAAAGAAGCCAATTTAAAAAATTTCCAAATTCAAAAGTATGGAATTTAAGCTATTTTTGGTAAGAAGTCTAGAGACTCTTGCTGTCCCCTCTTCACTTTCCTTTTTGAAAGGATATTTTTATTACCCTATCAATTTGCATTTTGAGTGTCATTTTGTATTCTAAGTTTCTCACAGAAATAGAGCATAGTCAAATAGAAAGAAAAGAAAGAAATAGAGCATAGGTATGACACAAGAAAAGTATACAATCTAATTATACCAAAATATAAGGTTACTCAAACTGCAAAATCATCAGCAATTTTTGGAGTCAACTGTCTTCCACATAAAATCAAAATAATAATAGAAGAAAATTCCTTCACAAAAGACATACTGCGATATTTAACCCTGCAACCGGCGCATGTTGGAGGTTTTGTTTTCTTAAAAAATTAATAAAAAATATTATTTTTATACAAAACCTAACCTATAATATATCATTTTTCTCAGAAAGATGCGTAGAATTCATCTGTTTTTTAACGGTTTTGGAATAAGTATGTTAGATGTCAAAAAAAGAGTTAACATTTTTCAGAAAAACCTGATCATCCAAAATCAATAGCTTACCACCTTTTTTCAAGATATACAAAAGTTTTGTATAATATTTGTGAATATATTTAGAAGAAGAAAAAAGTAATTTGTTACATTTTCAAAATAAAAAAAATTGGTTTACGACAAAAGGGAATTTGTTAAATTTATTTTCAAAAATTCACCAAAAATAGCAATATTTATGGAAAACACAACTTCTATATATCATTATATTCAGAAAGGTTCATAGAATTTACCTGTGTAGTGAAAAAAAATGTTAGATATAAAAAATTTGGAGATATTATGTCTAATAGCAAAAATCGGAAAGTAACGGAGGCAAGAATTTCACAGAAATGGTAATGTACACCATACAAATTTTTTATTTTTTGAAGTATTACTAGAGATTTGTAATATATTTGTGGATAAAAGTTGCTAAAAAGAAAAATCAATTTATAAAATTTTCATTAGACATGGTTCATTTTTACGTAAAAAGTGAAATTTTGCTTCAAAGTTTGGCATTTTTTTCAAAAATTCACCAAAAATATAATTATTATTCAAAACCCAAGTCTTTATTATTACCTATGTTCTCACAAAGATACGTAGATTTATGTGTGTAACGCAAAAATTTTTAGATGGAAACATTTTGGAGTTCTTATGTACGGAATCAACAAGATTACCCCATAACTGAGGCAAAATTCCACAGAAATAGGTATATAAACCAATAAAAAAAAATTTATAGATAGGCCTATATAAATTTATAAACATTTTGCATACATTTTGGTAAAAACAATCAATTTATAATATTTTCATTAGAAAAAATTATTTTTATATGTAATATATGGAAATTTGCTAAAAAGGTCAGACCAGATATATCATAACCTATCTCTATTTATAGATAGGCCTATATAAATTTATAAACATTTTGCATACATTTTGGTAAAAACAATCAATTTATAAAATTTTCATTAGACAAAATTATTTTTATATGTAAACACATGGAAATTTGCTAAAAAGGAAGACCAGATTATAACATAACCTCTATCTCTAGACAGCCTCAATATTTGATGTCTGACAATAACATTCACTCAAAACAATAAATTCTACAAACAATAATACAGATATTATAATTTGTATACACAATGTTGTATTTATGTATAATAATACATAAATATAACACCTACAAATATCAGAAAATATTTCCAAGCAACATACCACAATATGTCATTTTATTGCACAAACAAGGCTGTAAAATGCTAACTTGCAAGTAAGAAATAATAACCTAAAAGAAAATCTAGGACATAGCAAGTAGTACCAACAGATAGAATGAAATCTCCTCTATAACAAAGATCGGTTACAAAATATCGATTGAATAATCGATTATCTTATTTAGTAAACTGCACCGAATGAAAAATGAGATTCGTTCCGTTTGGTTACTACTTTGGTAAAATAGATATATCTCGCGATCTATGACAGAGAGAAAGATTTGAAAGCACAGATCAAAAGAGAAAGGTGTGATCTACAGAACAGTGTTATGGTCGACCTGTTTGACAGAAAAATATATTTGTGAACATCTGAGAAAAAAATGGCGTTATTTCTAATTACAACCGCACAGTTCAAATCTTTGATTTTACGCATAAAAATATGCAAACCTTACCAATTTTTTTAATATTATTTATAACATTTTGTGGTTTTTTTTTGCACGATTATGCACCTACGGAACATTAGCTTTCCAACAGTATTTTATTTATTGCGATAGGACGATTCTAAGTGGGCGAATTGTTAAATTGCAACATACGTGTTTTACGGTCGTTAGACTAAACCATGCGTTGAGAATCAACCCGAGATGGGGTCGCCCCGCGGCTGAAGGTTAACAAATCAAGAAGGAATTATGAATAAGAGTTAGGGACGATAGACATATATGACAGCTTGAAAGAGAATACGATAGACAGCACTTTGGATAACAATACAAATTTGAAACCTTCTCAAAAACAGCAGCTAAGAACTTTTAAATTTTAAACACATATTTTCGGACACTTCAGGTTTATGTAACCAATATACTTATAGTATTGAAGTCAGAGAGGATAAAATATTTAAAGGACAATATCACGTAACAACTTTAAAGAAGTACAAATACGTACATAACGACAAGTCCCAACTCTAAGTCAACACCCTCAGTCAGCTGATATCCCCTTCATTCATTCAGCCAATAATTCCATTCCAATGACATCACTGACGACATACATCCAGAACACTAGCTGAATGAAACTCCGTGAAATCTTATTTCTAATTTCATAACAACCTCATTACTGTTCATTACTGTCATGTTGTGTTCATCGAAAATCCCAAATAAATAAATATTTTCTAGGAATCTGTGATTCAATAGTAGCCTAAAACATACACTGAATCAATTTTTACCCCACAAATAACTACAAACCTAACCTAACCTCCACCATCAAACACAAAGAATTAATTCATATACTAAACAATCCCAACAACGTTATATTTATAATAACCAACCTATTCAACACAAACTTGGATCTTTATATAATATATACAGACGAACACCACTAGAAACCCCAAATTTATTACACCATCCACACCAATATAACAAATGTCATAATTACACGCATCAAGAGTTATTTCCAAAGAGAACAACCAATCTCACAAAACCAACCTCACATCAGACCTAACCTCAACCAAACACAAGAACACAAAACACTACAGATTCACAAGAATACCAATGCAAACCAATGACAAATTAAAATCAGACACCACACTTACAAAATCATACAAATCCTACAAATAACATTTAAACTAATAGACACTGGGAAACGTAATAACATAGCCTACCAAGGTAATTCAAACAAAACACTCACACATTTCTTGATGAAAACAGTATCGGAAGATAGACAAAGGCCTAACAAAGAACTGCCATGTGATCGAGTTATTAACCCTACAATGGATCAAATAAGGAAAGACAATAATAACACTTGCACCTATACTGAAATACACCACAACATTCAACACAACCAACTTCAAAATAATATCTAGAATTTACTCTGTAATAAAATTTTTTTTAATGAATGACGTTGATAAATAATGAAATGAACATACAACAGCACAAAATATATCATTTTCCCGAATTAAATGTGAACATAGGAGGAATTGTAACACAATTTCTGGCTGTGAAATTTGTCTTTCATATGAATGGTACAGTCACCACAAAGCAAAACTAGACACATTTTCTATACTACCTGTCACTAATTTATTATTAATTACCCAATGGACAAAGAACACAGAAAATCACACACGTTATATACTTACCAATTACATTTAAACAAAATCACTTTATACACTCAATATCTCACCGTACCTTAACTATCAAAGCCAGCAATCTTAGGCATTGACAACATAATATACATTACACATGAAAATAGATTTTACACAACACACAAGATCCATTCAACACAAAGATATACTAGATAACCTAACCTTTTCAGATACACACTATAATCACAAAAATGAATATCAAAGCACATAATGAACATAACACTTCACATACATATTTATATAAAAACAGATAATCCAACTACAATCTTCAAACATATACATGATGGAAAATACACTTAATATCAACACTCTACTGAACACTACTCAAAAAATACAACTGATAAAGTTAATCTAAAATAAACACACGTTTTTAGAACTACCAGGTCTAAACAATAAATATACTCACGAGATCAAACTTAACACTAATAAATACACCATACATTGAACAAAATTACCCCATTCCTGTACAATACCTACAAAGAGTCAACAAAAAGTACAATAACACACAAGTTAATCGAATTCCAAATTGGAGATTTAGTGCTACTCAAGGTACACAAGGCCTCCAACGCTGCAGCAGAGTTCACCAAAACTATGGAACAAAGAGAGGGAAAAACAATGGAAGGAATCCACCACACCACAATGCTCAAAAAGTACAACATACCACAAACTCATAGCTCCATAACACACATAAAGTAAAAAAAAAATTGAAAAATGAGGAATCAAAATTCCGAGAGAAACAATAAAAATTCAATATTATATTTTTTTGATTTCAAAAAAATTCAATACAGTAGAACCCCTCTTAACCGGTCTAGTCGGGACTGACACCCGGGCCGGTTGCCCGTTTAGCCGGTTAATCCGAGGTTCCCGTGAAAAATCGGTTTTCGTTCAAAGAAAGCTTATTTAATCAGGTAGCGCTAAGAATTATGCAATTAAGATGTTATTGCAACTCATTTTATTGTACATAAATGTATCGTATATGTTATACATCAAACATGATAAAATTAAACACTACAACGCTTTTTTACAGATTCCCCTCTGTCAAGTCTTTTAAAACATTTAACCGCATCTCAAACAAAACCAAAACACGCTTCCGTTTTCGTAACTCGCTCATTTTTATTTACTGTATATACTGTGCGTAGATCATAACCAGTCAAAGACAAGAAGAAAACTGAAAAGAAATGTTATATTTTCCATAATGTATACTAAATTGATTCGTGGAAAAAAAGCGGCCCATCAAATGTTTTTGTTGGTGTATGTCTGCTATACCGACGGGTGCCAATGCCGCGGTGTTTTTACGTCGCCGACAATGGGATACCGCTATCGACAAAATCGTTTGACTCGCCGCTGCTTTGGTGTTTTTACGCCGCCGACAATGGGATACCGCTATCGACAAAATCGTTTGACTCGCCGCTGCTTTGGTGTTTTTACACCACCGACAATGGGATACTGCTATCGACAAAGTCGTTTGACTCGCCGCCGCTTTGGTGTATCAATTACAATTTATTTTCGGAAACTCTCATCCAATCAGTAAACTACGATATAGGCCGGTTAACAGAGGTTCTACTGTACTTTTTTTAAATTAAAAAGGGGTATTATAATGATATTGAATTTCAGCTATGTAGACATATGAAAATCCCCAACCTCACTCAAAATAGTAATGATCAAAAAACAATCTATTATGTGGCCCATTTCACAAAGCACCTGCAATTTCAATCATTTAGTAAATAAATAAAATAAAGTGTAATGAAGTGAAATGAAAGTGAAATTAAAATAAAATAAGAAGATAAAAATAAGAGTATTTAACCAGACAGATGAGCCAGAACAATTAGGACGACTTGGACTCAGAACTCCATTAAAAGCAGTTTCATAAAATGTGTGCTCAATATATTTCAAGATTATTATTAATTAAAAAAGAACCTGAGATTAAAAGTCAAAAATAGCAAACGATAATTATAAAATAGAAGAAACCTATTGGTGAACTACTTAATACTAAATTTATCATCAGAAACTTGGAAGCGTAATAAATCCTCTAAATTAGAACTTTTTATGAACTTTTAATGAATTCACAATATTGTATATAGCAAAGGTTTAATTTACTAATTAAACATAAATCAATCATTACATACTTTCACCATAATCATCCATATAGTCAGTAAGTATAATAATTATCTGATTTGTTTTGTTTAATTGTATCAAACTATTTTTTATTAATTGAATTGTTAATTTGAAAAAAACTGATTTCAAACAGATAATAAATCTGAAGTTTTGTACTCATATGCATTGCCTATTTAGTACTGTCTAATCGCATACCAGAAGCTAACTTAATTAATTTTAGTTGAAATAATTAAAAAGTACACATAGGCCCTATATATGATAAAACTCAGTTGTACATTAACACATATAAACTTTTAACTGTCGGACATCAGTAAATTGAATTTCCATAATTCAATTACACGCTTGTAGTTGGTCGGATTCATCTTGGTGTCAATTACATCATTATAAAGAAACAAAATTTATAAATATAGGTAATGAATAAAATTATAACCAAAATTTTTTAACTAAATTTTTAAAACTATGTTGGTTTTAAATTGAATAATTTCATGAGTCTTTCTGATTATATCATACCTGACATGAACTAATTCATTTAAAGTTTTTGGTAACTAAAAATGTAGATTAGATTAGTGTTTCAAAACTCACCATAACAGGTTAGGTAAGGTTATTATATAATAATACTAAACTTGCAGGACTAAAATTTAAAAAAATATATAATGTAAACATTAGACAAAAAGAAAAGAAAAACTACTGTGCATGAACAATGCGATGTTTATTAATTTCTTCAAAATTATTCTTATGTATGAATAATAGGTCATATATCATGCAGAAGCATTTATTATATTCCCATTGTAGAAAGTTGACCTAGAAACAAAATTGTCTTGAAGACTGTGTAGTTTATCAACATGATATATTACTGTTGATAAAGATCCAATACATGAAGACCAATATAACTTTACTTGTTTATCTGGAGATATTCATACTTGAGGATATAAACCTCAATTATTATGATAATATCGAAAACTAAAATTAGACAAACACATAAAACCCTTGTGCATTTGCAGTATCAAACGTAACATTAGTTTAACAGATCATGAATACTTTTTTAACATTTCTTCTTCTTGTACATCATCGCGTTATAAAGAAAGAAAAAAAAGAGCATACAATAAAGAACCTTACCTCTTGAATACTCTAATAGCATTAGGGTCAGAAAAAAAACAAGAGTTGGTCAAGCGAGATCTGATAGGAAAGAAGAGAAGGACCTAACCCAACGGTACATAAAAAAAACTTCATTAAGATTCTATACTGAAAATATGTTATTTTTGGTACCGGTATACTAAATATGTATTACCTATAACGTCTTCACATATATTTGACCTTCATCATAGAAATCAAATGACTTTTCGGTATCCCTTAGGTATAATATCCTTGATATTCATGGAGACACTTTATTTACATACAAAAAGAATTCTAGAATATCGTCTTGATCTTTCATCATTTTCATAATATTTAATAACAAACTAGGCCTACCTTTCAACATTGAACAATAGGCCTAAATAGTTAAATGAGGTGTTAGGTAGCTCTTGACTAACCTTAACACTAAAGGAGCATAATAGGTTAAATTGCCAAGGAATTCTTGTCCTTAACAAAGGAAATAGTAAAGGTACATATATAAGATGAAATATCTTGAGGGAGGCCTAAAAAGCAGCGTAAAGGAAACCTTATACAATAAAATTCTGAGTAATGTTCATTGATAAGCCCCTCAGGCCCTAGCCTAATCTTATTTGAAACATAATTAATACATTTTATACATCTAATAACTCACATATATCTCCATTTTTCTATACAACCCATAATTCAGAAGTAAATTATGTGTCATCCTTATGCGATGAGGTTTCATAGGGTGTCCTTGGCCATAGTAATAGTTACCAATGTCACCTACAGAAAAAGAAACATGATTTACTGTTAACTAATGATGTTACACACTAAGCTAACAATAAGACCCCATTCATAGGCATTTTTAATCATTTACAAAATTGCCACCAAATTCGGTACGTTTGTAAAGATTTTCAATGTCCAGTATCTGACTGCTGTAGATGATCATTTACCAAGAACAAAATGCAGCAATACTAAAATAACTTAAATTAAAAACACCAATATTAGACACTACATAGTTTAAAATATTTTGATATACAATTTAGAAAGGTATATTAATTGAATAAAAATAAATAAATCGCTATTTTAACCCAAACAAAATTCTGAAGTGTGTAGGAAACTACAGCGCACTGATGAAGTGGATATTGAAGATGGTTGTTCAACTTTTCACGAAAATAGTCACTATGCAAGGAAAACAGAACGAACTGAATTTAACAATGTTTCCACGACACAAAATGTAAACATAATGTAATAAAAAGGTATGAAATGTTATGCAATGCAACAAGAATCTTAAAATTTTCAACTGAATACTGTGGAAAAGACATAAAACTTCCAAAAATATGAAGCAGGATATTAGACAATGATTCTAGTTTGTTTATGCGTAAATTGTATGATCTGATATATTCAAATAATGTTTAACTTTTACTTACTGTCATAATAGTAGCAAACACGCTTCTTACTGTGAGGTTGAGTCATTATAAAATAAATAAATAACTAATAATTATGTGTTAAATAAATAATAGTATTAACTACAGTCTTTTTCTACCCTAACACTTCCTCACAGCTCCATGCTCCATGATCTCTGCGACAAAGAGCACGAACACCACAGCCGTCAGTCTGAGAATGAGAATAGCCTCGAGCCGTCCCCAAAATGATGTATTGTTAAAAATGAATATAAAATTAAAAGCCAGGCCAAATCGAAATTTCAAAAATTAGTAATATTGGAAGATAAGTTAAAAAAAAATCATGAATAATATGCGATTAAGAGAAAATAACTGTTAATTATTGTTAGTCTGAAACAATAATATCAATATACGTGTATACATCACAAAATCGTATTAAATTGTTATTAACAAACAAACTTGATGTCAAAATATTCTATCAGAAAAATGTCAGTACAATTTTCCTTTCGTGGTAGTAATTTTTAATTATTATAATCCAGATTAAAAATTATGTCATATAATGTCATTAAAAATATATTTCAATAATAAAATTAAATAGGAGACAGACTTGCATATTAGGGAACTAAAACAAAATTCGTGAAAAAGTACAACGTGTCTCAAATATTTAATGTTCAGAGAGATTTATCATTAATACCAATATAAGTAATGATATTGTATTAATAATATTTTTTTACAATTGCAATTATTAAATAATATAACATAGTTTTGTATAACGTAGTTTTGTACTATGTCGGTTTTAATCCTACGTACTACTGGGAATTTTGTATTTGTTCTTGTGGTACCACTACAATCTATAAACAAGGAAAAGTAATTCTCCCAATAAACAACAAAACCATTTCAATTCAAGGTGGCTGCCTGTTAGGTGACATCTGACAATGCAGCAGTTGTTTTAAGTGTAATGAACTGTTAAATGTAAACTGTATACTCTAGGTACTCTATATTATAAATTCATTACCTTTTGTTTTGTTATTGTGAAGTGTTCTTCAATTCTTTTGAGATCAGTGAATGGATAACAACAGAAATCATTACTTATCTGTACAACCGTTGTAGTACCTTCATTTTAAGTAAGTTTAATTTTACATAATCCGCAAACTTTTAAATCAGGTTTTGAGATTAGTGACTGAAATTGTTATTTTGTTGTGTCTGCTGAAAATATGCAATTGCTTTTAATGTGCAGCCATAACAATAAATACTTTCTTAAATAAACTAGTTTTATAACCTTTTTTAAAATTTTAATTGGTATAAGTTAGGCTAATATTATTCAATTATTTACTTGTCTGCTCTTTCAATTTGTGTATATACATTTTTGTCAGTCCTAACCTTTAATTAAGTTGTCAATTTTTGAAACATTTGAATTAGACCATCAGCTGATTTTCAACAACATTGTTTATTTAACTTACATTTTTGAAGTAAGGCCAATTTTTATGAATAGTCTTTATAATGAACTTGTTATAAGACCTAAATCAATTTTTAAGTATATATATGTTTATAGTACTATAGTTTTGTTTACATATTTTAACCATTTTAGTTTTATCTAACCCTAAATCTAAGTAAAGTTATTAGTTTTAAAACTAAGATAAAATTATTAAAACCTATCATATTTTGCATAAGAAAGATCCTGCTACTTCTAGTTTTCCTTTTAGCAAGGAAAATGTTACTAAAGTTTTCTTATAGTTTAATTTTCTTACTGTTACAAATAAAAGCACTGTTGCATGATCACTTTATGTATAGTAAAACATGAAACTAATCTTTGATCCAAGAAGGTTGTTATAAAAACAGATACCAATGTATTTGTCATGTAGTTCTAATTAGGTTTATCTAATTGGATGGATAATTCTGAATAGGTCCTATGCAATATTAGGGTTCCATCTACTTTTGTACCCTTTGCTTATCAAAGTACACATTTAATTCCTTGATCCTTAATTTGCTTTTGCAAAAATAAAGTAAATTACAACTTTTGACATGGACTTATAAAATGTGTCTACAACATCCAATGACCCTTGTGGTTAGTAGTAATATGAAAGAAGTGATCACCAAATCACAAAGAAAACACTAACACAATTGCTGTTAAAAAGTTGAATAAACCTTTACCGGTACATACATTTCGGTAACATAGCTACCATCCTCAGAGGGATATAAACCAATACTCATCCATGGTTTATATCCCTATGGGGATGGTAGCTATGTTACCAAAATCTATATAATGGCTTATTAAACTTTCTAACATTAATGAGTTTTTTTTGTTATTATTTAGATCACATTTGTGCTATGGAGTACACGCATAGCATACATTTTAATATTTCTATCCTTGAAGAACCACCATCATCACTGAACCAAATGAAAAGATGTAGCCTAGGCCTCCATTGTTACCATTGAAAAAATTATGGAAAAGTCTAGTACATGGACAATCTGTAGCTAGCTTCCTTTCTTATATACATTCATACTGCATAGCCACGGTGTATATATCAATAATAGTAAATATTTATATATTTTTAGAATATATTGATGAGACATTTTTAACCAACACAATGATTATTTGGAATTCTAGGATAAAGTTTAGCATAGTACAAGATACATAGTTTGAATAGTACATACTTATACATACATATTAATATTGTTTGTCTAGATTCTTCTCAAACAACACAAACCATTCTAATCATTAAATATAAAATTTAATAAAGAACAACTAGGGCTATACACCCAACAACCATTTTATTTTTTACAATAACTACAACAATACATAAAATATAACATATGTTTTTATCCAAGATCCTTCCACCTTTTGATAAGAATACTGGTAACCAAAAAAGTTTAGAAGACAAAACACACTAGTTGTCATTAAAACCAAACTTAATCACATAAGTCCAAGGTTGTAATATAAAAGTTTAGATAGGAGTTTATTTCTTCCTCTTGCAGTTTTAACTATCACCGTGGCTGGAGTGGAATTCGAGTTATGGTTACTCCACTCTGATTTTTGAGTCTGTTCTTCATTAGTCATTGGTCCTGAAACTTCCAAATGACATTTTGTATGCATCTTATCAACTCACCCCAACACCATCTTTTCCAGAATACAAATTAATATATCTATAGCTAGGCCAGTCCATTCATTTTCTTCCATCATTTGCAATGAAATTGATATTCTTTCCCTTAGATTGTGTTTTAATATAAATATTCAACTCTGACACATTTTCTAAGTTCATTTCTTAAATGCTGTTGGTATTTCAATCACTTTGATAAGAATGTATAATCCAAAATGTCTAAATCAGGAACTCCAATAAGATTATCTTCTTAGATTATTCCTGGAGTTAAAGGAACAATATCTTTAACATCTTGTAATGGTAAGTCACCAGTCTCGAATTAATGACTAATTATTCATAGTTGCAGAGTATACATAAAACTTCCTTATAATTTAATGAAGCTTTTCCTAAGACGTGTCAATAATTTTTTCACTACGCTGCTTGAACAACTTGCTCCCACCAACCACTCCACCATACAGCAGTTGATGGAATAAACTTCCATTGAATTCTTGAAACGTTTGATTCTCTCTTGACATATTTCTTGTATAGGCTACCAACTTAAGGAATTCTCAGTTCCTATAAAGATCACTATTGTCACTGTGCGTGATTTTAGGTCTGCCTCTAAGAACAATCTTCTAAACCCCAAAAAGAATCCATTTATAGCTAGTGACATATTTAATTTGAAATGGACAGCTCTATATACTAGGTCTACGATACCAATTCTAATTTGTCTTTAAGAATAGAGGTCGAGCTAAAGCAACACCATTTATTTCAAACATAAAGGCTTGTTTGTATTTGTTTTTCAGTAAGTCTTATATAAACAACACATTCTGATATAATTCCTTCAACTCTCATTAGTTTTTTTTTAAATCCAGAACCGTTTTCTTATTTTTGACGGAAGTACATGAAACCCAGCATAAGTCATATTAGTATATTTCTTTATACTTTGAACTATTTATAATTGTTGAGAAAGACCATTGTATATATGAAACTGTCTTCATCCGTTCTTCTGGCTAATGTTCTTGTTTTTTAACTCTCAACAAATCTTCATTGTCATTAAAGATGTACAAAGATTTTAAAATGGATGTATTTCTCCAACAAAGGGTTAATTTTGAACCTGATTCATTGTAGCTTTCTCTGCAGCTGCTGCTATTTCACTTATTACAATTTTCCTTTTGATCTCTGCAGGAGTTGTGTGAATCTTTTTGGTAATTCCCTGTGAACTTTTTAAGAATCTCTGAATTTTTAGAGAAATAACCAAGATTCTTTTTTTTTTCCCTTACTTATGTTTGAAAGACTAGAGGAGACTGGGGCACAATCGGACAAAGCCTTTTAAAACCTAAGGGAATTCCCCTCCCTCAAATTGCCTTACCCTGGCATATCTGTGACAGTCACATGTTATTGAGAAAAGTTTGATTATTGTTATGTAGTTTGATAATAATATAGAAAACACTGTTTTACGTCAAAAATGAAGCCAAATTCAGTGTTTGTGTATTTTGCTCTCTGACTGTAAGTATTAGCTTAATTTTTTTTGCGAAATTATATTTAAATCTTAATCTTATCTAGTTTTGCAATGACTAGACTGAATTTAAGGTTATGTCTCATTTCAACTTCCAGTAATTGAAAATTTAAAAAAAGATAGGCTAGTAAGAATAAAGAACAAATGGAACAAAATCAAGAATTTAATGATGAATATTCTGATGAAAATGAAGATGTCTCACTACCAATCAAGTTAATTACTACTGAAGATTTGGCTCCTATTTACTATACAAAATACTCTTAAATACTCATAATCTCTTTACAAGCGATCAGGAAAATATGATAGAAGAATATTGTATTGAGCGTGTATGAATTATGGGTTGAATTGTGTCCAAACAAGAGATCTAACATACAAATACGTTGTTGCCTTGACTCTCAAAAATCGCATACGGTACCAGAAAAGTGGCAAGCTAATAGCTTGGCTGGAGAAAACTGGGTTTACCATTTTATGAAAAGAGATTTGAACTTAACACTTCGACAAGCTGAAAATACAATTTTGTCAAAAACACTAGTTTTAATCCATACATCAAGTTCCATCCGTCCATCCATCCGTACCAAGTTCTATGACAATTTAGCAACTTTGCTTGAGAAAGGAAACATCCAATTCATGCTGAATTTAGATGAGAGTGGTATAAGCACAGTTTTAGAGGCACCCAAAGTTATTGCAGCTAATGGTACTAACAGGTTGGTTAAATGGTTTGAGCTAAAAGGGGCTAACTAGTAACATTCTGTGATATCATATGTGCTGATAGGAGTTACTTGGTACCTTTATTTTCCCAAATATTGCATATATGATCGGTGCACCTAATGGAAGCTTGGATCTTTACTCAAGCTCTGACGGGATGACAGGGGAGCTATTCCTAAAAACACTGGAACATATTCAGACCAAAATTAACAGCACTAAATCTAATCCTATAATATTGACTCTTGTAGAGACAATAGGATTCACTTGCTACTTTCCACCCGCATAGTACTTATCGGATGCAGCCACTGGATATCTCCATTTTTCGGCCTTTTAAGAAGTGTCTTTGCTCAAATTTTAATGAGTAGCTCACAGCGCATCCTGGTCATACTATCACAATCAGGCAAATTGCTATGCTTACTGCGAATTCACTTATAAAGTCTTTTACTGAAGCAAACATTAAAAGTGGTTTTTGTAAAGTCGGAATCTACCCTTTTGATTTAAACGTATTTACTGCTGAAGATTTTAAAGATACAACTGTAACTGATCGACCAGTTCAAACATCAGTTGAAGTAGCTAATTTTGATGTTTTACCCACACCATCTTGTTCTTGTGCTTCATTTGTTCCAACAACTTCAAAAGATTTGACTACAACAACAATCGAAGAAAGTTCTCTTCTGCTGGAAGTGTTTACAAACCACTACAATCATTTCTAATAGACAAAAATAATCCTTCCGAAGATAATTTGATATGCCAGGATAATTTGGTAGGAAGATAACTTCAAGTACACCTTCAAGTACAGTATCAAACAGATAAACGTAACAGTTTCCCCGAAAGATGTCTTGCCATATCCTTAGTATGAACCTAAAGCAAAGAAAAGTGGTGGACGGAAGAAAGGCTGCTCTTGTGTTTTAATTGAACTCCTGAGAAAAATACAATAGCAACAAAACAAGTTATTAAAAGAAAAGGTGCTACAAGAAAAATAATTTATCAATATGAAGATTTATCAAACAATAGTGAAGATAAGATTGAGCTACAGACTCAGGTGACAGCTCAGAGGAATTTTCAGTAGCTGAAGAATTTGTTGCACCTCTTTCTGATCACAGTTTTGGTGTTAATGATTTTATAGTGACACAATTTGCACACACAAAAAAAAAATTTACCACTTCATTGCTCAAATAGAAGAACCTTATTTTGGTGGTTTCAACGTAAAGTAAGTAAAAAAAAGAAAACGATGCTTGCAAATTTTACTTCCCCAAAAATGTAGAATCAACAGACATCGTTTTTAAGTTGCCTCAACCTAAAATCATTAGAGGAACATCTCGTGCAACAAACTGTTTTATTTTTACAGATAATATCTTTCAATTAAACTTTAAGTAGACTAACTTTTGACTGTTTTAAATATATCACTTTAAATTTATCTTTAATTTGGAGTTTACCTTTAATGTTTGTTACCCCCACCTTTCAGCTTTGTTCAAAAGTACCCCATCTCAAGAGAGAGTTTGTCAAAATCTACCCAACCAGGGTACAATTGGACAAAATAAAAATAAAAGCCTTTTTTAAAAAAATTAAAAGTAACACTTAAGTAGTTACTTATTTTTAAAAATAATAATTATAAACTGTGAAATACTAGCAATAAGAAAATGTTAATGTAACGATAATTTTTGTAGTTTATATATATTGCTAATAAAAAATTGCTAATTTGATACAATGTTTCTTCTCCAATGGTGCCACGGGTTCCCCTAATGTCTATTATCTTCTTATGTCCCCATTTATTACTGCAACTCTAGGCCTATACATTATATCCAGTTTTTGCCAAAGGATCTTCTCACTATCGCGACTCCAATAAGGCGTTCATTGAACACAGTCCCTGAAAGCTAGATCAGCAAAGTTTTATTGGCCTTAGATGTAAAACCAATTTTCCTTACTGTAGTGATTTTTAATATTTGTCTCATTCGATTTGAACATATACCTCAAGGTTCTTCATTTTTAATCTAATAAAGAACAGTTGTTGTGTTCGTTCAATAATACTGAAGCACATTCTTCAAATCTATGCCTTCTATTACTGTCGCAGTAAAACATGCCTCTCAGTCTTGGATTTAATTGACCTTACGCCTATGGGCCCAAAAATGATTTGTGCCGCTTTATTTTATAAATACATCAAACAAAAACAAATAAAAAGTTATGAAATATTCCTTGTTATTTACTATAATGTAAATTACAGCACCCTATAATTTGGATTAAACATTCAATTTTAAGAAAAACATTTAGAAGTAACATTTCTACTTACAAAAGTAGAAAATAAAGTATTTTCTTACTGTGACGGAAAGTTTATACTTTTGATAAAGAAAGAAGACTATTCACTTGAATAATAAAATAACACCTATTTGAACATTGATTTGTGTAATATTTTAGCAACAGAACTACTTCAGGTTTTCAGTTCAAGAGTTTTCTTAACTTTTTCAATACCAAATGAATGTATATATGTTTTCATAGTAGCCTACACATTTACTAAAATGTCATTTTCTATTACATTTTCCCCTTGTTGTTTAGATAGATTAAAGAAAGATGTTAAGGAGTTAGACCGGCAACAGACACCTCAACCATTGACCTGTTGTCTAGCTAAACCATATTTTTAACCCAGTGCCCCTTTATGTATTTTAGTAGTCTAGCCTACTCACTAGCTCGTCCAATGAGAGTTCACCAGGAATTTAGAATCCAAAAACCATATAGGCCTACCTCTTATTTGTAAAAGACTCAGAATTGAAAATTATATGACCTGAGGTCTCCTCACCCATCCTGCACAGGCTACACACAGTTTCACCATTGTGTGGTCCTATCCTGTGCAAGTACACAGTATTCTATAAGAAGTCCCGTGACTTGTCTGAGTTACCCTCTACCCAGGGTCAGTGCTGTCTCCAGGTCTACCTAATTGGACTTTTCTCAGTATTAGTTTCCTATTGGTATGCTTCTAAGGCTTTCCCATCTTTGCTGATGTTTTCTCTGAACCCAATTATTTTATGGCTATCTTGGCCAGACACACAAGTATCCCTACTGCCGGCTCAGGTCTAAATACGAACTCTGACGCAGAGCCCCATTTAGTCAGTATATATGGCTCCTCATTTTCCACAACTCCTTTATGCCCCGGAACCCAATACAAAGTTATCCGGTTTTGCAGAGACAGAGTGTTAATGTTCTCTAGGCATTCCCAGATTAAACTGGATTTTATATTGATACCTGCTATGATTTTATTTATTTATATAAGTGCTTTGATTGATGCCTCACTGTCAGTTTAGATATGAATGTGGGTTATCTTAAAGCCTGCTTTATGTTCTCCTGAACACAGTTATTTATGGTCATTACCTCCGCCTAAAAAACTGTGGCATACTGTTCCAAGGGAAACGATTACTTCAACCCCGGTCTGGTATGCCTGAGCCCCAGTGCCTTTCTTAGTTTTGGAACTATTGTTGTACTACACCAGGTCCTCTGAATTACCTAATACACAATCCTCTTTCTCATAGGTCAGTTTGACTCTAAAGTATTTTGAAAATGCACATCTAGTACAGTATAGGCCAATATGTTATTGGAGGAAGGTTTTCCAGAATTTGTTGCACATTTTGTTATTCTAGATTAGGAAACTCATTTTTTTATTTTTAAAGTCTTCTTTTTATATCTTCAAGTTTAACTAAGTATGTAAACCCAAATGAATGTATTTTTTCTACAACCATAATACAGTTTATCTTTGTTACTGTCTCATAGCTGTCAAAATACTTCTTTAGGTTCAATGGCTTCATTGTTTTAGCAAAATGATTTCCAGTGTCTCAAATTAAACTTGTCACCGACATTAAATTAGTATTATTTTGTTCCTATAGAATCCAAATCCAAATTACAATAGCTAATCCTCCAAATCTGTTGATGTTAAACAGTTGTCAACATAAAAGAATTTCTTTAGTTTCATTGCAATGTTGAAGAGCTCTCGAGGAACAGTTTTTTAGATGATGCATACTGTACACCAAATACACCGTGACAATGTTGGTAAACCTTTTAAATTTTATCATCATAATTAACCCACCATAAAAACTTTAAATACATAGTCACAATCTACCTTGTTTCAAAAATTTGTAAGAATGTCTTTTCAATATCTGATGTAACACTGATTCGTTTCTCCCTAAACTTTGTAAGTAACTTGGTCTGTGTGACGAAATAATATCCAACATTATTTAATTTGTTTTCTTTCAAAAAAAAAATTCTTGCTGCTTTCCAATTTTGAAATACTTTTGTTATATATAATCTTTAAATTTCACACCATTGATCAGTTTTAAAATAATAGATTTTTTTTTTTCAGCTACGACTGTTGTTTTCAATTTTTTTTTAGATTTCCAACCATGGTACCATTACTTAATATCGCCCTTCTCGATTTACAATTACAGTGTTTTTAAAGTGTTTTAAAACTGCTAATTCATTACCTCTCTTGTTTTGTGTTCATTTCATTAAAAGACTCCCTGAGACACTTATCAACTTCAATTTCCAAGGATTCTTCACTTATGTGTCTGGACATAATACTTCAACTCTCAAGTTCTTTATTCAATTTAAATAATGGGCAGGAGATGATAGATTGGTCTAGAACATTTATTTTTACATTTATAGTCTCCCTTGAGATTAGCAATTGATATTTTGTAACCATGATGAATATTTGTAAATTAGAATAATAGATCATAATAAAGAATGTAATTGCCTTTTGTTGTAATACTTTCCTCCTGAGAACAAACTGTTCACAGCAGGTACATTCTCCTCTGATATATTCTTAAACATTTCTATTGCCTGAACTTCGTTTTCAATACCTCTGAAGTCAGATTTAGCCATTGATATTCTTTCACCCTCTTCAATTTCGTGTCATAAAAAACACTAATTCTTATTTGTTGTAAAAGATTGTGCACCAGATTCCTTATTCAAGTTCTTAATATTTCTTTTTTTATACATGACTCTACCAAAGGAAACAACATAGCTCATTTCAATTGATTCTTGGGCTCTTAAATAAAACGCCCAACAAAATAAACTGATAAGTATTGGTTCTTTCTTTCATGGTAGTTGTACTTTTCACCACTAGACCCAGATTCACTCTAACAGTGTTCTATTAGTAGCTTCTCTCTACCAAATGTACATCAATTACCTTCTCATAATTCTCAGGGATTGGAAAAGAAGACATCAATTACCTTCTCATAATTTTCAGGGGTTGGAGAGAAGCTATATACAGTATAATGAGCTCTGGAACCACTAGTTGGTAGTATATCTTTGACTTTATTGAATTCTTTTGAATTGGCTCCGAAATGCTAACTAACCTTTAAGTTCTCATTCAAATTTCTTTAATTCTGTCTTAGGAAGTTTTAAATTTGTTTCTAGTAAAATTAAGTGATCAGCAGTTAGACATTTATTGGTTACTTATAGTTTCATTCTTTAAAAATATATAATATATACTCTTTAATAATTCAAGCTGTGTCAAAATTGTCTTTATACATTTCTTTACCTGCTTCGTACGTTTGTTCATCTTTTGGATTAAGTATAATTACATTAATTTGTTATTACAAAATATTTAATTCGACTGAAAGCCTGTCTAATCTATCAACATTTATATTTACTGATTCTAGGCTAGGTTAGGAATTCAAATTTTCTAGTACTAATAAATTATATGCCTTGGTAAAAATAGTTCTTACGGATTCCCCCATTTAAAAATAGTAAATCTAGCTCAATAAAATTACATATAAAGTATATCTTGTTAATAAGATAATATAAACAATACTGATTAATATAGAACACCTGTTAGGTTAGCTGTGTACCCTACTTCCAAAATTAAAGATGTTGTTTTAAAAAATAGAATGCAATAAGGAGAAAGTTATAAGACTATGGTGAAAGTTGCAATCTATAATTAAAGCAAGCTAGCTGACTTAGTAGAATGGTATCCAGAAAATCCTGTGTTTGATACATAAGTAACTTTTCGTACCTGTTTTAAGTGGCCTATGGAAGGTGGGAAGCAAAGTGAACATTCTTCGACAAACTTCACATACATTACGTTTTTAGTTAAGAAAGAAGCATAATTATTTTCCCATCTATTTCGGAACCATATTTTCTTTCATTTGCAATTTGGCCCACAGTTTTGGGTCATGAATATTCAGATTTTACAAAAATTTAGCCAGTATCATTAAAAACCAATTTTTAGAAGTAAGCTATTGAGAGGAGATTGATTATGAAGTAACTAATACCATACAATACCGAAGGTCATTACAGAATAGAGAGTGGGAAATCCACTTGTATGGTATGGTATATTGGGTAAGTAAAAGGAAGAAAAAAATCAAATATAATTTACAATTAGGACTAGGCTAGTTTGATACAAGCGAAGCTAGTTTAAGCTACATGTATATATTTGTTATACAAAAATTTCACAAAAGTTAAAAGAGAGGATATCTCCTGTACCAACTTATATTCTCTATAGGCCCAAGACATACACTGGGGATGGGGGGGAAGGGAAGGGGGCAAGTTATTGTATTGTGACCTATTTATATTAAACTTATAGCTTTTTTAAGGCTCTAAAATCCAGTTTTACTAGAGTTTATGAGTAATTAGTTGGTCCGATTGACTCCACATTTTGAAGTTATATTAATTCATACATAATGATTATAAGGTGGTTAAAATCACTAAGCTGTGAAGGTGATTTTGTGAAACTCTTTTATATTTATCTGGTATATATATATTATATTTAGAACCTACTGAGTTCAAATTTGACATCTTTATGTGTTTTATATGTAATTTGACCTTGATATATCCCAAAAGTATTAAAACCGAATACTGTATTCATAAATCTTTTGATATTATTAAAAATTAACATTCTTAATTTTTAAAGAATTTTATGATTGTGAAAACGAAATTAACTACTTTATCTTAAGTTATTGGGAAAATCATGCTTTGCTTACATTAACTATTTTTTGTTAAAATAACAGCCTACCAAAATACACTCACTTATCCTATTGGTTTATATTATAGGCTAGGCATATTCCGATATAAATGACAGCTAATCACTTATTAGCCCAAATGACAACTCTGACTGACATACAAACAATGTACCAATATTTACACACCAGAAAGATAATACAACTTATTGACAGTCAGTTAACAAATTAAATACCAATCATATTCAATTTAGATGTTTCTTTGTGTAAATTTAAACAACATTTTAATATTTTAAATAAATATAAGCTTACATCTATTATAGCCTACTCAACTCTAATGAGCTACACTTGTAGAAACTTCAATAACCAAATTATTGAAAATACTTGTGGAAAATCTTCTTTTTCTTCTTCTTCATTTATTTGGTTGTCTATTATACTATTTCATCTCTTCTGAAAATTAAACCAATGATTATGTAAATCTATTGTAAAGTAATAAAATGCTTTTAATAACTGCACCAAGTTAGCAGGTAGTTTTAATGTCTACTTTAACTTTTAACTACTAATTAAAGAACACGAAAAGCTCCCCACTCATCTCCATTCACATGTAGCCTAAGTGAGTTTACTACTGCATTGAAAAATAATAAATTTATTAGGCCTATCGCCTATCATACTGTACTTAAAATATTGTAATAAAATGTAGTGAAACCTTCACAGTCACAGATCATTGAACTAATTATTCCCTTGTCAGTTAATAAGAAATCTAAAAATTAGAAAATCTAGATCTAAAAGAACTATTACAAGAGCCAAATGCTTCTTTAAACTAAAAATCTAATGTATGTGAAATTAGCCGAACTATGTTCACTTTGCTTCGTACCTTCCATAGGCCAATTAAAAGAGGTACGAAAAGTTACTTATGTATCAAACCCAGGATTTTCTGGATACCATGCCACTAAATCAGCTAGCGGTAATTATATAGCAGAGCTGCCTCACTTCAAAATCAATTTTTAAAGGTTTTATTCTTCAAATAAATGTTGGAAAAATATTTTACTATCGAAAAAAAGTGTCGGAAAGATGATTACATAATACAATAATACAATTACACAAGTAGTTTTTTCGTGAAAAAATTAACTCTGTGTTATCTTTCATACTCATGACATTCACTTCAATAAACGTACGGAAGGTTTGGCCAGGTGGTTATATATATATATATATAGCAACCTGGCCAAACCTTTCGTGACATATAATAATACAGCCCTACATATGCGTACACTGAAGCACATACGCAGACAATTGAACGTCAATGGAGGGAAGTGCGAGGAAATGTGCCGCGATATGGAAATTCAAAACAACATTTCCATGGCCATATAGCCGAATTTATGTTTAGAAGAAAGTACAATGAGTATAATACTCGTTTTCATCATTTATGGCGAATTACGAGTGAAATACATTTAAATTCAATAAATTCCTCTTTTACTGAATTTGCAGCAGAATTTGACTCTGATTAAGATTTTCTTGTGTAATTATATTATGTAATCATCTTTCCGACACTTTTTTTCGATAATAAAATATTTTTCCAACATTTATTTGACGAATAAAACCCATAAAAATTGATTTTGAAGTGAGGCAGCTCTGCTATATAATTACCCAGCTAGCTTGCTTTAAAACGATATTGTTCAAAAAAGAACTTTAGTTTCAACTCTTCTATTATTAGGTCATAGATATGGTATTCCCATAGGCATATTTACCTATCTGCTAGACTTACAGATTGCAACTTTCACCATAGTCTTATCATATAATCTTATAGCTTCTCCTTTTTACATTCTATTTTTTAATACATCTTTAATTTTGGAAGAACACAGCTAACCTTACAGTTGCTAGGTTAATTAGTATTGTTTAATATTATGTTATTAATAAAATCAGACAGTTTAATATGGTTATGGTTCGGATTATAAGAATAATACGTTAAAATGTAGGCCAAATTAAAATGGAATGTCGTAATTTTCGAGAATTTATTTACCTGTGAATTAATAACAAAATGAAGGTCCTTACAAAACCATTGAAAAATATGTTAAGTATTTAAAACATAATAACTTGAAATAGTGGTGAGTTCGAATTAAAAACGTTCCGATTATTAAAATCCTCGGATTCGAAATAAAACATTGGGACGCAATATTCGTAACTAGGAACAAGGATACGATAATATTCGTTAGTAATTCACTGAGTAAAGCTGAGTTCGAATCCGATGCGCAAAATCATTCTGCGCAGATACTCGATTTCGAAATAATAATACGAATATTGAAATCATTTGAAACCGATTAATTCGATTATCCATTTCACCCGAGTATCAACATCGCTAACTTGAAATAAATAACTCTGTAGATCAACAGAACCCAGCTTTGAAGACAGTGGTCAATGTTTTTAGAACGGCCAGTTGTCTGTAAGTGCCGGGAACTTATTGTCTATTTAATATTGCTTTAGGTCTTGGTCTAGCGTTGGGAGGGGAGAGTTTGGTCGCGCTGTTGTCAAGTTTGGCGGTGACTGGGGGGTGGGTTATACTTTCACTTTCCTCGCGTCAGTTGGAAACGTGACAACATAGCAGGGCTGCAGCTACCCCCACGGGCCTGTTATTGGCCAGGCCGGCGACAAGCCCCTCAGGTCCCGTTACCGAGCCAGACCTAAGGTAAGACCTTAAATAGACAATATAGCCTACCTCAGCACGGTCCTAATTTCCCGCTTATTAGCTTGCAGACCTGCGCCCGTAGGGTTTACAATTCCTACCATCTCTTGAGTGAGACGTCCATCCAGTGAGATTTCAATCTATTGATACGTCACCCAACAACAAAATCCCTATTTAGAACTTTAATTCTTATATGTTCCGGATATTTCTGCACTACGGAATGAAACTTTACACTTGTCCTGACATCTAGACAAATAAAATACATTGTATACCTCGGACTGAGCGTAATATATTTCTTTTGTAGGATAATTTATTTTCTTAAGTGTGGGATGGTCCTGCAACCTAGATAAACTGTTTCTAACTCTATCAGTACTTTCTACCTACGCATATAAAAGTAAAATGGAGGTCGATTTTTGTTTGAAGTTATGATACGTTAAAGGCGTAAATTATAAATAAATAATTCTTTGTGTAAGTAAAACTACACACTTAATACAGCCAGTGATAAACGTAGCCTACAAAAGATGTCATAAACAATTTGATTATATTGGAAAGTAGGATAAAACGCACTTATTCGAGACATATCGTTATCAGTTAGAGCTACTTTGTTATAGCTAAGAACCGTTTTATTTATTGAAAAGTAGGAGGGAATGTTTTTATTCTTAACATATTCTCTAAAAGTATGTCACTACATTGGGTTGTTTTGTTTCAGTTAGAAAGTGTGGCATTGTAACATATAGCCTACTTTAGGAGCTCATCACGGTATCTATTAATTTCACGTACTGTTATGAAATATGAAAGCTACATTATCAGCACTTTTGGCAATACGCCAATTTTTATTTGCCACTAATGCACTCTGCTTTCAAAATTTGTTGATCTACGCAATCGTTTTAAAGAGGAAATAATTTCAAACAACTTTGAAATCGCGTGTTATTTCTACGTGTTTTCTGAAATTACATTCATTTTCATTTTGTTGTGTTGAAAAACATTGCATACCTTTTTTCATACGCTAATAAAAGAATAGAATTTTTTAGTTACTCAAACGTTACACTAAAAATAGCCGCCTTTCGATGTCCTACACTTTGAAGCATTCTTACTAAACAAAAGCATTGATATTCTTTTTAACAGTTGTAGGCCTATGTATTTCTTCTCAGTTTAATTTTTATATCATTTCTTCACGTAAACAGCTGTTAACTATTATTTCCAGAGGAAATTCACTTTATCGACAAGCTGTTTGACTATTAAATCACACTTATTTATATCTACAGATATCTCGAAATATTCTAGTGATAGAATTTCCCTGCTCCAATTAACACATCTAAGTATTATAGTTGATATTTAACCTGTTGTGCGTAATTGAGCGATCGACCGTGAAATTAGGTCGTTTTGTGAAACTAATTTAGTTATAAAAAGTTCATTCATTCATGTGTAATAACGAGTAAGGTTTTTAGATGAATATTTAGTCTTGTTACGTTTTGTATTGTTGGCGATTTTTTATGTAACTATGCAGTCATCCTTATTGGCCAAGTTGATACACCATGATCAGCAAAACATGGGTTCACTTTTTCCTCTCTCTTCAATTGTCACATATATTGCCGGATTACTAAATACGTCGGATTATCGGATATGTTTTTGAAATAGAAATATGTCTTAAAGTATAATATTTTGCAAAACTTATGTACACTCTGGTTGTGTGCACCCGTAAGGACTATTTAAGTAGCAACTCCTCCTGTTACACAAGCCCTATAAATGGACAGGTTTCATCTCAGCTGTGGAGTTTGGGTGCGCAGTGAGGTGGTGGGGGAAGCGGTCGTCTCTGTCTGTGTTGGGTGTTGGTACTAACAACGATGTCTACAAGACCGCTGGATCGTGGACAGTAGTCGGCGCCGACTGTTTCCCCTACAATGCCTCGGTCCCCACGCAGCCTCGAACTACAAACTTGTACCTCCCCTCCACGCGCAGCTCACAGCTCAGATGAAACCTGTCAATCGCGTACGTAGCTGTACGCGTGGCACTCGATCTACTAGCCATCCTTACAAACATTGTCTGTATTCCCCTGGTTTAGTATAAAAACATAAAAATAATTAATTGTAGAATTTTACATTTAGAACCTAATTGGTAAAACTGACTTAAAAAAAATCAGCTAAAAAAAAGGGAAATTTTATCAGAAAAACGGTCGATGTTTTGATTAGTGTGATTGGTAGATATGTTTGAAACTAAACAATTGTAAAAATCACATCTGTTCTCGTTGACTCCATAGCTTGTGGAAACCACTGCCCGATCGATACTTTAGATATGAGTATTCAGTGACCGACGTTTTTGGAAAAGTCCCCCCCCCCATAACCTTCAACCTGGTCTTTCAGGCCGCGTGCATAGCAACGTTGGACAGAAGTCGTCTTCGCTAATTGCTAAGATATATATGCACTCATAAATTTTGATTATAGGGTGACCAATACACACGATACTGTGAATGTAGTTTTCACTACTCGTTTCAGTTTACTGTAAAGTACAGAGTGGCAAGCGCTTCGGATGTTAATATTTAAAATAAAGTTTCTTACCTTTGTTTCCGTCAAGTAACCTCTTTTTCGTAATCGTGACGCGTTTCGGGACTTTTATCCCATCTTCAGACACAGGTATATTAATTTAAATTATTCGACCAAGGTCGTCAAACACTAAAATTATTCATAAAACACACATATCGCATTAAAAGTCTTATTTGGCGTACACCCTCTGGCTACCGGGCGTCAACAATGTGATATGTGTGTTTTGTGTGTGTTTTATGAATAACTTGCGTGTTTGACGACCTCGGTCGAGTAATTTAAATTAATATACCTGTGTCTGAAGATGGGATAAAAGTCCCGAAACGCGTCACGATTACAAAAAAGAGGTTACTTGACGGAAACAAAGATAAGAAACTTTATTTTAAAATAATAGTGACCTGGATACTGAAAATGAATTCATTAATATTTAATGGTTATTTTGGTAACCCGGCCATACATTCTCGCATCGTTTAATAATGTTTGTTCAAAAGTAACGGGATTTACTAATGTGCAATATTAATATTTAGGCCTACTAAAATGCTGGTAATTGGAAAGTTAATTTTAAAATTAATCTGGTTGCTAATTATTATTGTATAAGACAAATAAGTAATCAACCAAATTTAAATGTATTTTAATTGAGACTATAATAAAGTTTTGGTTGTGCTCTAGCCCAAAATCTAAACTTTTTATAATTCACGAATGGCTACGGATTTTTTCTCAACCCGTTATGAGATAGTTTGTCCACTATTTTTAAACACTGAAACATGACATATTCAAAAATTGTATCTCAACCTTTTGATCGATTTCCGATTCCCCGATTAGTTGTTTCCTTGTAGGCCTAGACTAGAGACGGAAGTTTATCCATTTATCTATTGTACAACTGGCACCGTTGTTCATTATCATAATAGGCCTTCATCAGCTGATCTCATGCTGTTAATACGTTCATTGTTGTACTCTATTAGTATTACGAAATATTAGAATACGTAGTTTTTTTCTAACGGGACAATTGGCTAAATACTGTATTGTTGTTACTTGATGAAAGAACTTATCAATTTATTACCGAGAGAAGCGAGGATTTTTAACTTTAACATTCGTCTGTATATTTGTTACGTCCAAACGAGTGTGTTAATCTTTATGAATTTAGAAATAAGATTCTTTGCAACTAGGCCCAACGATTAGTTATAACATATTTTTAAATTTAAATTTTGAATTTTAATAAAATGATTCTAGGGTATGCTCTGACTACCCTTGGTTCAACTTATTGGACGGAAGATAGCCATACTACTCAACCTGTAAACCTTACGGTGTCAAGCGGATGTTTCACAGATTCAGTGAAGACGCCAACCCAGCCACTATAGTAGTGGTGATATTTTCATTATGGTTAGTAGCGCTGAAACACCCATTTCATTTGGATTACAGAACCCTCAGACTAGGAGTGTGTCTGTTGTATTGGACGTGTCCTCCCTTCTACTTGCTTCCCTAGTCTGACTTGACGGTACAACCCATTCCAAGAAAACTAGGTACACAAATTACTGCTTTGCTCTAATATCTCTTTAAGTGCCCATCTCTTTAATATGCCCCTTTCTGTACTTTTGTAAACGTTTTATTTACACCGATAAAAGTAACGAAAGTAGGGTAGGCGTTTACACAGAAGCATTTGAGGTCTGTATTTTTTTATTGGGGCTGTACCGCTGAAATCAAACACAAACTGTGGTGGCCCCTCTATTCCTCTCCATCCCAGACACATTCCCATCTAGAGGATACTGTACTAGTGGATTTCCCATATTGAAAAGGTGAACATGGAAGCGGGAGTAGGAATAAACCGCTTCAAAGTATTACATATAATTGGAAGAAACAAGGTGTAACGTGTATTCGTAAAAAAACTTCAAAATTAAATTTTAACTGTTTATTTTTATTTTCCCACTGGATGTTTAAAACTTCCTCAATAGTTACTTTTTAAAGTTTTCATTTATATGAAATTGAATTTTTTCGGGGTTCTTACAGTTAGGCCTACAAAAATATTAAATAAATTATAATTTACCTATAAGTTACCCTAATTTGTTCCCTTAGATTACCTCTAACACTTGATATAACCTTATAAATATGAATTATAGTAAAATGTAAACAGTAGTTGGTGCTCATAAGAATAATGCTAATTGATCTCATGTTATTTTAACCTCATAATTTATTATAACATGTTTTTAAAGAGCATGTGATCACAATTATTTCATTTTTCAGAAACTAACATTTATTAGTTTTGTAAACTTTTTTATAAATCAAATTTTTAAAATTAATAATTATTTATCTATAATTGAATAATCCTAACGATTTATTACAAAAAAGGGAATATTCTGCCATTTCTTATCTATTGAAATAAATAATGTGTCAGCCTAACTCAAGAAATGGGTCTGATAAAAATGTTTTTAATCAAGTATACTCGTGAAATATATTGACTGCAGAGAAAATTATGTCCCCGGCCTAATTTGTCATTAGAGAATTTTTATATATGGGCATGACAATTTTTCAAAAATTGGAGTTGGAGTAATTTTTTGAAAATAAAACTGCCAATTTCGCACATCGTTTTAGTCACTTATTAATCGAGGGTCAGTTAATAATTGTTATATATTCTGATATAAAAGCATAGTCTAACCAATGTAAAGATGAATGTAAAATTCAACATTTTAGATCGTTCAATTTTTAAATGGTTAGAGATAAGAATAAAAATCTTTGTACAAAAAATAGTTTGTTTTTAAAATGAGGTCTGACTTAGGCGCCAAATTCTAAACAAATATATTTTTCTTCTTCGTATGTTTTTTCCTTGTTTTTCTAATGGCGAAAAACTTGTCGATTTTCATCGCCCTATGAAAAGGAAAAGAAGAAAAGAGTAGAAAATAAAGACCTCGCATAGAGAGTCCTCGAATATACTAATAGCGTCAGGTTCGAAAAAGAATAAGAAACGGTCAAGTGAGACCAAAGAGAAGGATCTAACCGAAGACTGTAGATCTAACTCGGGTTTGCGACACTCGTTATATATGAGGAATTCTTCATATACACATTAGCCAAGTAAAACTGTGGTTACACCCTATTTCTAGCGTTTACCCATATTACATTTGATATGTGTTGTTTGAAACATCCGATGTATACTGTATATTTATGAATTACAGAAAAATATTTCCCAAAATAGTTGTTGTTTACATTTAGTGGGATATCTCTCTAGCTCTCAAAGAGGGGGATAAAGAGAAAAACAAAAATACTTTTACAATATACTGTACAAGCAGTGGCGCAGATCCAGAAGGGGCGATAGGGGTTTCCGCCCTCTTTAGAAATTAAATTAATGGAAGTTGACGTTAGTGAAAATAAGAGAATATTAAAAAACCGAATGATTGAGTTTCAAGATAAAAAGTTCAAGAAAATACACCTTACCTGTACACGATGCCATTTAAGTTTTTCAATTCCCTCAGTTTTTCCTTAATACATTTATTTATGAATGTAAAAAGGACAATAAACCAGGTTTAGAAAAACTATGAAATAACAAAGTTGCAGACGTTTTACTTTTTCATATATCATTGGTGACTCATAGACTATAAAACTTGTGAGATGTGTCTTTTTAATGTTGAAAGAAAAATGATGGGCATGACTAAAATATATTAATAATTAATATTATACAATATTCACCTAAATAACAGCGATTACTTACTAGTAATAATGTTTATTTGATTTTTAATTACCTCTAGCCAGAAATAGCTGATCACAACAGTGAGCACTTCTAAATTATAGCATAAATAAAAATATAATCAAGAAGAAAACATATACCCTTATGTTTCTAAGGGCTGTAAAGTGAACTTGACTGTAGCCGCTCGTATATACATGCTTAACCTATGTTTAGAAACAAATGACCCATATTGAAAATTTGTAATATTGTATTTGTAAACAAAATGTTAAGTTTTGTTGTATCACTCAAGTTTATGGATAGGATACTTCATATATAAATGATACTTTAGTGTTGGTTTTTTCTTTTAAAGGCGAAAATCCGCTTTTATAAAAAGGAAAGAAAAGAACATAAAATTAGACCCCTAGCCCTCGGAATGCTCCACTAGAACGAGGGTCGGAAGAGAACAATAATTGGTCAAAAGAGGCTTGATTAGAAAAATGAAAGGGAGGAATCTAACCCACGAAAAAAGTGTAGATCCAGCTAGTACTCGGGATTGCCAAGTGTAAGTGAGCCCCCCCCCCGAGGGTATTTTGTGTAAGTAATTTATATGTATACATTTTAAGAACAAGTGAAAACTTGATCTATAAATCATACATCGGTATACATTTTATGGTTCATTTAATAGAGTTTCCTTTAACTGAACTCCTTCTAAAAAGTTTTAAACCTCAGAATAATTTTCGCAAAACATAAGTCGGAAGAAGGTGAGTGTGTCGAGGTAATAGAAAGGAAAGAAAATGAGGCCATTAGATGTAGTCATAGTCATTACCCTTTTTCTAATTAACAGAACGGAAGAGCTCGGGTTGGGGGGAGAGTGGGTGATTACGCACAAGGGGGAGTACTTTACTTTCCGAGCGGTTAGGTAATATGACGCTTAAGAGAAGGGGATGGAGAGAATTATTGTTTTTAAAAATATGCGTGGGAATGCGAGTGCTATTATGAAGGTTACCATTGCAGGAAAATAATTGCCACACTTAACATCGTGTACACTCAACATTGCACAGCTTGCGTTTTACTTACAACCATAACTACGAATTACACCTTCCTGTCTGTGTTTAACAAAATTTCTCATCTATATTAATTTAATTAAGGTAGAAAAAGTGAGAACAAATATTAGTACGAATTAGAGACAAATGAAGTGGTTAAAGTTAATTCCAGCAATTTAAAATCTAATTGAGGTTTGGAGTTTTAAAACAAAATTTGTTTTTTTTCTTCGCATTGGATGGGCCGATTTTGAAAAATTGTAATTTGGGCTTATTTTGGTTATATCTTAAGACATTTTTTTTTAAATTACCTCAAATTATGTGGTATATTGTAAAATACAACTCATAAGAGCGATTTAAAAAAAAAAAGATTTTTAATAAATCTAGCTAAAATGTAACCCAGAAGAATCAAAACAAAAACATTCACCGTTATCCCAAGAATTTTGTTCCGGGAATTATTTGTCAAAAAGTATAAATGAACCATAGAAAACAAAATTTCAAGATCGTCCCAAACGAAATCAATCAAATTTTGCTGAACTGTGAAGGTTTACGACACACACTAATGTGCGAAAAAGCAGGTAAACTATGGTTCCCAAGTTTGAAAAAAAAATAGTAATTTACCGTGATAAGTGTCAAATGATTTTGTTTGAATTTACGAATCGTAATTTTCTCTTGGCACTATAATATTTGTCGTTTTCAGTGAAATTCCATAGATCTTGTTTTACATCTCAAATGTCTGCTTCTTTTCACTTTTTGGGCGATAATTTCCGAATCGACATTTAACGAATGTTTTTTTGTTTGGTTTTGCTCTTCGTTGTGTGTAAGAAAACAGTGCGATGTTTTCATTTTCGTCGTTTTTGCACGTTTTCAGATTTTACAAAACCAATTAGTGTTTTTAGGCGATGTTTTAGACACATAATAGCACAGCCTCACAACATTAAATATATACTAGCAACCAAACATGAAACAGAGTATAGTATTCAAAATCGGCGCACACAGACCAATTTGGGAGGTCCAATCAAGGAAACTCCCCGCTCCCCTCCTTATCCATCCTTTCCGACGGATAATGATAATATACAGTGCAAAGCATCATTCAAATGCAGTCCAGTAGATTTCAGAAAAACATATCGTCACGTAGCTTTGCCGCTGACGTGAATTTATGAATGTTCACATTTTCCTTGATATCTCGGACGTAATGCTTGTATAAGAACTCAGGTTTTCTATCTAGACTTTCCCCATTCAAAACTCATTAATACCACGTTATGAAATTGAAGGTTATTCAATTGCATGATTAGAAAAGAATCGATTATAAAATTGAAAATTATTCAAATTTATTGACGAACTACTCCAAGCTCTAGTAAAAAGGAATGTTTGTATCAGATTTAATGAAAAACTGAAAAAAAATTGCGCCAATAAACGTCATGGTACAAAGCCAGTGAATATCTAGAAGGCTTGTCATTGGGTAATGTGGTTAGCACATCGAAATTCCCGTCGCCGTTCAAACTTCCTCAACCAGAGTTCGCTAGCAAATTTTTCTCATGTTTGTGGGTCAACACCGTAAATATAGAGACTCCCACGGGATTGATCCCGGAACCTCTCGTGAAGAAAAAACACTAATCACTAGACCAGGCTGGGGTGCTCACACACACACCTATATAGTAAATGACCACATATATATAATTGTAAACAACTACTCAATCTAGGGGCCTTGACTGAATTGTATTCCATGCTCTGTATTCTATAGAACCCTCAAGGGCTTGGCAATCCCAAGGGTGCCTAGCTGGATATACACTTTATTTTCATGTAGTCGTGGCTTAAATCCTTCTCTTTCACAATTCCTATCAGGTCTCTCTTGACCAACATGTCTTTCCCGACCCTTTAGACTATTCGAGGGTTAAGTTAGGTTAGGTTGTCTTTTTTTAAATGTTTTTTTATAAGACGATGATGAACTAGATTTTTGCATTTAAACAATAAGAAAAAAATGTATTCTATAGGCCTACAAACAAAAGAACAGTATGGGGGATGAAATCTGCCTACACCACACTTGACAATGAGTAAAAAACAGGTGGGGATAAGTGCGGTGAAACAATGGGATGGGGAAGATCGGTCATGCGTAACCTTTATAGTTTTTGTCATGAGAACAATTGAAATTGCCGATTTTCCATAATATGGAATTAGCTAATACCTGACAACTACACTGATTTGTATTCATTTTAAAACTTCATAGTTTTTTTTTAGATAGAGAATTGTGGTGAGATTAATTGATAGGGGATTGGCACTTGGTGTCAAAAATTGTTTAGATAAAAGTACACATTATACAAAGTAGAAACTCACTCTTGAAAAAATATCGTGACTTACGAACAAAAAGTTAAATTTTCTCAACTTTTCTGCCACCAATTGTAACTTTTGATATTACTTTCTGAAAACACATAACATTTCAGTTGAGTAAAATATAATCATTCTCATTTTGAAAGGTAATAATGTTAGTGTGTTTATTTAGTTTGAAACAAACAAAATATTTGTTTTCCGAAAAACCTTAAATATTCAAAACACTATTGTTAGGCATAACAATTGTCAAATTGTATCAACAATTTGTTCTTGTAATAAGCTTTCATTTTATATAAGATACTTCATTTTATAATTTTAAATTGTAGGAGAAACTAAGCTTGAAATCTAAACATACAGTATTAAAGTGCGTTTTGCAATTAACGCGGATCTTAACAGACTTATGGTAGGGAAAATAGTTGAGACAATTTAAAATTTGAGAGGGCATGTTACCTTTAATTATTTAATGAAGAAGATCAATAAAATTGCAAAATATTCATATTTGTAGTATTATCATTCATTTCATGAAGTGTTTTATTATCCACTTCATCCCTTTATCATATCAGTTGTCATAGAATCCAGCTTAACTGGATTACGCGTAACCGTAATAACTCAAAACTTATTTTTTAAATTAATTTTAGCCCATTTTCTATTTAAATTTATAGAATAAACTGTGTCGTATATCAAATGAAAGCTTATTACAAGGGGTATGTTATGCCTAACAACAATTAATTCGACAATAATGTTTTGAATATTTCAGCGTTTTTTTCCCCCCTTCAAAAACACCAATTTTGTTTGTTTCAAACTACATAATTAGACTATCATTATTACTTTTCAAAATTAAATTGGTTCTACTTTACTTGAAATTTTATACGATTTCAGAAAAAAATACCAAAAGTTTTTTTATTATATTTTTTTTTATTAATTCAATATTACAACTGAGTATGTACCCATCTAGCAATTTACACTTCATACTTTTACACTTGTAAGGGATATGACCCAATGGTTATTCCCTATCAGTATAGTCCATCAGATCTGAAGGCTTGGTCCTCTTCAGTCTTCTCTCCACCCGAGTGACATCCAACAGTCCCTGTATCTCATGGTGTTCATGTTGAATGATGCGTTGGTTTATGCTTCCTTGCCTGTTTTTTTATTTCATCACTGACTAGGTCTATCTGCAGGTCCCTATCTAGATTATCGTTCCTGATGTACCAGGGTGCATCCACTATACATCTAAGCACTTTATTTTGAAACACTTGAAATACCAAAAGTAATAACAATTTTGATGGCAGAAAGTTGAGAAAATTAAACTTTTCGTCGATAAAAACTGTATAAATTCATAGTTTCATGCCAAATTGAGATTTTTTTTTTTTTTACAAATGAGTTTCTACTACATTATAATGTGTTCTTTTAGCCAAAAAATGTTTGACATTAATTTCCATTCATCCTGTATAGATAGAAACAAAATAAAATATAGATTTTACCCCCTCGAAAAATTGGAATATTAGAGGTTACCGTGCATCTGTCTTTTTTGTTGGGTTTTTGCTAGTATTGTAATAAACCTATATAATCGCAGATTAGAAGTTGGCCGTAATGGCTTGATAGTATATTTGTATAATTGTTGATAGATGGGCAAATTATCTGCCTTAATCATAAAACTGAACTTCCCTAAATTGTATAATTGTCGGATCTATTAGTTTACATACCCTGTGTAGTTATATTAAACTGGTCTTAACTAGTTAATGTTTCAATTATAGCTATAAATTAAAACAAGGTTATCTTATGAATAGTTTTAATTGCATAACATGTGTTTTATAATGACTGTTATTCAACAACAGGCTATCTATCTGTGCGATTTATATTATAGCGACTTCCTTTCTAATGAGTTTAGGTTTTATATCTAAAAAAGTGTATCGATGTTAGGCGTATTAGATGCAAACCTGCAATTGTTTTTATTAGAAGCTACAGTTATTAGATCAGTTCTGCACTAATTTTTTCCGCAAAATTACTACCTTAAAAAATAACTTATGCTACTTTTAGACGAGTAAAAAATGTAAGTTTATTTATTGCTGCATTCTCCCCCCCCCCGTATTTTTATGGGGGATAAGTTGTATAGAAAGGTCGTTCTTATTATATTTTTATCGTTTTTAAAAATATTTTAAAAACAAAATTCAATTTCAAATACACGCTTTAAGTTTGTTTAAGTTTTAAGTAATGTTCAATTAAAATCGAACTTTAAACGACAACAGTCAAGGTTCATTTGTGTTATTGCCAATTATTCCAGAATCCGTAATTTTATTTTACTTAAAATTTGATTCTCTGGTGGGGCATAAATCTATGCATATTTTATCAATATTTGAACTAAATCATTAGAATTGCTTTAGAAAAGTCAGGTTAGGCCAGTTCAGGTTAGGTTAGGTTAGGTCAGTTCAGGTTAGGTTAGACGAGTTTTTTGGTTCTTTATCGATAACTCAAAAACCGATATTTAGGGACTAATACTACTTTTTTGAATTCGGAAGGGATATGTCCGCGAAAACCTCATTACATAACTTTCTTTATCCCACATAAATGTGGGAAAGTAATAATTATTCTAATTTAATACGTCTTTTGTAGACATGTTGTATGACCGAGGCAATTGGAAATGTATACTACAGTACTGTACTATCATAGATAAAAGGTCAACTATACCGATGATCTGTGGCTAGCTTCCTTCTTCATTTTACATAACTATCGACCCACTGTGCATGCTCGAATTTTTATGTAACAACAATAGATATTCGTGCATTTTTATAACAAACCATCTACTATTGCTACTAAATAATACGCTTAACAAATCCCGCAGAGTGTCATGATGGTATTTGGATACATTTCATTGGATCTTTGTTTTACAGTATGTCATTGTAGATTGTAATAAATAAAAGTTTATGAGATTGGAGACTACACCCTCATCGTAACAAATACAGATTTTAAGAACTACCTCCTCTTAAATTACAGAACAGATGCCAAAGAAAGTTTGTATAATTGTTAGGGATGTGCCAAAGGGTGCATATAATTAAGTTACTTATCGCCTTAAACTGTTAACAAAGTTTTGTTTCCTTGGCAACCTATTTTGTAACATTAGCTTAATGCAATGCATTTTACAATTTTTTATAAACTATTGGAAGGAAACACATTCTTTGTTGTTAGTTTGAACAGTATTGTAAAGGAAGAAGTCGTAGGGTCTATAAAGTCGGTAGATGTCAATTTTTATTCCTTGTTGTTTATCCTAGCGGTTATTCTTGCTTAAAGGGGGGGGGGGCGGATACGCGGGGTTATGTTAACCTATCCTAGGGTTAACTGTGGAAAACGTGGACGCCAATACTCAAGAAGCCGCGAATCGCTTAACATAGCTTGACATAACACCACTCTAACGAGTTAATTACACCAAATTATTCGCGTCAAATCGACCACCCTCACAATTATCGAGCCCCGACCATGGTTCACCGGCCTTCTTGAGAATCTCGGAAACGTCATTTACCCAAATTTGGCCCAACATGTTAATTCGAAAAAACCCACTAAAACAAATTGAACTAATAAATTGGGAAGACTCGACTCGAGTCCTGTCAAATTATCGGACCCCTCCACACCAGTCGGACACACTTCGACGTCACAGACTTTGTGTATGAAAGCAGACCAAAGAACTGCACTGCCTTCTCGATGTCGCGTATCCGAAACCCTGTTGTGACCGCGGTTAGTCACGGCTGCTCTTGCAACCCAAACTGCAACCAAAAATACAACCGCATCGATGCCAAATCGCAACCATGGTGACCGTATCTCCGAACCTTTTAATACACGAATAGCGTTAGAGAACAAGATTTTCTGCAAGAGTGACATGATAGGAAAGATGAAAGAGAAGTATTTAAGCCTAAACTAAATGAAGGTAGGTATAGTTTCGGTCTAGGTAAACCTGTACTACTCAGGATTTCTATGATTAAACATGACTTACATTGTCAGGTATTTAAAATGTGAGGAAATGACAACTTGTCTGATTTTCTCAGTAATTTTATTATTTTAATCGCAATGAAATGTCATTTACTCTCCATTGTGAGATAACGGAAATTGTCGATATCGCTTCAGACTGTTCTCTGCGTTTTTAGAATATTTTCTGAATTTTTATCAAGTATTTCCAATGATTGTGGTATTTTTGTCGTACATTATCGACAATGGAATGAGTTTTTGTAATTGTTCGAACAAAAAATTTAAATTTAACGTCTTTTGTGTATTTTACGGAATGAGTACCCAAATAGTTTAGACTTGGTAATGAAATTTGTTGTCAGATATCGTCTCAAAATAGAGTGGTCCGAATAATTCAAATTTTTCCGTTAGAAGTTGGGTTAGGTTCCATAACTTATTACATTTAAGTGTTCTGGAACGCTGAATTAGAATTTGACATAGGTTTTTATGTATCCATATTTTAAAAACGTGGAAAAAATATTGTTTATGAACAGATTTTTAAATCTCATATTACTTTCTATTTTTATGGTGCTGAATTTGATTTTAAACATTTTTTTCCCCTTTCGTACATATTCTTGGTATAGAGTAAGTTATGTGATGGGTAAACACAGTAGATGTATGACTTTGTGTGAATTATCGGTTTTGAGATCCCATGGGTCCAAAAAAGTGATTTTTGGAATGATGTGTGGCGTCTATCGTTTGTGCAATGTTGATTCTCAAAACAGGCTTTACAGATTTCGTTTTAATTTTAGTGGATTGTGAAGATTAATTGACTCAAATCCTTGTACAAAATCGCATTTAAAGAATAATAGACCGTAGATGGATTTTAATGTTTATGACTAAATAATAGGACAGGTTTATGCCCTATTTAAATATACGTATTTCAAAGATGGCGCCCATGGAGCATTTTCACTTTTGACTATCGAAATGATATTTAATGTGACTACAGTAATAGCTTTATTTGGTTTTGGGGATGAATGAGTGAAACAGTTTGTTTAATATTTCGTACACAGTTTATTACTTTTATACTACAAAGTATAATATATTACAAAATCTGTCCCTTTCGATTTGACAGCGAATGTCGGTTTTGTTCAGTCGTGGTTAGTAAACCTAAGAATGAATTCTGCAGACACAGGGTTGTTGGAACTCTTAGAAATGCGTGAGCTTTTTTCAGGTTCTACTCTGCAAAGAAGAGACTATTTTCAATTTCATTGTTAAATATATGTTATCGATGTCAATGAGTCAATGAGTCACCTCGCATACGATACCACATTCGCCTTTCTCCTTAGAGTATTTGCCGATCACGTATGATTTCCTTAATCGATTCTTTCGGCCGCTATTCATTCACTTCCCTGAACACCTGGATGACTGTGCATTACCTCGTACGAGCCGCGAGCACAGCGAGAGTTGGGTTATGCAAACCACGTACAGATGTCGGTGGCTGTTTTTTTGGTTAATTGGATGACCTCATCGCTTTTAGTCACACGGGGCGACGGCGACAATCCTGCCAACCGAAGAGAATCGATTATACCCGACTACACCGTGATCGGAAGAAGAGGGGGGATAATTAATTTGCGAACGTTGGTAATAATGTAACCCGCATGCAGTCCGAAAACAAATTGGATATTGTGGTCCGTGTATCCGTTATTTGTATGTGCTGTTCAAGTATCGAACAGTACCGGCTCTTCTTCACAATGTTGTTGAGGCAGTTACGTAACTCACTTTTTTATATGTATTAATTTTTTTTTTAAATCCCCGACTTGATCAGGATTCAATCACGGATCAGCTGATTTGTAAACCTATTCAAGCGTTTTAAGTAATAACTATAGATCGTACACAGAACCAGAACGAAGGTTCTTCTTAGTTGTTTTAAACTTAAAGAAATTAAAAGTGAGTAAATATTTTATTCCAGGATCGAACTAAATTATACAAAATAAAATAAATATCTGCGACAGAATAACAACATCGTAAAAATCAAAAACGAAAGTTGATTTACGATTAGCCTTTTTTATTTTGTTCTTGGCTTAATTAATTTAGACTTTCTAAAGTAATTGATTTCTTTTTTATTAGTGAAATAATGTTTATTATAAATAACTAAATTTCGGAAAAAATATATCTGTGTTTTTAAAAAAAAGTACTAGGATTTTTACGAAATGAAGGCTTTCAGTAAATCGAACCGACAGGGGGTTACTGTAGTGAGGACGGGCAACCCCGAGGTACTAGCTGACTACACGTTTCACTTAGTTTTGGTTAGCTCTCTCTCTCTCTCTCTCTCTCTCTCTCTCTCTCTCTCTCTCTCTCTCTCTCTCTCTCTCTCTCTCTCCCCCCTCTCTCTCTCTCTCTCTCTCTCTCATCTTTTCCAACAGGTTTCTTTTGGCCAACTCTTTTCTCTTCCGAACTTGAGGCTATTAGAGTACGGTATTGACAACTTGGGATCTATATTTTCTTTCCTTTCGTTTCATTTTCTTTTCTTTTTAATGCGACAATGATTCTGAGATTTTTTGACCTTTAAGCAACAGCAAAACAAGGATTAAAAATGCACTGTAATATTTAATACTCTGGAACGCTTGCTTTATGCCTAGTCGGACCATTCGTGCCTGTGCCTTGGCATCATGTACTAACTGTTTTGAGTGTCCCATTTAAAACGGGGCGGGGGATGAAAAAATGTTCATACATGATTTCGTCTACTTGTAAAAGACCCTTGTTTGTATATTTTTGCTCCTCAGGACTCACCTATACTGATTATGAATTTTTCAATCCCGAAAACCTAGCTGGATCTACAAATTTTCCTATGTAGTCTTGGGTTATATCCCCGTCTTTCATTTTTCTATCAGGTCTCTCTTGACCAACTCTTGTTCTCTTCCGACCCTGACGCTGTTAGAGTATTTGAAGGCTAGGGGTTTTTATTTTGTCTTTGTTTCTTTTTTTTCATTAAAAGACAAAGAAGACCGTAAGTTTTTCACCTTTAAACAATATATATATGACGTGTTTGACCGTAATTGGGTAAATAAATACATAAACATACCATCGAAATGCCAAATGGTCGTGTCCAGGGCTCAGCTTCGCTCTTCAACAAATTTGCCACCTATTTTGACAATTCTCCGTACATATTCATTTATTTTTCTATAAATATATAGGTATACAAATCATATTAAAATATAATATTCTGAAAAACTAGGAAACTTAAACAAAACAAGTTACAGTATTTCCAATCAAATCTACACCGTTAGATGTGTAACATTGCATATTGTTTGTTAACATCGGAGATTTGTATTTAAAATATTCTTTACGATGATTGAGTTTTGACTTATTTTTACAAAGCACTTTTTCAGTAGGTATTAATTATTCACGAATAGATGATGAACGTGAAAATATTTGGAAAGGTTTACATTCGGCATGACGTCTAATCAATATCCTTTGCTTTCATCATTGGTTAGAATAAATAAAGTAGAATCCAAACATATAATCTTATCAACGAAACCTACCTTACGTAATTATAGCCGCGTATTTGGTATAAAGAAAGCCTACTATCCTTTTAGTGAAAGTAACCTTTTACAATCTCCTCCGTGATAGAAAATTCGCCAATCATCTTTATTTTCTATATTTATAGAAATTATAATACTTTGGAAAATTAAAATTTATTTATGAGTTGTTCTGAAGTTTTGTACATGAGGTTCTCGTTTCAATCCTCGTGGAAGCTCGTAGACGTTACGGTGTTAACTCAACATCTTGGGCGGGAGAAAAAACATACAATTGTTAAAAATATTGTTGTGAAAGCTAGAACTATGGCGACAGGAACTCCGATTTTAAAACACTGATCCTCATTTAAAATGTATTTATCATGTGTGTTTATTTGTTTGCTTTTTTGTAGCTTCGTAAAATAAATCCTATTTTCCCTAAATTTTGTGGGAAGAACGATCATACGAAAGCCTTGATAATTTCGTTAATTGACGTATTCTTTTACAATATATAAAATGGTTTTCTGTTAAACGCTGAAGAAATAACTACTTTTTTTATTAATTTTAAAATGCAGAGTGTATATAAAGCTTAACAACTACATTCCAAAAGTGAATCAGTTAAATAAGACGATTTAAGTGAGTGTTTTTTTTTTCCGTTACATTTCTATCTTCTTTCGAAATTTTGTGATTTTTATCCCTTATTTTGGAAGACTACTCGATGTGTTGATAAAAAAATGAGTTAGATAACGTGTCAATTCCATTAACTCATTTAAAATTGATGGGTACTTATTGAACTATAAAAAATTCAAAAGGAATTAGCTACGATTGGTAAGTTTTCTGATCACGAAATCTAGAATTAAGACTAGTGGAGCTTGATGTTTTCACTCCCCATCAACCCTATGGCAAGTCGTCTATTGATCTCATCTTTCCTATCCGGTTTCTCTTGACCAACTTTTGTTCTCTTCCGATCCTTTTCGAGGGCTAGTGGTATCTATTTTGTTATTTATTTTTTTGTATAAGGCGATGATGATTGATAATTTTCGCCTTTAAACAAGTAAAAAAAAACACATATTTTGAAAAAGTTGTGGTAGTAAACGCTGTAAGAGATTGAAATTTTAAAATTTTCAAAATTAAAAAAACTTACGGATAATTTTTTCCCGATTGACTTAGTTTTCCACAACGGTTTATTTATGGCAGCAATGTCATCTACGCACTTGAGAAAAGTTAGTATACTTTAGTGCGCATGTTTTAAAAGAAAAATATAAAGACTGGTCCGTTCATCATTTTTGTAGATGTTCAAACTTACCCAAGTTCCTATCGCTCGCTCTCTTTATGACTTGCACCTCTCTGAGCCTGAAAATTTCTCTCATGATCTGCATATGTTAATGGTAAGGTCGATGGTGATAAATGAGGGGATACATAACAGCGAAAGAAATTCGCGACATACAATGTTAACGTATCTGCGACTGCATGATGAGTATTAATAGTATTGATGTCAACAGTATACCTCGTTTCTTAGGATATTTAATAGATTCAATAAAACCAATGTGGCTACTGCCAATCCGCGACGGTTACGCACAACAAGATTTATAGAAAAAGAAGTAACTGTAAAGAATACTACAACTACAGTATCTACTGAGGAAGAGACACTTAATGATAGGCAAAAATAACAAGTTAAATGCTTTATGAGTAGCTCTCAAGGGATCACTATAATGATTACGGGCGTGGCATTCCCGAGGGACCTATCTGGATCTAGACATTTTTCACGCACTCTTGGGTTGTGATCTCTGTATTAGGTCTTTCCTGACCAATACTTGTTCTCTTCCGAGCCTTACGCTATTCGAGGGCTAGGATTCTTTATTCTATGTTCTTTTCTTCCTTTTTTTATAAGTCGATGATGACCGAGAGAACAAATTAAAGGAGTAGTTTGCTCCTAGCGTTGAGATTGGACTAATCAATCATTCATTCGAGTACAGTGCTATAGGGGTACCGCTTAGAAAAGAACCTCGCGCCGGTAGAACTGTGGTGGGAGAAGGAGAGCCCGAGTTAGGCCAGATATAACCGCCTGCTGCTTCATTGCGTAGGGCTTAATATTTTCTTTTTCAAACCTAATACAGCGCTAAAAAACTATGAATATGTATTGTTTATGTTCCTGACAACTACAATTAGTAATTTTAAATATTTTACAAAGTAAAAGACATTAAATTATAGGTTTTAAAGTCCTTTATATTATGGCAAAAATGTAACAATTTATCCCCGTCACCGCTCCAATCCCCTCCCCGCCATCGCCCTTACATGCGTGCGCGAGCCATTCTCGAGATAACGGTTCTGCGCAGGTTTCTTTCTGTCTGGTAGGCCTATAGTAAATATTATGTTGTATATGTCTATGTATATGTAAATATCTATGTATGCAGACTATGGTTGAACAGACGTCCAGATTTTTTGGGGCCTCTCTCGGATTTTTTCAAAGGTCAGTCGGGGACGGTCATATCCTAATTTTGGATTTTGCCAGAAAATTATTTTATATTTCGGGATCATACTGGTACTTTAAAATATTTGAATAGATTTTGTTAGTAATAATTACTATGTAATTCTAATTTAAACAGATAAATTAGTGTTACTGGAGGGACCAGGAAATTATAAGTTGTGTCATCCTAACCACTCCTACGTCCGGTGAATCTGTTTCTAAAATCTAGTGTAAAATGTTTTGGTTTATTTAAATAACAACTAATTTCAAATTTGTAAAATGTCTTTAATTTATAAATCAAATGTTTAATTTGTAAACATCCTAACTTACTTACTTCTAACCTAAATATCGTATTCATCCCTCCATCGGATGTCTTTCAAGGAGCGTCCCTATTTCGGTTCTGAAAAACATATAAACCGAAATGGTGACGGCCTAAATGAAAAACGTAACTATCCCCACTGCTGGTTGACCTCGTTGGCTGGTGTCAAATTGCAAGGAAATGAAAATGATCAGACTACTGTTTAAATTTTACTTTAAATAACATTGATACGTATGTACAAATATTGGTATATAAAAGTTACCAATTTTTAGAGGAAATCTCAAAGAAGAAAACGGTAATTGTTATGCAAGTAGTAATTTATTTGGTATTATTGTTTATTCATATAAGTAAAAATCATCGAAAGTGTAGTGAGTGAGGAAATGTTTAAATGTTTTGGTTAAACTTCCCATGAGAAAATTTTAGGAAAATGTTCAAATTTAATTTTTCATTTTAACTTTGTCTTAGAACCGCGCAGTTTCAACATGTTTCAAGTGGTCGTCATTTTTAAAACGTAAAATTAAATTTTAAAATATACAACTGGTATAGCTACAAAATACCATATTTAAAAATTGCTTAACCATTGATAGATGTGTTTGGCCGTAACATAGAGACGAAATGGTCAAGTTAAAACAGGACTTTACATTTGATATAATATTGGTTTTCTACTGCGGATATTAATATTTTTAAGTGCTCTGGACACAATACATCTATCTACATGGCGTCCACGTCCAAAGCCAAGGTGATTCTTGTTACAGCAAATTGATTATTTATCACGGCCACCAATATTTACACCGTGCAAGGACATTTCTGTCACAACGGAAATTCCATCTCCGGAAATTGATCTTATGACGGCCTCAGTCATTTTTTTAGAGACCACTAATTAACTTTATGGAATTTATTGAAAAGTGTTCGCACGGCATTCTTTGAAGTGAGGAAGTATTTTATACTTGGTTTTATAAACACATAATTTCTCTGCGTTATATATAGAAAGTTATTTCCTATGTGAAAATATTTGAAATCTCTGAACTTTGAAGGGAAGCCTGTCGTCTGTTTGTGGATTGTTCTACAGCCCAAACGATTTTGTGTGTCAGCCATATTATATCGAAGTTATTTTAAAAAAAATCGATTAACTTCATATTTCTGGGTAATTGTCGTAAGACCAAAACTCAAAATTCTGGTTTTCTCAAAATGGGCGTAACGATTTTAATAAATACTTGCTTAGATGTGCCCATGCATGGATCCTACAAAACGATTGTGGTGGCCATTTCCTTGAAACTACCGACTCTGAAGCTGTCGAATAAAAACGGGAAATTTATGGAATGCCATCGTATAAAGTATTATATCGTAAAATCGGCAAAAACGATTTCGAAAGATTTTGGTAATTTTGGTAATGAGAAGTTTTATAATTTAAACCAATAACCCAATAATAAGTTACTGAAAATTATGTTTTTGGGGCAATTAAGGAAATACCGAAATAACCCCGGACAGCAGGGACTGTAGTGTCATTTTTTAATTTTATTTAAATTACAAACCTTGTACTGTTCATTGGTATATGTTTTTGGGAATGACTCCGTTAGGAAGTTTGTGCAGTATTTGAAGATCGTTAAAAAGTCTGTCTGGAATTTTGCTAATTATCAAAGGGTAATTTTCTTTACGTCCTGTTTGTTAGTTTGCTTTAGGTTATTTATATTTAAACTAAAACATACATGATTGAAACAATTCAGAGTTGATTTTGAAAGTGCGACTTCAAATCAACATTCTTAATTATTACATTTTTGCCGCAATTGAGGATGGGAAATTGTAATTTTATCAGTAAGGTGATGGGACTGTGTTAGACTTTGGAGGTTACCATTCCACAGCATCCAGCGATAAGGAGGCGATTTCAGGAAGTGGAAGTGAATAACTTATCTCACTAGATGACGGAGCAAACTATCCTTATCTTTATACTGTATAGACACTGTCATCAAAAATGCTTCTTTTTTTTTGCTTCAACAATTTAGGAAGTGGTACGCAACACATCCGGTCGATTAGCAATCATTTCCTCACAAAAACTCGAACACAAGATCTCATTAAACTACGTTTATTTAATCAAACGCGTTTCAACGACAAAGTCGCCATCCTCAGTGATACATGAGATACAATAACAAAACTATAACTGACAGTTATAAACTGAAACGCGTTTGATTAAATAAACGTAATTTTTTAGAGATCTTGTGTTCGAGTTTTGCTTTATTTTTTATCTAATATTATCTCACAAGTCAAGCTCAATATTTATTTATATTTCCTCACCATATTATGTCTACGTTTAATCATTTTATCGGTTTTACAAACATCGCACGAATTTTTACAAATCTACACATACACAATACTATATAAACCAAATGTATTTGTCACAATCTCCTCAAAAATGACATTTCGAGAGTTATAAAAAGCAACCCTTTCGATAAAGGTTATTTTTAAGCAAAATTTGATCATAGTTGTTGTTAGATCATAATTTGAATTTTTGGTCTTATAGTAGGTAAAATCTGAGTTAGAAACAAAATGAATACAAGTTTACAGATACTTTCAATTTATTTCTGCACACTAAATTAAAAAAATAATTAATTGTCCATTAGTTTGGACCGTAGGGCATTTCATGGAAATCGATAGTCATTATTTCAAAACTTAGTTTTGGGGCTCAGGAGTGCTTACAACGTGAAAATGTAACGTTGATCAACCCTATAAATTCCTCTATGAGTGCATGACTTTACGTAACTAAACTTCCACTAGCTGAGAAGCTGCACACCAGATCCTATTTGTTCGTTTCATTCGTACAAATTATGTCAAATTAAATCATGAAGATTAAATTAGAAGAAGATTAAATCAATCGGCGTCACTTGAGGTAAATGGGATTGTATGAGATGTGTATACTTCCCCCACCACACGGCAATCGTGACATTTTTCTGTTTCTCAGATTTTAATGAAGAATTGTCAAGTTTTAGTAGTACCATACAAACCAACAGTATATATCCCAACACATAGTAGATGTCAGGTAATATCTAAAGCAAAAAAAACTTTAATTACTAATTATTACGAAAATATCTAGGTTACGTCGTAGTCAACCAATCATGACAGTGGGTTTTCTTCTGAGTGATGGAAGAATAGTTTCCATCTTCGTTCAAGTTGGATAGAATAGTTTCCATCTTCGTTCACGTTGGATAGAATGGCTTCCATCTTCGTTCACGTTGGATAGAATAGTTTTCATCTTCGTTCACGTTGGATTGGATAGTTTCCATCTTCGTTCACGTTGGATTGGATAGTTTCCATCTTCGTTCACGTTGGATAGAATAGCTTCCATCTTCGTTCACGTTGGATTGGATAGTTTCCATCTTCGTTCACGTTGGATTGGATAGTTTCCATCTTCGTTCACGTTGGATAGAATAGTTTCCATCTTCGTTCACGTTGGATAGAATAGCTTCCATCTTCGTTCACGTTGGATAGAATAGTTTCCATCTTCGTTCACGTTGGATTGGATAGTTTCCATCTTCGTTCACGTTGGATTGGATAGTTTCCATCTTCGTTCACGTTGGATAGAATAGTTTCCATCTTCGTTCACGTTGGATAGAATAGCTTCCATCTTCGTTCACGTTGGATAGAATAGCTTCCATCTTCGTTCACGTTGGATTGGATAGTTTCCATCTTCGTTCACGTTGGATTGGATAGTTTCCATCTTCGTTCACGTTGAATAGAATAGTTTTCATCTTCGTTCACGTTGGATAGAATAGCTTCCATCTTCGTTCACGTTGGATTGGATAGTTTCCATCTTCGTTCACGTTGGATTGGATAGTTTTCATCTTCGTTCACGTTGGATAGAATAGTTTTCATCTTCGTTCACGTTGGATAGAATAGTTTCCATCTTCGTTCACGTTGGATAGAATAGCTTCCATCTTCGTTCACGTTGGATAGAATAGTTTCCATCTTCGTTCACGTTGGATTGGATAGTTTCCATCTTCGTTCACGTTGGATTGGATAGTTTCCATCTTCGTTCACGTTGGATAGAATAGTTTCCATCTTCGTTCACGTTGGATAGAATAGTTTTCATCTTCGTTCACGTTGGATTGGATAGTTTCCATCTTCGTTCACGTTGGATTGGATAGTTTCCATCTTCGTTCACGTTGGATTGGATAGTTTCCATCTTCGTTCACGTTGGATAGAATAGTTTTCATCTTCGTTCACGTTGGATTGGATAGTTTCCATCTTCGTTCACGTTGGATAGAATAGTTTTCATCTTCGTTCACGTTGGATTGGATAGTTTCCATCTTCGTTCACGTTGGATTGGATAGTTTCCATCTTCGTTCACGTTGGATTGGATAGTTTCCATCTTCGTTCAAGTTGGATAGAATAGTTTCCATCTTCGTTCACGTTGGATAGAATAGCTTCCATCTTCGTTCACGTTGGATAGAATAGTTTCCATCTTCGTTCACGTTGGATTGGATAGTTTCCATCTTCGTTCACGTTGGATTGGATAGTTTCCATCTTCGTTCACGTTGGATTGGATAGTTTCCATCTTCGTTCACGTTGGATAGAATAGTTTCCATCTTCGTTCACGTTGGATAGAATAGCTTCCATCTTCGTTCACGTTGGATAGAATAGCTTCCATCTTCGTTCACGTTGGATTGGATAGTTTCCATCTTCGTTCACGTTGGATTGGATAGTTTCCATCTTCGTTCACGTTGGATAGAATAGTTTTCATCTTCGTTCACGTTGGATAGAATAGCTTCCATCTTCGTTCACGTTGGATTGGATAGTTTCCATCTTCGTTCACGTTGGATTGGATAGTTTTCATCTTCGTTCACGTTGGATAGAATAGTTTTCATCTTCGTTCACGTTGGATAGAATAGTTTCCATCTTCGTTCACGTTGGATAGAATAGCTTCCATCTTCGTTCACGTTGGATAGAATAGTTTCCATCTTCGTTCACGTTGGATTGGATAGTTTCCATCTTCGTTCACGTTGGATTGGATAGTTTCCATCTTCGTTCACGTTGGATAGAATAGTTTCCATCTTCGTTCACGTTGGATAGAATAGTTTTCATCTTCGTTCACGTTGGATTGGATAGTTTCCATCTTCGTTCACGTTGGATAGAATAGTTTCCATCTTCGTTCACGTTGGATAGAATAGTTTCCATCTTCGTTCACGTTGGATTGGATAGTTTCCATCTTCGTTCACGTTGGATTGGATAGTTTCCATCTTCGTTCACGTTGGATAGAATAGTTTTCATCTTCGTTCACGTTGGATAGAATAGCTTCCATCTTCGTTTACGTTGGATTGGATAGTTTCCATCTTCGTTCACGTTGGATTGGATAGTTTTCATCTTCGTTCACGTTGGATAGAATAGTTTTCATCTTCGTTCACGTTGGATAGAATAGTTTCCATCTTCGTTCACGTTGGATAGAATAGCTTCCATCTTCGTTCACGTTGGATAGAATAGTTTCCATCTTCGTTCACGTTGGATTGGATAGTTTCCATCTTCGTTCACGTTGGATTGGATAGTTTCCATCTTCGTTCACGTTGGATAGAATAGTTTCCATCTTCGTTCACGTTGGATAGAATAGTTTTCATCTTCGTTCACGTTGGATTGGATAGTTTCCATCTTCGTTCACGTTGGATAGAATAGTTTCCATCTTCGTTCACGTTGGATAGAATAGTTTTCATCTTCGTTCACGTTGGATTGGATAGTTTCCATCTTCGTTCACGTTGGATTGGATAGTTTCCATCTTCGTTCACGTTGGATAGAATAGATTTCATCTTCGTTCACGTTGGATTGGATAGTTTCCATCTTCGTTCACGTTGGATTGGATAGTTTCCATCTTCGTTCACGTTGGATTGGATAGTTTCCATCTTCGTTCACGTTGGATTGGATAGTTTCCATCTTCGTTCACGTTGGATAGAATAGTTTCCATCTTCGTTCACGTTGGATAGAATAGTTTTCATCTTCGTTCACGTTGGATTGGATAGTTTCCATCTTCGTTCACGTTGGATTGGATAGTTTCCATCTTCGTTCATGTTGGATAGAATAGTTTTCATCTTCGTTCACGTTGGATTGGATAGTTTCCATCTTCGTTCACGTTGGATTGGATAGTTTCCATCTTCGTTCACGTTGGATTGGATAGTTTCCATCTTCGTTCACGTTGGATTGGATAGTTTCCATCTTCGTTCACGTTGGATAGAATAGTTTCCATCTTCGTTCACGTTAGATAGAATAGTTTTCATCTTCGTTCACGTTGGATTGGATAGTTTCCATCTTCGTTCACGTTGGATTGGATAGTTTCCATCTTCGTTCACGTTGGATAGAATAGTTTTCATCTTCGTTCACGTTGGATTGGATAGTTTCCATCTTCGTTCACGTTGGATTGGATAGTTTCCATCTTCGTTCACGTTGGATTGGATAGTTTCCATCTTCGTTCACGTTGGATTGGATAGTTTCCATCTTCGTTCACGTTGGATTGGATAGTTTCCATCTTCGTTCACGTTGGATAGAATAGTTTTCATCTTCGTTCACGTTGGATAGAATAGTTTTCATCTTCGTTCACGTTGGATAGAATAGTTTTCATCTTCGTTCACGTTGGATAGAATAGTTTTCATCTTCGTTCACGTTGGATTGGATAGTTTCCATCTTCGTTCACGTTGGATTGGATAGTTTCCATCTTCGTTCACGTTGGATAGAATAGTTTTCATCTTCGTTCACGTTGGATTGGATACTTTCCATCTTCGTTCACGTTGGATTGGATACTTTCCATCTTCGTTCACGTTGGATTGGATAGTTTCCATCTTCGTTCACGTTGGATAGAATAGTTTTCATCTTCGTTCACGTTGGATTGGATAGTTTCCATCTTCGTTCACGTTGGATTGGATAGTTTCCATCTTCGTTCACGTTGGATTGGATAGTTTCCATCTTCGTTCACGTTGGATAGAATAGTTTTTATCTTCGTTCACGTTGGATTGGATAGTTTCCATCTTCGTTCACGTTGGATAGAATAGTTTTCATCTTCGTTCACGTTGGATTGGATAGTTTCCATCTTCGTTCACGTTGGATTGGATAGTTTCCATCTTCGTTCACGTTGGATTGGATAGTTTCCATCTTCGTTCACGTTGGATTGGATAGTTTCCATCTTCGTTCACGTTGGATAGAATAGTTTTCATCTTCGTTCACGTTGGATTGGATAGTTTCCATCTTCGTTCACGTTGGATAGAATAGTTTTCATCTTCGTTCACGTTGGATTGGATAGTTTCCATCTTCGTTCACGTTGGATTGGATAGTTTCCATCTTCGTTCACGTTGGATAGAATAGTTTCCATCTTCGTTCACGTTGGATAGAATAGCTTCCATCTTCGTTCACGTTGGATTGGATAGTTTCCATCTTCGTTCACGTTGGATTGGATAGTTTCCATTTTCGTTCACGTTGGATAGAATAGTTTCCATCTTCGTTCACGTTGGATAGAATAGTTTTCATCTTCGTTCACGTTGGATTGGATAGTTTCCATCTTCGTTCACGTTGGATAGAATAGTTTTCATCTTCGTTCACGTTGGATAGAATAGTTTTCATCTTCGTTCACGTTGGATAGAATAGTTTTCATCTTCGTTCACGTTGGATTGGATAGTTTCCATCTTCGTTCACGTTGGATTGGATAGTTTCCATCTTCGTTCACGTTGGATAGAATAGTTTTCATCTTCGTTCACGTTGGATTGGATAGTTTCCATCTTCGTTCACGTTGGATTGGATAGTTTCCATCTTCGTTCACGTTGGATAGAATAGTTTTCATCTTCGTTCACGTTGGATTGGATAGTTTCCATCTTCGTTCACGTTGGATTGGATAGTTTCCATCTTCGTTCACGTTGGATTGGATAGTTTCCATCTTCTTTCACGTTGGATTGGATAGTTTCCATCTTCGTTCACGTTGGATAGAATAGTTTTCATCTTCGTTCACGTTGGATTGGATAGTTTCCATCTTCGTTCACGTTGGATAGAATAGTTTTCATCTTCGTTCACGTTGGATAGAATAGTTTTCATCTTCGTTCACGTTGGATAGAATAGTTTTCATCTTCGTTCACGTTGGATAGAATAGTTTTCATCTTCGTTCACGTTGGATTGGATAGTTTCCATCTTCGTTCACGTTGGATTGGATAGTTTCCATCTTCGTTCACGTTGGATAGAATAGTTTTCATCTTCGTTCACGTTGGATTGGATAGTTTCCATCTTCGTTCACGTTGGATTGGATAGTTTCCATCTTCGTTCACGTTGGATAGAATAGTTTTCATCTTCGTTCACGTTGGATTGGATAGTTTCCATCTTCGTTCACGTTGGATTGGATAGTTTCCATCTTCGTTCACGTTGGATTGGATAGTTTCCATCTTCGTTCACGTTGGATAGAATAGTTTTCATCTTCGTTCACGTTGGATTGGATAGTTTCCATCTTCGTTCACGTTGGATAGAATAGTTTTCATCTTCTTTCACGTTGGATTGGATAGTTTCCATCTTCGTTCACGTTGGATTGGATAGTTTCCATCTTCGTTCACGTTGGATTGGATAGTTTCCATCTTCATTCACGTTGGATTGGATAGTTTCCATCTTCGTTCACGTTGGATAGAATAGTTTTCATCTTCGTTCACGTTGGATTGGATAGTTTCCATCTTCGTTCACGTTGGATAGAATAGTTTTCATCTTCGTTCACGTTGGATTGGATAGTTTCCATCTTCGTTCACGTTGGATTGGATAGTTTCCATCTTCGTTCACGTTGGATAGAATAGTTTCCATCTTCGTTCACGTTGGATAGAATAGCTTCCATCTTCGTTCACGTTGGATAGAATAGCTTCCATCTTCGTTCACGTTGGATTGGATAGTTTCCATCTTCGTTCACGTTGGATTGGATAGTTTCCATCTTCGTTCACGTTGGATAGAATAGTTTCCATCTTCGTTCACGTTGGATAGAATAGTTTTCATCTTCGTTCACGTTGGATTGGATAGTTTCCATCTTCGTTCACGTTGGATTGGATAGTTTCCATCTTCGTTCACGTTGGATTGGATAGTTTCCATCTTCGTTCACGTTGGATTGGATAGTTTCCATCTTCGTTCACGTTGGATAGAATAGTTTCCATCTTCGTTCACGTTGGATTGTATAGTTTCCATCTTCGTTCACGTTGGATTGGATAGTTTCCATCTTCGTTCACGTTGGATAGAATAGTTTCCATCTTCGTTCACGTTGGATAGAATAGTTTTCATCTTCGTTCACGTTGGATTGGATAGTTTCCATCTTCGTTCACGTTGGATTGGATAGTTTCCATCTTCGTTCACGTTGGATAGAATAGTTTTCATCTTCGTTCACGTTGGATTGGATAGTTTCCATCTTCGTTCACGTTGGATAGAATAGTTTTCATCTTCGTTCACGTTGGATTGGATAGTTTCCATCTTCGTTCACGTTGGATTGGATAGTTTCCATCTTCGTTCACGTTGGATTGGATAGTTTCCATCTTCGTTCACGTTGGATTGGATAGTTTCCATCTTCGTTCACGTTGGATAGAATAGTTTTCATCTTCGTTCACGTTGGATTGGATAGTTTCCATCTTCGTTCACGTTGGATAGAATAGTTTTCATCTTCGTTCACGTTGGATTGGATAGTTTCCATCTTCGTTCACGTTGGATTGGATAGTTTCCATCTTCGTTCACGTTGGATAGAATAGTTTCCATCTTCGTTCACGTTGGATAGAATAGCTTCCATCTTCGTTCACGTTGGATTGGATAGTTTCCATCTTCGTTCACGTTGGATTGGATAGTTTCCATCTTCGTTCACGTTGGATAGAATAGTTTCCATCTTCGTTCACTTTGGATAGAATAGTTTTCATCTTCGTTCACGTTGGATTGGATAGTTTCCATCTTCGTTCACGTTGGATTGGATAGTTTCCATCTTCGTTCACGTTGGATTGGATAGTTTCCATCTTCGTTCACGTTGGATTGGATAGTTTCCATCTTCGTTCACGTTGGATTGGATAGTTTCCATCTTCGTTCACGTTGGATAGAATAGTTTCCATCTTCGTTCACGTTGGATAGAATAGCTTCCATCTTCGTTCAAGTTAGATAGAATAGTTTCCATCTTCGTTCAAGTTAGATAGAATAGTTTCCATCTTCGTTCACGTTGGATAGAAAAGCTTCCATCTTCGTTCACGTTGGATAGAATAGCTTCCATCTTCGTTCAAGTTAGATAGAATAGTTTCCATCTTCGTTCACGTTGGATAGAATAGTTTCCATCTTCGTTTCACGTTGGATAGAATAGCTTCCATCTTCGTTCAAGTTAGATAGAATAGTTTCCATCTTCGTTCACGTTGGATAGAATAGCTTCCATCTTCGTTCAAGTTAGATAGAATAGTTTCCATCTTCGTTCAAGTTAGATAGAATAGTTTCCATCTTCGTTCACGTTGGATAGAAAAGCTTCCATCTTCGTTCACGTTGGATAGAATAGCTTCCATCTTCGTTCTAGTTAGATAGAATAGTTTCCATCTTCGTTCACGTTGGATAGAATAGTTTTCATCTTCGTTCACGTTGGATTGAATAGTTTCCATCTTCGTTCACGTTGGATTGAATAGTTTCCATCTTCGTTCACGTTGGATAGAATAGCTTCCATCTTCGTTCTAGTTAGATAGAATAGTTTCCATCTTCGTTCACGTTGGATAGAATAGTTTTATCTTCGTTCACGTTGGATAGAATAGCTTCCATCTTCGTTCACGTTGGATAGAATAGCTTCCATCTTCGTTCAAGTTAGATAGAATAGTTTCCATCTTCGTTCACGTTGGATAGAATAGTTTTCATCTTCGTTCACGTTGGATATAATAGCTTCCATCTTCGTTCACGTTGGATAGAATAGTTTCCATCTTCAATAAGACAAAGCGAATACCTTATGAATTGAATACAGTGTTCTATTAATTAAACTACGCAGGGATCCAATAAAACTTATTCAACCATAAAATTTATCGCCAGAAATTATTACCTTAAATTATACCATAAATGGTACTCACAACAAAAAATGGACATACGTATATACAAGTATCGAATTTGTTACTCATAGCAGTAAACCTGTTATAAGGTGCATTCCCAGCTTCTGACTATGGAATTCGAGCCGATAGTGAATCATACTAGATTCCTGATATCGATTTAGTTCAATTCAAAAGCTTGTTGGTACCTATTCACAATAACAGTATCATATAAAAGATTGTAGCCTAATTGAGCAACGTGTTATGAGAATGTTAGGTTTATTTTGTTGTTGTTACAGCTGATAAGACCTAAATAGTACCGGGGCTTGTTGATAACATTAGTTTGTTTAATGTAATTTTTGTTATCCTTTAGCACTGCGTTGAACTCTGAATCTAACTAACGGTGTATTTCGAAAACCATTTAAACGATCATCATGTTATTTGTACCTAATTAGAACTCAACATTGTGTTGGGTTCTGTCTATGGAGTATTTTTTATTTTTTTACTCAAATCAAAAGTTCTAATTACCAAAATTTTCAAATACAGTAAGCTAATAGAAACTTACAATAACTAATTTTACAACAGGTTATTCATTAAACCTTAAAATAAATTTCAGGTTAGATTAACCAACTAGATTTACAAAAGATTATCATGTCCTAATATATAATATTATTTCTGTTTCATCATTACAGTTTGCTTTTCCACTTTTGAAAGATGTCACAAAAACTCTCACAGGGAAATATTTAAAAGAAGTGTGGGGGTTTTTATATGACACAGAGTTCTTAATGATGACGGTGATAGTTTTTTTTTCTGTCATAAAATTTACAACTAAATTTTTTCATGTACGAGTTGATACAGATGAATGTTTTGTAAATGAAAGTTTTATGTTTAGAGTAGTTTTTTTAATTTTTATTTTTTTAATGTGGAATCAATATATATTATATCTAAGAAACTTGCTCTACTTCATTTTATGACGATCTATAGTGAATTTTTAATTTCAAATTCACAATTTTTGGGCAATTATATCTTACTAGTAAACCCGCTATATTGCATTCTGTACTGAAATAAATAAAAATAAATACATAAATTAAATTTGTAAATCATTAACTTTTACTTTTGTTCAAAGTACAGTTGTCCAATAATAAAATTATAAATACAGTAATTTACTTTAAACTATTTGATCCAAAATAACGGTAAGGAAAAATGTAGAAAATTTTATTACCAATCATTAATTTCAAATTTTCACAAAGTATTATACATTCTTCGTACACGTAAGCAGTAAAAAAATCTTGATAAGTTATTTATCTTGTGATGCTGTTTCCACTTGGATAATATATGTTGTCATCAATAATAAAATCACTAAAATCATGCCAATGCTCACAAACGTGCATCATTACTTCCTTATTTCATTATGATTTTGTGTTGAACTATTCAAAGAATATGAGAGGCTACGGAATAAACAATTTCTAGCCTACAACATTTTCAAAATAGAGATATTCAGCGTTGTTCAAACAGAAATTTAAATTTCAATAATTAGGTTAACTTTAACATTAACAAATAAAATATATCACTTAGCAAAACCGAAAATAGTACTTACGGTATTGTAATAATATTAATGTTATTTTTAAGACTACCAATAATGATTATTTAGGCTCGCAATTATTTCCCTTTATTCACAATGTAAAGCTATGCTATAAATAGCCATTGATTAGACGTTATTACTGTAGATATTTTATTTTCGTGGAAATACAATTTGTGCAGTTATTGTAACGTAAATTCACTTATATGTTGCGATATATTAATAAATAGTTATGATTGACGTGTAGTAGGTCCAAGTTCTTTGATGAGAGAGCACCACCTACACTTTCATCGGCTCATTGGTTGTAACCCAAAGGGGGGAAGGGTAAACACGTAATCAGTGAGTGGTCTGTCGCCAGGTTCACAGACGGTAATTTTCACAATCTACAAAATCTACCCCAAAGCTGCAACACTTGTTCTTCCTGTGAACTGGTCTGTCTTTGACGGGACAGCAGTAGGCGATGCTCCACTTTTTGCACTTACCGATTGGACCATAGGGCGTTTTAAACTTGACAATGCTTGATGAACCATTATATGACTATTTTCGTGACTTATACTATAGTAAAAGAAATACGTATGTGCTTATATTATAGTCATGGTGAACTCAGTTTACTTCTAAAGTAAGTCTACAAAAAAGAAGTTTTTAAATACTTCTTTAGAGTAAGCCTATTTATTTTGAATCGATCAAATTACCACTATTTTGATTATCACATGAAACATGATTAAACATGAAATCATTTCTAATTTTTCGTAATTAATATTATTGCTTTTTCCAGCATAATTTAAACATTGAGTTGTATTGAATCAGCCATGAATATTCCCTATATCATAAGTCCCTAAACCATGTGTATTTATGTTTACAATAATTAATCATTTCGAGTAGACTTCATTGTGATGTCATAACAATATGCGTAATAGCATTTCCTTGTCCTCTTTCCATCATGAATATAGTAAAATTTTAATAATACAATAATGATATGAAAAGAACCTCAAGCTCAAAACTTGGTATTCTAAATAGTCGATTATATTTTTGTATGTCGTATTTTTCTTTCTTTTTTTTTTATCCACCTCTTAGTTTTTATATAATAAAAGAATCATGATTATCGTCCTAGTGGAACTCCAGCTTCCTCAAATGTGTATGATTTCCAAAAAAAATATATTGTACGATGTTATTTGTTATGGAAAAACTGTAAAGTCTAATTGTTAAAAATGAATAAAAAGTTATTCAAATTTTGTATTTTTTGAAGAAACTACAGCATAATAAAGCACTACAATTAAAAATAAAAATGTTGATAATCCGTACAGTGGAGCTTCAGAAACAGCTGTGCAAACATTTGAAAGCCTTAAAAAAACTATCATGTTATTTTTTTATGGAGAAACTGTAAATTCTAATTATACAAAAAGTGTAATAGAATATTTTTCTGTTTTTGATGAAATTACATCGTAATTGCTACAATAAAAAAAAAAAAAAAAAAAGAAATATGAAAATCGGCTCGATATAATTCCACAAATAAATTTTTAAATGTTGAAAAACATATTATTTCTTATGGAGGAAATTTTAAACATTAATTAATCAAAAAGTACAAAAAGCATCCCCCCCTCATATGAATCACTAGAGCACTATGGTTTAATATACATTGAAAGAAAATTCTACAAAACCACAATACATTTTTTTTTTTCGTATTTTTTTAAAGAAACTACAGCGAAATTCTACAATATAAAAAATAATCATGAAAATCAGTCCATTGGAACTCCAGAAATAGATGTTCAAAAATTTAAAAGTTGTATGTTAATATATAGGATTTGAGACTTTTAAGGGACTGTAATCAGAATCATTTTCATCAACATCTCTTTAGAGCCTAAAATATAAATTTTGATCTTAAGCAGCTTATCCCAAATCGTGAGGTTTTTTCTAGAGGAAGGAACTCTAAAGAGGCTCGCTGGTTTTCATCTCTTCAACCGTAGGTTTATTGTCTCATACTTAGGTCTTTACCTTAGACTTTCATTGCTTTGGTTTAGTTCCGAAATGCTGGGCTACAAAATTCTTCTTCTCCTTTGATCTAGTACAAGGTGTGCGACAATTTCATTGTCTTTGTCTTGCACGCACAGTTTGAATATTTGCGTGGCCTGATAAAGATCCACTTTATGCACATGACTACTGATTAGAATTGCCCATGTCCGACGATCATGGCAATCACCTACGGGAGCGACCGCTTTTCCCTCTTAACAAGTCCTCCTTTCCTCGGACCAGGCGTTTGGTGATGTTCTGGCCAGCCAATTGACGCCATCGGTGTGAGTGTTCATTCCTAACACAGTTTTAACCACGTACCTTATCGTTGCACGACAGATCCTAAAAGATAGTTTCTGTCCTATAAGCTCTCTTTTTAGCCAATCTGTTTGCATGTATGTTCTTTTCAATTCCAGAGTGCCTGGAACTCACCATAGCTGGACAGTGTTGGCGGTTGCTTTTGAACGAGAAAGAACACAGCTTCCCACACCAATCTGGGTGAGACCTGAAAAGAGCCAAGTGCTTTAACTACCACTTAATTGTGCGAGATAATTAGGATATCCCTAGTCATCCTTCTTTTCACGAACGTAGATATCGAGCAGATTTTCGTCTGAAAACTAAACCGTACCTATTACACTGGTTTTGAGGTTCTTACAGTATACACCGCACTCAGAATCGTGAAGTGATCTATCTGTGTACCTTTTTGTATTGCTTACGTAGATTAAAAACTTTAAAATACTTTTGAATGAAAATCGGTCCCTAGATCTATATAATCATAACAAGCTATTGAAAATAAATTCAGTTTAGCATAAAGTAAGGTTCCGACATTACTTAAACAACAATAACATTGCGGTGATGCCAAAGGTTGCGGAAGGAACTGTCGTAAAAGAAACACATATACTTTGCCAAAACAAATGTAATCCACCCGACGTTTGTTAGCCTTACAAATAAAAACAAAACTGAGATCGACCTCCATTTCTTGGCGTCTGCTGTTATAGTTAAATGTTCTCTTAAGGTTTATATCGTATTTTAACGGGAATAAATTGTACAACTGGAATCCGCCAATGCCGTGGTGAGTCCTAGACCTCAAGGCAGGCGAAAGTTCTTAATTTTTCAAAATGGCAGCCAAATTATTTGTTTTTATTCTTATTTTTGTTGTCTCTTTAATGCGTAACTTTAAGACTTTTTTTTATTATAGGTACACTAAACTATAAATGGATAACGTTCTTATATTTTTTATGGGAATTTAAAATAAGTTTTAAATTTGTTTAATGCCGTCGCCATTTTCCAATATGGTGGTAAATGAATTTTTTTGACAAAACTTATTTTTTATTGTGTATTTGCAGAAATACGTAATTTTAAGATTTTTAATTTTTTTAGGATATTAAAGTTAGGCAAATGGATTACCAAAGTTAGGCAAATGGACTACCTGTGGTAACTGTATATAACAATCAAACATCTTTCTTTCCATTTAATTGGCTTCTATGGTTTTGAATTCTTCAACAAAATAGCTTAGAATCAGCTGGTATCAGGGCAATTTACAGGATATTAATAGTAGTTTCATTGCGATGCTGTAAAAGTAATGATGCTACTGTTAATTCCAATCAAGCCTTATGGTTTTACATGTTCTAGCTAATTACCAAGAATTTCTATTTTCTGAAATTTTGGGGAAATAGATCTTAAGCGGGTTAGGTTTTCGAAAAAAGTACCTAAGAATAAAAAGTTTATAATTACTCACTATGTCCAAATAAAAAATAAGCGTTACCAAACAAACAAAAACAGTTGGCTACCATATTGGAAAATGGCGGTTTTTAAAAAATTAACATAGTCTATTTTTGAATCCAATACAAAATTGGGAAATTAGAGATCCCAGTTGTTTCCAACTTGATTTTGTTTTTGGTTAGTTTTATCATAATTGATGGATGGAAATATATTTTTTGGAAAACTTGTAAACATTAAATAAACTTTTAATGTTTTAACATTTTAAAACTTGTTAACCAGATAAATCGTAAAGTTAAAAGTAAGTTTAAATTTTAGCTGTTATTATTTTCGTCCGATTTTCTCCAAATTTAGTAGTTTACAATTCCTTGATTAAGTTTGTAAGAGAAAAAACAAAACACATGCCAAAAAGTTTATTTTTGAACAGATTTTTGGGTATATCTTAAAACAACATCTTCACTTCTTGTCCGATTTTAACTATTTATGGAATATACAACAGCTCAGACAAAATTGTCATATAATATGAAAGTTTTTAACTGTTATATCAGATTTTACAGATTTATGTGTCTAAAAAAGATTTTTGATTTTAAATTAATTAGGATTCAAAGTCTTTATTATATTTTTTGTTGAAGCCGATTTTGAGATAATTTTGCGCTAACGTGGACTTTAAACCAAAACAAAACTTTGGCTACTAGCCATAAATGCGGGAGTTATGGCTTATTGCTGTTCAAACGCAAAAAACATCAATGTACAGCTCGTTTTTCCTAATTTAATTTTTGACCTAGTTGTTGGTACTTTAGTTGCTATGTCTCGGAAATAGAAGTGTTATCTAAAAACGGAGTGCACCATCTTTTTTTTTTTTAACGTTTATATGAAAATCATGTCTCATGACCATTTTGTTATTTAAAAATTAAGTTAAATTTAAGATGTGGGACAGAAATTTCAAACCTGTGAAATGATGTTTGTTTGTATCGTCTAGTCGCACTCAGTTTTCAATATTAAGCCGTTTCCACAAATATATGAATTACCCGTATATTATTTTTGTTAGTCCTAAATTATAAAAAAGACCACGTGGTCTAACTATCAATGTGAGTCTTTCTACTTTTAATGAAAAATATCTAAAATAAAATTATGGATTTTAAAAAAAGAAATAAAATAATTTTAGATATATATTTATAAAAATCTGTCTACTTAATAACTGACAATTTTGGCAGGAACAACCAATATTCATCCTTTTACAATGCTTAGAACCATAATTAGTAGCAAGTTATAACCTATTATAAATCATTAAAACCTAACTTCCACTACGCTAATTACTCAAGCTCAACGACCCTCTATTGACAGTTATTTTGAAACATACCATTGTAACACATCCATTACCGTCCTATAGAGGGTAGTCTACAAGGCTAAAACAGGAATTCCAACAGACGAAAACTAAAATACCGCACTTTTAACAAGACACCCAGCAATGCTATTTGTATTTACTTCGACAACTTTCTTTGTAGTCAGAGACTTTTAGTTATGGAACTAATGTTGTTTTACAGTAATGATGAAAGTGGTGATTGTTACCGCGATTTTAAAGTGTGATTTAAGTGATCCTACGCTTGTAAACACGTAAAATATTGCTAAAACATTGTGATTTCGTGCTGAAATTCACAGCGACGTATCAAAATAAAATAAAAATTGAATTATCCGGAAAACAATCTTTAAATAACTGCAATTGCCAAGATTATATTATTATTGACGGTTTTAATTTAAAATGTTTATTACAAATTGTGTCTCAAAATAAGTAAATATTGTAAATGTTATATTATTTGAATGATATTAAGAATAACCTAGATTTAAAAAAAAAAATAAAAAAAAAAAAAAAAAAAAAAAAAAAATGTTTTGAGTGGTGGAGCAAAGAGTGAAAATGTCCGCGGACGCAGTGTATGAAAAAACTATTTACATATTTAAATAAAACCATAAACTTGCTTCGATTATACCATAAACACGTCCTCAGCTCACTATTTAGACTAACCAATAAGAGCAATTGTGATTTTACAATCACTGTTATCTCAGATCAGTGAATCACTTGAAAAAATGTTCTGGTGTTTGAGTAAATTTTTAGTTGTACAAATGTGAGGTGAATAAATTCATAATACCGCTATAAGATGACACTTTTAACAATTTTCTACTATTGTATTGCACAAAGCACTTCAATAATTGCAAATAAGCTTAATTTTATCAAACAACACTGCGAGAGTTATAGAGAGTAATACCAGTATTGAGAATAAAAATATTCAATTCACTTAACATTTGCTTATGGAATAAACACACATTAAGCGTAATTAAGTCGTATCAAGTCCAGTTTTTAATGACAGCAGCTGAGGTTAATTTTTCCTGAATCGTAATATTTTTATATTTACTATATTAACATGAGTCTGAAGTAATTTTGAGAAATTAAATATTTGTATAACAAACCCATGGCCTATTTTATTTATTATTTTTTTAATTTTATTTTTTTTTAATTTTTTTATTTTTATTTTTTTTTACGGATAACTCACGAACCACCTTTTTTGGAGATACTGTGACCAAAACGTTTTGTTTGGATCCTTGATGGGGGGAGGGAGTTATTAAAAAAAAGAAAAAAGTCCTGTGATAAAGCCAAAATCAACCCACATACTTAATTTGATTAAATTCGTTTCACGAATTTGGACTGTATAGTACTGCTCACATTATTCCAAAAACCACTTTTTCATGCTCAGGGGACCTGAAAACAGATATTTCAGCAAAAAACTCAACATCGGTAGTTTTGACCCATCACATAACTAACTGCTGATGTGTGTTTAACTATCATATCAGAACTTGCCAAGTTTAACAATCGTGATTTGGTTCAAATGTAGTGATCATACCACTATTTAACCATACCTAACGTAACACATCACCAATAAAGGGAATGATGATTTTACAGTCGCTGTGGGAGAATCTCAGATCACTAAATCACAGTGATGGAAATTTACAGTAATGGTGAAGTGGTGATTGCTATCAACCAATCGCTGATTTTAAAGTGATAACAGTAATTTAAGTGAATTATAGTTAAAGTCGTTAAAATCACAACTAGAGAGAACTGTGAATTATGTTATTGGAGTAGTGAACATGGCAAGAACTGTCATTATTCCAGTGAAAATAATGGACTTTAGAACCACTGAAAGACCTACAGATCAGTGAATCGCCGACCATCGCTAGCTCTTTGTATTTAGTTCAAAACTTTCTAAGTGCATAAAACACAAATCATCCATGACATGACCAATCTGTGAATCATACGCAATTCCCGATAACGAAATAAACAGGTCAGCCGTTTGGTGTCTGTTTAGAATATCCTTGGAAACAAAATAACCAATAGGTGGGTAAAATGTAAAATCAAAATAGGTTAAAAGTAAAACTAATCCATGAAGGAAGAAGGTCCACTAATTTAACGATTCCAACTTCGATAAGCAGAGCTGTCAACGGGTTGTTGACTCAAGCATTAGGAGCCATGACCAGAGCGTGTTACTGTACCTTGTGTTTTTCTAAATACTGTATATTATTTATACTACGTATACCCGAGAAAGTAATACACAAAAAGTAAAACACTAAGTTATTTTTAGCCGATTTCAAACTTGCGAGTTAAAGGAAAATAGACGACATTGTTTCTTTACAAAGTTCCAAGTTCACAATATAATCGCAATAAATTATTTAATATTTAAATCAAGAAAGGAAATTGTTGCTCATTATAGACAGATAAGATTATGAAACGTTGTTTTTACGTCTTTATCATAAAATGTCAATTAATTATAACGGTCATTGACGTCTTCAGCTGACGCAAAGCTTTTACAATTAAACAGGCGAATAATTTTGATTTAAAAAGCCTTAATAAACCCTCTGTATGTAACTAATATGTTGACGAAAAAGACGTGAATCGGCGTTTTTACTTTTTCAAGTGTACTTAGTTTAAAGAATGTTATAATCCATGGTTGGTCTTGGTCTCGTGGGCAGGACTCTATCTTTTTGTTAGTTGACTGTGGAGCTCCAAAATTTACGGTGTTGACCCAACATCGCAAAGAAGTAGGATATTGTTAGCGAATCCTGGTTGCGAATGCTAGAATCACGGCGTCGGGAATTCGATGTCCTGGTCCCACAGTACCCGGTGTAAAACCTACCAACAGACCTGTCCCACAACGTGCTGTTACGCCAAGAATTTATTAATTTTTATTTACAATGTTTTGTAATTGAAATATCTATGGGTTGGAACGGTGGTAATTAAAATGTACTAATAAACTGGCAGATTATTTTAATTTAAAAAAAGTATCTATAAAGCTCAAACATTGAAAATAATGCATCAAAAATAAAATTTGAGTTTTATTACTCGAAATTCATAGATTCGAATGATGGGAATTGTTAACAAAATCTGAGTTAAAAAAGCGTGTTTTGACCTAGTGATAAACTAAGATTTCATTTAAGTCAAAAAATTATAAATTTAATTTTCTATTATTCCTTCAAAAACATATTAGTGATTTTTTTAAAATTTACGATAGAAATTTTAAATTGTGATAGATTCTTGTTGTGAACTTGACATTTTTCCAGATATTTGATTTGAAAATGTTTAAATAGCTACTATTTTATAACGATTTAAAATATTGTATATTTTTTAAGCAAGGTTCAAATACTAATACTATGAATGTGTGTGAGTAATTTGAACTCCATGTGTCAGTCTATTTATAAGATACGTTACCCTTGACAGAATACAAAAATTTGCTTAACAGATGTTCATTATAAATAGAAATTCAACGCTTAGGGTTCACTATAGTGAGTATGGGCGTAGCATTCCCGAGGTTACCTAACTGGACTACACCCTTTTCCGCCCTGAAGCTATTAAGTTTTCGAGGGGGGTCATTTATGTTATTTTCTTCCTTTTTTATAAGAGTATGATGACTGAAAGATTTTCGCTTTTAAACAACTAGAGAGGAAAAATAGAAATTCAAATTTTTGTTCGTTTTAAAATTAGTTTACTTAATTAATAAATTAAAAATTGCATAATTTAGAAACAAAAATGGTACCTATTTATGTTCTATATCTTACGCTGCAAAACTGTGTTTTATGGTGACAAAGACTTCCTTGTTTTCTATTTTTTGCATATACAGTAGTCCGTATAACCTCACCAACCTTGAAATGTTTGCATGTTTTCGGCCACCGTACCTATTTATATTTTATATTTTATATTATATATTCAATTTATATTTAATTTATATTTTATATTATATATTCAATTTATATTTTATATTATATATGCAATTTATATTTAACAATGGTTAAAATATAATATTAAATAAAAATAAAAATCTCTGATTAATTTATTTAAACGTAGATGTCGTTTATCAATATCTACACCCGTTTTGTTTACTTTGGTAGTTAATATTTCGAGACGTATTGGTTAGAAAGTTAATTTTCGTAATTTTTTTAGAATTGGAAAATAAACACCTGTCTTTTCTTCTTAAATTCCATTGTTAATAATAATCTAGTAGGAAACAAATTGTAATACTTGTTTTTAACGAATGTATATTGATGTTAACAAGATATCTAATGTTAAATTAAAATAGTTTTCCTTGATCAACGTGTTACCAAAGTCGAGGGCACAAACAAAAATGATATTTATTCAGTATTATTAATTCATAGTAACTTATTCAAGAAATGTTGACAATATTATTACCTAGAAATAAATTTGGTGCCATCTTTGAGATTTTTCATCAGAAATTGCGTATAAACGCTGGTGTGATAGTACCATTGATCGGTACATTTCCATGGTTCTTCGTCTAAGTTTCACCATATTTGGTATACGAAAATTGGCATAAACCGCTAATGAAACTCCATTTTTAATTAAGACATAAAAAAATATATTGCTTCCTCTTTGGAATTTGATTAAATTTCTCCGGGACAATTTACTCTTTACGATCATATACTAAAACAAGTGTCTAGTGTTTTATATCACTAGTTCAATAAAGTTTTACTATCTACAGTATGATTAAAAAATTGTGTAGCCAACCTTCTGGAAATGATTGTACATAGTTAATTTTTACTTTTTGACCGATAATTCACAACCAAGAATTTTGGGGGTATTTACAACCAGTACATTTCGTTTGTATCCATAATGGCTACATTTCAAAACAATTTGATTAAAATATTTATAGCCAATATGGATTCAATTGAAATTTTGTTTGATCTTGTGGCTTGCTTGCAAATGTTGATTTATTTAAATACCATATATGGCCTTCAGATATGGCTAATATATGCATACATGTTACATTTGATAAATATCGATTTGTTTGTTTGAGTGCATACTAATTATAGTCTATGGATGGCAGCAACACTTTAAAATATAATTTTATTTTTCAATAACTGATATTTCAACATTATAGGTTCTCTTGACCCAGATGATGTTGCGGCGTTTAAGATTCCATGAAATCTGGTCCAAATGCGATTTCTAAGAGCATGTATGAAGTTTCAAATTTGAACGAAATTGGTCTAGCCTATTTTAAGAAATTAGGTATTTTATAATACCCCACGGGCATTTTTTAGTTTTTAAAAATATAACTCATGAACCTGCATTTTTGGAGAAATGATGACCACTATTATTTTCTTTGGATCCCTTTATTAAAATATATTCACACGTTTGTGGTGTAGTTCACATATATTATTATGTTAGACACACAGACATAAAAAAACACACTTTTTTTTTGGAATCAAAGCACTTCAAAACAGAAATATCTGCAAAAAACTAGACATCAATTTTTTTATACCCAAAACACGTCTTTTCGCTATACTATACTATTTTATATATATATATATATATATATATATATATATATATATGCGAAAGTAAAAGGAAAGAACGATATTGTAGAAATTATTAAAAAGTCATTAAATCTATAAATCTAAACCATGTTTTAAATAGTAACGAGTCGGGATCGAAGGACGAAAATTAACCTTACAATTTACAATGTTAGTGTAAATGTTATTCCTTTATAAAACAGAATTACTTGCATTTATAACAAATTTTTAGATTACAATACTCCAAGTAGGAATTTATGTTGGTGAAGTATTGTATATATTGTAAACAATAATGATTTTTACAATAATACATTTTCCACAATTACGTCAATATTGAACCAATCAGGAAATTTCACATTTTCCTACAATTATGCCATTATTGGTAAAATAATGAACATATGTTATTTATCTTATTATGACATATAATATTGGTTTCATATAATACTAATATTGGGAAAATAGTGGAGATACGCTGTCGATCCATTTTTGGCATTTGTTATGGGTAATATATTATCTTGACAATATTGGATCAATCAGGAAATGTAACATTTTCTCACAATTATGGTAATATTGGAAGCCATTATATTGGTTTCAAATAATAATAATATCAATATTGTGAAAATAATGGAAATACAATGTACATCAAATATTGGTAAAATAATACTCATATTGGAAAAATAATGGAAATACTATGTTGATCTATTATTGGTACTATTGTTGGTAAATATATCAACCCTTCCAATATTGGGGTAATCGGGATATGCAACAATTTTCCACATATTTTATTTCCTATACATATTACCCCATATACCAATATTGGGGTAATCAGGTAATACCAATATTGGGAAAATAATTAAATAGCCGTCATCTCAGGACGTCATATTTAAAAGGTAGGCATAGGCTAATCATATTTCAAAATATATTTGTAAAGCTATGTCTTAATTCAATAATTAAGAATTTAATACAATTTTTTTAATTTTTTTTTTTAATGTTTATTTCAATATAAATTTTTAAAGTGGTTCACACTTGCATGCCAAAACTTAATGAATTGATTTATTTTTGAAGTAAAAATAAGAAAAAACCTTTATATACTCATTTGTCTGGAAACGCTTTGTTTTCGAGTCACGGCTAGCGAAATATTTACGGCCAAATCTTGAAATGTTGCAATTCCTGGGGCCCAAAGTCCCAATCAATTTGATGGTTTTATGTTTTTCATCTGTAAAATTGAATCAAATAGGTACAAGAATAATTTTATCTTCTGTAATTTCTGATAAAACTGGTGTGAAATAAAAATTCTAGTTGAAAACCCAACTTTTTTAGAGTTGGGAGTAAAATAACTCTGTGAAAGGCTAATAAATGCATAAACTTGTGAACAAAATTTGCAGAGTATTGGATTTTGAGAAAATGTATGTAAATAAAGTCAATGAAAATAAATGCAAGTTCCAGAAATTTAATAGCCACATTTGGTCTGTTTTTATTTTAATTAAAATAGAATTCTGTAACTTACATTTGTTATTTTATTGGCTCTATTTACCTTTTTCGGAATTAACGGAATATGTTCTTTACAAGTTTTGTAGTAAACTTTTATTCATTTATTAGCAATTTAAGAAAGTTATTTTACGCCCAACCCTAAAAAGTTATTCCCCCCCCCTATTTTTTATATTATAAACCATTTTCTCTGATATTACTGAAGATATAGTTCTAAGACCTCTTGTATATAATATTCCAGATATTAAACCACCAAATTTGTTTCATAATTTGGATTCCAAGTATTGCAATATGGTTTCATTCACTCTTGGACCAGAAATCGGGGAGAAATATTTCGCCGGTCTTAACTCGAAATGCGTTTTCTTGTATATTTTTAAGTGAAGGTTTTTGTTATTTCTAGCCCTAGTACCAGTTCCTGATGTACTGCTATGTAATTTTGAATAATATATTTGTTCAAATTGTAATAAGGAACAATCATTTTTTTCAAATAAATTCTAATTAATAATTTGTGCATTGTGATGATTGAATAACATGTTACAAAGATTTTAAAATGCAGTAAATATCGTTCAAAAATATTAGACCATCCAAATACAGTTTGCTATTTAAATTCCTACTCTATCCTGCTTAGCAAAACTTGTAGATTTTAATCCAAAAAGGGAATACAAATATTCAACGGGGGGGGGGCCTTCAATAATTTTAGGTGATTATTCGTGTGTTACTAATGGTGTAAAACATAACAATATTTACCAAGAGTAATGGAAAAAAGCAATACAAATATCCAAGTTGGGGGAGAGAGGATAATTGTCAAACAGTTATTTTCAATATTAATTGAATTCTAAAATATGTGTATCATGCCACCCAATCATCACTATATACAATTTTTTAATTTAGAAATTTATTTAAAAAGTGATTGTATACTACTCTTAAAAACACTAATAAATTTAAAAAACTAAAATAGTTTCTTTAGAATTGAACAGAAATAAATAAGTTATTATTTAGGGAATTTTAAAGGTCTGTTAACAAGAAACTGTTAACAAGGTGGGCATAGTTTTCTATCCGTGATCAAAATTTAAGCTAAAACTCTTGGATATAGTAAATTATCAAAGTTCATTCGATATCTATAATATAATGGGGTTCTATTTTACTAATGGTTATTTGTTATTTGTAGGATGATACCACAACATATTCCAATATTTACCAGTCGAGTTAAATACTATTAAAAAGAAATACAATGGTGGACATTTTTATTCAATCCCCTAATTCAAGATAACATCCTCCAAACGAAAAATGTTAGTGAAACAAGACAATTACTTTTTATGTTTATTAATTTAATTTTACTTGTCCTAACAGAAAAAAATCAGAATTCATTCACATCTGCCTCTTGTGACTAACAAATCTTAATATTTATATAAAAGTCTATATCATAATCTGCAACGTGCATAAAAAAATCATTATAATTTTCCCGGTGTTTTGAAAACACTGGTCAAATATACATCGTTATAATCAACCAACAGATTGACTAACTATATAATGGATATAACCAACATTACACTAATATGTGTCGTATTAATAATGCTTCTTGGAAGTATAGGACATCCAGTGTGTGTCACTGTCTGATATGTTGTCCTACCCTCGTAGTTCTCTATTTCTCCCCTCACCCTAATAAGTATTGATCATTTTCACCCTCAGTCTATATTAATTAATACACATTCTGACTAATTATGTTTATATATGCAGTTAATGACGTCATCCTATCAAGTTGCCCTATTGCAATAAAACTGAATGAATGTGGTTAAATGTAGGAGTCTCGTCTTAGCTCAGGGCGTCAACCCTCCTAACAAACAAGGACGCCATTTTTAAACCAAATAATATTAAATCTTGTTTATTGGATTTTATTTTAGCTGTTGTGAGGGTTGTTTGGGGTTGAATAAGTTGTTGGATTTTAATTTTGCAGCAGTGGTTAGAACGTAGTATGTCTGGAGGATTTATCTTGAGTGATAATATTGGAAAAGATTTTTGTCATTCTATAATTTTTAAAAGTAGGCCATTTTAATGTGTAGTTTTGTTAAGTCAGTTACAGTCTTTTGGAGGGTAGGGGTGGGGGTGTAATAATTATTGTATACTTTTACAAACTTGTTCGTTTCTAAAAATTAAAATGAACTGATTGTTATGCCGTTTTTATTAGTCTTTATCTTTCCCTTATAAGACATTGAAAAGTTTTTTTCCCAATGTAGGAAATGTTAAGGTGTATTGATAGATCAAAGAGTCTTACCCAGTTTATTAAAATAGTTTTTAGACAGATTTTCTGAACATCGTAATATGTATATCACTAGAGCTCATTTGTATGTGGTGGCGCTTGACCTTCATCGGGCAAACAGTTTCCCGTCACTTTTTAGTGGTGGGGGAAGCGAGTGAGTTGATGTTCCGCCGTCCTTTGGTCAGTGCGTTTCTAGACAGTGTATTACGAACAACCTTCCCACTCCAAACCAGTCCGCCCTCCCTCCTAGCGCCACCACATAACACATGAGCTATACTGTCTTAACGTTGGCTGCGTAGCGATAACGAGCCTCGTAGATGTCTATAAATAAAAAGTCTCCACTCGCTTCGCTCTTGTCAGTGTATCAGCTCTGGCGGATCTCGTAATATTATTTTCTTGGGAGAACGAGATTCGAAATTACATTTTGACAATTAAAATTGACAAAAAATTACTATTTTTAACTGCGTTTATTGTCATGTAGAAGTGGAGTTGGCAGAATTGAAAATGGCAAATTATTATGTAATTTAGCAGCGTGTTATAAGTTGAATAATGCAATATATATCAACCATAAACTGTTTATAATGCCTGCTATTTTGAGTTTTCAGTTTGATTTTTTGAATTTCAATAGTGTTCTGTATGCGCACACCATAGTACCCTATACCAAATTTCATGTTCCTATCTTAATTTTTGAGCTTACACACCAATGACCTAAGCTCATGAAATGTGAATATCGGTCAAAAAACAGAGGTCGAAATTTTTGCTGATTACCAAACATGTCCTATAAAACAAAGAAATAAGAAAGTGTCGATTATTTGTTTAGAGAATAACAAGTCATGGGTATAGCAAGAGAGTGCTAACTTTTTCGATTGTAACAACATATTTTGATTGGCGTTAAAAAAATCTAACTTTTTGGCTCAAAAAGAAGATCTCAATGAGAACTGTACGACAAATAATTATTGTTTTCATTTCATACCCAAGAACCCAATACTCCCTCAGTAGCTGAGCAACTGTACTATATCGAAAATATGGGGTAAGGTAACTAAGACTGGTGAAATGTGTCCAACGATTTATATCTCATTGAACGTTATAATTGGGTTATTTAATTTAGATTATCCATTTTATTTTATACATTTTAAACTTACTGTAAGTGTATAAAATTTATATTTGAAGTTTGTTGAGTTTAACTTTAGATGATGTGTCGGAAGAGGACGAAACTAAGAAAATACGAAATCATTTGACTAAACAATATATTTCATTCCAATTCAAATTTAATCCTGTTTTTTCAGTATTTTTGATTATAATTATTGTTCTTATAGATGTTTAATTAATGTAATAAACGCAACGTAATCAATGAAACCAAACCAACATTGGTTACAAATAAACTCTTGAATTCATAAACTATTAAAGCCAATTTAAAAATGAGAATTAGTAATATTGGCACTCGTTTTCACTAACAGTTTTTTTTAAATATAAGATTATTAGTTTCCAATGCAATAGTCCAAATGTTAATTTTAACCTACCGAAAATACTACTGGTAGTTCGAGATCGACGGTTTGTGTTTGATGTCATCAATGTCACAAACAAATTGTAGGATGTCCGGATACATAATTTTTACAACTTAAATAACTGAACAGATTTTCATACTATTTTCGACACTTATATTCTATTTCTTGAGTGGTCTAATTGCGAAACTATAAAGCCCTCAAAAGCTGGAATTTTATTTTTTACATCCGGAAAAAAATATTCAAGAACTTTGCAAATGGTTGTATTAAAATTTTTGTGAAGTACTGTATCTTGATTATTTATTTTGTCCAAAAATGAAATTCGGGATATAGTCTCGTTTTGTTAACAGTTTTAACCAAAAAATGTTCAAGTTATTTCCTTGACTTCAGTAAGTAAATTCTTTTCCCTTTTTAAACTGCTATAGATTAAAAATTCCATCATAATATTCAATCTTCAGCTAAGAATTCAAGTTTGCAACTCTGATTTTATAGGGGATACTAATTTATCGATCCGCCGTATAATTTAATTCCTAACCCCCTCGATTACGGTTGATGAAGCACAATATCGAGAGTAATGTACTCTTTCTGTACTCAGTAGTCTTCATTTATTGTGAAACATTGTACAGTCTGATTTAAACTGGAAAGGGATTCTATGGAAGTACAAATGGATATGGTGTGAGGGGCTCGTAGCCTTCTGGACGAATGGCAGGAGAGCTCTGTTTTAGTAGCGGTCCTATGTTGCCAATTCTGCGGAAGTGACAAAATATGCTTAGGCTAAAGGTCAGTAATTAAACACTGAAATGGACATAGAATAAACAATATGAAATTTAATATAAACGGTAATTGTTTTTAAAATCATTACTCATATTACTAAGAATTCTTGAAAATGATGAAATTTGATTTGGCAACACCGTTCCTCCGCCACACCACAACCCCAGTCCCTTTCCAGTTTTATTCCATCTAGTGTGTATACAACTGTTTTATGTCTTTGATGCAAGCGATGGTTTCCTGGTGTTATTTATTTTAGCGTAACGTATTTAATCATACGGTATTGGTCGGTTTGTTGAATACAAATTTGAACCTGCCTGTATTAATTTGAGCTGAGCTTCCATGGTAGAGGATTGTGATTAAAGTTCTACTTCGAAAACTGTTGAACCGATCAAGATTTTTAATAATGACGGAAGCTGATTTTAAATTTTTAACCCAAGTCAAAAGTTCTGAATGACCAAACATTTTAAATACTCAGCCTAGAGGAACCATTGTACAAAATTAATAACAGCTGATTTAGTAGATTAACAATAAAATCAGTATGATGTTAGATTTGCCAACTAGATCTATAAAATATTATCTTAATATATGTTATTATAGCTATCTATTATATTAATAGATAATATATTATTATATATTAATATATGTTATCAAATGGACTGTTATCACTAACAGTCCATTTGATATGTTTTCCATCTTTTTGAGTGAGAAAATTGTATTTAAAACGTTCTCACACAAACTCTTTTACGGAAATTACAGAAAGAAGTACGAGGATTTTGTATGACAGCGAGTTCTTAAATAATTATGGTTGAGGTTTTTTTCATTTTTAAGCTATTTGCTCTCAAACAATGCACCCACCAGTGTCGAGTGTCCACTGCCCCAATGAAAATGGTTTAGTTAGAAATATATTTATTTAATAAATCATATTAAGTTACTGTATATAATTGTTGAATATTATTACTATTTAGTTGATTTTAAAACAGTATACACAACGTTTACAGGTAGAAGATAAAGGGTTACGAATTCAGTTATGTCATTTATTGATAACCTAATTGTAACGATAATGACCTCTTAGAATTAAAAAAACAAAACGTATAAGTCGTGATCTCACCAAAAATCTCGGTTCCAGAATTTTCGGCGAAAAAGTGAATTTCCACCGTCCTAAAATCTATCAAAATCGTCCCAAATGATTTTGATATGTGGATTTTTACGACAAAAACTAATGTGCAAAGTCATAGGTGGGGAAAACAATGAATTGCTAATAAATCACGACAAATCAAAATGAAACCTAACCTCTATCGATTTTATTTCCGATTTTTTTTTCACTTATTGGAAGCAAAATAAACATTTTATTAATATGTAGAACTCTAAAACATTTGTAATTATGTGCCCCATCGTTTGGTTTATGTAAACTACCAGTGTATTTGCAAAGACATATTAATGTTTTCATTGCAAACTCCATAACATTAATTAAATACGGAATAATAAATGAATGACTGATAAACATGCAGCTTTACTGACGTGAAATTACAGTACAGAGGTAGGTTTCCATATAAAAGAGAATTTATTTCAAACACATAACTGACAGTTCGGTAGTTATTGTTCAAAATTGTAAATGAAGCTTACTATCTAAATCCCCAAATTTTGATTAAATGTAAAAGTTTATGACGAAAACTGATGTGATAAACCGGAAATAAACGTAAAGAAAGATTCGCGCGTCAGTAAATTTGATAAATACTAATATTAGACTAACGTTTAGTTAATTTTAGTTTTTCCAAATTATTAGCAAACCGTAATTTTCTTTTAAGTCAATTTTTTATTTACACTTATACAGATTTTTAAGACTAACTTTAGTTCTTTTCATAAAATGAAATTTGATTTAAAATCCATATTTAATACGGTATAGTTTATTTAATTTTTTATCGTTAACTACATTTAGGCTTTAATTTTGATTTTGTGTGTGCATGAGGAAAGATAATGCACTGTTCATTACCTTTTTAACTGATACTTCACCTAGCTTGAAATAAAATAGAACTCATATTTGTTGAAACATTCAAACAAAGTATCATGAATTTCTCTATCACCCTACTTGTTGTATATTGTAGGGTTATCAATTTCACAACTCTTGAAACTCCCTACAGTCTGTGAGTCCCGCAATCTCGATGATGGAAGATCTCTTACCCTCCATCCGTCCATCCATCTTCCCCTCCCTTCCCTTCAAGCTTTGATGCCCAGGGGATGCTCTTGTCTAATACAATAGTTTCTATTTAAACTTAAGTGTAATGAATCTTGCTTTCGGCATCGTTCTGGTTTGAAAACAAAATAAAATGTTTTGTGTCCTACAATAAAGAAACGGTGAAAACAATATTGCCAGAACTTTTTCACGTATATGTTCGATCGTGCGAAAAGAAATTGTTTGTAAATACGATAAATTATGTCCTAATATATTTGTTGGTCCGTGTAATAAACAGATAACATTAAATGTGTAGGATTTACTTTAACAGCGTCTCTATGAGAATATTTTATTATTTGATAAACATCTGCAATTTAAATGTGGCTCCAATGTTATATCACCTTTTATGCACTCAAATTTGGTATATAGAATTATTTAATTGTTGTAGTGATGTTTGCATGTCAACCATTAAATTGTTAATTGTTTCTCAAAACCATTTTATTCGTTTAATACTATTTTAAAATAAGCGCCATTCTTTATTTCTACTGTAAAAAGAATTTAACATATTACCAATAAATCATTTGTTAACTAAAGTGTTTAGGATTTTTTGTAGAGTTGAGGCATTTTCGATGTTTTAAATTACCACTCAAAGTAGAGTAGACTACTATCAAAGTGAATAAGGAGACCAAGAGTAAAGTAAATTTATTTTATGATATGCATTTCGTTTACTGGTATTCAAGGATATATAACGTATTCCCTTCTAAAATAAACTCAGCAATTTTGCACACTGGATTGGAAACATTTTACAAAAATTCGAACGAAATTGGCAAAGTCGTTTTTGAGATATTCTATTATAACACCCCAATAGCTGATTTTTTGTTCTTACAAATAACTCACGTAACGTTAATTTGGAGATATGGCGATCAACACGTTTTATTGCGGCTCTTAGAGGCTACATTTGAGCAAAATTTGATCAAAAACTTGTAACTGGTTTTTAGACAGTCGAAATTTTATATTTTTAAAATTTAAATTATATAAAAAAATTTAAATTTTGAGTTATTAAATTTCTTTTTCGAAAAAGTCCCGAATATGACCAAATATGCTCACAAACAAATTTGAGTAATATTGGTCCACGCATACGACAGACATCATTCCAAAACCACTTTTTTTTACCCAAGAAACCTTAAAACGAAATATATCCACAATAAACTTTCCCATCTCATAGAACGTTCATTATACTTATGTGGGAAAGTGAAAACAAGATTATTTAAATTCTAGTTTATAAAATAACACTGGAAGTTCATTTTATGTAAAGCCTATTCCTAATTATTTTCTAATCGTATTTTTCGTATAAATTCGTTATGTGCGAGTTGTTAACTTAATTGAGTTATTAACCCCCAGTTAATTTTACATTTGGTCTGTCAATCAATTTTTTCAGAGTCCTAATATTTATTTTAGTAAAACACCTCTTTATTATACTGCAAAGGTCTAAATATTAAATGGGCGTATTTCCATTTTCCTTATTTCTGAAAATTTCATTTAAACTATTTATTAGTACATTTAGGTTTTAACCCGGACAAAATTATAAACAAAATGAAACCTTTTGGGATGTGTTCGGCACTGTCCCCTCGTCATTTTTTGAAAATCTCAAACTTTCCCAATTTAGCAAAATTTGCCATCTTGAAAAAAGTAACTACAAAGCAGGCTTTTACTTAAAAATTTATATCTCCAGAACGGAAACTCCTTGAAAGGTCTAATTTGTGTCATTTCTCTTCTACTTTAACTGTTGTAAATAAAATTAAAATAATTTTATACTTTTTTTAAATGGATAAGTACATAAAAATCGTTTGTTTGGTAAAAAAAGGTTTTTAAAAACATTAAAATATAAACTTTTGCATTTCACAATTTTTTTGTAGTTTTACAAAATTTTTCTTCCTACAAAAGCTTAAGAGCTTTATTGCTCGTACGTATATGAATATTTTAAGGCTCAGTACGTTAACAATTAAGAGCCTTAAACCTACAGTGTTCCTATGTAAGCAGCCGGCCGTCTATATCCTATACAAACTATAAAGTATGGTGTTTGTTGAATTAAAACCAACTTTTTGGCATTACATTGTATGATGGGATTTGGTAAGTACCATGGTAGCACCCATCAACTTGTTTCATTTGGTTTTGGGGATGGGTTGAGTGAGAAAATTTGTTCAATGTTTTTCCATCGTTTATTTATTTAATGTTATTAATGTTATTTGTTGTTTTAAAAAAAGTAACAGTTGAATATGAAAATTCTGTACTGAAAAGAGCGAATGATATTTAAAAACTTGGATTTAATGTTTCTTATAATATATCAAACGTAATAAATAACGTTTATGGAATTTTAGGTTTGCATATCAGAAGTCTGCAACTTCCGGTTTTATTTTAGCGTTGAAATTATCGATACAACCTTGTGAAGTGTAATCTTGAATTGATAAATATCGGTATTACTGTTAGTTCCATACTCTGAGTTGTTGGTTATCTTTGAGATAGATTCTAATAAAACGATGGTTCATTGATAATCTCTTTTACAACGTAGTTAGAGGTGAAGTAGATGACCCATACATATTATCAGAATTGCATGTATACTTTCCGCCAATCACGTTGTTTATCATTATTTAAGGCACTATTTTATGCTGCTTCTTCGACATGTATTATCGTGCCTGCCTCGGTGTGTTGTAATAATAATAGCTGGTTTCACGTAGTGGAGTCGCATTATATTTAGAGGATTTGGTTGTATTACATTGTATCATGGCGCTGGGTAGTTGCCATAATGACGAACATCAACTTATTTGATGTCTTATGCCTTTTGATTTTTTTCAAAAATATTCAATATTCTATCTGTAGGGTTTTATTTGAGCGACGACTTGGAAATTATTAGTTTTAAGTTGTTTTTTTTATATCAGTTGAATGACACGAGATATGAACAAAAAATTGTTTGAAATGACCGTCTTATTGACATTTTAAATTAGATTTTTCTGAATTTTAATAGGGTACTATATAAAGAACATTATAGAGCCCTATACTAAATGTTCCTATTATAATATTTGTGTCCGCTATCATGCCAACGACGATAGACGGACGGGATGTCGATAATCACTTTTCGGTTTTATGAGGCCATGAAACGTAAAGATCAGTCCAAAAAGTAAAGTCAACGATTGCCAAATTTACTCTATACAATACTTCCTATACTCGATAAGTAATAATAAATCAAATAATAAAATAATGGGGCTCAGCCAGTAAATAATACAAGTAAATTCACAGCTAATTTCAGTGAATCGGAAATGAGATTCACTGTAATTTAATTTATTTACTCCACCTTAACTATCATAGATTGCCTGCGCCCCACGTTTTTTCTCCAAGTATTCCAACATGGCGAACGTTCTTAATTTTTCAAAATGGCAGCCAAATTATTTGTTTTTATTCCTATTTTATCACGTGTTTATTAGTTCGGTTTCCGTCATATCTGTCTGTCTGTCTGTATCTCTGTCTGTCCGGGTGGAATTTTGTAATCGAGTTTAAACTAACTTACCGATAAGCTAGAGACCTGAAATTTTGAACATAGGTCAGAATTGGATGACAATACAATATTCAGTTGGTTTCTTGTCTCTACATTTGTGTAAAACAACAGGTAATAAGAGGTAATATTTTGAATTTCAGACATTTGCAGCTAAACAGGATGTGAAATGCATTGGGAGTTTCCTATATATATCCCTGTCAGAGTCTCATCAATATATAGACTACAAACCGATTGAAATCTTTCACCGGGATATAAGACTAAATAACAGAAAATAATAAATCAAATAATTTTTTTTAACATGCCACGTTTTTAAAACGGACTAGAAAGTATAAAATAATTTTTCATGACCCTTCTACAATTTATGGGAGGATTGTTAGTGGCTCTAGATATATTTGGAATACTTGGAGAGAAAAACGTGGGGTGCAGCCAGTAAATAATGCAAGTTGACAATCCGGATGAATTCACAGCTAATTTGAGTGAATCGGAAATGAGATTCACTGTAATTTAATTTATTTACTCCTCCTTAACTATCATAGATTATTGCGCCCCACGTTTTTCTCTCCCAAGTATTCCAAATATATCCATAGTCACTAACAATCCTCCCTCAAAATTGTAGAAGGGTCATGAAAAATTATTTTATACTTTTTAGTCCGTTTTAAAAAGTGGTATGTTAAAAAAAAAATTATTTAATTTATTATTTTCTGTTTTTTAGTCTTATGTCCGGGTGAAAGATTTCAATCGGTTTTGCATATATTGATGAGACTCAATATACGAAAAACATCTCATTGGCTAATTTTCATTTGTTTAAACAACTATTGTTTAAACAAATGTAGAGACAATAAACCAACTGAATATAGTATTGGTATTCAATTCTGACCTATGTTCAAAATTTCAGGTCTCTAGCTTAACGGGAAGTTAGTTTAAACTCGATTGCAAAATTCAACCCGGACAAACAGACAGATATGACGGAAACCGAACTAATAAAAACGTGGTAAAAAAGAAATTGCTAGTATGCGTCTATTCCTATATATTTATATGTACTGTTGTAAAATAATTGGAGAAACCACATGTTTTACAGCATGCAAATCAAAAAATATTTTTAACCTATTTTCTAAATACATTCTAAGTAAACTTGTATGATCTTTAGTTTTATGAAAACTTAAATCTCATTACATGTAAATAAACGACGAAAGATTACGCTCTGGACTACCAAAATAACGACCTATATTGGACACTCCTTATTGTACAGAGAAATTGTAACATTACATTGTCAATATCGTATGTATCGTTACTTAAACGTTTGCCAAGCGATCAAGTCCCCGATAGCGATCATTTTGATGCCCTACATATCACGAAGCGCTTTTACTACACAACAGCATTCATACTTTTTAATTGTTGCATTATCTCTCAATTTAATTTAAAAATTATGCGTATAGCCAACCAGGATTGCTGATTTAACTTAAGTTATGTAATTATTAGAAATGGATTACCTTATTTTCTCCGTACAAACCATCATTATTATATAGATTACCAGTTTCGGTGAGATTAAACCACCATCATCAGATCATTTAAAAAAATCCTTATAATTCTTTTCACATTCCAAGCATAAAAATGATTTACTTGTCAGACATAAAACAACAAACAGTACAAATTATTAAAATTTTACACTTCACACACACACAGGCACGCGTAAAACTTTGAAACGCATAAATTAAAATATCATTATTGTTTTTTTAAATTTTTTCCTTGGTCTTTCATCCACATAATCTGAATCACAACTCAATCTGAGCCATTGTAAATTACGTTGTATGGATTGATAGCAACGAAAACAGTTTCATAGAGATTTTATTTCAAACTTGGGTCATCTTGGAAAACATTTCTGTAATCTTGGAAGATAATATTTCAATTGAAGAACATGTTCCCGGAAGTCCTCCCGCTTGGCTCTTGGCTCGACAGAACATTATTTACTAATGTATATTTTTGTGTGCAATTGATGTCAGATGACAAATGACGGGACGTAAGTAATGTGGCAATTTCTACAACACCCACATAGATAACACGCCGGGGTTGCGTCAGTGGCAAAGATTAATCGTTTTCAAATTTGCTGAATATATCATCTTAATATAAAAAACAGATTTCTTAGCGATGTTTTAGATTTTATGTTTTGGTTTCGTTTTGAGTTATGAAGAATATGAGCGACAATTCTTCAAAATAAATTTTCATTGACTGAGACACCCTAAGCCCTAAGCGATAATTATTTAGTATTTTGTCTATATGTTTGTGCGTTTATTACTGAGTGGCTGCCTAACGCGTCTACCAATGTAAATAATTTTTGCAATTAAATCGAATGATGTATGTACAAGGTCTGAAAATGGTGGTTATTCATAATAATTCTACATGTTTCCAAGACAAGGCTGACGTAGTTGCTACGAACTAGGAATTCAACCCCCCCCCCCCCACTGGGAAATACGAAATATAATGGTGTTTTCTTAAAAAAAAAAGAACTGCAAAAGAAAAATGTAATTTGAACCTTTTTCTGAAACCTTCTCTCAGGAAATTTTACCTTTACAAAAAAACTTCCACGCATATTACTTAAATGTTTTCATTTTTATCAATTTAAAAACCTGATTGAGTTTACAAGAATGTGAATATTGTTTTCATGACATTTCCCTCTTCTCCCCCCCCCCTGTTTAAAAGCGAAAAACCATTAGATCATCATCGCCTTATAAAATAAAAATCAAGAAAAGAACATAAAACAAAGTAAAGTTTCTTACCTTCTTTCCGTCTAGTGACCTCTTTTTTGTGTTAGTGACGCGTTTCGGGACTTTATCCCATCTTCAGACACAACATAAATATATTACTCAACCGAGGTCATTAAACACTAAAATTATTTACACAAAACACACATATCACATTAAAAGTACGTTTAAAAGTCCGGTAGCCAAAGGTGTACACGTAAACGTACTTTTAATGTGATATGTGTGTTTTGTGTAAATAATTTTAGTGTTTGACGACTTCGGTTGAGTAGTGTATTTATGTTGTGTCTGACGATGTGATAAAAGTCCCGAAACGCGTCACTAACACAAAAAGAGGTCACTTGGCGGAAAGAAGGTAAAACAATATATTTTAACTAATAGTGACCTGAATACTGAAAATGAATTTATTATAAAATAAAGACCTTCAAGTCCTGGAGTTCTCCAATAGCGTTAGAGTTGGTCAAGGGTGGGTGACCTGATAGGAAAGATGTAAAAGGTGTAAATCCAGCTAGGTTCCTCGGGATTACCACGGCCTTACTCACTATAGATGATTCCTGAGCGTTTATTCGTGTAACGTTTACAGTTACTCTCTTTTGCTCCCTGCAATTTCCTTCAAAACTCTATATAAATTTTATGTAACTTGTATATATGCGTCATTAAATACAGTAGCGTTTAGGCTTCCAATAGTAGATGTGTTCACATAACTACTAGTTAATACAGTTTTGTCTGCCAAGTGTACGCAGTTAGAGTAAGTACAGTAGGGGGGGGGGGGTTTCAATGTTCAACATCGGTGTTGAGTTGATCTACACTTCCAATATCTTAAATATATGAACGTCGACATGTCAACCGCCCGTTTATCTTCATCGTCGCTGTTGTGTCGCCTGTTAATAAGCAGCTACACAAATTAACATCTGGAGCATTCTCTTGTGTGCTTCTACAGTGTTAGATAAGTCTGGAACAGCTTAATGTTACAGAACTGTGGTGTGTGACTCCACGATAGAAACGATTGCAAGGCTAAGAAAATTAGTGTTTGAAAATTTGTCTGCAATCTTTATTTCAAAACTAATATTTTAAATAGTAAGATGTGTTATCATTGTTTTTTATAATTGCTGGTAGCCTACTTATGTTTTTAAGGTAACAGAAACTAAATTTGGGAAAAAGTACAGTAAACAAATTAGTTTCACCTTTAGAAAATAACACTACGTTTATTTTTAATATAATACTATTAGGCAGAATTATTCAGTAGTTTACACTTTTATTATTATGTAGAATGCACACAGTGAACACTCAACCGATTAGTTTACAAGATGTCGTAGTTTCACATTTACATTCTTACATTTCTATAAAATAACACATATTTACTCTCTTGATTTTATATTTCGAATTGTCTAAGAATGATTGTCTGTTGTTATTGTAATTAACAAACATTATTAAAAATATTAAACTTAATATTCACTATCTTAACTGGGGGGGGGGGTGCATATTTATGCAGATCTCTCTCCTGAGAGATACTGTGGGACTCACCCCGAAAGGTATACCCACTAAATAAAGCGATTTTATTTGGGAGTGAGTAATTGGATAAATCGTTTAAAAATCTACCGATTTTGTTCGTTTGTTATGTAAAGTATTAACTATTTTTCTTTCTTTACACCAATTTTCATCAAAAGTTATAAAACCATCTTTTTGATAAAAGTAATGTATCTATGGTATTATGTTGAACTGTAAAATTGAATTATATCGTCCAATGAACTAATTGTTTTAATCTTTTTGTGAACTTTTTACACAAGGGGAGGGTAAAGGAATCAGTGCTGAAGGAACAACCAACAAATTACAATCAGGAGGAATAAAGAGATCTTTACTGATTCTTACTGGAAAAAAGGACAGGAGATTGCAGTTAGGAGCATTGACAGAATAGTGTTGAATAGACGGCCAACAGAGCAGAGTCAGGCGAGGGTAAAGGAATCCATGGTGAAGGAACAACAAACAGATCACAGTCAGGAGGATTAATGGAATTCTATACCGGAGAAACAAACACCAGACGCCAATCAGGACCATTGACGGAATCCCCTACTGTATGTACAGCCAATAGACCACAGTTAGGAGTCGTAATGGAATCCCGCACTGAAGGAACAACCAAACAACCACGGATTGGACAAAAGACTACCAGTAGAGGACTAAAATCAAGAGGAATGAAAATCTCGTGCTGGATAACAACCAACATACATACATACAGGACATTCCAACAGGAGTCCTGAAATTGCATAGAACTATCCAACAAACTCCTATATTGTAAGAAAAGTCAGAAGTAGTAAAGAAATTAAAACTAAAAACCATTGATGAATGCGTTACAATGAATAGATATTAGGCAAACTGGAGATCTAAAACTTGTTCAGAAGGAATTCTTCGACAACTCTGCTCTTGAGATTGTTGTGGCCTCAACAAAATCTAAAGAATGGAGAGATGAGTTCCTCTTTCATTGCTATTTTACCCTTTCCTTTATTAGCTAAACCTTTATACAAAGTAAACAAGATAGTAATATTAAACAAACAAGGCAGAAGGATTTACTTGTACAAACTTAAATATTATTGTCTCAATGTTAGTCCTTACATGTGCATTGCGAGAGAAAATTTGTCCCTTGTTACGCATTAGATATTCTCAAGTGTTTGTTCAAACTGTGTTGTAATATGTATTACTTCTAAAAGTAAACACAGAATGCAGTATCTCTTGCAAGGTCAGCTGTATAATCAAATTATTCAATTATAAAACAGATGTGGTTAAATTACAATTCGATACTTTATACAAGCGTCAATAGATTACAAGGTAACTCGTGACGTCTATTATCTATTTTTATGTTTCTATTGATTACGATATTAATAATCTATATTGTGCCAAATTTTTATTTTAGATTTACCGATTCATCTTTCTCGACGTCGTTTTAACATTAAGAAGAGTCTGTCGCTGTAGTCTCGGTCTAGAGCTGATTCGATAAGTAAGACGTAATTTTTCTTTTTGTTTTTTTATTCATTTGTTTGTTAGCCTAAGCTGTGAAAAATGAGATTGTAGAGAGTAATGTAGGATCTAGGTAAAGAGGTACTTCTATAAAAATCCTTTCATAGAGCCAGTGGCGGCTTACTCATAAGGACTCTCGGACGCCGCCCCCCCCAATGATAATATTATTTTAATAATGTAAATACCTATATGTATTTAATTCTTTGGAGATATATGAATTATGAATTGCCGCTATGGATTTCACCATCATTTGTAGCGGAAGTTTTACAATATAAAATATTTGACGAATGTATTCTGGAGTTCGGACGGTGGCCAGAGCGTCCCAGTTTCATTGCATTTAGTCATATGGGGCAAGCAGCAGACAGAGCTGAGGGTGCCGTGAAGTCATTTACACAGCGTGTAATGGGCTTCTAGGGCAGAGTCCGTAGCTGCGCGCGCAGACATCAGTCAGTGAAGCCACCATAAATTACATGTCCCGCATTACTAAAAACCTTGTTTTAGATGGGCAAAATAAGTTGGCGCAACTGTTCTAAATAGTGTCTCGCCACTCACACGAGTTGTTTGTTTATGTTTTTAAGTTTAACCCTTTGTGATTGTGAATGTTAAGTGAATGATAACATGCCTTCCCTTACGTGTATAAAATAAAACAGAGCCCTCCCATTGCCCTTAACCATCGGCCGCTACTGCATAGAGCAACTATTTTTAATATTCGAATCAATTTTAAGTAACGATAGTGTTCAAAAAGGCTTTTGCTGAGAAGACAGATGTGTATTGGGTAACATATCAGTGACACATACTCAGGACATTATAAATAATTAAATTGTTGAAAAATAGAGGCTAGTAAACGATAATTCTTCGTACTCTCAACATATCTTAAAACTAAAACGTTGAGTGAGGCCTCAAAAATAAGATTATAGAAGTTAGTAGTGAGACCTATGGTGACCTATTGGTGAGTCCTGACAAGAAGAAACGAAAACCTGTTACAGATATGGGTAAGGAAGGATACATAGAGCAGTGAATTAACGTGAAATGTGTGAAAAATAAGACGGAATAAGAAGCAGGATAAGTTGTACCTAGGTAGGAATACTATTGTAAATTAAAAATATAGAATAAGATTAAATTGTGCCAGAGATGTTATGGAAGAACATATTTTAGGGAAGCCCAGGAGGATGAAGAATCGAAGGAGGAGCGTTGAAAAGGTTGTTGGATGATGAACCAGAGGTGGAGAGATTGGATGGAGTTTAAGATCCATTCACGGACAGTTTGTATACATCTTCAGTGTATATATACGGGGTGTATATAAAGTCCCGCACGGGCTTAATATTTTCTAAACGACAACAGATAAATCAATAAGATTTGGTACATCAACACCACACCTAAAAATCTACTTTTTTAAGGAACTATCAATTTTCTGTCATATCATGGGGACGTCCCGCAAGGAGTCAGAAGGAAATCTTAAATAGGAGCATAGGTCAATATGCACATCATTTTAAAGGGCTTAGCTAGCAGAGTTTAATGCCGCAAACCGCGTTCATAAAGGTTGATCCAGTACAAAATGGCGGCTGTTCAAAGGTTTTATTTTGTTTTATCTTTATATATAAAGATAAGCAAAAATGTGTCACTATTTGTGTGATTTTTATGAGGCTCATTTATACCGGGTTTATTTTAAATTCTACATATTTATTGTGTTTGGCATCATTCTTTTATAAATAGTGTTGAAACTATACTAAAAATATCACCAAAGTCGTAGTTATTAATTTAATTTCTTTTGCTTTAATTTATATCAGGCTTATTTTAATTCCTTTATACTCGTGTAAGTGTTTCGTATCATTCTTTTCAGACTTTATCAAAATTTAATGTAGTATAGTTGGAATTTCCAATTTTTGTTCAGTTTTAAAATTAAAAATAGTACCGAAACGTAGTATATTGTGATTTTATGTTGTTTTTTTTTTAACAAGGATTTTTCAAAAATGGTTAAACCCTAATCAAGTATGAAATCATCAAGTACCAAGTCATCAAAGTACAAGGAGAACCCTCCGACCGAGTCGGAAGGACCGGCCTATCAGCGCGGAACTTAGTGGCTGGGCGCCAGAGAGTCGAGCCCCTAATTTAAATATATATACAATATGATATATAAATTAATGGTCTAACAGGTCGCACTATAGTGGAGGAGAATATCGTGCATATTGAAGAAGGGAAATATAAAATGTATCGCAACTTTTACTGATCATACTACTATCTCAATGATAAATGATAACTTGCAGGAAGGAACTGATAAACCTCAACGTTCATAAATAGGGTCAACTAGTGGACAAAACAATGTCGCATTAGACTGAATGAAGTTACTCTGGAAATTTGTAAAATAATAATTTTGGTGATGAAATCAAACTCTAAACCCTTAAATTTTTTTTTTTTTCAAAAATAGCACCTAGGTTAATGCAATTTATTTAATAGACCTACTTTTGGTGTTATTAAATTTTCAGGTTTTTCGATTAGAAGCTTAAGTAGTAATTTTAACAAATTTTGAGAGGTACTATCTCTTTAAACGGTTGATTTAAAAAAAAAAATACAGTACTAAAAATAGAATCATCTTAAAATGTGATTTAGTTTCATAAATTCTTCTTTTTAGCTGTTACTCGTTCAGCTATAAATTGCCTAGATTAATGCAATTTATTTAATAGACCTACTTTTGGTGTTATTAAATTTTCACATTTTTCGATTAGAAGCTTAGGTGATAATTTTAACAAATTTTGAGAGGTACTATCTCTTTAAACGGTTGTTTTTTTTTTAATACAGTACTAAAAATAAAATCATCTTAAAATGTGATTTAGTTTCATAAATTCTTGTTTTTAGCTGTTACTCGTTCAAAAATTATGAAACTATTGTTTTTATTTTCTTACACCTGGTATTTATAATATGTTATGACAACCATTTGCGCAATATATAGTATTTCTTTTTTACGTTATAATAAGAATTCCCCTCCCCAACGGGGGATGGTTCACCCTGTGAAAGGGATTCATTAATTTCTCTCACCAGAGTTATTTTTAAAACACTATCTCTCCATCATCACTATAGTCTTAAATAACATTCAAGACACGTAGGCATAGATTGTCGCCGCCTTTTCCCTTTCGCATTTACAATTCTGTGCATTAACATGTATGTAAATAATACATCCTCAGTTCATCCTACCAAACTTCTTCCGTTTCTCAGATTATTTTGCCAAGTTTACAAGTTTGTCTGTTTAGCATAGTCTTTCATAAAAACTTGTTTAAGAACTGAGCAATCTCCAAACGATGGTTTTGAAAGATGTTCAAGCTTTAAGTAATAGAAAAATGTCAAGGGAAGTCGACTTGTACTTTGTATTGAAATGATGGACACAATCGATTAGCCTAACGATATATTAAATGTTGAGCTTGACTTATGAGAAAAATTATACAGTATAATAAACACACAAAATACAATTCTCACAAAAAATACGCCTAAGTATCAGACGTGTTTCAACGACAAGGTCGTCCTCTTCAGTGGTACACAGCTACACCAACCAAACTATAACAGTTATAGTTTGATTGGTTTAGCTCGTGTATCACTGAAGAGGACGACCTTGTCGTTGAAATGTGTCTGATATTTAGGCGTATTTTTGCGAGAATTGGGTTCTGTGTGTTTGTTATACTGTAGTCTAACGATGTACATTTTTTAATAATAGTGTAGTGATGGGCTAATTTTTATTTCAGTCGCCGGTTAAACTGCGGTAACTAAAATTGGGTGCTGAAGATAGATCATGTAAGAAACTCGCCAAAGTTAAATGTCATTTATGTTCTGAATTCCGTTAAAGCGGATGATCAATTTTTCTGCTGAGAACGTAAGCTGCCTCTTCTTTTTGTCGTTTATAGGGGAAAACCTCTCGGTTTTCTATAAAATGAATAAACCAGTAGTTCTTGAATACTCTAAAAGCGTCGGAGTCGAGAAAGATGAAAGAGGAGAATCTAACCTAAGACTAAGAAGAAATGTGCAGGTCCAGGTTGAGACTATACCCGTATTCTCCCTAAAGGTTACTCTTATTCTATGGCGCTATTAGAGTATCGAGTTTTCTACTCGTTTCTTATCTTTATAAGACGACGATCACCGAGAAGTTTTTGGCTTTTAAACAACAAGGAAGAATAACCACCACGAGTTACATCTTATCTTAATTACGAGTAAGACTGCTTAATGAGTCTGGTCGCCACGATCTTCTGATCTGATGTCCTTCGATTTCTGTTTGTGGGACTACTTCAAAGGCAAAGTATTTGTTGCATCTCTTCCTGCAAATCAAAAGGAAATTCGATTTCTGATAACAAGCCTTTCTTACTCTAGATTGTGTAGGATTTCTGCTCAACTTGCTTACACAGGTTGATAATTTTTATAACTATAAATAAAACTTGAAAGATTTATTGAATTTGCTTTTTATAACTGAGTCCATTTTTTATTTTTATTTAGTTCATAAATACGTTTTAAACTGATTTTTGAATGCTCTGTAAAACTTAAATATGGAATCAAACAAAATAAACGTAAATATAATGACTTCGAAAGATAATGTGAAATCATTGTAAACAAAAAATAAGCATCAATGTTATTTTGCCGTCCATACTTAAAAGGAAAAAAAAATGGTAAAGAGCATTAAAAAGTAGAAAGACTTTAGGCAATTGTCAAAACATTACGTATTACCCATTTTAAGCAAAGCAGTTTGGGAGATAAACCTCTGATGCCACACACAGACACACCAAACCGGTTTCTCTTATTATTTGGTAGAGTTCACAACAGAAATAAACTGCAAAATATTGTTGTTGCATAGCTACTAAGTAATTTAAATTTAATCCTTGACATCTTTCATCAATTAAACTTTATTTATGCTGCATTGCTTGCATTTTCATGTCATATTCTTTGGATTATCAGGACTATCGTTTTCATTTTAAAATTAGGAACAATCAGTATTAATAGTTATTGTAATCAGTTTTAGTCAAATTTAGGTTTTATTAAGCTCTATTAAGCTCGGGTTGAAATAAACCGTGCAAAAACATTGTTACCTAACTTTCTTTTACAGCCATCCACAAAACCAAACACGAATCAATACAATTTGTTTCTTGCCAGTTATTCTTGAACCGTAATTTTTTTACTTCTTATTTGTTACAATGGATAATTAATTTTCAATTAATTTATTAAGTTTACTTTAAGAATTACGTGTTTATAATTCAGTAAGTAAAAAATGGTACCAAATTATTCCAGTCACATTACCAAAATTTGAATCAATAGAGCCAATTTTGAGAAATCCGATAATTCCCGAACTGACATTTTTGGGACGGTTGACACCAAAATATAATTTATTTGAGACCTTAAAGGTTTAAATTTAAAAAAAGAAAAGATTTTACTTGTTAGAATAGAAAAATTTCCACTCATTTTGAACTGTAAAACACTGCACAGGGAGTAACGAGAGATATTACGTTTGTTCCGGGTAGATTGGGGTCTCACAATGGAGCATTCAGCACCTCTCCTGACAAGACCCTGGACTGTAAAACACTGCACAGGGGGTAACGAGAGATATTACGTTTGTTCCGGGTAGATTGGGGTCTCACAATGGAGCATTCAGCACCTCTCCTGACAAGACCCTGGACTGTAAAACACTGCACAGGGGGTAACGAGAGATATTACGTTTGTTCCGGGTAGATTGGGGTCTCACAATGGAGCATTCAGCACCTCTCCTGACAAGACCCTGGACTGTAAAACACTGCACAGGGGGTAACGAGAGATATTACGTTTGTTCCGGGTAGATTGGGGTCTCACAATGGAGCATTCAGCACCTCTCCTGACAAGACCCTGGACTGTAAAACACTGCACAGGGGGTAACGAGAGATATTACGTTTGTTCCGGGTAGATTGGGGTCTCACAATGGAGCATTCAGCACCTCTCCTGACAAGACCCTGGACTGTAAAACACTGCACAGGGGGTAACGAGAGATATTACGTTTGTTCCGGGTAGATTGGGGTCTCACAATGGAGCATTCAGCACCTCTCCTGACAAGACCCTACGTACTGCCGCTCTTTACAAGATGTGAGTCTGTTTTACGGGTCTAGACAGGAAGGTTCCTATGAAGTACAACATTACACAACAGAACCAAGTTGGTCATATAGGAAATGATTCTGGACCGGCTTATCTTGGGATATTGCAGGCGGCAATTTAATCTTGATTTACATTAGAGGTAGATGGTACACTGAACTTGTGGAGAGAAGCAACTCATCTAGAACTAAAACTTTGACTACACTCCGGTTTCTGGTTAGAGTAACAATCCATTTCATCCTTTATCAAAGCCTCGGAAAGGACGAAAGTAGAGGCCACAGAAGAATAATAGTGATTGCAAGAGAGTTGATAATAAGAAACTGGAGGAGGCCAGGAGTTTGGTTTATAGCGTCTTAGTACCTAGTAATAGTAGCATTGCGAACACGACACTTAATTATAAAACAAAACACTTTTTTACTAATAGTGACTTCAAAACTGACATTTCCGTATAAAACTAGAAATAGGGTTTTTTTATCCATCGTAAAACTTTTCTATATTAGTTGTATGTGAGAAAGGAAACATGGTTGCTCACACTAGAGACCAATAATGTGATTATTATGAAGTGATCCAAAAATGGTGTTAAATTACTTCTGAGGATAAATAGGTGTGTCGGAGAGAATCATAAAGCTGCAACCAATGAAAGTTAAAATTAGAAACAATCATCAGTACTAGTTATATTAATGTTAATTTTAAGCATATTTAGTCAGTAAGTTAAAATACTTAATAAATATGAGCTACACAAATAATTGTGCCAATTATTTCGATAAGTCTCGGGTGTCGAAGCGAGATCACTAACAAGATTAAATTCAATAGAAACATAATTTCGTTGAAAAACACAAACAAACGAGAAAACATTTAATTATATGTTGATTTAATTATCAGTGATTATGGTACAAAACTCTAATTATACGGGCGAGGAGCATAACTGGTAATTTTAGACCATAAGTAAACGGAAATCCGAAATAACCGGTATGTGAACACTCTCGCGCGGAGAGTGAGTTCTCACAGGTTAATTATTTTATGACGGGCTGTAGAACTTTTACAATGTTTAGTTGACCTAAGCAGAGATACGGATGTGTGATATCTGTGTTCAGTATATGATTATTTTAATACGACCGCACATCTATATAACTTGTCGACAACCTCATTTATTTACGTGAAGTGATGAAGGTTTAATTATATTTTCTTATCACGATCAAATATTTAATAATTTGATGTTTCAGTTGCCATAGTAACAACCAAAGTAGTGATTGTAATAATTATTGTTATTGGCGAATTCTTAACAAACAAATTCTACTACGATCTCTTTCATGAAACACCGATGTCTGAGACAATGAAACGTCCATCGATCCTACCCTCTGGAGTAATTTGATTGCCTTGCTGTGTTATTAAATGCCTCAAATGTAATGAGTATGTCGCATGTGACTCGATTTTACAAATAATTGGATGTTTTTTAAACAGAAAAATTGGTCGGTAAATTTTAACTTGTAACCAAAACTGCAGTTATGAGGATTTCCCCCCGAATGTTTTACACAACGTTACATAACTCAAGTTATACAGCTTTAAAATCCGTACTATGTGAAGCCCAATTTAATGTGTACCGTAAGATAAATGGATAATTAATTTTCAATTAATTAATTTATAAAGCCTACTTTAAGAACAGATTTTAGGTTATGTCCCTCTCTTTCCTCTTTCTTATCGGTTCTTTCTTGTTCATTTGCGACCCTGGCGCTATTAGAGTATTCAAGGGTGGCGATTTTTATTTTATGTTCTTTTCTTCCTTTTTTTTATAAGACGATTATGACCGAAAGGTTTTTCTTCTCTAAAGAAAAATATTATAAACTAGATTGTTCGTTTCCATAGTATGGTTTGAAGTTCAAAAATTAGAGGCTCTAGTGCTGCCATCTAACGGTCCACTTCAATGACTCCACACTACCGCATTCTGAACCTGAACCCACAAAACTACAACTATTCAACCCACATACTGAGCCTAACATTATCGTATCTTATGGGACTTTTTACTGTTTGTTGAATACAATTGAAGAAAATTTCAAAATGGCGGCCATTTGATACAGTTTTTGTAGTTACTTCTTATCAAGGAAAAGGATTTATTACCTCTTCTCGATTAAATACTCAGAATAATTCCACGTCGGAAAAAGCTATTATTCTTCTTTTTATTTTTTGTGTGTACAATATCCTCCATTTTAAAAATAAATGTTTTCCTTTAGAATTATTCTATGTGTGAACTCAACCAAGCTATATACAAGATAGAATTCCTATAAAAAAAAGGAAAAAAGAAAAAAAAGTTCCTGAACTTTGAAATCCTCAAGATGGATATTTCACTCATAAACATAGCCATCACATAACTTTTCTATATTACGTACTGTATAGGAGTATTACGTCTTCTTTGAATAAATACAGTTAGGTAAATGAAGGAATTACAGTTTTAAACTGATGTTGTTATTATAATACTGCTTAATTACGAGTGAGTGTGACACGAGTCCTTCCTTAAAGATTCTATTAATCACGAAGAACAGGCTATGTAGAGGGAGTAAATACATTAATGAATACGGATCCTAGTACCAATTGTTTGCTACTTCTAAACCCCGTTTAAGCAATAATTCATTCTACGAAATGTACTGTGTAGATAAAACGACAGTTTCTGCACTACTTGACCATATTTTTATTGTTAACGTTTTATTATATTGTTTTATTTTTTAAGAATTTTGCTTTCAGATTCTACGTATTTTTGTATTGTTGTGTTTATTTTAGGCGTGTTGTAATATAATATTTTTAAAGCTTGTAATAATAGTAGCCGTATTGCATACTGCCAACTAAACTTGAAACTGAGTATAGTAGACGGAATTTTAGTTGGATTTCAGTCTTAATTAAATTGGTGCGAAGATGTTTTTACTATATTTTGATATGTGGATCCTTTATTTTTTTTCGTGGTGTTTAAAGGCAAAAACCTGTCGGTCGTCGACGCCTTAAATTAAAAAGAGAAGATCCCAAGCCCTTGAATAGTTTTAAAACTTAAAGATCGGAGAAGGATTAGAGTTACTCAAGGAAAGACGGATTTAACACAAGATTACATACATGCATGAAAGTGTAGATCCAGCTAGGTACCTTGGGATTCCCAGACATGTACTCATTATAAGTGAGTCCCTGAGTTAATTTACCAGCATTTGTCTATATAAAAATTGTACATACACAAATGTCTGAATATATTTATCGATAATATGAACATCATCATCATCACTATCCAACAACTTTAAAAACATAATTTGGTACACGAAAATAATATTACGGAAAATTTCAAAATGAAGGCGGACTGTTTCGTCTTACTGAAAGTTCTCTCTTACCTAATGTGTAGGTCCTACTTCATTTTTTATTAAGTTAAAATAATTTATATTTTTGTATATTAATGTATTAATATATTAATGTATTATGTTGTATTATTTTTATGTAATGTAGGCTTATATGGAATAAGTGGAAGATAAGTGTCTAACCTCCCTCTAAAACATAAATACATTCTTCTATTCTATCCCTATTGTTTAGTTTTCCTTTTCAGAATAAATACTTTTTATATTTATTATAATAAATGTTGTGTGTTATAGCTAATGTAGGTCCTACTTCATTTTTTATTAAGTTAAAAAATTTATATTTTTGTATATTAATGAAGTTGTATTATTTTTATATAATGTAGGCTTATATGGATTAAGTGGAAGATAAGTGTCTAACCTCCCTCTAAAACATAAATATATTTTTCTATTCTATCCCTATTGTTTAGTTTTCCTTTTCAGAATAAATACTTTTTATATTTTTGTATCTTAATTAAGTCGTGTTATTTTTTAATATTTTTATGTAATGTAGGCTTATATGGAATAAATGGAAGATAAGTGTCTAACCTCCCTCTAAAACATAAATACATTTTCTATTCTATCCATATTGTTTAGTTTTTCCTTTTCAGAATAAATACTTTTTATATGAATTGTAATAACTGTTGTGTTTATTTTAGGCAGTGTTTTTACCATATAATTAACACAATTTCATTACATTAAATAGCAACTGTATTCATGAAACGGAATATAGTCAGAAGCAGTTTAGTGTTTTAGTAGCTAATACAGTAATACATCAAAACTTGTTCATATTGTATAAATAGTAGTTAGACTTGGAAACATATACATTTCAACCGGTTAAATAGGCCTACATTCTTCGCCTTCATACAAGAATCTAAACATGCATAAGGAAATCTGATAAGAGGTTTTATAATATTCTTGTTATAGGTTATTGTATATATTAGTACACTATACTATAATCCAGTTGGCTTGGAAGCGAAATTCAATACATACCCCCCTCCCCCAGAATAAGTTTTTTGTCATAGAATAAATAACAATATAACATTTTACGTTTAATAACAAACCTGGATATAAATGTTGGAAGCGATAAACTAATAAAAACGTTATCAGTTTTCCGTTTTTGATTTGTAACTTTTTTTCTGTAAGTTTTAGAGACAAATGTTGTAGATCATAAAATTTCCAATTAATTCCATATATTACAGTTTCCAAATTTTAAATTTTTGGAGTTGCTGGAGAGTAAATTGTGAGGTGTAGAGTAAAAAAAATGCCAGGCTAATCGTTTTCCTACACACTATTTAATTAATCATTTTTTGACAGCGACTTCCTCTGGTGCTTTTTTAAATGGTAAAAGTGTAAAATTGAACTATATGTATTATAAAATTAATTATTCTGTGAATTAATAAAATCATTTTAAAATTCAGTACCTTATAGCATTCCAGCAAATTTTAAATAATTAATTTATGTTTATGAAAAAAAGAGAAAATTAAAAATTTTATTTTATTTAAAATTTGTAATTTTATTATTATGGTTGATGATGTTATTATTATTATTATTATTATTATTATTTTCTTCTTCTTATTATTATTAATACTATTATATTTTACTGTTAAAATCATTACAAAAATAATACATATTTGTGAATTTTTACCTCAGTATATACAAAAAAAAAAAAAAAAATGGTAAACATAAATGATCCATAGCACTTTGATTTTTCAATATTTTTGCCCCAAATTGTAAATCAGTGATATAAGTGAATAAAAATGAACCATTTTTTATTTTAACCTAACCCAGCATAACTGAACTCAATGTAATTAATGTTTCCAACTATTTTAAAGAGATAGTTCGCGGTATTCATCCGCCATAATAACGACGCAATAACACTCCCTCGTTAGATAACAGCAACTACATTGTAAAATCATTTATAGTTCCTAACACGTAGACACTCAACAAATTCCTAAAAAAAAACACTTTTATAAATATAACCTTTAAATAGTAAATAATCGATTGTACCTAATATAACTTGTCCTGAACAAGAAATATTCGTTGTGTAGGTAGTAAATGTCATACTGTTATTTGACATTGCCATTCAGCCTGTTCAACACTCTAATAATTTATCAACTGTGGAGATGTTTACACTATTTTCGATGAAGAACAATACTGTTCTTCATCCCACGTTAACCTGTCATTCTGTCGTAGAATGTGGCAACACATCTCCTGGTGATGTTGATTTTTATTCTTGTTTTTTAAAGGTGAAAAACCTTACGGTCGTCATCGCCTTATAAAAAGAAGAAGAAGAAATAACGTAAATAAAGTAACGTAACCCTCGAGTACACTATTACCATCGGGGACGGGAGAGAATAAAAGTTGTGCAAGAGATACCAGGAAAGAGAGAGATCTCACCCAAAACTACGTGAAGCTGTAGATCCAGTTAGGTACCCTTGGGATTGCAAAGCCTATACTCACAATAGGGGTTTGTGATGTTGATATTCTACAACAAGAAGCGTAGTTTTAAAATATCAAGTGCCATCTCGATCTATCGAAGCTCACTGGATTATACGTCAATTTTCTTTACATGAATTCAATATTAAATTGAGAGCAGTTGATGGGACTCAACTCGGGTACAAAGCGAGGCCTCCAGGCGTAACCACCCTTACTGTACCCCTTCATCGGTATTAAACCACCTGTCTAATAATTATATTTGACACCTGTCTTGTAAATACTATGCTGTGAAGAACATTTTTCACAAGCTGTATCTCTATGATTATGTTCAATTACTGTATATATTATACGAACAGAGATTTGAAATAACATATATATTGTTTTTGTTTTCAGATAAGAGTTGACACAAACAGGCCAAGGCTTCGGATCTGAGTCCGGTAAGTAAATTGATCTTTTCATGTGTAATGGGTGTAAAGATTCGATGTTTCACGGAAATATTTGTTTACAGGTGCCTCAAACTATAAAAAATATTAAATTTGTAGATGTATTTGTCCGTATCACGAGGCTTTTTTATACTTTAAGGTTTAGCAGTACCTGCCGTATCAAACACACAAATATTGTTGACAAAACGTATTGGCTGACATCCTATAGCATTGTGGAAGTATAAAAAATTTTACTAAAATATCGACGCCTATTGTAAAGGTTTGTGAAATGTTCCCGACTTGAATATCTTACCAACCTTTTATCGTTGTTGCATGGGCGGATTTTTAAAATAGTTCATTTAAATTTTTGACGTAATTTTTAAAGTTAGTTTTGGGAATATTTCGAGTTCTGTAAACAATTCCTACTGATCAAGACCATTTCGAACTATAATTGGTGTTCACATACATTCCGAGGCCCCTCAAGGTTCATTTGTAGTGAGTACGGATGTGGCGTTCTCTACACCTTCCTTCATCTAATCTTGGACTATATCTCTTTTCTTCATTATATCACTCTGACCCTACTCTTGTTCTCTTCCGTACCTACTCTATTAGAGGGTTAGAGTTTTCTACTTGATGCTTTTTTTTTTTTTTTTTTTTTTTTTTTTTTTTTTTTTTTTCAAGGCGATGATGCCCCTTAGGTTTATCTCCTTTAAGATGTGTCCTATTCTATCCGACCGCCGGATAAATGTGGAGATAAATCTCCGGTGAACGTACGTTTTGCTGTCGCTCATGCGCAAACATCCGATTTTTACTGTCAAAGCCAGATTCATGTGTGGGTTTAAATCTTTGGATGTTCATTCATTAAGTTGAAAACAGCAGAAAAAATGGAAAAATTCACCGAAAAAATCGCAGAAAAAGTGGAGACAGTAAGTCGCAAGCAAGAGGAGATGTTAGCTTGCGACTAAAATTTTGATTGCTATATTATAACAATTCAGTATCTCGATAAAGCACCTTACCATACTAATGGGGGGAGGGGGTGTTGGTCAACAATTCATCTGTTAGAAGCCTACCAGTAACACTAGCTTTCTAATCAAACTTTTAGAACTTACTTTTAGCTTGTAATAATAATAAATTAAGCTTCGTCAAATCTTTGTCACAATTACAATTACTCACAATTACAAGTTTTAACTAACATGTTACCTGAACAGTTAAATTCTAGGCTTAATCACGACTAGACTGTAATTTTGTGGAAACTTTGCTGAGTGAGTTGTCAATCGACATGCTACGTCTTTATTCAGACTGGTAATCGATAACCTCAGCCAAGCGTGAGGTTAACTACTACAAAATATCGTGACTAAAGCGACTCCTTTATTATTTCCTGGGTCAGTCGCATTTTTCGGTTATAGCGTGAATAGAAAGTAAATTAAACGGTGCACAAATATTTAACTCCCCCGACTCGCACACTTACATACAAATCCAAAGCTTAAGGACGAAAGAAATGAAATAATTTCAGTATTTTGTGTAAAACTTTGTGGAGTGTTTATGGAATACCTAACTCTAGGCTTCGTCGAGGTATTGACTTCTTAGGACTTCTGATTGCAGATTGTCCTGCCAGATTAGATTGTAGATTAGATCTGGCCTGCCAGTTGACTCATGTTTTTTAATTGATCCACTTTCTTCGACTTGTTTGGAACCAACGTCGTATGTTATTTTCATGTGGTGGAGCTTTTCTGTATTCGCGTCGAAATGCACGTTGCACTGAAATTACAGACTTGAATTCAGCCGGCATCAAAACACACTTTGCTTTTTCTTTATTAGAGAACATAATAACACACTCCACACGGCACACTCCAGAAAACACAAAACACACTACCACAAAAATGCAAGAACTAATTTTGAGGTTACAACAGCTGTTAAAACAAACTTTTGGGTTATAGGCTATCAGCGATACCAACACAACACCACAAAATTTCTCTACTGTATTCCTATGAATTAATGAAACCCTGTATTGTGTTTGCAACTAGAAACATTAAAAGATTGGGTGACGAGTATTTAAGTTTCGTAGGTAATATTTATAATTTAATTTTCTGTTTTACACAAATTGTAGTTTGGATGTTAATGATAAAATTCCCGCCTATTAGAACAGTTTGATAATTTGGTAGGATTTCAGACGGTTGCATATTTAGCTCTGATGTACTCTAGTTGTCATAGTGTAATAGTGATATGTTATTTTACTGAAAAATAAACGGAATATTAATTATTAAAAACACTTCCGATTGTATCAATGAAGATAATACTGTACGGCGGAAACGAGATGTAAAACAATCTTATCTTTGTAAAATGCGGAATAAGATCTTTGGACTGACGTCAAAGCAAGTGCGTCTCCGTGCACAGTAAAGCGAAGTGTCATAACCTCTATTTCCCCACGTCAGCTGGCAGGTAGTACAGAACTATTAATATCCCCGGTACGTCATTACACCCTCGGGAATACAAAGTTCGGGCGTTTTAAAATATCAGTTTCCAAAAATAACTATTATCAAATTTTGAAATTAGTCTAGTACTGTACATAACTATGAAATATGGGCGTTTGGATGACGTCACATCAAGATGTTCCCGCCCTAGGAATTATTGGAATGTTAACAATGCAAGTCTAAACTATTCTTATTTACACAAATTTGTTGTTTTTACCTCATATTCTGCCCCCCCCCTTTCCCAACCCAGTGATGGTCTGTAATTTAATTCTGTAAGAATTACTGATGTGAGTATTCTGTAATTTTCGCGAATTTTTAATTATAGCTATAGCTAGAATATATATATAACTACTATTACATTATTATAAAATAAATAAGAGTCTTAGGTTTGCTCTTCAGTAGTCAACTTTCAAGTCACCGTAATTCTATACTCTGTGGTTGGAGAAAGGCACTACCTGCCCCGCACCCTCGCACACGCACGCCCACTCACGGGCAAGATACAGTGACAGCCACTCCCCCACTCACACACACAAGCGCATGAGTAGGGAAGGGGGGGTGTCCCAAGTCCGACCGCCTTCGTCAAATGAACAGAGTATAACCTTCAAAATCAGAATTCTCTATCAAAGATAGCTTCCACTTTTTCTATCATAACTTTGTTGATCTTCCGCGTAGATTAAATCGGGGACCTCTCGCACTCCAAGCATAATAGTGATTGGCGCTCTCGTTTGGTGTGTCTAAAGTATCGGGTTTAAACCGTGTAAGCGGAGTGGGCTCAAAATTTAAGGTGTTGAACCTGTGTTTTAAAGTAAAATGTGAGAAGCTATGTTTGGATGCGAAGACTTATTAGAATTATAATGACGGGAAGTTAAAAGCTGTCTAGTAGTCTAAGACCATTCACGAGCTGTTATTTATTATATTGCTTGTTTTTTAAAGGCGAAAAATCTCTCGGTCATCATCGCCTTATTAAATAAAAAGGAAGAGAACAAGAGTTGGGAAAGATTGATGTAACCTAAGGCTACTTTAAAAAGTGTATATTCAGCTAGACGCTATCGGGATTGTCACCTCTTACTCACTTCCAAGTGAGCCTCTGAAGGTTATTATTACTAGAATTACTATTGTTGTATATCTCTCCCATTTTGAAACGCTTATACTATAAAATGTCCTTATATTGATTTAATTTGGTCCTGTTTTTGTTATATTTTACGAGTTGTTTATCAAGTTTTTTTTACCAGAAAATATGGCCATTATTTTCAAATAGTTTCTGATATACTGTATTTGGTTTTAAAGGCTTGTCCTGAGTAACGTTTCTTCATGTTAGGATTTTGTCTCGGCATATATCAATTTATTGACCACACTTTAAGAAAATCGGAACACAGATAAAGTGAGAAATTGGCAAAAATTTGTTAAAAAAATGAAGTTCTTAACCGATTTTATTATAACAAAATAGTACCAAATTTAGTAAAAATGTAAAAAATTTTCAAATTATAAAATATTACGACCTCAATTGGATATACAAATTTGAACGATTTTTCAAATCGTGTTCCAAGAATCTATTTCAAGTGATGTGTCTAGTCTTGCCGGTCAAGGCTGTAAAATGTGATTTAAAAATGGAAAATGTGTTTCTTCGGTGCCATTTATTGACTTGTAAACCCATTTCTATTTACTCCCAGTAGGTTTACATGTGTTTGTGTGAAATAAAGCGACACACAATGTTGCTATTCTGCCGAGAGCAAACAAACTGTCTTTATTTCCGGTACAAAAGGGAGACCAGCCACTTCCGCTTTCAGTAACGTGACAAAAGGTTTTAATTAAACTCTTTTCATTTATTTAACTGTCCTGTTGATTTCATAATGTATGCAAACACCGTAAAAGTAATAAATATTAGGCCTACTCTTTCACGCCTCTGTGATTTAATTGCGTCTGGAGCCGGGACGTTTCTTCATAGCGAAGTAAACAAGTCGTATACTCGTTCATTCGTGTTACATAAATTATGACTATTTTCTCTCAAAATCTTGAGTCGTGATTTCCGTTGGGTTTTCTTAATTATCACTGATACACTGACTGGACTCGTACAAAATATAAACATTTGACATATTTCGTAAAGGGAAATATGTTTCTTCCTATAAGAGAGATTCCTAGTTTAATGCTTTTAGGGTTCCAAAAAGTTACGGTGTTGACCCAGGAAACTATGAGAAAGTAGGAAACTACAATATATGACTGGAGGGATATTTATTTTGTTTGTTCCTTCCTTCGTAGACCTTGACCTTAAAATTAATATATGTAGCTTTCCAAAATATATAATATAGAAAATTCCTGTAATTTATGTATTATTATTATTATTATTGTTGTTGTATTTTAAAAGATGCTTATATATGAGGTTTACGAGGTTCTAGGTTCATTTTGGGTCACTCTAGCAGAACTAATAAAAAAAACGAAGTTTTTTGACAATTCATTTTACTTGACAATATATATATATATATATATATATATATATCAGTTTTTAGGTCCTAAGACATAAAGAAGAAAAAAAATTAAAAATTTAATGTTTTTTTTTTTTATAAATTGGTAAAGCAACCACGCTTGGATCACTTCAAATGGATTTACCCTTTCATGTTTCTTTTGCTAATGTTTCTGAGGTGACTTCCTATTTGCGGTCAGTCCTACTTGCGGTCAAGTGTAGTTTTATGAGGGGACGATCGGGAGGGCTGGAACTGCACTCACGGTCAGTCCCTGGTCCTTATCCAACTACGGAACTGCACTCACGGTCACTTTGAGCCTTTCTGGGGGTATTGTTCGTACATGACTCATATACCTGTTGTGCCAATATACACTTCGCTTTCTAGTCAGTTTCAGTTTCAGAGCTGTTGTGATCTGTTTCCGAAGTTATGAGTAGTGCGCCGTGTGATACTGTTAAGATGTTTAGTGAGAGGGGGCGGGAGTTATTAATATTTAGTCATTATAAGTTTTATAAAAGCCGTTTAACGACTCAGGGACAAAAGTGGATATGTTGTAAGAGGGGTTGTACGGCAAGAATATACATCAACTCTACGAACGATACGTTGCCTGTTGGGGACCATAACCACCCTGTGAGTGAAATTTTGCATCGACAGTTCGTTAGTAAAATGGATTTTATATCTCGTATAACAGTAAAATTACAATGTTTAACCTCACTAAGTGTATGTAATACTAGTTGACCTCCGCGATTTATAATTTAATTTTTCATTATAAAAAGGAAATTACGTATTTATCATGAAAAGTAATGACGTTATTTTGAAGCTTCAGGAAATGTGTTCTCTACCATTATATTTTGCGTATTTAATTTACGCGCTCCAATAAAACCAAGGATTGGCAGGCACACTTAGCCATTGTATTAAATTTTGTATACATAGTTCCTGGTGACCAAGATTTGCTCATAAATATTAGAAGCAATATAAGTAATTTAGTAAATAACTAATAAACTAGAAGAAGTAATTTAGCAGAAATAGTTATTTAGTCTTATATTTATTGGGACAGACACTAAAACGTGTATTAAATAAAGTATTGGATAAAGTAAGACAGAGGACGGAATAAACAGATGACTAAGGGGCTAGCGAAGCGTTCAGCCGTGAAAGACCGATTTTTGACCGTGAGTGCAGTTCCATATGGCTTAGGCGGGCGACCCTTCCAACCCTTGTAAATTCCTTTCACCGTGAGTGCAGTTCGTTGTCAGCTGGACGATCAAGGTCCTGGGGGTGGAAGGGTTTCCAGTTTGCGGTCACGTCTTGAGATGTAAGATGTAGTTAATTTCTTCCCTTCCTTTGCATACCTAGCCACTAAATACATAACATAATGATTTGACTCTAATCACAAATCATGTCTAGTTATATAGGTTAGGTTAGGTTATGTTAGATTAGGTTATGTTAGATTAGGTTAGGTTAGGTTATGTTAGGTTAGGTTAGGAAATATATATGACCGCAAATTGGAAAAATATAATTAGGGTAGCCCAAGATATTTTTGGGGTGACCACAAACTGGACGATTTTACCCTCGACCGCTAATAGGACTGACCGCAAATGGGACACAACCGTTTCTGAGCCGGTATTTTCTTGGGGTTTTTTCACGCTAGTTTGGTACATTACATTTCACCGATATTTTAATGAAATCAGTACTTGTCCACAGATTCGTAAAACCAGCTTACGTATCAAATTTGACAAAAATCAAACAAATTTGCGACTTCTAGAGCATGTAATAATATAATAATATATAAAAATTCAAATAAACACTCTAAACGTTTTCTGAAAGTCATAATCAAGTATAATGGCTATTATTTCCTAAAGAAATTCTGTAATAATTTAACTTACAAGAATTGAGAAGCAATAACGAGGAGTATCGTTTTTCTTTAGTCACCGTCTGAACACCTAAAAATACACGTCTTCCAACGCTCCCTCCATTTTAAACTAAAGTTTAGTATTTCTTCTTGTGTAATCAGATTTATCTGTTTAGCTTATTGTATAAACGAACAAAAAATACAACACTTATCTGAACGGATAAAAGTATATTTCCAAAATATATTATACGAGTATATGTTTGGGAGCAAATTAGCTTTTTTTTTTTTCCTGATAAGAAGTGAAGCAGTTTGAATAACTATGCTCTTTTTTGTTAAAATCGCAGTAATTTAATGTAACAGATAAAATATCGAACCAGGTTCAAAGCGCTAACCGGAAGGGAAACATATTTCCACGAAATTGCATTTAGGCTATTTAGAAAAATAATCATTCTAAAAAGTAGTATAATATAATAATAATTTTTATTTCTTCCCTTCATAAATATATTTAATAAAATATAATAAACATTTATTGACAGAGAGAATAGATTACCTGTTTTAACCAATTAGGATTTTGTTCTCTGTATGTTCTTGTTACCCAGTTACAGCCAAACGTATGTACTGCAATTATGTACAATGATTTTAATTACACAGTACCTAGATACAAAGTAGGTTCGGTAAACACACAAAAATCTCTACCTTCGTTTCTGACTGATTTTCACAATTCATGGTTTTAGAAAACCGAAAAATTGATATTTGACATGCCGTCTGTCCTTCGTCCTTGTGGTTATCGTCTGCACAATAGCGGCCACAAAATAAAATAGGAAGATACAATTTGATTTAAAGGACGTGAATAGAACTCTTTAAAAATTAGAAAAAATTGCGGTAAAAAGTTTTTTGTTCAATTTAGTGTGTTATTGAACACACTTATATAACACACTAATTAAGATAGAAAATGTCATATTTCAATTGTGAATGTACCACCTCTCTACAGTGACAAATAGCAAAGTTACAAGAACGGGAGGATAACGAGTGGAGACTTGTTCACATCGGTACATCTTCGAGTCTCGCTAGGGCGGAGACACGTAGACGAGCGACGCGAGTGGAGGCTTGTTCACGTCGGTACATCTTCGAGTCTCGCTAGGGCGGAGACACGTAGACGAGCGACGCGGATCGAGACTTTTTAATATATAGACCTCTACGAGACCTGTCAGGGCCTAGCTGATGTTAAGAAGCAGTGATATACATAATTACGAGGTCAAAAAAACATTTCGAAACAAACTTACCCTACTAGGAACTTACCAATACAATTTAACATTACCTACAAGACTCATGAAACCAGCCTCTTAGGGTGCGTACAGAGTGGACCCGGGATGGACGATGGTAGCTTACTCGCTTATTCGATGGGTGCCTGGCCGGAATGGGGGGAGGACACGTTGGCGCTGTAGCTTAGTCGCTTGTTGTCAACCATGATGGAAGGTATTGAAGAAGAGTTGTTACTTGATAGTTCGGCTACAAAGTGGTTTTTACTATTTAACAGTGAACGTGAGTTTGGTGTTCATCCAGTAAATGTAGAAAGAGAAGAGTTAGGTGAGTTTCACCACTTATATAAACAGTTGAGAAATTACCCAAGGCGGTTTTTCCAATATCTCAGAATGGAGATTGAAACCATCTTACAGCTTTAGTAGCTACCAAACTCCAAAAGAATTGGTGTAATTTCCACACCAATCCCATAAAACCAGAGGAAAGACTAGTTCTAACATTACGTTACCTAGCCACTGGTACGTCTTTTAAGCATCTATCTTTTTCATTCCTGCGTTTTTGCGTTTTCTGTTTGGAATGCTAACTCGTGGTTCAGTTGACCAACTTTCAGCAAACTCCTCTTCTTGTTCAACCATACCACCGACATCTACATCATGAAGTAGACTTTGACTTGTTTCTGCCATGTCCGTTGCTTGACTATCAACAGGTTCGGCAATAAAATTAGCGGGGCTTCTTAGTTATGATGGAGATTGGTCAGCTCGTGGGGAATTAGCCGGTTGTGTGTTTAAATTACCACTGGACACCCTATTAGTCATTTGGTGTATCTGGAAAGACATAGATTCATAGTGAGACCAGGTTGATTAAAATGTCCCCACCGCCGCACTTTACCTAGCTTAGAGCTATGTAAACAATCGGAGTAGCTATTATAATTCCAGCCATCTAGGCTCCCTGCGCCCATCCAGGTAACCAGCCAGGCTCCACTGTGCGCGGGCGCGTTGCAAACTTTGAGAGAATTCTTACATAGCAGTAAGCGAGTAAGCTACCATCCAGGCTACCAGCGTCCATCCCGGCTCCACTCTGTACGCACCCTTAGATGATCTGCTTGTGTTACACATTGTATGATGGGGGATGAATAAGTACCGCGATGGCGCCCAACAACATAACGAACAATCGCAGAAAAATTTCAAATGAAAATTTGAACTGTTTTCTAAAACTTTTTAAAGAGTTTCTCCTTACCCCCCCCCATAAAAACTTCCACAAATGTTACTTTTTTGATGTTTTCATTTTTATCGATTTAAACGTTTTTAGAGTTTCATAAGTTTATACAAATATGAGATCAATTGTTTAAAATATAAACATAATTTTAATTCTTTTACACTTCCAACGAATTGGGTCACTAGACACAAAGATTCAATAGAAGGGAGTCTTTACCAGAGTTTATGTACATCAATGGGGGTAAAGCAAAATATTTCCTACTTCTGTGATCTCAACGTGCATTGTAAATCACAATCACACTGTGAGGAAGAAGCATTTTACTTTTATTATTTCCCTCTGTAAGTGGTGATTTTGTTCAAATGTACATAAAATATTTACTGTTAACTTCTTTATACTGTACTATATTCTTGTGTGTTTGGGCGCCACATTATGTTTACAAGTACGATTTATTGAGTGTGTTAGGAATAAGGTAAATATAAAATTACCAAAGCAATTCTATTTTAGTAAAACAATAAATAAGAATGTTGCGTTTCAAAAAATCTCTTTCCTTGGTCCCAATGTTTATATTATTAGATAAACTTTGTGTTGATGTACATTATTATTTATTGAAAATGTAACTTTGTCACCCACCCGTTCACAAAACTAAATACTTATCAGAAATTCTAATTGTCGTTAATTTCTTCAATAATGTCTCTAATATTATGCATGTGATAGAAAATCATGCAATTTATCTTTATTACTGAATTGTTCCCTATGTATTTCAAAAGGAAGATAAGTTGTGAATTAGTTTTAAAAATAATTTGGAAAAATTATTAATATACCTATTTAAATCTGTAATATTTTTTTTTCGCTTTTAGTGGAACTACTTTAATATTCACTCGGTGGCATGGTGCTTTGATAATATGCTTCGATTAACAGGAAATTCGAATTTGGAAAGTAACTTATAATTAGGTAAATCCTGTAATGAAAGATGGTGATACAATGGACCGATTCGTTATTGCAAACAAAATAAAAAATTAACACTAACCAATTTCTAAAATGGTAAAATTAGGTCTGAGCTTTGAGTTTACGATATATAGATAAGAAAAGATTGTTTACACGAATTGCAATTGAATTATTTGATCTTGTGCTTCAAATTTATTAATTCTTTTGATAAATTGGTACAGAATTATTTGATCTTGTGTTTCAAATTTATTAATTCTTTTGATAAATTGGTACAGAATTATTTGATCTTGTGTTTCAAATTTATTAATACTTTTGATAAATTGGTACAGCATTATTTGATCTTGTGATTCAAATCTATGAATTCTTTTGATAAATTGGTACAGAATTATTTGATCTTGTGTTTCAAATCTATGAATTCTTTTGATAAATTGGTACAGAATTATTTGATCTTGTGTTTCAAATCTATGAATTCTTTTGATAAATTGGTACACAATTATTTAATCTTGTGTTTCAAATTTATTAATTCCTTTGATAAATTGGTACAGAATTATTTGATCTTGTGTTTCAAATTTATTAATTCCTTTGATAAATTGGTACAGAATTATTTGATCTTGTGTTTCAAATCTATGAATTCTTTTGATAAATTGGTACAGAATTATTTGATCTTGTGTTTCAAATTTATTAATTCCTTTGATAAATTGGTACAGAATTATTTGATCTTGTGTTTCAAATCTATGAATTCTTTTGATAAATTGGTACAGAATTATTTGATCTTGTGTTTCAAATTTATTAATTCCTTTGATAAATTGGTACAGAATTATTTGATCTTGTGTTTCAAATCTATGAATTCTTTTGATAAATTGGTACAGAATTATTTGATCTTGTGTTTCAAATTTATTAATTTTTTTGATAAATTGGTACAGGGATGAAACAAAGATGGAAGAACTGTTTGATGTTTAAAATTGGTAGGAATTATACACTGTGGCTCTGAAGTGGAAAGTAATGAGCCACAGTGCAACAACTTTATTGCTTTAAGTTGAGCAATAAAGGTGCAACACTGATGTAGGTTTTTGTTTTTTAGGAACTTTTTTGTTATCTGATATAATTTTTAATGTTTAAAGTTTTCCCTTTTAGAACAAATTGGAACTTTCTATTTTTTTCTTTCTGTTTCTGCTAGGTTAAATGGACAAGTGACGTACCAGATTTTGTTTTATAATATTGTAAATGATATAGGGCTACTTATTGGGAATGCTGAATTGGCTTGATATATAGGTCATCTGTGTTATCTTATATATGTTTCTTCTGAATATTCTCGTGACACATAATTCACAATTAACTATTCTGGTTTTCTTAGAAATTGATTAAGCTCGTCAGTAACTACTTGTACCAGTTAAAATTTGATTGTTGAGTCAGAAATGAGAGCTATTCTTCTTTGGGTTAGAGGTGGCTTTTTATAATATTGGCACTATTGGATGTTTAATTATAGGTGAGTATCTTACATTATTTTACAATATTGGAAACGATGCTTTATGAATACAATTTGTGGTATGTTTGCTTCAGGGTTGAAGTTAATTATCTTTTTTTGCTAATTATTCCTGAGCCGTAATTTTCCTGATTGTGATTTTGCACAATGTTGATTTTAAGTGTTCGTTTTATGGCAGCTGCATTCAAATTATGAGTTATCGAGAGAGAGAGAGAGAGAGAGAGAGAGAGAGAGAGAGAGAGAGAGAGAGAGAGAGAGAGAGAGAGAGAGAGAGAGAGAGAGAGCTGTTTAAATTTGTAGATATTTACGAATAACGAACGTACGAAACGTAGATACTCGTAAGTTCACGTTTGTATATTGTCCACTTAAAAAAAAAAAAAGTAAATCTTTATAGATAGATGTGAAAAACTTTTAAATTATATTGTTACCCACAAAACGTGAAAAACGACTACATCTACATGGTCAAGTTTTTTACTACCTCATTTAGATAAGGGATCTCAACTTTCCAATAAAAGTTAAAACAATTTAACAGAAAACTTAAAACAATAGAGTTTCAGTTAGTTTTGATGTTTAAAAAAGTTGCGTAAGTTTGAAAGTTAGACCATCGACGTTGAAGAACAATCGGTACAACAAACGTCTCCGGTATACGTCACGTAGGCTATAGAGTTTCGTTCCCAAGTATCCCATTATCAGACAATAGTTAGAAACGAGACGAAAAAGCTCTTAAACATCAACTCGGCGGATGTATGTAAATAATCCTTTGATTCAGACCCGACAAGACTCAGAGTGTGCCAAGAAATTGTCTATTCCTGTAAGTACATCCAGTCTAATTGAAGCTTCTTCGATATACGACAGTCGATACAACGATTTATCGAACGTCCTACTCGAACACAGGAACGGGAACAAGAGGCCGCGCTTGCGCAACTACAACCTCTTACTTTTAAGACTGGTTTTCAAACGGATTTATTTCGCTTCCTTGCGTTCTCCAGAGAGCATTGCGATCGTTTTTAGAAATGCGAAAATGTCGATCTGGCCACCATATGATTTTATAGTTGCGTACGTAAAAACAAATCAGTTTGAAATAAATATTTAAAGTTTCATCTAAATCAGACAATAAATATAAAATTTCTGAATTACTTTTTAGTTTCGATTGTTCAGGGGACCATGTTATAATGATACAAAATATATTTAAATAATTTGAAACCTTGAATTATAGAATCATTCACGTCCTATCCAGCCATAACCACTTTTTATTTATATAAATAAGAAAGAAATAATAAATGATTAATTAATAAACAAGAATCCATAAAGATTTCTTCTTGTTTAAAGGCAAAAAAGATCTCGGTCATCATCGCCTTATAAACAAAAGGAAGAAAAGAGCTTAAAATAAATAACCCTAGCCCTCGAATAGTTTAATACTTTCAGGGTCGCGAAAGAACAAAAGTTGGTCAAGAGAGACCTGATAGGAAAGATGAAAGAGAGGAGTTTAAACCAAGACTACATGAAAAAGGGGCAGATCCAGCTAGGTTCCCTCAGGATTGCTAAGCTCGTACTCACTAAAATGAGCCCCTGAGGGTAAATATAGAGAAATCAACATTCAATATAATCAACATTATTAAAAAAAATTAGCCTGCTATCTTTAATTTTTTATACTATTTAGGAATCTTGAAAATATAAGAATTTATTTAAATATCACAATTAAATCAAAGTTGAGATCGGAATCAATATAATTTGATCTAGTACATTTAATTTTAAGAGTGTTTTAGTAATCACAAGAAGATCACAACAGGATAACCTGGAGGAAGAAATTTTTAAGAGAGAAGGAACGGCGAAAAGTTTATAAAATAGAGAAACTTCAGATTTATACATTCAACAGTAGTGACAGCCAATTCTTGAAAAAGAAGGGCGTTGTACAACAGGGCAGACGAACAATCAAATAAGTTACATCACTTTAATAATTAAATATGTCTTGGTGAGTCTCAACAAGCACATTTCATCTCCATCAACCAACAAAATTCAGTAACTGAACTATTTCATAAAAGTAATTAATCGGAAGAAAAACAATAATCGATTTTAAACAATTTTTAAGTTCATTCTTGTACGTACAATTTAAGTGATTAATAATTAAATTCTAATTCATATAAAATTCAAAAGATTTTGAAATCATGCTTTAATGTATATTTCTTATTTTAAAAGATGAACCTCGTTTATCTTTGTGAAGTTTTATAGTTTGATAAATATTGTTCACCGCAATCCCACATCTTATTTCAGTTTTCATTTATTTAGTTATTATTTAGTTATTATTTAATAAAATGGTTTTTAAAATTTTAAGACAAGACCAGATTAGCTAGTTGGCGCAATAAAAATTTAACCCAAGATTAAACAACAATAGTTGTTGGTTAATAGTTTTCGTGATGCCATGTTTGTTATATTTCAGTTTAAATTTTCTGTCAGGAAATAATATATTAGTTTTATTTAAAAAAGAAAAACCAACTATTAATATAAGTTTGTATAAATGTTTGGACTACCTCTATTTTCATCCCACCTTGAAAAAGGTTTTTACCGAAATGTAATCATGTCACCGGATACTTATTCCGCATCAATCTTTCAAATATTGATGCGTTAGAACCGCCTATTCAAAAGGTAAAAACTTACAAACTTACGAAGGAAGGGTCGATAACCATGATAATTATTTTTTCGTACCGTACTGTTTAATTTGGAAAAAATGTGTATAAAATTTGAACAAACTCATAAGCTAAGTTTTATTATTAAAACTCATATTTTTTATTTTAATTAATTTTTAAATATAGGTTATCATTTAATGAGACGAAAAGATGCTTTTCAAAATTAAAGATTAAAGTCCATTTTTCGTAATTAGTAGGTGAGAGAGTTCATAATGTTACTTTTTTTGGTAATGGCAATTATTGAGAGATACGACTTGTACAACTATGGCACTGAAAGCTAATTTGAAATGAGCACAACTATTTAAAAATCTAAGAATCCATTAAATTAAATTTGAGGATACAGGTTGAAAGTTAAGTCCTGTAACTTTTCTCGTAGAGATTTTTCTTATGCCATGTTTAGTTTTTCACAGTACGAAGTATATAAAGTTATGTGATTGTTTAAAACGTTAATATCGTGTTCTGCTTTGAGACCCCTTCACCCCAAAAAGAGGATTTTGGAGAGATGTCCGTCGTCTTTCCAGTAATACAAACTAGTGAACCAATTTTTATCAAACTTGGTATGTAGCCATGTTATACTTAAAAATTGGGTACTTATACCAAAACTCAAAATTTCGATTTCCTGAATATCGGCTCTAACGATTTTGATTATTTTGGTATAAAATGCAGTCTCTAAAGATCAGAACAAACAGTATTACTAGCCACCTACCAAAAAATGTTGATTCGGGAGTTATGGAGCTATTATAAAAGACGTAATTTTTCAAAATCTGCTCTACCGATTTTGTTCAAATTTTGGCGAAATGTGAATATGATCATTACATCAAATTGCAAGTTGAAGACAATTGTGTTTCAGAATTAATTGGCAATAAAACATAATGAACTTTGACCACGATAATTAAAAATACGATTTATTCTCTGGGCAAGCTTATGCCACAAGGAAAGCAAGCTTAGATTTTATTAAAAATATAATAAATCTCTTTAAAAATATTAAAGGAAGAAAAACAAATTCATAAAAAGTAGATAAGGAAAGGAAAACCACCTTATCTCTCCCAAAAATTCGAGGGGGAAAATTTGATTAAAAAAAAAAAAATCTGTTCTCAATTAAAAGTAGACAAAGAAATTTTGGGGGAAATAATGAGAAATGTTATTTTTGTTTTGTAGATGGTGTGGAAAAGATGGTGCAGTGTTTTTGATTAGTTTATTTTAGTTTTATAAAGAGGTGATATTGTTTAAAATCTTTGGCAAAATGTTGTCTCCAAGGACGTATTGTTCGCAATCTTCCCAAAGAAACCCGTGTCGAGAGTTATCGGTAAAATACAAGAATCGACCAGGGTTGGTCTAATTTATCTATTGTGTTCTTAAATGTTAGTGAAATGTAAAGATTAATCTCTGAAGCTTGTTTACTGTCGCGAGAGATTCGGGTTACGGTGGTGACCCAGCATCATGAGGTCAATAAATGCTTGGGAATTTCTATGTGTTAACTGTTAAAACGCCGTCTAGCAGCACTCCGCTCCACGGAGTTTAGTTTTAATTTGTTTTTGGACATACTTCTTTTTTATGAAGAAAATGGATAAAGATAAAATCCCATTTATTCCAACTTTTATTGGAAGTAAATTTTAGTCGTTACAAAAATTTGTAAAGATCACTGTGAAATTTAAAGTGTGTTTTTGTATTTGATTTCAGAATCTCAAAGAACGTTAAAAATCATTATAAAAATATTAAAAGATTATAATATGAATGTAATGAGATCCGACTTTGACTGTACATGTATGTAGACATATTGCTGGCTCTCATTAATGTTAAACACCCTGGCATAGTACATTTAATACGTTCAAAGTGTCCCTGCAAATAATACTCACTGCGGAGAGAATTTTTAACCGCAGTGTAATATTTACACAATAATTTGCATATCAGATAGTACAAAACCCAGTTTGTTTTTACAAAATAAATATTTTACTATTTTTATAACGTGATATAGTTTTGTTTTGTTTCGAAGTGGTTTCTATGTTGTTTGTATAACAATAAAAACTCTTGTATGAATAAACATACTTTTAATGGAAAATACAGCTTATTAAAATGGACATAATGCTTTCTTAAATTCGTCACATTTTAGCCACTAACTCTCCTCCATTTTATAATCATTTAATATATATATATATATATATATATATATATATATATATATATTTAAGACGTCATTTTTATGTTTTGTTTAGTCTACGAGACGTATTAACTGAATGGAATGTTATGCTTGAATGAAGGTTCAGTTATCTCCGCTGTAATGAGCTTTTTGACCTCAAATACCGGGAAAGGATAATAGGAAGGTTGGATGGAAGCACATACGCAAGAGATCTGTATGTGGTGAAGAACCCAGAATCCCTGTTTGCTTAATGGCATAGCGTCTCTCGGGTAATACATATTTGACCGGTCCCAGTCAACCTGATTAAGGTCAGTTGTTCAGAAAGACCTCCGATTTTATCAATTGACTGTAAGGTGAATTCACACTAACGTATCGTTGGTTGTGTCTCTCTTTTTTTCGTATCTGGTATCTCTTGACCAACTCAACTCTTGTTCTTTTCCGTCCCTGAATTATAAAGGTATAAACTTGACAACCCTGATTCTAACTGTAATAGAGTATTCGCAGAGGCTAGGCGTTTTTACACAAGTTGTAGTCCGCAATGTTATACATTTGAATGTTGGTTTGTAACCCCAGATATAACCAAAAGCGTCCACCAGTCGATATGTAATTTAGGAATAAGATTCTTTACAACTAAGTTGAACAACGTTTAAACAAGTTTTTTCCCATTTAACAATGGTTACCACTTTAAAAAGTGTTCCACAGATCCAAGGCTGAAGAATACAGCGCGCTTCGATGTATTAAATATAATTGTGTGAACGACGCATAACGAGCATCGTGAGCATCGTACGATAAAAATAACAAGTGAAAATTGAAACTGAACTGTTACCTGAAATTTTACCACAGGAAATTTTTACTTTCCCATACAGTTTAAAACTTTATCACTGTCTACTGTTTGATGTCATTTATATAATTTTCAAGTTTCGTAGGGTTACAAAAAATCTTATGAATTATTATTTACATAACAGTTACATTGTTTTGTTCACTGTGATTTTGTAGTTGGTTACTTTCATGTAACGTCTATAAATATGAGAATATAAATCAAAGTAAAACATAAACACTAGTTGAATAAAATTGTTTTTCTTTCGCCTCACTAATTTAAGTTGCACAAATTGTATTGTTGATATTATTGTGTGCATAGGTATGAGTGAGAAATATATAAATAAATGTTGAGCTTGACTTGTAAGATACAGTAGTATTTAGAATAAAACTCGAACACAAGTCCTGACAAAAATTACGTTTACTTAATCGCGTTTCAACAACAAAGTCGCCATCCTCAGTGATGTCGAAACGCGTTTGATTAAGTAAACGTAATTTTTGTCAGAACTTGTGTTCGAGTTTTATTCTATGAATGAGAAAGTTGGTGCAATGTTTATTATTCATATACGAGTAAAAAATATCAGTTTCAAACACACTGAAATGATTACCTCAAAAACAAAGCGCACAAAACTATAAATAATGGTAATAGTTTTTTTATAGGCGTCGATTTGCAGTTGCTGGCAGATATCGTGATTACACATCTACAGCTCTGTTGTATATAAATATATGAATTACTTCATTTAATGTAGACTAGGCTATATTGAGCAACATTTTGAAACATAACATGAAATGGTGTAGTTTAGTGTGAATTAACAAGTAACACGTTCTGTCGAAAGTTTTTAAGTCCCATCTAATTTGTTAATTGATTATTTTGAGTATGTAAAGGCCAGGGTATGTATTAATCAATATCAAATTTCAATTCATTACACCAAAATACATAAATATTTTCGGTTCAACAAAATGGAATCATAATTAAATTTTTACATTTGTAAAAACATTGCCTGTATTCAGATAGTGTAAATGTATTCCGAGTCGAGAAATATAATTAAGGCGTAGAATAGGCAATATAACGACTATTTAAATGGTAAAAGAGTGACTATTAACATTGTTACTACGTTGCGTTCTGGTAGACAAAAGGTTTAAGTCGTCGTTTTATGATCAAAGTCTGTACTAAGGCTGTGGGGTTGAAATCGTAATCATGACGCGAGGTTTTTTGTGCCATGTTTGTTTTTAAGAGGTAAAATACCAATGGAAGTGTTGTGTCGAACAGTATAGTAAATAAACTGGGCCTGTTGTGAAATTTGCTTAATTTTTAGGCTAAATTCTAAATTGTTTAAAAGGAAAATGTTCAAAGTTTGAAGTTGTCTTCCGTATCACACTTAGGAATACAAAGACCGTTATAGACGTGTCACAAAGCGTTTTTTATACAATTCCTATATAATACTAACTGTCCGAAAGCTTTCTACAAAATATATTCTTAGCTCTAATCTTGATTTACTGTTAATTTTTGGCATAATCGTATAGTAATACTAGAAGACTGATTTTCGTTTCTTTTTGTTTAGAAATAGAAGTAATAACATCCACATTTCCTTGAAGAAAGTAAAAATATAATATTCTGAAAATATTATATTTATAATAATACGATATTTAAAAAAATTATAATTGTAAAAAATCGTCATAATTCACTTAGTTATCATTTCAATATATATTTTTTAGGTGACCTTCATTAGATGTCACTTAAACTGCGTTGAACATTTGAACCAAATCCATCGAGTAGTTTTTGAGAAAATGCTTCCGAAGTAATAGGCTATGTAAACTTTCCATTAAAAACGCATCATGAACGCGACAATTATTTGCACCCCTAAAGCAGCAAAAGAAAACCCAAATTTTGTAATGTTATGTAAAGAATGAGACAAAGGTATGGAATCGTTTAATTATAAGAAAAAACTATTTTGATATATACTTCTGAGATCACATTTTTAAATAGTAAGTTTTCGGCACCATTTTAAATGCGTCCATTGAACTTTCATTTTTTAAATAACAATGGTGGTCATATGACTCATGGTTCAAAATTGGTTTCTATTTGAAAACCATGGTAAAATAAAAATAAAATTATTTTTATAGTTTTCATAACTTAGTAAATGGCGGTTTGACGATTCAGACGGGAAAAAGCAAGACATTATGTTAAGAAGATAAAACCTTGATGTAAGACCTCCCAAAACATGTTGGTGAATTTTCAGAAAGAATTGTCCTAAATTCTTGCCAAAGGTCGTATGTCAGGAGTATATGTTTAAAGATGCTCAGGAAAGTGAAGGAGCAGATAATTTATCCTCAAATTGTCAAAGAAATACATTTGGAAAGTAATTCAGAACCATTATCCACAAGATCAATTTAAAAATTATACTAATTTTTTTCTCAATTTACATGATGACATGCTTTTAGTCAAAACGCCATTGTCCAAAAAGTTTATAAACTATAAGAGATTTAAAATTTTGATTACATCATCGATTTTAGAATTAAAAAAACAGTCTAGAAACATAGTTCACATGACATTTTTTCTGTTAAAAGAAAATGAAAATTCAATCCAAAATGGCTGGCGGAAACAGTGAATCTGTAAAATGTACCGTCAATTTCAGATACAAATACTCAAATTATCAGATTTTAAATCATATTAGTTTCTCCGGATTTTTTTCTTACCCTGTATACATGTTTTGTTCAATGTTCTTATGTTGGTATGAGTGGGATTATTTACTTGTAGGTGTGCGTGCATGCTACTAAGCTTTAGAAATGTTTACCGCAAAATAAGATATCACAGTTTACAAGCAGCACAAACATTAGGATTTGGTGTCTTGTTTTCTGTGACGCAACCTGTGTCACTATGACTCACTGGGGCTTTGACATTGGGTTTAAAACTGATACATACTCTAAATTTACATCCTAGGTCTCAGGTATAGCCTACTAGACAATATACTGTATTACTAGGCTACTATCTGTTTTAAAAATATTTCTTTAAAATTACGAATTGATGGAAATCATACTTTAGTTTATTTTATTCTATTGACAAGCTGATATTATTGTTATCGATATTTTTTTATGGTGTATACAGTATAAAATTTCTGAAATAGATTATAGGCTTCAACATAAAGGTAAAGTTTGTCATAAAAACCCTCGTTTCTTGTTTTTGATTTTGATTTTTTATTTAAAGAAAAGTTCAATTAAAAATATTAATGTATATTCATCCGTTTCAAAATGGCGGATATTTAAATTGTTCCTCAGTTAACGGGTATTTGATAATCGATAAGTACATTTGACCGCCATTTTGAAACGGTTGGATAAACTTAAGTAGTAAGTGACGCGTTCGGTAACGTGAGTAGAGTAATCTTGGTTGCAGCCGGGCTAAACTGCGGTCACCAAGCGGATTACGAACAACACGGCATCTAGAAGATAATACTCATTTGTGATGCCCTCCTGAGAAAGAAAACCTACGGTGTGGTCCAGTGTGGCAGCGTAGCTTCCGGTAGCTCGACGCAGTAGGGCCTATGTACGCAGTCCTCCCAATTTATTTAGTTTAATTTATTATAGTAAGTTTTCCAAATTAAATGTCGGTAAATGGCGTTTCCGTGATTCTCGGAATGGCCGGTGAACATGTAGGGCCGCGAGTATATCACTTGATGTTGTATGGAGTTTCTTTAATAATAAAGTTATTAAGTCCTCCAAATTAATTTAGTTTAAGTCATTTATATGTGGTTATCCAATACTACAATACTAGTGTTGGGTGATCCAATAGTGGGTGGGTTAAGGGAATTAAGTCCTCACTAACTATGGGAGATCACGTTTTCCTTAGCTAGTCCTATCGTAGGTTAGCATAATCCCCCCCCCCCCCGAGTCAGTTATTTCCTCTCAAAGCATCCCTATAACGTTACAGTGATAGGAATCGCGTTACAGTTTGTATTAGATAGGATTACAATTCGCCTCCCCTCTCCCTTATTCCCTTTATAACGATGCCCTTTTAGTAAATTTTCAATGCCTACTAGGAGGATTATAGAAAGTCCATGAATGAATGTATCCTGTTTAGTTTGGCATGATCATGTGTTCTCTAATTTATCTCATGCACACAATACCTTTCTTTTCTTGTCTTAAAAAAAATTGATCCTTGGATATTTCGTGTTTTCCTTAAAATTACTCCTTTACTAACCATTTTTTAAACCCTGGGGTAGCTTTTTTTCACACGATACTTTAATCCTAAATTAATTAATAAATAACTAGTTTAAGGATGTGGGTAAGTATTGTGAAATTCTTGGAACCACCGGGTGAGTTATTTTAATTAGTTAATTTTTAATATAAGCTCATTTGTAATTTTATTTTATTTATTTCATTTAAATTGTCCGTTCTTCCTTCTGTTAGCTTTTTAAAATTTTATGTTTATGCCATTTATTATAAAGTACTGAACGGAATAAGTTTGTATTGTCACCTTACGGGGTTTAGACATCCGATTTACTTACCAGCTGACAGGTATAAACCTATTCGGCCTTTTCTGCGCAGGGATGCCACAAATCAAAATATATTTTTTAAAATTAAAATTAAACAAAATTTTGTTGAGGCAAAATAGCTAAGTGATATGATGTCTGTGTGCAGTAGTTTATGGTCCTGAATTTGTTATACATTGTGTGACAGCCATGTTTCTCGACTGGAAAATTATTACCGACATAGTAACAGGTTAGACAAATTAACATTGTCTTTCATGGTTTCTCCGGAGCAATTATCTCACTAATAAAAAGTTATATAAAGATTAATGAATTATTCGCCAAATTTTGTTGATTATTTTGGCAACCACCGAGATTTTGCGGGGTAAAAACAATTTATTAGCCAACATTGTACTTCTCTCGATAATCTTATACGCAGAATCAATCCCCAAGGACAATTTATATTTAAGTTACTTTTTCCTCTGGTTTTTACAACTATAACCCCCCACCCTCCCCCAGTGATCCTCCACTCAACCACCCCATGATCCTCCACGAACCCACCCATATTCCCTATGAATCCAACAATTCACGATCCCTATGCCACTAGATGCCCCCTTTTCCCCCCACACCCTCCTTCCGATCTATACTGATCATAGCTTTTCCTGTAAACGGATACCACAGTAACCAGGCTCTCTGAACGACAACTAATATCACTTACCTCTTGTCTCAGTACCACTAATATTAGTTTTGTTTCACTTTTCTTTCAGTATTCCACGCCCTCACTCACCTCATGCACGATGCTGGGCTAAAGTATTCGGCTAAGCTGGACCTTCGAGTAGGGCCCAACTCTACCAAATGGCCCTTCATCGTGCGTTGTGTTCATTGTATCACCAAATTATCAACTGAGCCAAACACTGAGGGCGTCTCTTGATTTAGCTTTGACTCTAAAAAAATAACCATTATGATTGCAACACGTTCAAATCCTTAAAACTTCAATCATCCTTGTTTTTGTTATAATCAATTTAATAACAGAAATTGATTTATTTCTGTTATCTGTAAACACTCTACCCATTTTTTAAACATTTTAAAACCGACGACCCTAGTCATGTACATATTCCTCCATTCATTTAATCACTTTTACTTTTCTATTCTCTGGTCTTTATAGATGTAAGATAAACGTTTTCTTTCATAATTACTCTAGTGTTAAGTTAGAGTAAGAACCCATTATTCATTTTATGTATTCTTAAAGTTCATCATGTTCTCTAACTGCTTTTACTGAAACATGCGACACCAGCGTGTGAATAAAACACCTTTGGGACGACACGCAGATAATTTGTCAAGTTGTCAGCCATTTATTCTATTAATAATTATTATAATAGATAATCTCCTGTTACTTTAAACAAAAACTAAAATGAAAAAACCTTTTGCACATACATCTTTCGGCTTCGGCGTAATTCCAAGGAACTTTGTTACAAATTGTCATAACTATTGGTACATGGGTCTAGTTGCCAGATGGTCTAGTTTATAAAACTCACTTCCCTCGTAATGTTAAAGATTATGTTTTGAAGCATTCTAAATACACGTTGCACCAATAATATACAAACTTCTTCACACACCCATACACAAAATGAAATAACAGTCTAAAACCAAAATACTGATTTTCTCAAAATCGGCTATATCGATTTTGATAGAATTTTGTTAAAATGTAGCCTCTAATGTCCCAAACAAAAAGTATTGGTTGCTATCTTCCCAACTTAACAATTTGGAAGATATCGTGGATTAAAAATAATAATTATCGTAAAAGTTTAGGATATCTTAAAGTGAACTCGAAGCTATTTCGGTGAATTCAATGAGTAATTTGAAATGAACCTCTATCGTTTTGTTTCGTTCCCCCCCCCCCCAAGTTACTGAAGAATTATTTTTCTTATAGTGTAGCACATGGCTTTAGGCTATTGTTGAATTTCACAAAAATTGCCATGTGCGTCATCGCCGGGAGGGGGGGCGTCACCCCAATATTTGAGATGTAAAAATATTTTTTCTAAAAACGAATGATTTACTTAAAACCTTAAAAGGTAAACATCGGGCTTTGTCTTTACTAGGGTTTTTAACATTACATTTCTGTTACAAACGCATAAATAAATGCATAAAAACAATGTTTTGAGAAGTTTAATTTTAAAAAATTTCCATACCCCCAGACCCCCGGCATATGTCCCCCCCCCCCCAATAATGAACTGGTGATGACGGCCATGAAAATTGCCATTGTGTTTTTATACAGTGCCTATAAATTCATTTCCCTTTTTAAATGAATACATTTCGGAAAAAAAAATGTTGAGGAAGATGTCGACCAATACACTTTTTTTGGGTTATATTCTTAAAAGCTTATCGGGAGGAATATGACCAAAATATGCTCACATATCTAGTTGTTTTAAAATATGTCTATTCTTTTGGGCTGTGCAGGTGACAGACGGACATGATTAAAAAAAACACACTATTGAATCCAGGAGACTGATATGTTCGCGAAAACTTCAACATCTGACTTACCCCTCTCTGCCATATAACTTTCTCTATATTAAATGTAAGTGAAAAAATAAAAGAAGACCAATGTGTGCTTGGTTCACCAACCCCAATGCTCGCTGCACTTTCAAATCACTGGTCACTTAGTTAAGATTTACTATAGATAGAAATGAGATCGTCGTAATTACTTAACTTAATAAAATCCAGGCTGTTATCAAAGCCAATACTAATGCAAATTTTATTTTATATTAATAATTGTAAATTATAAAATATATCACGTTAATATGACATTATACAGACGAAGGTTAAATTAATAATCAAATGTCCAAAGAACACTAACAATATGGAAATCAAGGATATCCTTGTTTTCCTTAAATAAAGGTTACTGTTTGAGGATAAAATGTCTGTAAACGGAAGTGAACTGTCACTACAAATTCTATATCAACCAAAAACGCTTTTATTTATAAGTAGTATAAATAATATGTCCATTTAAGAAAGTTCTTAATCTATTAATTTTAGTTGTTAATTAAAAAATATTATAAATCAAATATCGGCTCAGTGAAGAGCATATTTTTTTGGATCTAGTGGGTTAACATAACCTCAATAATAAATTCGATTTGATGTGAAGGGTAAAGAATAAGCTATTATTAAATTTAGTATAAATTTGGTTACTAAAATGTAAAAAGTGGGTTAAACATATGTGTCTTGCCATCAGTTAGTGTATATTAATTTTATGTCAAAGTTCTTTTAAAAATTATTTTGTAGGATGACGTAAAATAAATTAGCGATTTCTTACTTTGTCAGCTCAGATGAATTGAAATCCTTTTTGAAAATGTAAAAATGTTTTAAACTGCCTTGGTACTTGTATAAATAAAGCTGAACAAAATCCACATTTAAAATGCATTGCGTTTCTTTTTGTGATTTAAATATATGATGTTTATTGTTGAATTAATTTGTAGCTTAAAGCTTCCAAGATACCATAATGACAGTAATTTATTATAAAAAGTATCTTAATCTCTATTTTATGCAAGTCGGTGATTTTTCTACCAAATCAGATTGTATGGATGTTGTGTGTAGGCTTATAATAAGTGGATGACCTCGCTGACCTGTTTATGTAACCATGGAGATAAGCCGTCAAATCAAGTTAAAATAACTACTACATGATAGTGCCGTTACAAATATCATCAACTTGACAGAAATATTGATTTATTTTCACTGTATACGTAGAGAACGTATTATGATAGCAAAAATGTTAATGTTGAGATGTTTTTCCTTTTCATTTCGTCTGTATGCGTATTTGTTACGGTCAAATGAGCGTGCCAGTCATTGTGAAATTTAGAAGCGGACGCTCCGATTAACGAAAAAACGCGAAGACGAAGTATTAAATATAATCATACGGATGACCAGTCGTCTAAGAAACCTTCAAATGAAAAGAATTTTTGTACAAAAGCATGCTCCGGAAGTTTTAACATGATCCAAAAATAACAAACTTCTTCAGTCACTACTTTCTGATGTTTGATGTTACCTTTTAAGTTTGTTAGGATTTACAAATATATGAAGTTAATTATTATTTTCATATCAGTTTCGGACGAGTTCCGGTGAACAGTCATGAACCCAATCTCATCGTGGTTGGGATCTTGGTTGCGTTTCGGTTGAATCTTCGGTTGCGCTTTGGGTTGCCAGTCTCGATTGCGATCACCAACCGGATTACGAACAACACGACTTTCAGAGGGAAGTGGACAGCTGTAATCTTCACTATTACTATGATCCCAATTAATGGTAACTCATAATCTAAGGAGCAAACCATCCATAAAACATTAAATTTTTATCTCTCAGTAAGTGATGATTTGTTCGAGTGTCCAGCAGTTGTCATATTTACTGTTACATTTTGTTTACAATAACGATTATTTGAATGTTTTAAATGCAATTTTCAAGAAGTTAGATCTATGTATTACAGAACCATTCGTACATTTGTTTAAAATAGTTAATGCAGCCAGCACATGACTTTCCAATTATTTTAGTACACCGCTGTTAAATTAGATTCGGCATATTTAAAACATTAATACTACTGATACTGTGAGCCTTAGATGTTTTAATACATTCAAATATCATTCTTTTAAAAATAATTTAGCACTTGTCTAGCTTGCGATGTGACAACCAAAATATTCATAGACCAAGAAGAATCAGTAAATAAAGCACAACTACTGTACACTTGAACAAATCACCTTATAGTTAGCAATAATATATATGCTAAATTCTTTATTGGTGGCTTTGTGATTGGTATTATTGGTTTCACATTAGTAGTAAGTATTATACTGTATAAATCGATGTATATTAAATCTGAATAAAGACTACTTTAACTGAGAAACAAACCTATACCACCAATGGTTGACATTGATGACGGAATGCCCAATTCGTTCAAAACCTAAACGATTCCTTGTATTTTAACTCTAATTCACATTGGCCTTCAGGGGCTCACTATAGCGCGGGCATGACAATCCCGAGGGATCTTTGCTGAATTTACATTTTTTTCCTATCTTCATCTTTCCTCTCTTGACCAACTCTTATTCTTTTCCGAACCTGACGCTATAAGAGTATCGAGGGTCGGGGTCTTTATTTTATGTTCTTTTTTTTTCTAAGGCGATGGTGACAGAGGTTTTTCTCCTTAAAATAAATTAGTTCACATTGATCCGTATGTATTGTTAAATTGGATCAACTAAAGCGTTAAAAAAATAAAAATAAATTAATATGACGCATACATACGTTTCCCAACCAGTAAAAATAATAAAGTCAATAGAAAGTGCAACGACCTCTTTTAAACTACTGTATATAACTTCCCTCCCACACATTCTCACACACACACAAACTACTATTTTAATGATCACTTAACTTGTCTAATAAGTAATCGGACAAACTTTATCGATTCTTTCCAATCAAAGCCTAGGCGACAAAACCGGAATCAATATTATATCTAATTTGGAAACAAACTCTTTAGAAAGATTTATATTGGCCAATTTATAATATAGAAATCTCCCTGGAAATATCGTACATCGATCCTATCACACGAGTAATTTGGCACCAGTTTTGATTCACTGTATATACCCAAACAACAGGTTATAAATAGTTCTTTATGTGTATATAAATAAAATAAAAAGTCAAAAATAGTATAGAAAATATTTTCGCTAATATTTCGTTTATTAAAAACTTATTTGTAGCAATGGAGGATATCAATTAATGCAGAAAACTATATATGTAATCATGAAGAACTTTATATATGTGTGGGGGTGTATGGGGGAAGGGGGGAGAGAGAGAGAGAGAGAGAGAGAGAGAGAGAGAGAGAGAGAGAGAGAGAGAGAGAGAGAGAGAGAGAGAGAGAGAGAGAGAGAGAGAGAGAGAGAGAGAGGATAACCGTTGAATTGTAGTCCGTTTTTGCAAAAATTTGCCAAGTTTTTTTGGACACCCGATTGCGTATTGGACCCCAGCTCAGTCAGCAACTTGCCTTGTATCGATATTAGTAGGTGTGGTGGGGGAAGCGGAGCGTAGCTTCAAAACCGAACCTCGGTCGAGGCAAAGCGGAGTGGAGTTGACCCTTGTGACGCCGCTCAACTGCGCTCCGCTCCGCTTCGGATCTGGTGGCCGCCCTTTCATTAAAATCCTTTGATTCGGTATTGGAAGCTGACTCAGCTTCGCTCAACTTCGCTCAACTCCGCTTTCGGTGGTCGGTCAGCCTAAAATCAGCTGATTATTCAGCGTGCTATAAAGAATCACATTTAATCAATGTTAATTTGCGTGCTGTGATTATTTCTACGCTGAGTACTAATCAGCTTTTTTAGAACATGTGCTTAGGTCGTAAATGAATACTTAGACACAGTTGTAGATAAATATTTGTTCGTCCGTTCCCATAATCTATAGATACAAGCCATACCCTTGTTATTTCTAGAAGTATAGGTTAGCCCGTTATTTTCTATAACTCTATCCACATATTTTAAAGGAAGAAAAATAACTTTTTTTTCTTCCAAAAACTGAAAAATACGATTATGATACCTTTCTGTAAGCATTACGTGTTTAAAATAACACAGACACCTAAAATTTGCGTAAATTGGACAAAAAAATAGAATCCTTAAACGATGCACAAACTTTCTCACTCACTCCATCCTCTAAAATCAAATAAAAACAAACCAAAACTTATTGTCACTAAAAATGTAATTTCAATAGTTGTTATTCCAAAAGTGAAAATGTACAATAGACACCGTCTTTAAACAAAATATTTATATATTTAAATAAGTGCCTAATCTTGCGAAAAAACAATTTTAAATTGTTGTGACCAAAATGTTCCCAATACTATATTTTATTGAAATCGGTCCACGAATTTGTGCTGTAGAGCACTGCACATACATCAGACAGATATACATAATTCTAAAAAACCATTTGTTTTTTAAATTCGGGGACATCAAAACATCGATTTTTGATCCATCACAACTTTTCTCTGTACTATATAAAACTTCATTGCTTACTACTTTTTAAGGGTTTCTTTTAATATTCTTAAAAAAAATTTAAAGTTGCAAAAATAAATATTATCATAACAGTTATACTTCCAGATATTGACTAAGGATGTCTGTGTTTGAGGACAGGAAAGGGTGAAGCGAACTTTAAAACATTTATTTATAAATTTGTATTATTTATTTTTTAATTGCCCCGAAATTTAATCTCGTTTATGTAACAGAAAATATATGGAAAATGATGAGCATGTAAAATCATAAAATTTGTTTTGTATATTTCTGTTGTTAGTTGTATTATATTATTTACATTTTGTTGTTTGCTTTGTTTCGTACATTATTAATAAAGTCTTAGCATACACTCATGCATACACTCATACTGCAATAAAACAATGCATATTTGATAACAAAAATTATTATTTGTAAACCAATGTAAAACAATTCATCAAAATTCCAAACACGCGATTTGTAATTACACTATAGAGTTAATATATGATTAAGGTCTAAGCATCTGTCAACACTAAAATCAGACTACAATAAAAAATTTAAATAATATTGGTAGTTTGATATAAAAAAATGAGCATAACAAATTTCACTTATTGTAAAACCAATGTAACAATTATCTAAATTCCGAACATGTGATTAGTATTACAATACAAAGTTAATGTATGATAAAATCTAAACATCTGTCAACACTAAAACATGTGATTTTTTGTGATATTTATAGGCCTAACTTATTTATAGGCCTAAAAACATCTGATAAAAAAAATAAACATGTTCAGGGGATCTCAGTTTGAGAGGTTAATATTTAACATAGTTTACTGTATTTTTTTAACAAAAATTGGTAAACACCAAACTCTATCAGTGCACTCTTCAAGCCATTATAAATATTTATGTTAAATTTCATCAAAAACCAACCGGTAGTTTTTAAGAAGTAGAATGTCAAAAATTAGCTCGGAGCAGCGATAAGAAGGCTACGCTTCGCTCCGCCCAATTACACCAACCAACTTTGTTTTAAGTTCGTAAGTAGAGTTTACAAGAGGATTGTATTAAACGTATTAAAACATCCAAGGAGTTAGTGTTTAAGTGTTATTTCGAAATAATTTTTCAAATGGTGAAAATTAAATTTCGTTCACAAAGTCCGTTTGTACAAACGACTGATATGTTTTTACAAAATTAAAGGCCCTCCCTGGGGTAGAGTATTTCATTGAGAACTCTTCTTCCTACTTGAGTAAACACATGTTGATTGAACCTGCATTTCCAGGGTTCCTAGACCTCCCTTCAGAAATCCTTTGTTCTCCTTGAGACACCCTGTTGCTCTAGTAGAGGGGCTCATTAGGTGATATTTCAATAGCCATTTATACGTTGAAGCAGCTGTTTGTTCTCGTGATATCCACTTTGTAATTTTACTTATTTAGAGAAAGTTTTGTGATGGGTAAAAGTTTTGTGGTCACCAGAGTCCAGAAGATGTTTTTTGCAATGTTGTGTACTATAGGAGTTTTTATTATAGGCCCCACGTTTTGCGGCGCTGCTGTACTGACAAAAGTAATGCTAAAAATTAAATGAGCATATCATTGTGTTCCTTACTAAAATTCCCTGTATAACCATATAGTTTATATTTTTAAATGCAAAAATAACCGTTAATAGCATTTGTTTTAGTGATTAATTTATTACGAAACTTGAGTATGTTGTTAACAATAACTGTTAATAAACCCCTAACAGGAAATTTTTTTTAACAATTTTAGTTTTTATTTTTCGCAAATTCAAAGACGCGTGTTTATGAAAAACAGCTGCAAAACCATGTTTTTTTTACCTTTCATCGTTATTTTTGCATTTAAAAAAATGTTTTAAAAATATAAACTATATATGGTTATACAGAAAATTTAGTAAGGAACACGATGGTGTGCTCATTTAATTTTTAGCCTTACTTATGTCAGTAGAGCGGCACCGCAAAGTGAGGGGCCTATAATAAAAAAATCTTATAGTAGTGGTGCTTTGCAGCCCAAGCGAGTAGACTTGTTGTAGTATAGATGAGCATATTTTGGTAATGTTTCCAGATTTATTTTTCTTTCTCGATATCTAAAGATACGTGTTTAGCTCCTTTAACATCACAACTCAAATTCGGACTTTCATAAAACGGCTTTGTTTGATTGATGTACCTTACCTAAAACACGGAGTACACCAAACTACTGTTTGTAACACCAGGCTTGCTCTATTAAATGCATCTTATAACTATACTGCTATTAGTAAACACAATTAATTGCTATATACTCTCAGGGGCTTACTATAGTGAGTTCGGGTTTGCCAATCCCTAAGGACTATCTGGATCTACAGCTTTTTTCACGTAGTTTTGAGTTAAATCTTTCTCTCTCATTTTTAGATTCAGATTCTCCAGTGACCAACTTTCGTTCTCTTTCGACCCTGACGCTAATTGAGTATTCCAAGTCTTAGGGTCTTTATTTTTATTTCTTTTTTATAAAGCGATGAATCACAGAGGATTTTACCTTTAAATATCGTTACAATAATGGTAAAATTATTGAACTATCCTCAGCATAATTATTCCTTTCAGCATAATCTCACTAAATTGAAGGCGCTTGTCTGCGGTACTTTCCAATAATCCTTAAATTTGCCGTGGATGATGAGTTTTCAACCTAATAAATTTTGAAAAATCGTATACGAATAGAGATTTGTAAAATGTTTGTTTCTGCTGATGATTTTTTTTTGGGACTTTAAATGTTTGGGCTCCGTACAAATTGTGTCGGAGGTTGGGAACCATTTTTGGGGCTTTATAAGACAATGACGTCAAGTTTATTTTGAATCAGTAAATGTTTTGTCACTTTGGAACGTGAATACCAAATTCAGTCCTTTTGTTCATAACAGTTTCAATTTATTTTCTTACATCTTTATTTAAATTATTTGCTATCATAACTATCACAGAATAAACAAAACGTATATAAATTGAATAAATGTCATTATATACTGTACTTTTTTGTTCATTTTCGTATTTGAGCACAAATCTTGTCACTCGTTTGTATCTTTTCCGTGCAATACAGTTGTTTAATTCCACTACTCTATGGTTTCTTTATTATGCATACTTCTTCGGTAATTGCAAACTATGCAAAAACATTGGACTAATTTTCTCACACATTCATCTAAGTAATTGTCGCCATCTACTTTAAAACGTCTAATGATACTTTTATCACTGAGATTTCCTGTCAATTTCTTATTGAAGATAAGGTCGCTTTTAATCAACATTTTGCGCATTTTATTTATCTTACATTAATACATTAATAATAAATATTTATATAGCCTGTATATTAAATAGATCCTAAGATTTTTTTCTGTTACTGTAAACTCGTCCTTGTAAATCGTACTTGATATAGCGAACTGTAGACATTATTTAAAAAAAAAAAAAAAAAAAAAAAAAAAAAAAAAAAAAAAAAAAATGGTTCCATAGGACTGATGCGCCGCCAAAAACTGCATTGATATTTTATTTAATCTTCCATCTTTATTTACACTGCGTATATTCAAGAAAATTAATAGTTTAAAAGTAAGTTAATTGATGTACAATTTTTTTTGTAGTTTTGTAGTTTTTTTTTTAGTTACCGTAACCATAGGTGTACTTCGTTAGGTTATCAAAGAATGTGTGAGTGAGCGAGACAGAGAGAAAGAAAGAGGACGGGGAGTATGACGCGTGCGACATTGTAGATGTAGTTAGACCGTAACCCTGGGATGTTCTTTTCATTGCCTTAGGCCTAACCGTGTACCGTACTGTATTATAAAGCAAAGGACAACGGACAAAACACAATAGTGATCCAACACATGTCTACATCGGTAACCTTAACGGTGGGGGAGCACTGAATGTCTTGTATAGGGATTTCACTAACACGCAATAAAAGTTTAAATACATTATATGATTCACTAACTGACACTGCTCAATGAGAAATGGTGTAAATATGACATGAAAATAACTAATAATACATTTTATGTTTATATAATAGCTGAACAGAAAAATCAAATGAAAATTAACATGTTCCTGGGAATGTTATACTTAATCACTGTGGCATAGGTGATTTAATGATTGCAATTTATTTTTCATATATTTTTAATGGGAACTTTTTGAGCAATAGACATTTCTTTTATTCTACTTATCGAAAAACGTATATTTTTCCCGAACTACTTGGGTATAAGTATTTAATGATTGCAATTTATTTTTCATGGGATCTTTTTGAGCAATATACATTTCTTTTATTCTACTTATCGAAAAACGTATATTTTTCTCAACTAGGATGCAAAGAGATTTAAAATGAAGGATCGGCAATTGCCTTCATAACAGTTTTGAAGCAAACATATTAAAAATCAATTATGGTTTAGTTATTCACAAACTACGAGAAAACATGTGAAAACAGGATTTCCTCAAAATTGAGACAGAATAACATTTAATCGACACATTATTGCAGCCATTAAAATTTTTTGAAAGATACAAATTGAAAATTTTGTCACTCTTTACGTGGGAAATAAGTTTTTATTAACATTTTATTTTGCACGTTTTTATATTTTTATTGTGATTTTAGTTCAATTGTATAAATTGAATTTATCGTATGTTAAATGATTAAACGATTACAACTTCCATGTAAATCAGTTACAATTTATAGGCTACAAAATTACCGTTTATACAAACTGTGGATTTTTTATAAAAAAAAAAAGTTAAAAATAAGAAATAGGGCTTCATATCTATATAAAACATTCTAGGCTTTCCTTCTTTCCCTTATATTAGCAACGTCGGTATTAAAAATCCCCACACTCTTCGATATATCGTTAGTTTTATCATTCCCTCTGTTTCTACCATGTTTAATTATATTTTCCTTTAATGTTACAAGTGAAGGTCCTCCGTTTCTTTTTCCATAAGTTTTCCTTTAATCACTTTTCGTGACATTCTCTCTTCTGTCTTTCTACTAACATTTTAGTTTGACACTTTCTAATCCCGGACTTAGGGTTCCAGTTCAAATTTTCTCATTGTTTTGTTTTGTTTCTTTCACTAATGCTCGTCTTCTATTAACTTCTTCTCAACTACTTCATTGCAGCTGTAGTTATCCTACGTTCACTTGTTTGGTAATTGGCCAGCCTTCAGTCTCTACACCGGGGAATATAGGCCTACAGAGTAACCATAAAAGAAAGGTGGGGTTCATTAATTCATACGAAGACAGTAGAGAAATTTTGTGGCGTTGTTTTGGTATCGCTGATAGCATATAACTCAAAAGTTTGTTTAACAGCTGTTGTAACCTCAAAATTAGTTCTTGCATTGTTGTGGTAATGGCGCACATATCGAAATTTATTAGTGATTTAAAAAAAAAACTGTTTCAGACGACGATTTAGATAAATAAACAACACCAGCTGTAATTAATTGTGTTTACATTTAAATCATGTTCTAAACCCCACCATTCTTTTATGATAACCCTGTACAGTATTTAGATTTTTCTATTTCGGTATTTTCATTTATCTATTATAGTGCTGGTTATCTGTTAATACACACTACTAGCTTTTTCACTCGGATTTGTATTTCCTGATATATTTTCCATCTTTGCTGAAAATGGTTCCCAGATAATTAAACTGACTTCTATACTCTAAATTTCCGCACCTTTATAACTCTCAATGCCTGTTTCTCTTTTCAAAACTTTCATTTCAATTTTTTATCAATTTCTGCACTTTATTCTTAGTAATACTTATGCTAATAGTTTACAGTAACACAACACTAAACTATTTGGTTTTTGATTTATACGATCGCGTTACAATTCAAATTTTTCGTCATAAATCATTTGTACAACGACTGATATATAAATGAAAATCAGTTCATCTGTTTAACGAGTTTTAGAAACAGTTGAAGATAATTTAACATACACTTACTGACGACCTCAGTCAAATATTGAAATATTAACAACTTTAGTGAAGTTTAACTGTGACAGACAAAACGATTTTACTCTCCCACCCCCGTAAAAACCGAAACACTGACATAGTTGGTCAGTTTGTCATATGCTCAAGAATAAGTGTCAAACAGTATACGCCCCAACACTTGGAAGAAAGGAGGGAGGGGAGGGGGCTATTTTGTTTTGTATTGAAAGTGGATTTAGTAGTGCTGGGAAGTGTTTTCTGTGAAGTGAGTTTTATTAAGTTCTTTTGAAGTTCTACGATTAAAGTAATTTCAATATGTAGTTGTTAGTTTTAACTTTTATAATCGTAATTGTAGCCCAGTATTATAGGTTCGAAGTTGTAACAAATTGGCTGTTAACTTTTTTCCCTTTATATATATATATATATATTCAGAAATATAATTGTAAAAAGTCTACATGCTTTTTTCTGGAACAATTTTACAGCCTAAGAAACAGATGCAAAAAATCAGCTTTTCATATTATATATGTCGGAAATTTGAGGGTCTTTAAATTAAATTGGCCCGTAAATATTCAATATTATAAAATATATTATATACATTTTCTTCCTAAAACCAATCGTATAGTATGTATTAACTATATAAATTGGCAGCCTAAATGAAGTGCCTACATTTTCTTTGTACCATTGTATCGGAACGGCTTTAGTTATGTAATGTAGTATCTATTATTATTATTTGATGTTATTATAACCTGGAAATTATGTTTCTAATATTTATCTTATAAATAAATAATGACTCGACTACTGTCATTATAATCTATATTTCAATGAAATAAGATTTACACTTTGAACGAGTTAATGTCATAAGCGAAGCTACCGTGGAAGCTATTTAAGAATCTTTTAAAATATTTTTTTAACGTTTCATAAAAAATGGATTAGGAACCAACTTATATCTCATTAGAAATACATGCGAGCAAACTCTATCCCTCGAACTGGTTTTCATATTTTTCTGTTGTGGTGAGCCATTTTCAACAGTTATGAAATCATATTTAAAAAAATTATAATAAATAAATCAAAATTAAAACATATTATCTAATGAATTGTATAATTGAGAAATGTTCCAAAAGAGTTTAAACAATGTAAACTGGAATATATTTTCCCTCACATAAATATATTTTGTGAATATTAAAGGCACTCTGTAAACAAATCCAGATAACAAATTTGTGGTCAGTTAAAAAAAATAAATAAAAAAACTAAATAATTTATTTGGATTTTTTTGGAGAACGTAATTTGTGCACTACAATAACTGAAAACACAACAAACATCTGCAACGTAATAAAACAGATGTCAGCCGCGCCAAAGCCACGGTCATTGGTAATAAGTCTTGAAAAGAAAAAAAGGCGAATTTAAATTTTCCAGTGATCATCAAGATAGATCAATATTTAGTAATAACTAGCAGAGTACCCGTCCTTCGTACGGGGTTGACGTATATTTGTATTGAGTGTTGAGGGAGTTTTTAAGGCCAGTGGGGCGGTGCCCTGATGGAATTTCTAAATAAAAATAGGCCTATGTGTTAACCAGAGACCCTAAGAATGTCCATGTACAATTTCAGCTCAATGGGTCCAGTAGATTTTACGTGATTGAGTAACACACAGACACGATTAAATTTTTATATATAATAGTATAGATACAATCGTTCGGCACTGAGCATCGCTTAAAAACTTTGTGCAGTTTTAGGGAAATCATCGTCTAATAAATACATGAAATGGTGAAAAATTCAGCTATACAGAAATTTACATTTTTTTCCCCACGTATAAGACATTTTCGGAGAAATAGTGAATATTATTTTTAGGGTTTTTGATTGATGTGTGAGATAGTTAGTTCGATGTTTTTACACAGTGGATCATTTTCACAAAGTTAATATCAGATACAAGATATACACAAACAACTAGGATGATACAAGTGAGCGGGTTTTACATGGGATGCAATGACTTGGACGGAACAGGTTGGTGGGGTGGAGGGGTAATTGCAGTCTGCTATTGGACGTATGACGACACAAGTACACCCGCGGCTTGTTTGTGTTTACTTCACGGGGTATAGGTCAGGGCCACAACAGACAATACATTTTATTCTTTGTTTTATTCAATTTTAACCTTTACCGAGACTCTCCGTTCTAAGTAACAAGTGTCTGTTCTTAGGCAATAATGAAACAGTAATTATGAAATGATTATAGTTTGATCAACATCATTTAAATACTCTCCCAATATATTTTGATAGTTTAGTTGTATTCTGATTTTTATGAAACTTAATATATATATATGAGTGTTGAATTTGTCGTTGCTTTTAACTTGTGCGTTCACTAAAAAACACTAAGAAAATTTGAACAATTTACATTGCCGATTAAACGTAATTTCAATATTTTTAAGACACTGTAAAGTTAACATTTTTAATTCGTTTTGTTTAAGTAAACAATTGGAAAGTCGTGTGCTCACATCACCAACCATTAACGAATTTCTTTTTTCTTTCTTTTTCTTCTTAACGTCTTTTCGACTAATGGCGACGGATGAGTGTGTAACACACGGAAAAACGTAACGCCATCCACCGAGCTCGAATCTTACGGTTTACTAGTCCGAACTGCAGCGGTAAGTGAGCTACGTCGCTCCACATTTCTAAAATAGAAATACTGGCTATTGATATCTCATTCGCGGAAGTACATGTAGCACTATTTTAAACTCTCTGAGTATATTGTCAGTAAGCGCTCTACAGATCGCAATTATATTCGGATTTTGTGATCTTCTGCATGAAACCCCAACATCTGAAACTATGTGCATTGATCTTATTCATGGCATCATTCCTGTGTGTCAGTAACTAGAGGTCGTTATTATAGTCCCATTTTGCTCAAATTTAATATGTATGCTCCTGGACAAACCAATGGACAAGTTTTTTAACCACAAAAATCGGCAGATTTTCAGATAGCAATCAAATATTTATTTAGGAAAATGTTCACGTCAACCTCATACAACGTTCCAAGATTTACTTTTTCTCAGATTTAAAATCTGTATCTAATAATGACCAAATGTGTTTTCAACAAATATAAGTGAGTAAATACTAAACAAACAAATGACTCCTTATTTTGTCCATCTGCAATCTTTTGTTTATTCAAATAATTACTAGTTTCGACAGAGTACTGTCGTCATTAGATCTTCACTTGAGTTTTTACAAACATTTTGTAACTTTATCTTGGTAGCCACTATTATTTTACAATATGGATAAATAAATAACAAAATAAAAAAAAAATCAATGGACAGTTATCTCCATTAATAGTAGGCCTATACTTAGTTGAATTTAATCAAATTTATTAAAATTATTAAAATCGTGAAAATGGCTGCCGTTTGATTCCATGACTACTGCTGAGTTTCCAATAACAACTTTTTCTTAAATTGTTGAAGCCTTTTTAATTTTTAAAATGAGTATTTATAAACTGAAATCATTGTGTATACAACTAACTTTACCACAGGAAGAAACTATTAATGAACACAGTTTGAAAAGCTGTCCAGCTGTTGGGGTTCTAAAGACGATAAATACGGAACTCAATTGTCTGTCATTATAGTTTCAGATCCTGTAGCCCACTCAATAATAACGAAAATATAATACCGAAATCTGTACTAAAATGATTGACTTACTGGAATTAGAATATTATTGAAAGATTTAATGAAATCTGAAGCTGCATAACTATTTTATTTTTAAATTTATAGCATTGAATATTATAATTATAAATAAGAAAGAAAGTTAAGTAACTGAAAGCACATTGTTTGAAAAAATGAAATTATGTAGAATCAACAAACACCTTAAAAGTTGCATTATCCATTAAGTCGTATTGAAAATTGACAACGATCAATAATTCTGCTAAATGTTGATCAGAAAACACTGAGCAACGTTTTGATTTATCGATAGAGATTCATATGGATATTTTGAACCAATATCATTGAACACATGGTACAGTTTGTTTTGTATTTTGTTTCTCGGTCAAATATTTAAAAATCAAGAGCGGGTTTGCATGATTTACGTTATTTATAGTTTGTAAAACGAAGACTCACCACTTGCAAACGCTTTGATGTATGACAACTTCTGCTTGGACAATTACTTTTGATATATAATTTCGGCATTTTCGAGTTATTTTTCGGGTACGATTTTTAAAGGAAGAAAAGTTATGAATGTCTTCGATTTTAAATCACGTTGGAAGAGGTTAAATTAGTTAATATGAAGTACAGTCAATACAAGATCAAAAATGAGTTTGTCCTTGTGAAGAAATAAGTTTTATTATTATTAGGTGTATTCACATTTTACGTATATGACCAGATGCAATTTTGTGAGGCTCTTGACTATGGATAAGTTGGTTCTCCAATGACACCTTCTTGGCCACCATTGGCATTGACCTACGTCCCAGGGGGAATGAGTTGTCTTGGACAAGGAACTAAACTACTTCTTGGAACCGATGCAGAGTGCAGAGACCAGTAGACCACCAGTCCAGCCGACACTTTGCTCTAGCCAAGTTGTCATATTTATGGCTTCTTTGCGAAAGCCGAAAGGAATGCTTGTCTAATTAGGGTCAACTTACTTGTTAAAGATAATGTAACATAGTTATTGTAAAAACCTTTCTTTTGAAAACAAGTCATGTTTTATTTTTAGAAACACTTATGTTGTAAATATCATTTATATATCGGTTTTATTTTTAGTAGAAAGGCGGCCATAAACGGTCTGAGTTTTTAAAATCCAATATTGTATGGTACCTTCTTTAAGGGACACTGCGTAATAAATACAACTTTCCAAACTATTTCTTCTCAGCTTGCTTGGTTGCTGTAACATTTTTCTATTAAAAATTTGTTTTGAAAATAATACACCAAATATTTGGACTTTGTAAGGGTTTTACTTGAAATTAGGTCTTGTAAGTGCATTGTGTCTTCTTTTACTTTCTTACATATAGAGAAAGTTATGTTAATGGTTAAACAAATCGATGTCGAGTTTTTTGCGGGTTTATCATTTTTTTTAAGGACCAAAACAGTATATTCCATCACTAGGACCAAAAGTGAAGTATTTCGATACAAGCTCAAGTTTAACTTGAGCGATGATCAAAAAACTTCTTTCGGTCCAAGTGATGAACTATATTTTTCGTTATACTGCAATATAAAAAACGATTTCAAAAAAACTAAAATGTTAAACCTATTTACCTTCAAATCTATGGTAACAGCTGTTTTAACGGTTGTATATTATATACGAAGTAACAGCTGATGACCTCGACCTCAGCTGATGTTTTTAGGTCCTAGAACTAAAAAGAACAACTTTAGCATCGCAATGCATATATTGAAAACAGCTGTTTTTGAACTAGTATGACGAAAAAGGGTTTTAACCCTAGATTACTACATTCTGTTTTTATTTTTATTTATATTTTTGTAAACTTTACTTTAGTGTTGACTATTTTTTATATTAAATCCTCTATTGTTTTTAAGTGTTTTAAAAAATATTTAACAATGAACTCCTACATATTTTAACTGTAAAAAAATGTCTTAACACCACTACAAGTACGTTTTAAAAAAAAAATTAATTTGGAATAAAAATCGAAAAAATATAAATATTTTATTGGAAAAATTAATCGGATATTCATAAAATACATCATTTATAAGTGTTTAATTTATATAAAAAGAGAAAAATGATTTACAATAAGTTCATTAGGTAGAATGCCAAAAATGCAAAAATTAGAGTCCTGTCTTCACTGAGAATCACATTCCTTGCAGTGATTAATATACACTTAGTACCTAAATCAAACACTTTGAACTCTAAAATCACTATTTACACAATAAACTATTTACAACACTAAAAACTAACAATATAAAAACAATAATTTACAAAAAAAATATTCAAATAAAACTTTCGCAAACACTATTCTTTCGTAAAATATACGACGCGAGCTTGAGTACGGTAATAACGGTTCAACTTTGAGCTTAGCCGAAGAGACAGTGGCCTCTATTCACAATGGCAGGAAGGTAAACACAAAGAGAGAGCGTGTCCGTCTTTTGTCTACGAATTCTCCGAATTTTACAAAGGGCGGGTCGTAATTTTTACGAATGAGTAGTGTTCTAGGGTTAAAGCATCAATTAACGAATTAATTTATACGAATTAATTAACTATAAATAAAGCATCTGTAAAAACAACCGATACTCTCGATTGTAAATAACCGTTAAAACAGCTATTACCGACGATTTGAAGGTAAATAGGTTATAACATTTGAGTTTTTGTGAAATTGTTTTCTTATATTATTTGCAGTATAACGAAAATATAGTTCATCTCTTGGATCAAAAGAAGCTTTTTCTATCCTTGCTCATTTTCCGCCCTCGGCCTTTAAACTTGAGCTTGTATTGTAAAGCTTCACTTTTGGTCCTAGTGATGAAATATACTATTTCTATTGTTAGGTACGGAGTAAAACAAATTGTATTTTCTCATATATTCGTATTACACAAAAAGTTATATGATTGCTGTAGAACTCAATGTGTAGTGTTTTTGTCGTCTGTGCAGCTTAAACGATTAGACCAAATTTAAAAAGTGTCCTTATTTTGGCCATAACTACTCAAAATTCCGACTGTTCAGTGAGATATCAAAAAATAATAGAGTTAGTAAAGAGCTGCTTATCAGTTCTGTTAAGACAGGTGGAGGATTAAGCTTACTCGAAACGAAAGAAAAAGGGGCTCGAAACTTTAAAAACTATCAGAAATGAGTTCCACATTTCACGCCGTAACAATTTTTTTTTCTAACTACGCAACCTGAAAATCATATACTTTCGAACAAGAGTTTAAAAAATGTTAAATATTGATCCAATTTAGTATTTTGTGGTAAGTAAGAACAGCTGAGCGTGGGTTTGTGCGGTCTGTTTACTTGTATTGACGGATCAATCATCTGTCGCCAAGTCTAGGAGTCGCCGTCGCCAACTCTAACAGTCGTCAAATTAAAACCCTACCAAACTGGATATCATAATAAATACAATGTCTTCGTATAGTTTCAAATTATATTATTTTATTTAATGTCTTTCCGTTTGTTATTTCAACTTTTTTATAACATATTTATATGTTTCTATTTGTTTTTCAACTTTGTCCACGTGTAACGTTATTCTTTTACAAATCTTAGGTTGATAACCTCATTTTACACCTTCACACTTTTTTGCTCGATATTACAAAATTTGTATGTTACAATCGCTGAACAAGTCAATTATATGAATCTTGTCTTTTATATATACAGTATCATGTTTTATATATGACTTTTGCACAGCAAAATACTGATAGTCATAAATATGTTTTATTTATACTTTTTTATGTACAGGGTAATTGACACTTTGTGTCACACATTTTTTGTTTGTGAAAGTACACTATACGAAGTTTTTCTCTTTATTTCCTTTGGAACTATGAATTTTTACTGTTTTCAAAAATATCGTACTATCGACGAAGATTTCAATTTTCTTAACTTTCCGCTACCAATACTTTTGGTATTATTTTCTGAAAACGCATAACATTTTGAGTAAAATATAACCATTTTCATTTTGAAACATAATAATAATGTTAGTTTATTTCTTTCATTTGAAAGAAATAAAATAGGTGTTTTTGGAAAAATATGAAATGTTCAAAATACTATTGTCGGATTGTTGTTAGACATAACAATTGTCAAATTGTATGAAAAAATTTGCCCTTCATTTGATATAAGACACTTCAGTTTATTCTTTTAAATTGTAACTGAAAACTGGGCCTAAAATTAAAAATAATAAGTTTTTAGGAGAATTCAGGTAAGATGGATTCTATGACAACTAATAAAATAGAGGGATGAAATGATAAGAATACTACAAATATGGATATTTTGCAATTTTCTTGATGTTTTTTAGTAAATAAAGATAACATGCCCTCTCAAATTTTAAATTGCCTCAACTATTTTTCCTATCATAACTACAGTGGTCTGTTAAGTTCCTTGTTAAAACAAGTTAATTACAAAACGTATTTTTTATTTCATGCTGGTTTCCTCTTCCAATTTATAAGTTTAAATTGTAGTGTCTTAAACGAAATAATTACTAATTATAAGGGCAAGTTTTTTTTAAATATAATTTAACAATTGTTATGCCTAAAACAATTATTTTGTTTCTTTTAAACTAAATAAATACACTGAAATTATTACTTTTCAAAATTAAAATGGTTGTATTTTATTCACGAATTTATGTGCTTTCAAAATATAATACCAAACTTAAAAATTAGGAAAGTCGAAAAAATTGAACGTTTCTCGTCGACATTACGATAATTTTTATAAACTGTAGAAAATTCATAGTTCCAAGACAAATAGAGAGAAAAATGTTTCTAAAGTAAGTTTCTACTTCGTATAGTGTGTAGTTTTACCCAAACAATTTGTTGACAAAAGGGCCAATCATCTTGTCTGTATTGCCTTTGTAGTAGGTGAGGATGGGTAAAAAAAATGGATTTTGAGTTTTCCTCCGGAATATCTGTTTTAAGATCCTCTAAGTCTAAAAAAGGGTGTTTTAGAATATGTTTGTCTGTCGTCGTACAGTGAGCTAACTTAAACAAGTGAACCAATTTTGATGAAATTTGTCATATACAGTAAGGATATTTATGGCATATGTGGATCATTAATATTTTTGCGATAAATTATCATTTATGGATAGCTGCCATAAAACGAAAATTCAAAATTACAATTTTATTAGAATCAGCTGTAACGATTTTAACCAGTCATTTCTAAAATGTCATCCTTAAGGACACAAAAAAATATATATGTTTGTCTCCATTTCTCACAAAAACTCCATTTCTGAAATTATTGGTAAAATGCCAATAAATCATCCATTGAGCGTAAAAGACGTAATTTCTCACAATCAACGCTATCGATTTCTTTAAAATGTCGGGGAAGTATGAAGGTGTGTAAAATCACATTAAAAGTTGAGAAATAATTATAAACAATGAAAATAAAATTTCGCCAAAAGTATGTAAGGGAAATTTGAACTTTATATACCTTTTCTCCTTTGTAAAATTGGGGAAAAATGTCTATTTTAGTTTCCTTACATTGATAAAACTAAATATTTCCACAGCTTTTAAAATCCAGAACAAATATTTGTCACAGTTTTGTATTTTTGTATAAAACTTAAATTGTTAACTTTATTTCCAATATCCATATTCATATATAGGCTAGCTATGCAGTAGTCTTGATGAGGTTAAGACTATTATTAAATGTGTAAACAGTAGTACAAAAATTAAGACCGAGATTTAAAATTTATTTTCGGGATTTTTTGTAACCTAATCACTTAAATATATTTAGCAAAATTTGTGGAAAATTCATATCAATAAGTAAAGCAACCATTCAGTTTTCAAACGTTCACAATGATTAATGTGCTTAGTATGAGTTATTATCGTAAGTATAGTCCATGCAATACATGCTAGTGAGACTGAATATTTCTTACCACAATTTAGAAGATTCTTAATTTAGCGGACGATTCTGGAAACATCAGTTAAATTCTCATTTCCAGAACATTAACATCGACGTTTTGCATAAGCCTTTTTACTAGATAAAAACACAGATAGTAAAAAGACAAGCCAGAACTCGAGACATTGTATTTGTCATTTCGATGAAAGTCAGCCCGAAGTATTTTCAGTTTCGACATACAGCTGTCTAGTGAGGTAGAGGTACTGCAGCTATGTTGCATGAACAAGTCCATACTCAATATTTAACAATATTTAATATTAGTTTTTTTTTTTTAAATTTTCTTATTCAATACGCGACACTATTCGATCCCCCCCTCCCTTTAGTTAGTCTTAAATGTATTGAATCAGACAATGTCTAATAAAACACAATGCGACAAAAATACACGGGCATTTTTAAAATCACATTTAGAAATGTTTCTTTTATACGGACGACGAACTAGCCAAAACATATAATCAGTACAGGTTCGAACTAGCTACATCATAAAACAAGTTCACCGACCACGTGGGTCGCTGGTATAAGATAAAAATCTCTAAAACGACTGTATTAAATGTTGTTTTAAACGTCCCGGGTATTGTATTTGTGTTTTATTTAGTTAAATTGTTTGATTCCAAACATTTGAAACTGAGAAGTTGAATCGCGTCAATATATTGAAACAAGAAAAGAAGCCAAGGAAGATAAAAGACTGTCCGACAGTATCATAAACAGGTAATTAAAAATAATTAAACAATCCAGTAAAGCTACACTCATAAATTATGGAATTCTATTTACACGCACAGCGTGCTCCCAGTACAACTAAGGAGCTTTGGTTAATTACAATGTAATCTACCACGATGCAAAACACTTTCTAAGTCACCTAACCTCAAAAACACGCCAAAGCTTTCGTCACTAAAAATATTAGTTTGGTTGTTGTCAGTAAAAATGTCAAAATGGACGCCCGTTTGTATATTTAAATAAGAACCTACATTTGCTCTGTTTGTGCCATAAACACGTCCTTAATTACAGCGGTCAAAATTAATTTTTCGTTTGTTTATCAATTAATTATTCCTGAATCGTAATATTTATTCCTTGTGATTTTACACACGTGATTATTTCATTAGTCTTCACATTTCATTGAAATTTGAACGAAATCGGTAGAGATAGTTATGAGAAAATAAGTACGTAGTTTATTTGGAGGAGGGGGGGGGTTGTATCAATAACTCACGCGTCGACATTTTTTGAGATACGATTTATTTGTTTTCATTAATCTTCACATTTCATTGAAATTTGAACGAAATCGGTAGTGATAGTTATGAGAAAATAACTACGTAGTTTATTTGGAGCAGGGGGAGGGGTTGTATCAACAACTCACGCGTCGACATTTTTTGAGATACGATTTATTTGTTTTCATTAATCTTCACATTTCATTGAAATTTGAACGAAATCGGTAGTGATAGTTATGAGAAAATAACTACGTAGTTTATTTGGAGCAGGGGGGGTTGTATCAACAACTCACGCGTCGACATTTTTTGAGATACGGTTTATTTGTTTTCATTAATCTTCACATTTCATTGAAATTTGAACGAAATCGGTAGTGATAGTTATGAGAAAATAACTACGTAGTTTATTTGGAGCAGGGGGGGGGGGTTGTATCAACAACTCACGCGTCGACATTTTTTGAGATACGATTTATTTGTTTTCATTAATCTTCACATTTCATTGAAATTTGAACGAAATCGGTAGTGATAGTTATGAGAAAATAACTACGTAGTTTATTTGGAGCAGGGGGGGGGGTTGTATCAACAACTCACGCGTCGACATTTTTTGAGATACGATTTATTTGTTTTCATTAATCTTCACATTTCATTGAAATTTGAACGAAATCGGTAGTGATAGTTATGAGAAAATAACTACGTAGTTTATTTGGAGCAGGGGGGGGGTTGTATCAACAACTCACGCGTCGACATTTTTTGAGATACGATTTATTTGTTTTCATTAATCTTCACATTTCATTGAAATTTGAACGAAATCGGTAGTGATAGTTATGAGAAAATAACTACGTACTTTATTTGGAGCAGGGGGGGTTGTATCAACAACTCACGCGTCGACATTTTTTGAGATACGTTTTATTTGTGTCCTTAGAACAAAATTTGATACAAATAGTTACGATTTTGAGGAGATCGTAATATTGTATTTTTCCCCTGTGGCAGCTACAAATTTTGAGTTTTAGAAAATATTTAAAAAAACTTCCCGAGATTTGGCCCATATACCTAATTTGAATAAGTAATTTGATCAGTTCACGTTTTTGGATTGTAAAACGACGATAGACATTTAAAAAAAAAAAAAAAAAAAAAAAAAAAAAAAAAAAAAACGCTTTTTTAAGCTCAGGAGATCTAAAAACAGACAAATCTGCTAATAACTCGACATCAATATTTTGGCCTGTCACATAACTTTCTCTAAACGGCTTATATGTGGGAATTATCATTACTCTCTAGATACTTTCTGTGTACACTATATGTGGGAAAGTAATTTATAAATATTAGTATGAATGTTAAATGGGGGTGAGTGGTAGGGATTTATATTAATGTAAAAGGTTATAATGCATTGTAAAAGCTTACAATTATATGAATATGTGTAATGGTGATTTTCACGTTATCCCTGTATAATCTTTAAATTTGGAATTTTGGTATTGTTACACAGTAAATTTGTCTTTTCAAACTTAACATTTAATACTTTTTTTTTTGCTAAAATACCCAGCTGAACATTATTCCAATTTTGCGGTAATCTTTACAAACGGTTGAATCAATTTAAATGCGGTTTTCACTATCAAATTCCTTCAATGCTTTGGCAGGAAACCTCAGTTTTAAAACTGATATCCACAAATATGTTATGTATAATTTGGTTTAAACTGTTATATTTAGGTTTTTTGTCGTATTCAGCGACGATCTTCAAGTTTCAGGAATATTCTCTGCATTTATTTAGTCAGCTACTAAAACTTAATTATTTGAATTTAGAAATTACTTTGTGTCAACTACTGTACTTTCGTGTCCATATCAGTTTTGTATTTTGTAAACATTCAATAGTTTACATTAAGTGATTGCAATATTAGCTTTTCAATGGCGTCCCATTGTACTTACCACGTATGCGAGTAGGAAATCAATATGGCCAATCAATTGAGTAGTTTATAGTTTAGTTACTCACGCAAACACTAAACACGTGACCTTAAGTGATCACTAAACACGTGTCCATGCTATGTCCAATTCTTACCTTAAGTTTGTGTGACACAACGTGTGTGGACAAGCTGATGATTTGGTTTTTGTCATCATGTTGGTTTGTTTGCTTGATAAGGAAATTGTAGTGTTTCATTAACTATTGATTTCATATTTAAAAAAAGACCTATTGAAATTTTTTTTAAAATATCACGATACATTTTAAAATAGTAGCGAAAACAAACACTAACTGTTTTTATTAATTGTTTATTTAATTCAACACACTAACGTAAATCAGATTTTGCAGACTTTCATTTTATATTAATCGTACAAACACCAACCTCTCAAGAAAATCTGATATTCTCACAGTTTCAAGGTCAACCAGGATGAATTTTCTTCAGGGTAGCGATTTTTTATCACTGTAACATCATTTTCGCGTAAATACAAGTACAAGGATCTCCGGGCCTACGAGCTAGAGGTTGTTATATGAACAGACACGAGTAACGAGAATTATGTTGCTTCTATTGGTCCGATGGAACTATATTCCTATATACAACCTCATTGGTGGGCGAGAGGGGGTTCCAAATCAAAATATTCCTTTTATTTATTGTTGTTTAAAGACGAAAATGCAATGTTCAAGTACATAGCTATACAGCGTGTCCCATGAAGAGATAAACTCTTTTGATTTTCTACAGGTTCTATTGTCATGTAACGGGACTGATGGACTTGGTCCTAAAATGTTTACAATATTTTCTTCTTAGGTTATTTAGTCTTTGTATAAGCCTCATCAATGCCATAACTAGGGAAACCAAGGTCGGCTAGACCTAAAATGTAGAATTTACAAAAGAATTTGTGTTTTTTTTATAACATGGAATTCTTAGTACCGTCGGCCATCAGTATAAAAATTTTTATAAAAAATAAAAATAAAATAGATAAACGAGTGTATATATAAGGTGTCCCACGTTGAGATACATGCTCTTTATTTTCCATTACCTGCTTATTCTTCAACCGATTCTTTTGAAACTTTACATACTTTTTAATAAAGTTACTAAAAATGTTGTGTGAAACTTTCAACGTCTTGGTATTTATAGAACAAAATGGCGGCAACACAAAAACAGCTGTTGGAATGAAGTACAGCTTTTGTTACGTTTAAAAAAATATTTTTTTTTTGGTAAAAACTTAATTTGATACAAACACAATTTTCTTTTTAAACAAATTAAAAACTAATTATTTGCTTTTAAAACCAATGAAAATAAGATAAAAAATTCATTCATTCATTCATTTCTGTCATAGCCGCCCAGATTCCTTTTGATTTAAAAAGTTTATGATCAACAACGTGAGGGTTTTTGGATATTTAATTATTACAGTTATGCCTACTTACAATACCAGTCTAAGAAAACAATACTCTACAGCGGGATCATCTTCAAGTAGGTTTGACCAGGTGGCTTTTGTAAAATTTAATTTTTTTTTTTGCGATTTTTTGCGCTGAAGATTTGGGCACTCCAATTTCAAGATGTAATTTTCTAAGTGATTATGGTTTACCTGGAGAATGGATTAATGAAGCGCACACCAGTTCTTGTCTTCCCTTATAAAGAGATCGAGTTTCCTTTTTCACTACGCTTTCCGTTTCCTACAACAAATCTTTCATTTAATTATTGGATCAATTATAGGGAAGACAACCTGGAAATGTCTAATTGATTCTGCAACATCATTAAAATTAATGGCTCACGCACTTTACTTCAACTGTAAAAAAAACCATTTGACAACTACAAATGATAATAAAATTGTACTCAAAAGAATTCCGTTATATGTTTATGTTTTAATGTAATTGTTGTTTAATTTGAATCGAAGAGGTGTCTTAGCCTTTTGCATCCCGACATTTAATTTTCAATATGTTCCAAAAATCCCAACCATTATCTGCTATGTATGTGCATAGAATCCCGGGCTCAATTTAGCAAATTTTCAGTGTTTCACAAAAAAATTTGTATTAAATTTATTTACTGATCAATTTTGATGATTTTTTTTTTTTATTTTGTGTGGAATGAAATGGTCTATAAGGTAGTATATTTTTAAAATAAGTGTAAATGCATGTTAGATATGAAATTTTTAAAATTGTTACTTACCAAAAAAAAAAAATTTCCAGAAATTTTCACTTTATTCTTGAAAATGACACACAAAAAAAAATATCTTGAACGTACTCGCTTCATTATCACAATCACAATAAAAATAACTAAACAAACTAAAAGTTTCAAAACAACAACGTACACCAAGCACAAGTAAAGTTATTTACATCTGACAGATGACAAAAGCACAGCCACGTCTATCACAAAAATCTTCGTCGTAGTGAACATAGAGGTAATTTATAACTTAAGTAAATATCATAGAGGTAAATAGAACAGCTCTTTCCGATTCCATTGATATATAATAAACATAGATTCACTAATGATTTGTATTTTATGATTTTTTTCTAAACGTCCTTTTTTACGGACGTTGGGATTTTACGCACATACACGTGACGTCCGTAAAAAAGGACGTCGGGATTCAACGGACATACTCACAACGTCCGTAAAAAAGAACGTCGGGATGCAAAGGGTTAACATCTAAACCTGCAAGAGTAATGACAGAAGTATAGAAGCATAGAAGTATTTTTTTGGTGTTGCAGCCATTTTCTATTTATGTATGTTAAAATTTTTGGTAACTTTATTAAAAGATATGTAAAGTTTCAAAAGAATCGGTTGAGGAATAAGCAATTAATAGAAAATCAAGAGCGTGTGTATCTCAACGTGGGACACCATTATATATACACTCGTTTATCTAATTTTTTTTTTTACAAAATTCTTTATACTGATAACTGACGGTACTAAGAATTCCATGTTATAAAAAAAAAACACAAATTCTTTTGTACATTCTACATTTTAGGTCTAGCCGACCTTGGTTTCCCTAGTTATGGCATTGATGGGGCCATAACCTAAGAAACCTAAGAAAAAAATATTGTAAACATTTTGGGACCAAGTCCATCAGTCCCGTTACATGACAATAGAACCTGTAGCAGGTAAACCCAGTAAGTCATAAATAATTTTAGACATGTTTGTTAAGGTTGAAGTAGTGGAGAAAAAGACATGAATTCTCTTTGATCTTTTAAGACTAAGTTGACAGTATTACAGGAAAGTTTCTTAATTTCTAAAATTAAATTTTTACCCTTGACGTTAACATGGAGAATTTCGAATTTTGGAATAAAAATCAGTTAAATCACATTTTAAATTACTGGAAAAACTAGAATCGTTCTAACCTAACCACTAACTCCTTTCATGTTCACTTAGTCTACACTTAAAACTACGGCCTGTTTGACCAACAGCATTACAAATACTACATGTCATCATAATGATAGTCTAGAGTAACCGGATATGCTTGAATAACTATTTATTATCTTTGACTTACCGCCAGCAATCCTTGATTAATTCTTTTTTTCAGTTTATATTGTTATATATTCACTACACGTGTTTCGGACATTATCGTCCATCGTCGGGTGATAACACTTAGTTAAAACATTCAACACAAAAAACAAGTATACACATAACATTCACGCACAAGAAACACAATATGTGTTTAAATTCTGAAAAAAAAAAAGAAAAAAAAGAATTAATCAAGGATTGCTGGCGGTAAGTCAAAGATAATAAACTACATGTCAATTTATAAACTCCACTTTTTTGATTTTTTTTTCTATTTTATCTTTAGAATTTATTAAAATCTTTCCTAAATTTTTCTAACAGTAAAAGGCTGTTTTACAGGTTTTTTCTTTTACCAAATATTACCATTTTATAGCTAACTTTCCCAAAATAATAGATTCTACGCCACTTTTGTGTGGTTTTATTAGAATTGACTACTGGGTAAATCTAAAATTTTTCATTGTTTTTAAATTTTGATTTTAACATAATTTCAATGACGTTATAGTCATATCTATTATTATTGGCTATATGTTTCATAAATGGAAGTTCTACACAAAAAGCCTTATTATCCATAGGAACACAAGGCGATGCAACATACTATGGAAATTTATGATTTGGATACAACATACAGCTAATTTCTGATTATGGATGTTGCGGGTTAGCATGTTATCACTAAATGTGATTTTCCTAAATATGCTGAAATTATGCTTAGCATCATTGATTTTAATTGTAAGGTCAAGAAAATTTATTTGATTATGCAAACCTATTTTCGTAGTAAATCGTATAGCCCCATTAATAGAATTTAAATTAAGAATTTAAATAATTAATAGTCAGTAGCTCCTAAACGGTTGCATATTTATGAAAAAAGAATCAAGAATCAATTTTTTTTTGTAAATGTGATTTGATATAAAATCCTGTATTAAAAATACATTAGAAAGGTTTTGACCAACATTTCGTTTTGGCTGGTGAAATTGGGTAAATATAAAAAAATGTAACTTCAATTTAAATAACACATTTACCACAATTCTTGTTTCTCTGATGTTATTATTTATTACTTTTCTAAGACTGTATATGGGCACGATTCAGGATTACAAGGTTGGGTAAGTACCACGATGCTGCCACACATGGAGTTGATTCACTGAAGTATGTTTCTTCTACCCATCACACACTCAACTTCCCTAGTATTAAGTAGTCAATAATTCATTTCCCTCGTGTTTGTTCTTCAATCTCTTTGTTTATTTATATGTTTCTTTTCTTCTGTTTTAATTTTTTTTTTGCTTCTAAATTTCTTTTTTATGTCTTCAATCTCCTTGTTAATCATTACAGACGGAAGTTCCTCGACCAAATTCAATCCTTTAAACACTCACTGACATTAAATTTCAACTATATTCAAAATAACAGTAAGAAAAGTATCGTGATTGTGCTAAAATTTCTGTTTTAGGAAAACTACCACAAGGTGATGTGACGCTTAATACAGCTCTATAGTTTTGAGCTTACTTCTGACAAAATTATTTGTATTTTTAGTAATATGTAGCTTACTATGCATTGCTAAATTTTGAAAAAGAAAAAAAAAATTTAATTCATAAAAACAGTCGATATTGGCTGTTTTCAACTATTTCATCTTAAGGTACTGTGATCATTTCATTCTTTTATCTAAAAGTAAATATCAATAAGCAATTTTAGAAATTGTATTTATTTACTTACCCAGTATAGTTCGTTTGCTAATCCCAAACCATTTTGACCTCAGTTTTTTGACTGATTTTTACGTTTCATTGCCTCGGGAAACCGAAATAGTATATTTCATCACTAGGACCAAAAGTGAAGCTTTTCGATACAAGCTCAAGGTTAACGGGGGAGGCGGAGCCGAGGCCGGAAAATGAGCGAGGACCGAAAAGCTTCTTTTGGTCCAAGTGATGAACTATATTTATCTCGATATACTGCAAACAACATAGAATTTTTTATTTATTTTTTTCAAAAAAACTAAAATGTTATAACGTATTTACCTTCAAATCAATGGTAACAGCTGTTTTAACGCTTATTTATAATCGAGAGTATCGGTTGTTTTTATAGATGCTTTACAATCGTTAATTAATTCCTATCAACGAAGAAACAGCTGATGACCTCGAACTCTACTGATGTTTTTAGGTCCTAGGACTAAAAAGAACAACTTTAGCATCTCAATGCATGTACTGTATTGACAACAGTTGTTTTTGAAGCAGCATGACTAAAACTTTTTTGTCGTCCGTACGTCGTCGTTGTTGTCTCTACTTAAGCCACGATAGCGGCCACAAACAAATATAAGAACAGGAAATTGGTATAGTTAACTCATAATAGAACCCTATTAAAATTCAGAACAATTGAATTTAAAATGTTGATTTTGTGGCCATTTTAAACAGTTTTTCCTTCATATCTTTTGTGTTGTTTAACTTATAACACTAAATTAGATACAAATTTGCAGATTTCAATTCCTGCAGATGGTACCAACCTAATGTCTATGCTTTACAAATAGCAAATTAACTATCAAAATAATGAAACCTGACCTCACATATGTACAACTTTGAGGACCGCCAGGGCCAAGACGTTGGCTATTTTTCTTTAACTCCATATGTAGGCTTTACATTTTAAAACTGCTGTAAATATTGGTTATAAATGTCAGTTCCACTATTCGTAAGTTTTGTCAGTAAGAATTGATTTGTTGCTCTAGTCAACACCGAGGCGGGGGTTTTCCCTGTTGTGCGCTTTTGTCGCCTGTCAAATTTTGTTTCCTCAAGGGTTGACCCTTGTCTCACCCTCGTTAAACATTAACCTGGTGGGCTATGCGCTTGTTTCGCGACACCCTTTTGTTTGGGATCTTTAGCTTTCCTCAACTCAAAACGAAAACACATAGTCTACTTACACGAATTTGATTTATTTTTTGTCCAGAATATTAAGTGCGGGGTTTGTGTTTGGTTATAAACAAGGACGGATTTTGATTTTTGTCCCACCTCTGGTATATTCACCCTCTCCTCTTCTCCCATGCACCTGGTATTCTACCTACATCGTAAACTATTAATGTGAACAATTTGGTTAAAAATAAATAAATTACGACAAATACCGTATATTATTGATTACATATTATTAAATAAATATTCAAATCTGGATATTTTGATCAAAAATTCACAATTTTCAGCGAATATAACACAAAAATAATACCATTATTTATGAAGACTTAGATCTTTATTGATTTGATTCATAACATACCAATGATCAACAGTCATCAGACTGATCCACACTCCCTTACATGAATGCTACTATTTTCCAATTTGATTAAACACGAAGGGACGGGCGGCATTGCGGCGGTGAAAGAATGAGTCAGCCTCGCTTCGCAGAAGTACAGTCTCCTTAAAACTACCAGTGCTCATACATCGCATTTAGTTTGAATAAACAGTAAAGAAAGGACCACATGCTTTAATGTTTAGGTCGATCACAACTTTTCGGTTCCATATTATTTATAAAACTAGGTAAATATGTATTTTAAAATATATATTTTCTGCTCTTTTTCAAAATTTGCCGCCTCTCAAAACTTGTATCCCTAGGCGGGCGCCTAGTGTGAAATACGTCATTGCTTATAATCTCTACAAGTTAAAAAGAACTACAGGCTTCCCGTAATATTAGTTTCCTTAAGAATAGAAGTTTACAACTTACAAATATTTGTAAAATTTTGGTTGAAATAAAGGACAAAAGTTAGTAAGATCGATACAAGCAGCTAGTTTTTTAAACACGTGTTGTACTCATAGAATAATAATATGACATTTAGGCTGAAATTAAACTTGTGTAAAAATTGCTAAGTGTGATAAACTGACCAAAATGATACAGTTTTTCAGAAGGTTTTAAGAAGGATAGTTTTCCCGATCGCACTCTCAGTTGCCTATCTCGGACAATAGTTGAACTTTTTAATTTGTTAAGACTAGTTATTTTTTTATTTTCGTTTATAATTATCTGCGTATCTCATTTATAAAACTAACCACTTAGAAACTTTGTACAAATGAATGTCATTAAATTGTAAAACTATAATTGTTTTTGTATTTCATAATGGTGTACATTTATAATAATAGAGTAAAATGGTGGAGCTGATAGTGGCCTTAGTATCAGAAAAAAATGTGTAACTCTAGGGCGAATGTGTTCTTCGCCTCTTTCATTACTAATGTTAATTCGAACATTAACTACGAATGCGAGACGTGGAAGATTACAAAACACAACAGAATGCAATGTAGATCTTCGTAAATAGAGGTATTTACGGAGATAGTTGCGTATCTTTTGGCAGAATTGAATTACCAACAAGGTCCTGTGGGAAAGATTTCGATAAAAAACGTCGAAATAGAAATAAACAAACGCAAATGGAGATGACTGGGAGATATCCTTAAAAGACCCAATAACGAGATCCCACAGAACCCCACTAGACCAAAAGGAGCAAGAAAAAAATTTGACACTTTGTAAATTATTTTACAAGTCATGAATGGAAAATTTATAATAATATTAAAATCACAATAAAATACAAGTAAATTTTCCTCCTTCCCACCCTCGTTTTTTTCCTTCCCCGTTTCCAGGAAAGAAAATCTTCTGACTCGAACACATGATTTTGGGGGAAATTTTTAGTTCTGAAACTATTAAATATAACATTTTCCCTCTGAAACTTTTAGAAAATAAAAATTGTCACTTTTAGGTAATTTTTTTCTTGTAGCAATTGTAGCACAATTTTGATTTTTACGCTAATGTTATATTATTATTTACGACCATAATACTTGTTAAAGATGTCGCTCAATTCGTTCTTTTCCCCGCAATATTTTGTTCTAATCAGCTGGTCTGTAGCTTTGACTAAATTATAATTCCGTACAAAAGTAGTTGATTCACTGATCTATAATTCTCTTAGTGATTGTAAATTCGTCATAACTCTTATTGGTTACACTAAACTTTATAACCGGTGATCGGTAATTTCATGTCTCGATTAAGCAGAGACGTGATTCTTGCCATGTTACGTAATTTCTTGGATATTGATAACAATAGTTAACACTTTTCTAACAGAGATTGTAGCGATTCAGATTTGATCGGTTTGACGTTTTGTATTCCGATATTAAGATTAAATTTCTTTTTCGTCATACTGCTTCAAAAACAGCTGTTTTCAATACATGCATTGAGATCCTAAAGTTGTTCTTTTTAGTGCTATTACCTAAAAACATCAGCTGAGGTCGAGGTCGAGGTCATCAGCTGTTACTTCGTTGTAATTAACGATTGCAAAGCATCTATAAAAACAACCGATACTCTCGATTGTAAATAACCGTTAAAACAGCTGTTACCATAGATTTGACTTTAGGTTATAGCATTTTAGTTTTTGTGAAATTGTTTTCTTATATTATTTGCAGTATAGCGAAAAATATAGTTCATCACTTGGATCAAAAGAAGCTTTTCGATCCTCGGCCGTTAACCTTGAGCTTGTATTGCAAAACTTCACTTTTGGTCGTAGTGATGAAATATACTATTGTGATTGTAATTCTGAACAATTTTATCGAATTACTCTCGCGGTGTTATTATTTAAGTTATGTTAGGCCTTCTTGTGTTTGTTGTAGATTTTATTATTTAATACTAAAAGATTGTTAAAGATCAACTCACCACTTAGCAAAGAGGCCGGATGTGGAATTTTTCACTCCTGATTCAATACATTTTGGCATTTGCAATTTCCGAAAACATAAATTTGTCCATAAAACTTGATGAGATATATTATTTCATTGAGTGGCTGTACGGAATTACATTTTCAGCACGGAATTACAATCACTTTTGACGGGTGTCATAGTGATCAAATCAATGTTGATCGCGCTTTAAAATCTTGCTGACTTTCACCATTACTGTAAAATCACCAAGAAGTTAGTGAACGTTGTGCGCATGCTCACAGTCACACGTCATGTGATGTTGGGTAAATATTGAGACTAATAACTCCCCCAAAGTTGGGCAACTTAATTAAAGGATTTAAACTTTCAACCATCACACAACCGGTTCGACAAACAAAATACTGCTTTTGTGGATGTTAACTTATTTATAGTCTGATTGTTCTGAAACCGGTTTACAGTATGGGAAATGTCAATTGTACAATGCATCCGCCAAGTTTACGTCCTTGAACGTCCTTCCATCATCTTGATACTTGTATAGGGAAAGTAATTTGTTTCGTCAAACATCCATGATGAATGGCTGTTATGTTGTCTCTCCCCTTCAGCCTAATTGAGTGGGATCGATTTTCAAGTTTGGTATGTGTGCATATCTCGAATAATTTTTTAAAATTTTGTCGGTAACTGAAGGGGTACCTGCCATAAGATCAAAACTTAAAATTCTCTTTACTTAAAAAACTTTAAAAAAATCGCCTCCTACGATTTTTATGAAATTTTAGTACAATGTAGTCTAAGGACCAAAACAAAACTTAGTAGTCACTATCTTCCCAAAAAAATGCCGATTTGGAAATTATTGCTAAAAATGGAGATATGAATTGAAGTCGCCCTCGCAACAATTCAAAATTGGTAATAAAAGAATTGTACATTACGGTTCGTGGATAATTTGGAAATGAGTCTGGTTAGTTTTGGTTTTTTCACATTCACATCTCGTAATAAATTTTCGTATTTACCATCATTTTTTAAAATTACTTACGCTGATTATGATAGTTCTATTTTTACGTCGACTTCCATGGTTTCATTTTTTTGTTATTAGATAACTATCGAACTAACTAGTGTTTTAGAGGAGATGACGATCAATATGTTTGTTTCGGTCCAAACATTTTAGCAAATTGTGGTCATAATAGTTCAAATATTTTTGAGAAAGTCAAATTTTGAGTTCTGTTTTATTACAACTACAAATGTCTCAAGATATAGTCAAAATATGTTAACTTACCAATTTGATTAAAATCGGCCCACTCATTGCCGCATTACACAACCGACAACACTATTTCAATTAAAAAATTACTCTTTTTTTTTTAAACTTTTGAGTACTTTGAGATAGTCTGCTTTAAGGGTTCGTAATGTGCCTAATTTAGTTTTAAACGTTTTTCTTTTACTCTCACTTAAAAAACCCCAAACTCTTATTGGCTCATATATAGTGAGTACGAGTGTGGCAATCCCGAGAGCCCTAGCTGGATGTATACTGTCTTTGTGTAGTCTTGGGTTAGATCCCTTTCTTTCATCTTTCCTATCTGATCTCTCTTGACCAACTCTTATTGTTTTCCGACCTTGACGCTATTCGAATATTTGAAGACTAGGGGTTTTTATTTTATGATATTTTTCTACTTTTTTATTAAATCGATGACTACTGAGAGGTTTTTTGCCTTTAAACAACAAGAAAATAAAACCCTAGTTTTTACTTTATTACTCCGACAATGTCGTATGTATTTTAATTGGAAAGAAAAACGATGTTAAGATTTTGTAGAAACATAGCTTTGGGTTACTTCTGTGTCTAACAACTCTTGTGATTATTAATGTCTAGATTTTTGTCCATCAATAAGTGATGTTATATTTAGGAACCAGAAGAGAGTTGTGCATATCGTGAGTGGCAGAGTCATTTATACCCTTGTCAAGTGATTTTTAATAATATATTTGATTTTTTCCACGACCATGTTTTTATCTCTAAATATATTTTGTTTTTAATATAAAATAAAGATAAATTATTCAGTAAAACAGTACTTTTTATTCATACAGTGTCTAGATTTGTCATAATTTTAGAGTAGAAATGCACTCTAACCCAGACTAAAAAAAACAGGAATCAATTTTATTGATCTAAAGATCCATGACACTTCCACAGATTAGAAACATAAATTATGAATAGACATTTAAGAAAGCCTTGCAAAAGTTTGTATGGAGTAAAAAAAAAAAATTGCAGCCAACTACATGGGCGAGATAAGGTAGTAAAACATAATTTAAACATGTTTATATTCTATTTTGTATAAATTATTAAAATTATTGTGAAAATGTTTTAATATGTTTGTCTCCCTCCTGTTGATTATAACGTTTTGCTCATGTTATTATTTTATTTTTTGAAATGTATTTGTAAATTAAAATTGCAATTTTAGTATTATGTATGTTTTAGGCTTATTTTAGTTTTATTGTACTTGTAACATTTTAAAATTAAGTGACTCTTGCTAAACAAATTAGCTTTTTGTCAACAGCAATCTACTGATTCATCAGAAATTGTTGGAGTTATTTAATTCAAAATTATTTAATTCGATCTCTAGTTTTATATTCGGTTCGTAACTATGCTACTTAATATAATCACTTTAAAATTAAGTGAGTTTTTTAAAATTAGTTCATTAGTGCAGACAAAAATGAACAATATATGAATGTCAAATGAAATTTCATTAGATCATGTGATTTGGTCACACACAATTTTTTACCTTCTAGCATAAACCTATATTATAAAGAAAGTGATTTGATGGGTCAAAACATCATTATGGAGTGTTTCACGAAAATATCCGTTTTGAGTTTCCCTTAAAAATGATGTCTGTCTGTTGTGCATCAGTGAAGTGTTCTACACACAATCGAGTTCATTTTATTTTATTTTTCCAAATTCTGTATGCTAGCAAAACTGTTTTTTTCTTTCTTTTTTTTCCCTTCAAAATTACATTAAAGTAAAAGCAAATTATAGTTCAGAAATAATTGGCAAACAAAACAATCAAACTTGGTCTTATCATTAAAAACTCAATTTCAATCAATTACTATTTTTGCTAAGCGGAGCAATCTTAGGTTTTGTTTAGTTGACGTCGGCTCGCTCTGTCGTTATGAGGTGAATAGGCAAAGTAGGTGGTGGTGTACGTCGGCTGTCTGGCCGGTGATGGATTTTTGGAGCGGGGAATGGTGAAAGAGTCGGGTTTTAAAGTTTAAAAGTGAAAATAGTACGGTGCTCGGGGATCATAATATGGGAGGTTGGGGATGGTATAGGAGTAAGGAAGAGGTATGGCGGTAATGGGAGTAGGTTTACGCCACATCGGGCACGGTGCCAGAGTTTGGCCCTGAAAAGGTCCGTAGAGTTGCGGAGACGGAGTTTGGTCCTTGGTAGGTCCGTTCAGGATTGCCCCAGACTGATGGGCCGTAGACTTCCGCAACTCACGGCTAACTTTTCTTTGCAGTCGCCGTACCGCTCGACGCTGCTGATTATTTCGCCTCCCCGGCATATAGCACAGGGGTCCGCCGGGTAACCACTACCCTACTGAATTTCCCTTACGGGAGGCGGTGAAGGTAGTAGCTCGCCGGGTTTCCCCTATTTAGCTATTTCCCTGACGGGAGGCGAGTTGGTGGTTATTGAGAATAGAAAAAAAAAGAACAAAGTTTGAATTTAAGATTTTCGATTCGGCTTTAGACGTTTACTCTGGAGTATCTCTACTGCTGGTAAATGAGATAGTAAAAAAAGACAAGGTGGTAACTCAGACTCCTCGGAAGGATCTGAGTGTTCACATGTAAGATCGTGTTCTAAGAAGAACACGATGAGATCTGATGAATTTTTTGAGAATACTACAGTTTATATAGTATTCTGGAGCGTAGAACAATGGAAAAGCCATTGTTCTACTTTCACTATGACGCGATCCAATCACAGGCTGGCTAGAAGCAGGGGTGGTGTAGCGTGCTGTGATTGGGTCGCATAGTCTGAAGTTTTTGAGTTTAGCGAAAGTGTGTTTCGCGGTTTTTCGCGGTTTATCGCGAGTTGAGCCTGGACCAATCAGCGAGCTGCCCTTACTGTTCGACAGTAAGGGGAGATGTAGGTGTTTTGTTGGCCCAGGTTGCCGGCACTGAGGTCCGGGAGAAGTGCGGGGAAGTGTTCTCAGCGTTTGGTGTGACCAAACGCCGAGAAGTGTTGGTTTTTGTAAGTCGGGTGAATCAGTTCCAATGTAAAGAGGCGATGGCAAATCCCCCCTCACTTGTGGAACTGATTTACCCTAGTGATGAGTTTCGCTGTTGAGAGTTTTGGTGGATGTGAGTGTAGTATACCAGCAGAAAGAGGTTACCCAAAGAAAACAACCAAAATATGTTTTATTGACCAAATGTCTTAAATCTAACAATACATAGTAATCGACAGAAAGTTACAGAAATGATATCTTATAGGCTAACAACGTACCCGACAATAATATACGGAAATTACAAACTAACATTGGAAAATATAATCTTACAAACTAACATCATACCCGACAAAAATATGCGAAAAAGAAAAAAAAAAAAGGTACATACAGAGAATGAGAAAAATATTGTTTTTGGCCCTTAGGCATAGTTCATGGGGGTGGGTGACATAATATAGGGAAGACATCGAAAATGTTTATAATGGGGATACAAAAATATAATAGTGTCTGTTCACAAAGAATGTTTATATATGGGGAAGGGAGGTAAGAGTCACTGTGTTACACTCACTCACGGTTGGTCGGGTTCTGGTGATGGCTGCGGTGCGGGCTTTAGGTCCTCGATGTGGATTTTCACAAGCTGGGAGCCTCTCAGGATCCAGTAACAGTTGCCTCCAGCGTAGTCCTGGACTGGATGCGGTCCTTCCCAGCGTTGTTCAAAACCAGCGTGTCGTCGGGCAGCAGCGTCGGAGAGAGGATGAGTGCGAGTCATCACCAGATGACCGGGCTGGTAGCGTGGTGGTGTAGTAGTCTCGGGGATTGGGTGGTAGTCAGCCTGGTGTCTTCTCATCTCGGCGCAGCGATTCGAAGGCGGGCGTCTTGGTGGTGCAGGTAGCTTCCATTCCCCAGGCCTCTTCAGATTGTACCCTAAGGCGGCTTCGCTGGGCGTCAGGCCAATGGCAGCGTTCTGGCGCGTTCGTAAGTTGAAGAGGATACTGGGGAGATGCTGGCTCCACTTCTGGTGCGGTTCGTGGAGAAGATGGAGCCGTAGTCCAACCTTGATGCCTTGGTTTCTTCGCTCCGTCGGATTTGAACGAGGGTGATAGATCGGCGTGGTCCAGGGCTGAATCTGTAGCCGCTGACAAAATAGAGTCCATTCCTGGCTGGTGAACTGACGTCCGTTGTCCGAGAGGATGGCTCGGGGGTACCCCCAGCGTGGAAAGAAGTCCTGCTGCAGAGCTGTGATGATGCGGCAGGTTTCCTGGTTGCATAGAGGGTATGCTTCGGTCCAACGGGTGAACATGTCAGTTACCACCAGAATGTAGCGTTTCTTATTGTTCGTCAGCGGATACGGTCCCATGAGGTCCAGGGCGATGGTATCGAAAGGGCTGCTGGGCTGGTGAGGTCTCTGCGGCGGTTGTCCCTGCGGTCGGCTGGCCTTGATGCAGGAGCACAGGAGGCACTGTCTGACGTGGTGTTCCACATCTCTTCTTATGGTACGCCAGGTATAGTGCTGCTGCAGAGCTCGCAGAGTCTCGTCTCGTCCTGGGTGTCCGGCTGTGGGGCTGTCGTGGAACTCGTAGAGCAGACGGGGATGTAGGGGTCTAGGCACCAGAAGTTTCCAGCTGTCGGGGCTCGCCTTGTAGGACTTCCAGGTTCCTGTGTCGTCACTTCGGTGAGTGTTGCAGAAGTCCTGGTCGCCGGGAGTCCGTTGCTGGGCTGTCTTCTGATGGATCCTCTGGAGTCGTTCTTGGATGCGCCTGATGTCTGGATCTGCGGCCTGTGCGTCCTTCACCTCGTCGAACAGCGTTAGGGGCTCCGCCTGGTTGATGGCTGGCTCTCCGGCTTCCTGTGAGTCCTCCTTTACAGTAGGAGGCAGCAATCGGTCTGAGTGGCCAGCATCCTCCGGGGTGGCTCCTTCCTGAGGTCGTCTCGATAAGGCGTCGGGTAAGTCGTTCGTTCGGCCGGGGCAGTGCTCGATGGTAAACGAATATTCCTGCAGAAGAAGCGCCCATCTGGTAAGTTTCGACTTGTGGTCCTTCATCTGCTGCAACCAAGTTAAGCTCTTGTTATCCGTCCGAAGCGTGAAGGTCCTATCTTCGAGATAGGCTCGGTAACGCTTGATGGCCCACACAACAGCGAGACACTCCTGCTCGTTGCTGTGGTAGCGTTGCTCCGTCGGGGTGAACTTGGCGCTGGCGTAACTGAGGATGCGGCGTTCCTTCTGCGGGGTCTCCTGGTACAGCACTGCACCCATTCCAATCTGGCTGGCATCGGTTTGTAGAAAGAAGGGCAAGTTGTCAGCTGGGCGGTGGAGAAGCAGGGGCTTCCTCAGGACTTCCTTTGTCTGGGCGAAGGCGGTGTCAGCTGCCGGTGTCCACTTGAAGGGCTTCTTGGAGGCGATGGTGTCCGTGATAGGTGCTATGGTCTCCGCGAAGTTCGGCACGTACTCTCGGAGCCAGTTGCATATTCCCACGAACTGTCGAGCCTCCTTCCGCGTCTTCGGTGTGGCAGCGTCTTGGATGGACAAGATGTGGTGGTCCTGAGGCTGGTTCCCTGCGCTGGTGATGGTGTGACCGAGGTAGTCTAGGTTCGCCTTCCCGAAGCTGCATTTCTCCAAGTGACAGGTAAGTCCCTGGCGCTCTAGTTCTTCAAGAACGCGGTCCACGTGGTGGCGATGGCTGTCCCAATCCTTGGAGAAAATGATGATATCATCTAGGTAGGCGATGCAGGCGTCTCGGTCACAGTGAGGTAGTACTTTCTCCGTCATGAGGCGCTGAAAGGTGCTGGGGGCGTTTTTCAGCCCGAACGGCATGACGGAGAACTGATAGTGTCTTCCTTCCGGGGTGGTGAAGGCGGTGTAGGTCTTTGAAGTCTCCTCCATGGGGATCTGCCAGTAGCCGCTCTTGAGATCCAGGGTGGTGAAAACGTTGGCACTTCCGATGTCCTTGAGGGCCTGGTGGATGACGGGAAGGTTCTGCGGGGCGTCGATGGTAACTTCGTTGAGTCTGCGGTAGTCTACGCAGAACCTCGGCTGACCGTCCTTCTTCTTCACTAACACGATTGGTGAACTGTAGGGTGAAGTTGAAGGCTCGATGATCCCGGCGGAGAGCATCTCCTGGATCTGGTCAGCGATTACCTTCCTCTTCTCTGGTGAACATCGGTAGGGCGTCTGGCGGATCGGTGTGTTGTTCCGTAGCTGGATCTCATGGCGGAGGCTGCTGGTTCTCCCCAGGGGTCCGTCGGTATGGAAGGCAGGTGAGTGGCGTTGGATCATGCTGGTGAATTTGTCTTCTTGGTCCTTCGGAAGTCCGTGGTCGATTCTGTCCAAAAAGATGGCGGGCGCTGTCCTCTTCTGGGGAGCTGAGGTGGTCCATGACAGGCTGAGTCGATCACGGAGTCCGAAGGTCAAGGTCCCGGAGTGAAAGTCGCAGACTGCGTGCTGGTCCTGTAACCATGGGTATCCGAGGAGGGCTGGTTCCTGCAGAGTGTCGGCGACTAAGAAGCTCACCGGCATCTGTTGTCCCTGGAGGGAGGTGTTGAGGCAGACTTCTCCTCGGATCTGCAGGCGTGCGTGGTGGTCTGCGAGGCGGGCGGTGGTTGGTGCTTCCTGGAGACGGGCGTCGGGGTCTAGCTGGTCAGTCCGGATGAAGTTCCTGCTGGCAGCGGAGTCCACTAGCGCCAGGATGGTCTTCTGGCCTATTTGTAGGTGAATCCGTGGCAGCCGGCTTCCCGGAATGGCGTTGCAGATAGCGCCGAGTTCTATTGTTGGGCAGGCTTGGGCGCGCTTCCTGTCCCTCTCCAGTTTTCCGGCGTCTCCCGTCTCTTCTTCAGTACTGGGCAGTCCCGGTGGTAGTGGTACTCGGGACAGTACTGGCACTTCGGGTCCCTAGCTGGTGGTGGTGGTCTGGTAGCGGCAGGCGGGGGTGTTGGCCGGTATTTGTCGTCTCTTGTAGGTCTGGTCGTGGTTCTGGTCTCGTCCTGGAGGTCTCTTTCGACGGCTCGGGCTCTGTCCATCAGCTCTTGGGTGGTGGTGAGGTCACTTCCCCTGAGTCTGGATCTCAGGCCGGGAAGGAGTAGTTCCAAGAACGTCTGCACCCGGGTCGTCTCGCTGGACTGCGGCTGTAGCCTCTTCATCAGGCGCGTCTTCCGTAGGAGGAAGGAGTCTGCGGGCTCGCTGGAGTTTTGCTTCCTCCCATAGAGTTCGGCTTGGAGTTCAGCAACCACAGCTGGTGAGTTAAAGCGTGCTCGCAGGCGTTCGGAGAATTCCTCCCAGTTTAGCCCAGCGTCACTGTAGATCCGGTACCACCTCTCGGCTGATCCACGGAGCTGTGCGGCAGTGGTCCTGGTCCAGTGTGTCTTAGGCGATCTCCGCTGGATAAGGATTTCCTCAGCCTGGCGAAGAAAATCGTCTGGATCTTCCGCTCCATCGCCTGAAAAATCTGGTAGTGGTGTGGTAGGTGGTGGTTGTGCCTGGGAGAGGAGCTGCAGGAGGGAGTTCAGGAGGTTAGGGTCTGGTGTGGTGGAAGGTGGGCCTGTTGGTGTAGGGGGGATATCTATGCAAGCTTTGCAAGTGTAAGTTGCATTTGGAATCTCCACTTCCGGACAACCGATGCAGGCATGGTGTTGAAGCTGGTCACAGCGGCAGCAGGAAGCGAAGATGTCACTTTGGCTGTGGCAGGTCTCGTTGGCACAGGTCTTTAGCTGGGATCTCAGCGTCGGAGCCATCTCTAAGTCGGAAGTGTGCTGGTGTAGTTGCTGGTGTTGGTGTTGATGCTGGTGTTGGTGTTGGTGCTGGTGTTGGTGTTGGTGTCGGGCGCCACTGGGTTGTGTCCTCCCAGAAGTAGTCGGGGCGAAGGTCACTTCTTCGTCCGAAGAAAGTCGGTCCCACGTTGCGGCCGCCAATTGACGTCGGCTCGCTCTGTCGTTATGAGGTGAATAGGCAAAGTAGGTGGTGGTGTACGTCGGCTGTCTGGCCGGTGATGGATTTTTGGAGCGGGGAATGGTGAAAGAGTCGGGTTTTAAAGTTTAAAAGTGAAAATAGTACGGTGCTCGGGGATCATAATATGGGAGGTTGGGGATGGTATAGGAGTAAGGAAGAGGTATGGCGGTAATGGGAGTAGGTTTACGCCACATCGGGCACGGTGCCAGAGTTTGGCCCTGAAAAGGTCCGTAGAGTTGCGGAGACGGAGTTTGGTCCTTGGTAGGTCCGTTCAGGATTGCCCCAGACTGATGGGCCGTAGACTTCCGCAACTCACGGCTAACTTTTCTTTGCAGTCGCCGTACCGCTCGACGCTGCTGATTATTTCGCCTCCCCGGCATATAGCACAGGGGTCCGCCGGGTAACCACTACCCTACTGAATTTCCCTTACGGGAGGCGGTGAAGGTAGTAGCTCGCCGGGTTTCCCCTATTTAGCTATTTCCCTGACGGGAGGCGAGTTGGTGGTTATTGAGAATAGAAAAAAAAAGAACAAAGTTTGAATTTAAGATTTTCGATTCGGCTTTAGACGTTTACTCTGGAGTATCTCTACTGCTGGTAAATGAGATAGTAAAAAAAGACAAGGTGGTAACTCAGACTCCTCGGAAGGATCTGAGTGTTCACATGTAAGATCGTGTTCTAAGAAGAACACGATGAGATCTGATGAATTTTTTGAGAATACTACAGTTTATATAGTATTCTGGAGCGTAGAACAATGGAAAAGCCATTGTTCTACTTTCACTATGACGCGATCCAATCACAGGCTGGCTAGAAGCAGGGGTGGTGTAGCGTGCTGTGATTGGGTCGCATAGTCTGAAGTTTTTGAGTTTAGCGAAAGTGTGTTTCGCGGTTTTTCGCGGTTTATCGCGAGTTGAGCCTGGACCAATCAGCGAGCTGCCCTTACTGTTCGACAGTAAGGGGAGATGTAGGTGTTTTGTTGGCCCAGGTTGCCGGCACTGAGGTCCGGGAGAAGTGCGGGGAAGTGTTCTCAGCGTTTGGTGTGACCAAACGCCGAGAAGTGTTGGTTTTTGTAAGTCGGGTGAATCAGTTCCAATGTAAAGAGGCGATGGCATAGTCATACAATAAAACAAAATTATATATAATTTATCTTTGTTATAATATATACAATCTTTCTTATAATACATAAATGAATCTCACAAATTGTTTTTTAACAACGAATATTGTTTTCAACTTATAAATCCCTATCTTATTCAATTCCTCTCCCATAAGAAATACTTAACAGAAAAGTAATAAAGAAAATTATAATTTTATTTCTCACGTATAAAAACATATAGAGTAGCCTATAAAAAGTATTTTCTTGGAAAGATGGCGAATATTATTTTTGGTTTTGTTGACTGATCTGTGAGAAAGTTAGTGCAATGTTTATGGATCATTTGTGTTTCTTATACAAAACTTTCTCCTTCAACAAGAATAAGGAAACAATACAAATAAATAGTCAGGCTGTATCACAGGCGGAAATGTGTTTATCTTAAGGAAATTTGAAGCAAATACAGGATATATAGCCTATATATTCCAGGAAACATGATATGACCATTATGCCATTTTATCCTTTATGAACAAGGTTTAAATATAATTATATAAATTTATTTATTTTAAAATTGTATGTCAGAACGGATGAAATACATAATCATGTACACGAGTACAATAACAAGACCATTGGTACAATCGCCAGAGATTCTGAGTTCGCATTAAATCTCCCAAAACATTTTGTTGCTGCAATATGTAGGTCTTGTTGTGTAGAATAAAATTTATAATGTTATATGTGTACATTAGCTGATTTGAAAGGATCAAAGTTCAAAAATCAGGTATTTTTTAAACAACTCTGTAAATTTTAAAGGTAGCTTGACAAATTAATAACCATGTTGAAAGTACATGTAATTCTACACAAAAAGGTTATATTTAAAAAATATCTAAAGTGTAATAGTTTTTCAGGAAAACACGAGTGAAGTGCATAGGTGCGCAAGAAAAATAACAACTTAAAATAAAGACCCCCAGCCCCCGAATAGTCCAATAGCGTCAGAGTCAGAAGAGAACAAGAGTTGGTTAAGAAAACCCTGATAGGAAGAGAGAGATCTAACCTAAGACTACATGAAAAAAGTATAGATCCCACTTAGGGCCCCTGAAGGTATTATGACTGCAGCGTCCGGCATTGAAAGATGTTCGAATTCATAAAAGTAGGTGCACGGAAATAGGCCAAAATCCGTGAAAAATAATTTGATAGATATAAATCAAAATGCATATTAAAGAAAAGTATTTCATTTTTTATAACCTGTAATATGAAATTATTTGGCTATATATTCTTTGAAGTTAAAAATATTTTTGGTTTTATCATCATCTTTACATTATTTTTTCAGTCAAATATACTCAAACGTCTTGCATTAGTTATTTGTATAAAATGGGATCAGTTTTTACATTTTTAAATTTCATTGAAACAAATTTTCAGTACTGTGAATTTTAAACTACTGAAAAAACAAAGAATTGACGTTAAAAAATAAAACAACTCCATGTACAGCTGCTCGTGAATAGCCAAAGCCTGTTCGACTGTGTAAGTTGGGTAATGTATGGTTAGCACATGGAAATTCTCGTCATTGTTCTGTTTGCATGAATGTTGAGCCCCAAAGGGTTTCCACCCAGAAAGCTATAATTACTATACCAGTTGGGGGGGGGGGGAAACAAATTAGTCTGTTCTTTAAAACGAATCAGAACTGTAGAGAATAGAAATTAAAAATACACAATATGATAAAGCATAGTGAAAAGGTTTGCAAGTGTAGAGTTATACAAATTTCAGAATTTTGTAGGGAGACTCGTTGGTCGACTGCCGATGTATATGTAGACTAATATGCGTGCAGTAGCTGATAGTTCTAGTACTTTTGTTTTAAAATACAAATATAAATCTGATATTATTTATGCCAATAGTAGTACACTTGGATAGCGCTTTAAAGTTTCAGATTATAAAAATACAATAAATAAAAAAAGGTTTTGAATATCGCAAGCTTAAGAGGAGGTTCCATATAACAAAAATGCCGTCTGCCGCCCATAAGACTAATGCAATACAGTACCATATCTCGTTGATACCCATATTTTTCCTTCATTCTTCAAATTATTGATTTTTTTTATTGAAGAGAACAAACTGCTTTATGTTAACTGCGAGAAAAATCCTTCGTATAAAGATACGAAGGATTTTTCTTAAAAAGGTAATTTCTTTAAAAATTTCTAATGTAAAAAAATGTTGTTTTGGTTTTCATGTAAAACGGAAGATATTTTAAATTTGGTTCAACAAAACACATTCAGCTGTACAATGACTTTCTATTGATACCTCATTTATATTTATATCTTTAAAAACAAGGAATATATGGGTATTATTCTATTGCATTAGTCTTATGGACGGCAGACGGCACCGGCCGGCTAGTGGAGCCTCCTCTTAAGGAAAACGAAAGAAAAATCATGAATGCAATTAACCCTGAATTCTTCTTCTTTAATTAAAATCTTTGCTTACACAAATCCCAACATTTTTCTCAGAAATAGCCTATATTTTGTGCGCCATATCTCTTTAAACTCGAAACGTATTGAGTGATACATTTATGGCCACGAAAGTCTTCTATTTATATCGGGTTTATCTGGAAAACTATTAGACTTGCACAACAATTTTAAACAGAACCGCGTGTAAGTATTCACATTAGCGAAATTAGTCTCAAATTCCTACAATGGGATCAATGGACATTTCATGATATCGGGTGTTCTGTTATAAGGTATCAAAAATTCCTATAAATTGAAAAATTAGATGATGCTTTACTACTACAAATGTTGCACTTAAAAAGTAAGAAATTTATGAAACCATCTATATTCTCCCTTTTAACAAATGACTGTACTGTTAGACACATGTGTTGGAAGGGCTGTGGTCTTGTCTTGACAAATCATAAATTCATCACTTGGTAGACAAGGGTCATGTTTAGAATACAATAAAATCTTTCCATGTCTTTCGAAGGGAAACATTTGGGAGGTTTTGTATTTTCAAAACCTTCTTTAAATGTGTATTGGTATGCTCATCTGGCATTGACGTTATAAGTCATTACATGATCTGAAGCCTGGAATAATATTAACATCTACTAACCATCCATTCAATAACATCAGATATTTATTTTAATAAATAATAAGGAAATAGGTCATTGTAAATGATTAATTACTGTAATAAACAAAAAATCCACATAGATAGTCTAAGTCATCATCATCCAAAATGGAACATGTCCATTTCATCTTTTATATTATTTAGGATGTTTAAAATGTCGGAAAATGTTAAATTTAATATCAAGGTCAGATCTAAGATGAAATCAGAACTAATATAATTATTTTAGTACCTAAAGTGTGCTTCAGTAATCATAGGAAGATCAAAACGGGGCGTCCTCTAAGAATAAGAATTTAAAGAATGAAGGAAGCTCTAACATTTTTTGGGTTTAAATAGAGCGGCTTAGACACCAAATTGAATAGTAATTTTATTGAACAACAAATTTGATGAGGATCACATAATATGTATATGTTTTTTCAAGACAAAAATTCTAAAGCTTCTGGTGTGCGTTTTATATCCATTCACATAGAATTCAAAATTGAACGGTTTTGTCGAAGTAATAATAATTAAGCTAATGAAAATAATAATTAACATTTTAACATACTCATAAATACTCTACTTCATTCTTGTAAAATGTAAGAGTGATCCATAATTAAATTCTAAATCACCCATACTTTGAATGACTTTTACACCTATCAATCATGTAAAATAAATTTATATATTTTTCTAAATTTTAAAATTATAATAAAACTTGAACAATTCCTCACAAATACATTTTAATTTAATAAACATATTTGTGAGAAATTGTGTTCAATTTTAATTTTAAAACATCTAACAAGTCAAGCTCGATATTTTTTTATAGATTTTAAAAGGTTAGCCTTATTCATAGTTTAATAATATTTTATTAGTTTGAGTTTAAAAAATATTATTCACATTGATCCCATATTTTATTTTAGTTTTCATTCATTCAAATAAATTGTTTGTAAAAATCTTAACACAAGACCAGACAGAGTGGTTTGCCAGCACTAGAAAAATAGAATCTGAGATTAAAAGCTTACAAATTATATATATATATCTCTTTCCTTAAGATATATAGATCATAACCTATAAGATATACCTTACATAAATTTACAGACAGTTGTTTGGCAAAGGTTCAGAGGAAACATACAAGTTGGTCCAACAATTTCTTTTATATTGTCATAAAATCAGAATAAAACAAATAGTAGTAATGATTATTTGATCTAAAATACTTCATTTTTCATCTGATAGTTTGTGTTTTTATTAAAGTTTAAATATTTAAAGTAATAATTGAGATGTAGTGTCTAAATAAGACACTGACATTATACTCTTGGTTTACAAGTTTCTATTACACAATCATTTTCTAATTAATCATTTCAATATCTTGAAAATAAAAATTGACGAGTGGATGGATAAGAAATAATTTTAGACACCACATGGCTTTCTTGTGACTTATATAAAAATATGTTAAGTTCGAATTCAGCACCTTAAAACAGATAAATTTCATTAAATTGATCAAATATTTTTTAAAATGTAATTACTTTACATTTTTAATGTGGTTTAATGTGTAAACGATATGAAACTTGAACTCAGTCTTTCATTACAACTCTACAAAATTAAAATGAGTTTTATTATATTGGACTATTAATAAAAATTATACCCTACAAGATAGAAAGGAATTTCTACCAAAATTGAATCATTCCATCAGTTATCTATTATGTATAAAAGTACACACAAAATAAAAGTGGTGAGAAAGAATAGTAATTCTGAAGATAAAAGTATTGCTGTAAACACATTTGTAATTTTTGGTAATCGCCATGTGTTTTAAGAATTGTAAATAAAAGAAAATATTGATTATTTATTTAGAAATTCCTTTATTTTATTTAAGAATTCTTCATATGTTAGATTTTTTAAAGTTACAATGTGACTAAATTTTTTGATTAATCAAAACACTAATTTTACTTAAAATGTTAATTTATTCTTGCTTGGAATTATTATATTTTACCTCTTTATAAAACTACATAGAAGAGTTTTTTTCTTTGATGAGGTCCTTTTCGGTTAATTATAAAAACCAAACATTAAAATATACAACACAATATTTCTAAAAAAGCTTTTTATTCATTCAGTTATTGTTCCCATAATACAGTAGATAGATTGATGTTGGAAAATAGTGCATTGATGGAAAGGAGAATATATTCTCTTCATTGCCTATACAAATATAATATAATTTATAACTTTATTTTCAGAAAAAAATGTATATAATTCTAAATCTAGCACAGTACATTTTAGCATGAATACTGAAATGCTTGAGGGGGAGGGGAGTAACAAGTTTACTATATAGAAATTTACATCATATAGTTTAGTGTTATGGTCACCCTTGTATTAACTCATTTTGCATGTCACATTTTATGGTACTTTTCTTGCTTTTCAGAAATTTTTATCACCTAATGTTTCATGTCACATTTTATGATACTTTTTTTTTCTTTTCAGATTTTTTTTTCTCGTTTAATTCGGCTTCCTTAAACTTTTAGATTCTCAGAAATCTTTGAGCTACAACACAAAAACTGCTTCTTGAACAATATTGATAAACATTTGCACTTAATGTGTATCTAGTTAAGTCTCTTCAACCCATCTATCTGAGTTGTTTACATCCACTAAACCCACATAATGTATTTGTAATACTGTATTCACTCTATATAGCATGCGTTCCATAGAAAACAAGTTTTTAAGTTTAAAATGGAAGCAATAATGAAATTTCAATTAAAACTAAATTGTATATTCAGTGCACTGCAGAGAATTTCACCAAATAAATAGAGTAGAGTTTAACCCATATTTACATTCCTTTGTGAAAAGTTTATTTCTTACATTGATAAACCCTTTCTTTTCCCTGAATAGGAAATTGATATATAGAGCAAAATTTAGATTTTAAAAGCGTTTAATGTTAAATATTAAAGAATCGCTCCCATATAGAAGTTTAAGTAACTTGAGGTTACATGTTGTTCAATTGATTAAAGCAGATATCTAGCTCGCTAAACTTTGGCATTGGTTTATACCATGAATTATACTACTCTTTTTTTCATTAATTGAAGAAGTATTAAATAAAAGTGTTAAAACAAATTTTTAACTTTTACATTTCAATTACTTTTTATTACTTGGCCCATTGTTTATTCATTTCTTTTCTTTTGTTTATGGTTCATATTATAAAAAACTAATAGTTCAGCATCTCTAGTACCATGAGATAATGTTGCAAATAATAAATTGAGAAACAAAACCCTCCCCCCTCTCCAAACTGTAGGAAATTTCTGTGGCTATGTGTCTAGATAGAAAATTATTTCCATAATTTTGTTTTGTAAAAGGTTCACAATATGGATGAAACTAACTATGAAGTTATAAACTTGAGGAAACATGGTTTATACAACAAAGAGGAAGTGGGGGGGGGGGAAATTGAATACCGGAAGTAGGTTTTTTACTAGTATTCTCACATTTATAGTATAATAAAGAACAGGATCTAGGAAAAGAATCTATATTATGGCTGTGAGCAAACTATTGACACTAATTCAAATATTATTTTAGACTGTTGAGTGCTTGACCTCAGTCGAAGAGGAATCTTTGGAGCTCAGTAACTTGAAGAAGTTATGGACATGGGCTTGACAAGATTCTGGAATTGTTAAGAGAACAGTTATCAAAGTTTATCTATTAATTTTTGTTTAAATCAAATAAATTAAAAATTTGTATTTTATAAGTAATATAAAACTTATAAAGAAGAGTGAATTAAAAATTCTAAGATTATTACAACTAAATATAAATATTAGGAATATATAATTACTGCGTTTAAAACCATCTTTAAATCTTTAAATGTCATGTGAAATATGAAAGACTAACTTTACTTTAAATGACACGTTTTTTACTGTTGTTGACAGCTTCTTCAGGTGAAGAGGCTGTCCATCAACAGCTAAACAAATATTGTTGTAAACAGTTATATAAATTACAACTTGATTGTAAATGAAATTAAACAACGGGATATAGTACTTTATTGCTAATACGTATGTACCCTCACAACTGTCCTTCTTTGACACTCTCAGCTTGTGTTATATATATATTATATATTATAAAGTAAGCATACACTACTATGAAATGAGTAGTACAGCAAAACATTCAAATAAATCTTTCAAGATTTGTTTACAGGTATTACAAGTGTTCAATGTGAGTTCCTCTTGTTATAAGGCAGATATTTAATGTGTAATCCAGTTAGTCCCAAATTGTACAAATCATACCACTGTCTATGGTAGCAACTGTTTCTGTTATATGAAATTACAATTAGTTTAAACTTGCAGTACAAGGTATAACAAAAACCTAATCTTTAAAATAAATAGCCTCAAACACAGAAATCCAAGGGTGTCAGATTTGTTGTTCAGAGTCTTATTCTAACTGATTCAATCCTAGCACCCTTTGTGCAATTGAGGTAAGATGTAACTTAGTGATGAAATTGTAGAGATGTAACTTAGCGGTGAATGAAATGATAAGATTTCTTTTTTAAAATAAATAGCCTCAAACACAGAAATCTAAGGTTGTCAGATTTGTTGTTCAGAGTCTTATTCTAACTGATCCAATCCTAGCACCCTTTGTGCGATTGAGGTAAGATGTAACTTAGTGATGAAATTTGTAGAGATGTAACTTAGCGGTGAATGAAATGATAAGATTTCTTATTTAAAATAAATAGCCTCAAACACAGAAATCCAAGGGTGTCAGATTTGTTGTTCAGAGTCTTATTCTAACTGATCCAATCCAAGGGTGTCAGATTTGTTGTTCAGAGTCTTATTCTAACTGATCCAATCCTAGCACCCTTTGTGCGATTGAGGTAAGATGTAACTTAGTGATGAAATTTGTAGAGATGTAACTTAGCGGTGAATGAAATGATAAGATTTCTTATTTAAAATAAATAGCCTCAACACAGAAATCCAAGGGTGTCAGATTTGTTGTTCAGAGTCTTATTCTAACTGATCCAATCCTAGCACCCTTTGTGCGATTGAGGTAAGATGTAACTTAGTGATGAAATTTGTAGAGATGTAACTTAGCGGTGAATGAAATGATAAGATTTCTTATTTAAAATAAATAGCCTCAACACAGAAATCCAAGGGTGTCAGATTTGTTGTTCAGAGTCTTATTCTAACTGATCCAATCCTAGCACCCTTTGTGCGATTGAGGTAAGATGTAACTTAGCAATGAAATTGTAGAGATGTAACTTAGCGGTGAATGAAATGATAAGATTTCTTATTTAAAATAAATAGCCTGAAACACAGAAATCGAAGGGTGTCAGATTTGTTGTTCAGAGTCTTATTCTAACTGATCCAATCCTAGCACCCTTTGTGCGATTGAGGTAAGATGTAACTTAGCGATGAAATTGTAGAGATGTAACTTAGCGGTGAATGAAATGATAAGATTTCTTATTGAAATAGATATTTCCTTTCCATATCTCGCTGTAATTGTGGCATTAGAGAATTTTCTAGCCCTTTACAACCCCATAAATGTTTATACAAAATCAAATATAATTTATATTGAAATAGAACAAGTGAAATCATTTTTAGCAATTATAATAAAAACTGTAAGTTTTATATTTTTTTTTGGTATCATTCAATTTATTAGTATGTTTGTACTAAACTTCAAAAATAAATACAGTATCACTTTTGTTAAACTTTTTGTGATTGCTTTATTTGTATATATGAGAAATATATTAAATTTACTCTGTGAGCTTTGAAGTGCTTACAAAAAATTCAACGATTACAATGCACATTGCTTAAAACAAGGTTTGATATATTCTTATTGCCTTAGCTCTAATGATATAATTATACATCTTATTCATATATAAATCATTGGATTTTTTTAATGATGTAATCTAGTGTTTAATTGATATTGCTGTATTCTAATTGTATCATTAAACTAGGTTTACAACATTTAGAATCAGACCCTTGGCACTAACATGTGATATCTATTGACATCATTATCATTTTTAGAAATATCACTCACTTGTATTCTACTTTGAGCTAGAATTTGTACATAATTCAATAAATTTCCTTAAAGGCTTCAATTTTCTCTTGTTCCAACAACCAATGTCTAAATCAAATTTCTATCATGTTTCCTTTCGAAGACGTCTTGGGATTGTTTTCTCTAGTAATTATATTATGTACTTAAGCTTTAGACTCTACAAGAGTTAGTTGGTATCCTGCTAGGGCAACCTTGTGCGATTTATTTTATATGTGTCTTTACATTGTACCAGCTATATTTCTTTTAAAAGGTAAGATTTTAAGTAAACTTATACTTTCTAATCACTATGACAAACTTAATTGCACAATTTAACAAATTTTTACAATTAGAACAAAAAATAAAATAGATATACTAGTGAAATGATTGTTGAAACTTGTTTTAGTATTTAACTGCCTGTGTTGCAAAAATTGTAGTGTAAAGGTTCAACATAGAAACTTGAAATACAACTTTTCAGGAACAATAGTACCAATTTTTAGGTTTTACACTTTTCAGAATCAAATGCTAATGCAGTTACAGCGTATTTAAAGGTTGCCCAAGCTGAAAAAGTAATAAATGTGGCCCCCTTTTCTAGTTTCTTGAAAAATTGCGGATTAATGCTCTTTTCTACTAATCACAATATAAGATGGGAATTTAACGTTTGATGGAATGTGGGGAAAACATTTTTGATTTTGAGGTGTGGGTAACCAACATCAAATATTAAGTAAATATTTTCCTCATTAGTCTCACAATTTTACATTAATTATATGTTAAAAATATATAGTCAATGTTTTATCACACATTGGCCAAAATAATGTTGGAACTAGTTTTAAAGCATCTGCAAGATATATGAAGCAACAATGATATACCTATTTTTCTTTTGCCTTATTAAAAGTGAAAGGAAGAAGAGTACTTCTCCCTGAACTTCCACTACTATGTGTATAGTTGTCAGAAAGTATTGTAAGGTGTCATCATATTCTTAAATCTATAAGAGTACTATTCAAAGTGGCAATAGACTCCTTTGTGGTGGGAAATGAATTTTTGTTCATACAGGGGAACGTTTGTGTCAGTGTACTTTTTAAACAACCTTTAGATAAGTCTGAGTTAAAAATAAATGTCAGTATTTTAAAATAAGTGTTATTGATAAAGTGAGGTAAGAGCATACCTTTAAGAGAGTAGGTAGATCAGCTTAATTTATGGTTTTCGAAATATTGTGATTGTGTTTAAAATAATTTGTATTTTAATGATTGTCTTTTGAAAATTCAAAAAAAAAATCTAAAGTTCTTATGGATGCTTTGTTTGTTCTAGATTGAATGAGGCGTGAAGGAAGAGCACTGATGTTATGGGGTGGACGTGACTATATGAGTAGGCAGGGCTATTAAAGGGTGCAAGATGGGTATGTGTTGCAGTAGACACAGCCCCGAGGCGGGCAGGCCTCTAGGTAAGTTATATATTGTATTGATAAAGTGTGTTTATACAGTGAATTCTGGTAGTCACTGTCCCCTTTACTTCAACAACAGACATTATTTTAAATCAATTAAATTCATAAACTTGGAGATTATGAAGGTTTTTATTATTATACATTTTTCGGACATTTGCCATCATTTGTGTGTTAAAAATCAAAACACGATGTCTCGGGAATAAGAATCAATTCCCGTTATCAAGTGACTAAAAACTAAAGAAACATGAAACTAGAAACTAAGCCTATGTGAGAAGTAAAATTAAATAAGAATACAACCAACCTTAATATCTAAGCATGCATCTCAGAGCTAAAACTGAGAAGTCAAAAAACACAATCACGGTAACACACAACTAACGTCAAATACGTGTTGTTGTATCAAAGATACAGCAACAAGTGACGTGGTCCAGAAGGCGTGACAAACTATTAGGGGATTGGCCTATTCTTAGTTGTATTAAGCTTCCTAGCCCGAGAGCAGGTTACAACCCCTTGTGGCGATTTAACAGGTAAAATTTCAACTTGTTTTTTAGTTGTAAGGATATTATAATCAAATTTTAGTTCTTTTTTAAACAATGGGAGCCATAATGGCCTTACTTCTATACTTGATTGGCTGATTGGATTGTCCGTTAGTTTTAAATATGAGGCTTCAATTATTTTGCGTTTGTATAAGTTACTTTCCCAGTGTATGATTTTTGCCTCTTCCCAATTAAATTTGTGATTTTTGGACCATATATGTTCTGCAATTTTCGATTTATCGACTAGGCCTGACCGCACATTGTTTTTATGTTCTTTTATTCTAATGTTTAATGGTCTTTTTTCCTCGCCAATATATTGTCTATCACACTCACATTTGATACTGTAAATACAGTTTTTAGTATCCTGCGTTCCATTTTTAGGTTTAGTTTGGGCGAGATGTTGCCTAATGGTGTTTAGTGTTTTAAAAGCGGTACAAATTTTATATTTTCTGGCTGGTGTCTAACTTTTTCCGATAATTCTGGCACATAAGGGATTGTCATGTACGCTAGTCGTTTATTTTCATCTTTAGACTCATTCTTTAGTTTTTAGTCACTTGATAACGGGAATTGATTCTTATTCCCGAAACGTCGTGTTTTGATTTTTAACACACAAATGATGGCAAATGTCCGAAAAATGTATGATAATGAAATTGAACTTCCATCATTAACAAAACAAAATAAATAACATCAAATAAAATAAAATAAAACATCAAATAACTTCAAACAGAGAATTATGAAGGTTGTTAAAAGTGTCTTATATTATTAAGAACTTCAATCTCACAATAGGTTTTTGAATAATGTAATTATAAAATATTTGTGATGGCTAAGACTTATGATGAATGGAGTATATAATGTATTTTCATAAAGTGAGTTCTAAAATTAGTTTTGGATTTGAACCACTCATCCCAATCTGCATCCAACATCTTATAATATTGGCCCTTATAATATTGATTGTATCACCTATTTTCAGGATAATGATTTCTAGCATATATTTGGTTTTTATATGTGAAAATTTATAGAGGCATAGCTGTCACCAACATTACTTATTCTTGATATAAATCCAGTTCTTCTCTCTAAAGAAATGTTTTAAATATGGAGTCTACAATAATTAAAATTGTTCAGAAGATGATTTGAGTATTCAGCTGTTCAGTGTGAAGGAGTCTATTATAACTCTTGATCTTCCCAGAAATATAGAATATGTTTGCAAAAAACAGTGGTAATCAGCAGAGACAGATTGTGACATATTCATTGTAGTTTTCTGGTGAATTGAAAGAAATTCCTGACCTTTGATAGAACATTGGTTAAGACTGTGTGACCTGACAAAAAAAACAAATTTAGCTATTTAAAAAAATTAGATGTGTCTTGAAAGGTAATACTTATTCCATAAGTATGGAAGAGAAATAGGAAATCATCATTTCATATCCTGTATATCAGTTTAACACGAGGCACTGAATATTTGTTAAAATAAAGCCGAGTACCTAAAAACAAAGATGAGTATACCAGAGAAGTAAAGTTCTTTTTTAGTTAAGCAAGATACTTGTGATGTAGTAGTAGTGATTGAAACGAACTGCGATCTCTAGAGATCTATTATGCCTTCTTGCTTGAACTTGGATGGGGAACTCATCTATAGAAGCCCTTTAACCCACTACTGTAGGAAGTGCAACACATGAACGGGTAGGTATCTCCTCTACACCAATCTGGTACCCTTCCAGACTTTTAGCCCTTTTGTTCATTAGTGCACTGAATCTGACTAATAGATAATGTGAGGTGTCCTTCCCCTCTTGTCAGAATCGGCAGGTCTAATCTTTCTTATTATTTTTTTTATTCCGATCCTTCTTACTTGCTCCAACAGAAACCCTGCCAGTGTTTTCAGTTCAGTTCATCTCTACTTAGTCTGATGCATGTTCACGACCTGTTATAATTCCTTAGGGTGCGTACAAAGTGGAGCCGGGATGGGCGCTGGTATCCTGGATGGTAGCTTACTCGCTTATTCGATGGGTGTCTGGCCGGAATGGTTGGAGGACACGTTGGCGCTGTAGCTTAGTCGTTTGTTGTCAACCATGATGGAAGGTATTGAAGAAGAGTTGTTACTTGATAGTTCGGCTACAAAGTGGTTTTTACTATTTAACAGTGAACGTGAGTTTGGTGTTCATCCAGTAAATGTAGAAAGAGAAGAGTTAGGTGAGTTTCACCACTTATATAAACAGTTGAGAAATTACCCAAGGCGGTTTTTCCAATATCTCAGAATGGAGATTGAAACTTTTGACCATCTTACAGCTTTAGTAGCTACCAAACTCCAAAAGAATTGGTGTAATTTCCACACCAATCCCATAACACCAGAGGAAAGACTAGTTCTAACATTACGTTATCTAGCCACCGGTACATCTTTTAAGCATCTATCTTTTTCAAAAGGCGAATATTTTCAAAAGCCATTGAGACAGACGTCACAACCGCCGATAAAATAATAAAATGCTGTTGTGTGTTGCAAAATTTTATTATAGACAGAGAAGGTGTTGAGCACCACCTTAAAAACAAAACTCTATTCCCTAAGAAGACGATATTGAGTCCTGCCAGTCTAGCTTAGAGCTATGTAAACAATCGGAGTAGCTATTATAACTCCAGCCATATAGGCTCCCTGCGCCTATCCAGGTAACCAGCCAGGCTCCACTGTGCGCGGGCGCGTTGCAAACTTTGAGAGAATTCTTACATAGCAGTAAGCGAGTAAGCTACCAGCGTCCATCCCGGCTCCACTCTGTACGCACCCTTAGGAGTTCTTTTGCCTGTTTTAGCCGTGGTATTTTTCCCCAATAAGGGAGCTCTTACAGTCTCTTCTGAGACTTTTCTGGCATGTCATCCCCTCTTTGTGGGGTGCTTTTTCTATCAATAGTGGTAATTCCTCCTGATTGGCCTACTTGACCTTTCTCTACTAGGTTTATTATCTCAGTCTAGGAAATATCTACAAAAGAGAGGACTCTCCATGCTGATAGTCATCATGGAGGGCAAGCTACAAATTTATCATCATGTTGAGTCTTGGTGACATCCCGCGTAAAGTTGTTAAGCTTCATTTCTCTCTCCATGTTTTCCCCACAAGCAAAAGGTTGTCCACCAGTCCCAAACCCCCGCTGAATCAGGTAAGGCTAAATACTGTAAAGATCACCAAGTATCCCACATGCAATACCTTTTGCCCAGTGTCATTCACCCCATCAGCATATGTCTCTTTATTACACTGTAGGGTTGTGATGAAAACAGAAGAAAACGGTTCGTTGATTTAATCTGTTTAAGAAATCAACAATGATTATCTACAACCCTATCTTTAAATAATAAGTACTATAGCTTTTTCTTAAGAGGATCACATACAGTTAATTTTTGAAAAAAAAAAAATCTATTTTTGTTTTTTTTATGTTAGAGTATTTTGATATTTTTTATTTTATGACGCAATCTAATTTTAATAATTTTCACAAGCCTTCAATAGTTAATGTCATGATTTCATATAAAGAGCTATACACAACATAATTATAGTATAACACTCTTCTGTTTAGCTCAATAATAAAATGATGAAGAGACCCAGAAAACCTGCCATACTCTGCAGTTGCTACTAAATTTATTTTTAAAAATTGTTATTTTATTTAAACATTTTCTTGAAATCATAATTTTTAGCATTTTTTTCTTTTCTTTTTTTCACTTAGGAACAAAAAAGACTACCTTGATTTGTTTACCCGAAAAATATATGTTTTACACATACAGGGTTATCATAAAAAAATGGTGGGGTTTTGAACATGATTTAAATGAAAACAGAATTACTTACAGCTGATGTTGTTTATTTATCTAAATATATGTGCACCATTAGTTGCTCGGCAAATGTCCAATCGATAATCAAGTTCTGCCCAAACGTTAGTTAACATGTCTTTGTTAATGGTTGTCATTGCTTCATTAATCCTGTTCCTTTAGTGATTTAGGTCACAAATTTTTTCTTGATAAAAAATGTTTTAGATGTACCCCCACAAGAAGAAATCGCAAGGTGTCAGGTCTGGACTCCTTGGAGGCTCGCGTATAGGTCCTTGCCAGCCTATCCATCGATATCTAAACTTTTCATTCAAAGAGACAAACAAATGCTCTGTGACAAATGCACTAATGTGCTCGGGTGCACCATCTTGTTGGAAATGAAGTTGTTGAATGTTTTCGAGTTCATCCACCTGAGGAAAACAATAATTGATTACCATATCGAGATACACAATTCCATTAATTGTCTTTTCATCAAAGAAGAAAGGCCCTATCAGATGATTTTTCATCACACCAAACTAAACAATAACTTTAGGCGAGTCATGTATTTTCTCAAAAATTGTATGTGGGTTATCCATCTCCATATGCGTGAATTGTGTCTGTTAACAGACCCATTGATATGGAATGTAGCTTCGTCTGAAAAAATTATATCATCTAAAAATGATTGGTGTTCATAAATCTTGTTCAACATTTCAACAGCGAACTTAAAACGCATTCAATTCCTGGAATAGTTGGATTTTATTTGCGTGTAAATTTTAGTATTTTGTGTAAAACTTTGTGGATGTTGTTTTTGGAATACCTAACTCTAGTCTTCGTCTAGGTATTGACTTCTGATTGCAGATTGTCTAATAAGTTCAACTTTTTCATCTGATACACTTGGCCTGCCAGATGATTTCTGCCTTTCGAATTGTTTGAACCAATGTCGTATGTTATTTTCATGTGGTAGATATTTTCTGTAATCGTGTCGAAATTCACGTTGCACTGAAATTACAGACTTGAATTCAGCCAGCAACAAAACACATTTCTCTTTTTCTTTATTAGAGAACATAATAACACACTTTCTTCTGATTTTGAGGTTAAATGGCAAAGTTGGAAAGAAATCAGGGTCATAGATTGAATAATGGTTATGCAACTACTTTTTGTAATCTATGCTATTTATTACCTTTTTGTCCTGTTTATTAATGAGTACATAGATAATGGTATACAGTGTACAGGATACAAAGGTCTTGTAAATGTAGCAGACAGCCATTTTTTATTTCCATATGACAGAAAGTCAATATCTCTTTGATTGGCAATCAGTTGCAGTTTGACAGTTTTGTTTAGAAAGTGGGTTTTTAAAGCACACAAGTTAGTCCTAAAGGTGAAATGTGCGAGGCTAGATAGGGTGTCACCAGGGTTTGTGAAAGTTTTTACAGTAAAATAAAATAAATTTTGTACGTTTTACTTTAATTAAATTATCAAAAAAAGTTTATTGGATGTTCTAGAAACAATGGGATACATTTTTTAGAGTAACCAAATATGTATGTTCTTTGAAAATCTTTAAAATAATACTCTAATCAAATTTTAAATGACAGTGATTGTTTTTACTTTTTCTTTTTTTTAACTACTACAGAATTGTAATGTTCTTTTATATGTGATTTGTGATATTAGTTTAAGGAATTTATTTGTATGAATAATTTTGAGTTAATGCCATCACTTATGTTTAGTGTTTTAGTACTTGTTGATTAACACCATAATCTGAATTTTTGATGAGATAAAATTGTGAGTTGATTTTGAAAATTCACTCTTTTTTGCAAGTAGATTTACTTGATATCAAATTTTGTCAAAATTGATTATATTAATACAATACAGCCAGACTGACAACAATAATAATTATTTTCTTGCTTATTTTATTCAAATATTTCAAAGAATGTTTTAAATTGTTTTGCTTCTTGCTCCCATGTACAAGTTCAAATATTTGCTCCTTAATATACCCCATTTTAATTGAAAATAAAGTCTTAGATTTTATGAAAATCCTTTGTTAGCTAAATAGTTTATTTTTATAGTTTATCTTTTTTAACACTCGTGAACTGTTATTTTCTTAGATACAATTTGATTCATTGATAAAAATAATTTGTCATTACATAAACTTTTGTTTGATATTTATATTTAATTTTGATAATACAACTCTTTTAAGTGGTATTCTTGTAGGTTTGGATAATAATGTTATACTGGTATGTCCAGAAAGTATCCAGTCATTTTGAATAACAGCAATTTCATACTACCTTTGCTGAGGACTTGCTTCAAATTGTCCACAATGATCCATATTTCCACAAACCGGTCATAACAGGAGATGAATCGTGGGTCTATGGCTAATAACCATGAAACATGGGCTCAGTTTTACAGATGGAAGTTGCCTGCTTTTCTATGTCCAAATAAAGTGTCTTGATGAATTGGAGCAACATCAAGGCCACATTGATAATTTTTATTGATTATGAAAGTTTTGTTCAACGTGAGTATACCCCTCCAGGCCAAACGATTAATGAGGAGTACTACATCGATTTCTTTTTTGCCGAGGAAAAGATGCAGTAAAAAGAAAATGGGCATGACTAGAAAAGTGGTGACTAACAAGGTTCATCTTGACAATGGGTTTATTCATTCATCATATTTAGATCAAGATTTTTTGGGGAAATCAGTCAGGTGCATACATCCTCCTTCAACGTAGATTCCATACGAGTTCTGATTTTTCAAATGATAAAACTACCTTTCAAATGGAAGAGATTTCAAACCATACTAAACAGAAAATGATGGAGTAGCTTTTGGAGATTCCAAAAAAAGACCTTGCAGACTGTTGTTTTGAGAAGTAAAAGAGATTTGAATAAGTGTGTGAGATCTAAAGGGAACTGAGACACCATTGTTCAGTTCACAGGATATATTTGTTAATATTAAATGGCTGGATATTTTACTAGAAGCCCTCATTTTTATTCAGACATTTGTCATCTTTAGCGTATTCAAATTTTTTAGATTCAAATGGTGTCAAATCTTCTAATAAACTGTACCAACATAATTATATGATACCTTAGCTTCTATATTTTGATTTTACAACCTATAAGGATATTGAATTACAGTAATATGCTTGATAATATACACATTTAGTGTTACTTGTAGGCAATATTTAATATTGTTTTGTGTCGTTATATACACAGTTAGTTTTGTTTATCTCCAAATAACACATTCTATTAAATAAATCTAAAAACATAATTATATATATATTCCACATAGCATTATTTAGTGAAATAATCAGTGAAATTATTATTTCTTTTAACTTTAGTTTTGTTAATTTGTAGAAGTGATTGGACTTGTAAATACTTATATTAGATTCTTTGTTGAAACCTATAAACCACATCATTTGAACAATAGCCAAAATGCCATCTATTCTTTGAGAAATAATGAGGTCAGCAACCCCTGTCTTCTATGTTCAATCTTTGTGATATACAGGATTATTAATAATCTTGAAAGATAATTAGTATTTCTTAATTTTACATAATTTTTTGGTCCCTGTATCTTTTTGGTTTAAAGTTTTAAAACTGAAGTTTGATGTATTTTCATATGACATAAATTTATCTTTATAATTAATTACTAAGGTAAAATGTTAAACTTGATCTATCTCATTGTCATTAGAGAAAAACATTTGTTTTTTTGTAATAGAAATATTTGAAATTGGAGTGTACTTTGGAAAAAAAAAATCTGTTACCATTTAATTAATCTCTGTGAACCTATGAATGAGTTTTATACACTTAAAAATGATTAATCTATATCAAAGCAGATATGTAATTCAAGAATAGCTGATTTAACATTGTCAGTTATTTCTAAAGTATCTAGGCCAGGGGTTCCCAGATTTTATTTCACTGCGTAGCACTTCAACTTTTCAGATAATTGGGCGTACCACTACCTGATCTTATGATATTAGTATTAAATGCATAAAAAAAATAATGTTTATTTAACAAACAAGACAATATAATATTACAGTAAATTTTTTCATGAAAATAATAAATTGAAAATAAAGTTCAAAAATCCAAAATCAAAAGTTTATCAATTTCACATAACAACAGCAACAGTAAGAATACTAAAATTAAACCAAAATTTCTGCAAATAAAAATGTATCCATTAAAAAGTAAGAAATTTAAACATTGTTAAGAGAAGAATCAATATTTCCTTATCTAAACATTATGTTGTTGTTTATTAATCACAACCAGAGCATCAATGTTAGGCTTGATAGAGCCCAACACTGAGTCTCTTTCTAGCCTATATTTATTTTTTTATATAACAATTCAGAAAACCCACTTTCACACATGTAAATAACAAATGGTAACAGAAATGTCAAAACTTGTTTCAAAAGAGAAGGTTATTCTGTTTTTCTTCCCATCCAAAACGAAAGCAGAGTTTTATCTTTGAAAGAATCTGTCATTGAACTGTCACTTGCCATGTCAGTAAAAGACTCTGTTGCTGTGTAATATCTTGTAGCATTGCTCCTGAAAATGGATTTCTAATCCACTCTTATGAAGAAGTAAAGTAAAGTTTTAAATTCACAGTAACTTGAATAGCCGTGATGTAAGAGCCCTAGACATATGAAGTTTATAACCTTCACAGCTTCTGTCAATACAGTCTTAAGATTTTCAAGCATATCTTTAGAATTCAAAGCTTCTCGGTGAATGAGACAATGTGTGCTTTGACATTCAGGCACGTCTTTCTTTACACTTGCTGCCAGCCCTGTTAATTTACCATACATTTGTTCCCCCCCCCCCAACACATTTCTCCCAAAGCAAACATAATTTTAACATATAAAGATCGATCATGTTGAAAATGTTTTCAGCTTTAGCATGTGATTCAAGAGGTTTTGCAAAGTAGAAACTCTTCACTTATTTCTCCATGATAATCAAAACGGATGAAAACAAGTAACTGCGCCATATTTGTGACATCTCTGTTCTCGTCTATAAGTGCATCTTTTAGCTGTAAAATCAATGTTTCTTCAATATTGGAAGACGTGTTATAAATCCTCTTCTTTACTGTGTTACTTGATAAAGCTTGTTTTCTATTTCTTTGGCTGTTTTTGGCCCTAAGACTAATTGGACCATATCTCTAGCGGCCGGCAATAAGATTGTCTCACCAATTGTTTGAGGTTTCCTTTCTTTTGTAATTCTAAAACTAGCCAAGTATAATGCTTTTAGCAAGTTAGTATCAGTTTTAACAAAAATTGTCATGCATTGAGATTCTTTCTTACAAAATGCAGATTTTCTTTGAAAAAATTCAACCAGTTTACCAACAGACTCGGGGAGCTTAGTAAACTGATGACGTTTTAATAGAGAAGGTTTCATGGTTTGGTTTGAAAGCGTTTCTAAACATACAACTCATTGGGGAATCGGGTTGTCACTGTTTTCTGTGCTGTATTTCACTATAAATCCAAATTGTAAATAGCTTTCATCATATTTACGGTTGGATCAAAGGCGGGCAGTTGAGTCTTTCACTTACAGTCAAGAATCAAGAGAGAGAATGCTGACATTGGGGGAGGAATACTGAGTACAGTCGTCTCCACACAGAAAACTACCACATAAACATTCTGCTCTAAATTCACATTGTTGATTTACTGTATCAATGAGTTATAAAAATATCATTTTCATCAGCGTATATTCTTGTTAGTTTTAATCATTCATATTATTAAAAAGATAATTTTATCCATGACTTTTTTTGCTTGTTCGTGTACCATCTGGAACGTCTTTGCATACTACCAGTGGTATGTGTACCATCGTCTGGGAAACCCTGATCTAGGTTATAAGACGGTCATCTTGAAATTTTATTTTTGGCTAGACAAAACTAACTTATTAATAAATTTGTGTTCGATATCTCAAAAAACAGGAGGTCTAAGTAAAACTCAAGAATACAAATGATCAAAATCGTTAAATAATTTTAAAAGTTAAAATTAATGGCAAATTAATTTTGTTATTTGACATTTTTAAGGTAAAAAATTATTGGTTATACATTTTTTTGATCACCCATTCGTTACATTCAACCTTTGTTTTAATCATGTAAAATTATGAGAAATGTTTAACCCATAAACATCTAATATACCATGTTTTTTTGCAAACAATGTAAATGAATACAACTAAGTCATTTAAAAATTGTTTAAACTAATTTAGGGTTTATTGTGCTCATATTTAAAACTGCAGTATTTAGACTGTCATATTTAAACTGCAGTATATTTAAAATTCCATGAAAATTATTAAATATTTTGTGCTATGGAGATGATCAAGAATTAAAAAAATTTAAATACTACAATTTTTTTGTAAGTTACGTGCTTCAGGTGTTAATTAAAATATCAGCTTTTGTGAATAACTAGATTACACATGGACTAAAATATAGTGAAACTGTGTAAACATTGGTTCATCTGTTTATGCTTCAGATCAATCGTAAAATTGTTACTTGGGCACAGTGGTATATGAAGGGGGGGGGGAGGTTCGACCAAAATGTATTATTAATTCACTAACTTATCGTTAATCACTTTAAATGGAATGAGCAACATTTGTGGAAAGTACAATCAGGAAACTAAAGGGACATTTAAGTTTCCACAACAAACACTTTATTTTCAACAAGAAGAAATTGCAATTCAAATCATCCTCATTTGTGTATCAGGTACAGAACCATTTAACATCAATAAGTCAATCATGTGCTCGAGGTTGTGGTCTAGTCCTTTTAGTTCAGTTGTACCATGCTTATGTATCTGTGTACAATTGAGGATAATGATTTAGTCATTGAAATGTTGTCTTGTTGAAAATAAAGTGTTTGTTAGGGAAATTTGTTTTAATTCATTTGGGTAAAGTAAGAAAATTATTCTCAGAGTTTTTACTTTTGCTTAAAATAAAATCCAATCCTCTTACGCTGAACATATTTTGAAAAATACAACCTTATCATTAACAATATGACAATGCTTCACCTATGGTAGGAACTGATATGGGTGCTTACGCAAGGCCCTGAGAAATAAATTGCAATGGTTTATGTCAATATTTCACTAAACTTTTGAAGAGTTCCTACACTTATTTAAAAGTGTGTCTTTTATGTGACATTTTATGGAATTATGGAAAGTAGTTATACATTTTTCAAGCCTCGATTTATCTTTGAGATGTTTATCTACAAATATACGAATTTGTATTATATGATTTCTGAGACAGGTTAGAGTGCTCACCATGATACTGTGGAAGACTTTATGAAACATTTTGTAACATTAATTGAGACCAAAGAAATACTTTGTGACCACAAAGCTATTTTTGATACAAGAAGATCAGATCTTTCTTTGTGTTATTTAAAGGCAAAAAACTTTGTGGTCGCCTATTCGAAGGCAAAAATCTTGCTATCATTATCACCTTAAAAAATAAGAAAAGAGCTTAAAATAAAGACCTCCAACCCTTGAATACTTTCATACTGTCAGGGTCAGAAGAGAAGAAGAGTTGATCATGATAGACTGATATGAAAGATGAAAGAAGGGATCTATCAAAAATCAAACCTCGAAAATAGTCACTTGCACACAGAAATGGATTATGATATTCGTATATCTAAAATTGTATCTTAAAGACAACCAGAAAGATATAATAAAGAATTTCATCCAGTATGCTATTGCATTATGTGAAAAAAGATATTCCTGTGCAGAGAAGAGAAAGAAAGAAATTTAAGAAAATTATCCCAGAAAATTGAAGTGCTGTAGAAATTGAAAAGGTCTATATTTGAGTATATGGATCATTTCCACGAAGAACTGACTAGTGTTTTGAATTTTTGAAAAACACCTTTTCAAAGTTTACTGTTATTCAGCTCTCTAAAATGAATTCTAATAAAGTTATAACTAAAATTTTTAAGTATAACCTACTAAAACTTGAAATTTAAAAACAAATACCAAATGTTTTATTAAATGTAGTAGGATGATGAAAATTTACTACCACATTAATAAATTGTATATTATTATCAATAAACCATCAATTAATTTCAAAATAATTGATGAATTTGCTTATAGAAATCTATATTTTTTATATCTTCAATCTCTCATGTCAACTCTGAGATGTGTGCTGTATTCTTTTATAGTTTATTTTACTATTTTGTTGTATTGTTTCAGTGTACCATCATGGCTACAAGATGCATGATGGCCCGGACATGTCACATAGCAACACAGGTTCTGTGGATCCTAGATACACTCCAGATCCTAATAGACCAGGCGGGATGTCTGTCAAACGCCAAGGTGTTGACATCATCCGCACACCTACAACACCTTGTAAGTTTATTATCTCAACCCATTTTAAATGTTATCTCTTACAATGTCTAATATGGTGCAAGTTCTGTTCGTGAATCAGGTAATGATCTTAAACAGAGATTCAATTATAGAAAGAACATATATTTTGTTACAAAAATTTAGAAAATTCCAATAATTTTCATTTGTTGAAAATAAACATTCATTTCAACTTTGTGCCTCCTATTTGATTTCATTATTCTTTGATATTTTAGTATTATATGCCTACAGGGCATGTTAGTCTACTGAACAAAACTTTTTACAACAGATAAATACTAACATTATTTATCTAATAGAGACTTCACATTATGGTGTAATTTACGAATAGAAGTTCAGGAAAAGTTCTCGTATTTCACCTGTGAGTGAACTTGTCACCAGTTTTCACCATCATCATATTCAGTTAAATATTTGTACTATCTGTCTTTTTTATTGACAAGAACCGAAATATAATAACATATTTGATTTATTATCATTATTTATGTTATTACTAATTTATTTGTTCATCTTTTGGTGAAATTTTATATGAGGTGTATTTTAAAAATAACAAGACTGTGTTTCTACCCTTGGATAAATCGGTGAGATCTGATTGTGAAGCTCCTTGACATAAATCTTGGACTTGTCTGAACCTAAATTACAAGCATCGACATTTTTAGCCATTCTGTTGATTGTGAGTCATTGTTTACTGAAAGTTGTATTTTCTATTGTGTCAGAATAATGAATGCTCAGTAGAGCAATATGTTGATTTCAAAGTTTTAGTAAAATTGAATAAATATCATTAGAATGTTTTTAAAAACTTACTCAGGTTTAACTCAGAAGACTAAATGTAGTGTGCACATATAATATTTGAGTAGCACATAAGATTCAGTGGAAGATATAAGAATGCAGAAGGCAATGAATGTTCTGGATGACTTTTAACATTAAAAATTGAAGAAAATGTGTAAAAATTAGCCAAATTGTTTGTGAAGACCGCCGTTTCAGTGTCAGAATGATAGCTGAAACCGTGAACATTGAGACACACATTTTATGTGGATTTCAACAGGAAAAAAGTTTGTGCCAAGATTACTCATATGATTCTCACATTAGGACAAAAATAAATTTCCACAGGGAAAATTGTGCTGACATGCTGGAGAAACTTGATGTTGACCACAACCTTTTTGAAAAAAATTATCACTTGTGATGAAACATGAATATTCCAGTTTGAAACTGAGATGAAACAATACTCAATACATTGGAAAACCAAAAATTAAAAAAAGCTAGTCAAACAAATTCAAATCCATGTTGGTTATATTCTTTTTTATCTCGAGGGAAAATTTTGGAAGAATGAGTTCTCCAGAAGGTACAACAGTGAACCAGGTTATATTGAATTTTGACAATACTGAGATAAATAGAAAAACAATACCCCTGCTCACACAGCAGTTTATATGAAGCGGTTTTTGGGGTCAAACACATTCCTTATTCTCCAGATTTGACACCTTGTCTTAGCTTTAAAGTGAAATCTATGCTTAAAGGAACACGTTTGGAGTCAGTTGATGTAATAAAGAAGAAAGGGCAGATGTGTAAAATAGCTGATACGAACTGAATTAATTCGTGCTTTCGACCTGTGGTAAACAATACTGCATCGGTATGTAAATACGAATGGAGACTATGTATATTGAAGGGGACAATCATTCAAATTATGATACGTGTAAAAAGGTATGGTGCTGTAATCTTTCTCATTATTTCATAGACAGACCTCATGTATATATATGTTTGTGTTAGTAAACATTTCAGTGTTTGCCATTTTAGTCTGATTTTGTTCAAAATTGGCATGAAGGCTTGTTTTTACAAACTATTGAACAAACCTAACCTACCCTAACCTAACTACAATAGCTCACTTCGTCCAAATTTAAGTTCTTCATCCAATTATACAATTAACACTAAAAAAACAAAATATTTAAATTATACCCTAATTAGCAATAATACCCTTTTGTAATCGGAATATAGTAGAATTTATTTTAAAAAAAAAATGTTAATTTAGTTTTTACATTGAATATGATTGAAAAAATGGTTGTAACATGTAAAAAAGGCAGCCTCTTTAAATCTTTAAATAGTCCTTTTTGTCTGGATCTACTTGAATGTATTAAGCTCACTTCGTGCAATGGTTGAACTGCAACTATTAATTCCAAGATCAAGATCGGCAATAAGTGAATATAAAATATAACAAAATAAATGCATGCACTATCATGTTAGCACATCAGCTACTTTTGAATTATTTTTTATAAGGTTGCAGTTATTTTAATCATGTATGGTTTCTTCAGAGAAATTAAAATGAAATAATATTCTAAACTTATCAAAGTTGCAAAGTCTTTAGAAAAGAGGGTAAGCCTACATACAAATTGTTCAGATGTGACGTAGTTTCAACTTGAATGAATGTTCATAAAAGATGTTTAGTGGAATGAACTGAATACTTTGGTAGTGTTGGTATAAAGTTAATCTTCTCATTTATCAGAAATTGTTACATTTATTTTGTTTTCCTGATATTAATAGCGACATTAAAAAAAAAATCAATATGAACTACAATATTGTAATAAATATTTAAAACTATTTTACCGTTATATCTTTTTGAACCTTCAGAGGTTTTATCACAGCTAATAAATAATAAAATGTCGTACTATTATTTTAAATCACATCTTGTAATATGTTTATAGTTTGATCTTATACATCCATTTCATAATTTTTTAAAAAAACATTTAATTGATTAATTAAGTGATAATTAAAGTTATTAAAGATCTGAGAATAGATTGTGAGTCTAAAAATAATATTTAATGTCAAATATTTTTTTTTTTTTTAGAAGTATCAATTTAAAATACAATGGAACCTCGTTAATTCGAACCCCATTAAGCCAAATTCCTTGACGAATCAAATGTTTTTATCCTACATGAACTTGCCTATCTTCTCCATTGTAGATACCTCTATAATGCCTCCAATGTGTATTTACCTCTATAAATCAAAGGGTTGACAAATACCTCAATAATTCATCTGCTGGCCCTGTGGCTGGATCTCTAAAAATTGAAGTTTTGGGCTAGAAAACCTCTTTGAAGTTGTCTTGATAAATCGAATAGAAAACCAGATAGCTCAGTTATTCAAAGCGGTTTATGTTACAAAATTTATTCCACACCATACATCCAGTTATTGTCTAGTCCAATCATCTAGTCCAAGTTTGGAGGTTTAACTAAAAGTGTGCGTTTATTTACTGTACTTTTTAGTGACTGTCATTAGTGTTTCTCTATCGAATAAGGCTTTGCGTGATAGCATAACGTGTGTACAAAACACTATAACAAACTAAAAGTTATAGAAGCTTTTAATGCCGGTGGTACAAAGAAATGTGACATTTCCAAACAGTTCAGCATATCGTACCAGCCAACACTCTTTCAACAATATTAAACCTCTATAAATATAAGTATGTCAAAGCTGCCCTTGATAACCCGAACCATAATATTTCGAAATATTCAATAATTAGAACTTTTATCATTCCCTCTGAGATTCGAATTAGCGACTGTGACATTAGCAAATGAAAATAATATGTGACAATTGTAAATAGATGAGATCTAATGTAATATAGGTTTAATATTTGGAATTTTAATTTTTTTATTATTTTTTTTAAAGTTTTTTTGTGTTTCTTTATATTTCATGTACAAAAATGAATTATTTGTAGAGTACAATTAACACAGATTAATTACTTTTTTTTAAAGATTATAGTAATTTTTTATTTATTATTTCCTCATACTATTATATACTACCTAGACCATTAAAATCTACTAGTTTCCTTATTGACTAAAAAATAGTTAACATAATGAATGGATTCAGCCATAGCATTGGATGCATCGTAATAGCATGTGTACTAAACTGCTGATATTGTGCTGAATGAATTATTGTGAAATAACGTAGTAGAAGATTTCTTTTCCACACTGTTTGAATTCCTACTTTGAAGTTTTGTAAATAAAAAATAAATTTATAACAACTACAACATTTTATATTAGTAATCCTTTAGGCAATAATTACCAAATTTAAATGTAATATTTTAATCAGGCACGATTTAGGAAATAAATTTTAATATTTTTGTTCCATCCTTCTAATTTATGGTTATGTTTACACAACAGGTTGTATATGTGTCGTTTATATACAAAAAACCATTGTAGTCATCATCGTCAAAACAAAAATGGAAGGTAAGAAAAGAGACCATTAGCCTACTAATACTCTAATAGCGTCAGGTTCGGAAGAGAACATGAGTTTGTCAAGAGATACCGATAGGAAAGAGAAGGATATAACTCCAAGATTAGATGAAGAAAAATGTAGATCCAGCTAGGGTACCTCAGGAATTTTCAGATCTGTACTCACTAGTTGTGAGCTCCTGAATGAAAGATGTAGTGTTGATTTTTCCCTGCTACCAGAAGTTAAAACTTTTCTATTCAGCAGCATATTTGCCAACAGTTGTTATGAAATTTTACTCAACTGTTAGGTTTTGTGAATGCAACTAATTAAGAAAATTCAGTTCATACTGTCCATAATAATACCTCTGTAGTTTTTATTAGATTTTAATACTGCCATAAAACTCCAGAGAGAGATTGATGATCACTGTTATCTGCTGCTATACTGTAGAATCATGATTTTGTACAAGGTGTATTTTAATTACTGGTACTTTCATCATGATGTACTGACATAATCTTGTACTTTATTACAGTCAGAGAGGCTTGGTGGTTACCATAAAACTGAAAATAGACTTGTGTCACTATAGTCTAACATAGTAGAAAGTATCATAAGGCAATATAACTAGTTCCTAATATTCTTATTAATTAAACTTAATAGATAGATGATCAAAGAGCACTGTGGTGAATGTGAACACTATAAAACACTGAAACCCCTACCACAAGTTTTACACAAACACAAATAAAATAAAATAAAATATTTATTTGCCTTATGTTATTATAATTCCCTGATATACATTTCGGTAACCAAGTTACCATCATCGGAGGCAAATAAATATTTTATTTGTGTTTGTGTTATTGTACCAAACTTGTGGTAGGGGTTTCAGTGTTTTATAGTATAAACTTAATGGTATAAATAACTATACTTTAAATATTTTTGTCATTGATGCCAAATATAAACATGTATTTTTCCCTCTGACAGTCCATCCTAACTGTTCACAAAGAAGAATCGTAGTGGCATTGTACAATTACCAGTCAAGAGAAGCTGCTGATGTGTCATTCGTCAAAGGCGACCGAATGGAAATTCTGGATGACAGGTAAATAAATTCTAAATAATACAAATTTATACTTTCTGTAAAAACAGTAGTTGTAACAGTTTTTATATAAGGTTAGATATTATGAGGAAAAAATAATAGTTGATGTTTTCTGAATTCAGATTACTTGTGTTTATTTATTTTCCTCTTAAACAATAAATGGACAATTATTTAAAATTGTTTGTCAAGTGTCAATTTACAATTAACTTTATAATTTTAACAAATCCATTTTTTTATACTAAACATATTAACAATTTAATAAAATTATCAATAACACTACAATAATTTAAAACTAATTAATTACTTTACTAAAATAATAAATAAAAAAATATATTGTGTCAATTTCAAAGTTAAGGAAATTAATAAAGCGAGAATGTCCCACTATTGTAGCTGCAACCACTTCAAAATCATGGTGAACAAACACCCCATTTATCAGATGCGGCTGAGAAATTCCTCCATCTAAAAATAGAATCTCAACACTAAGAGTTCTCGAAGATTCCTCTTAAGGCCTTCTGGTCTTGAATATTTTTCAGTTGTAGTGGAAGTTTATTACTCACCAAAATGAGCATATTACTCATATTACTTTTGACAGCATATTTTTTAGATTTGTCAAGTTTGTTTTTTCCTAAGTTAAATGTCACTTCTATACCTGATGTTATAATTATGTACAGTAGTGTGATGTCTTTATATATATATATATATATATATATATATATATATAAGTTCCTAAACCTATAATTCCTGTTATCCCAGGTTAATTTATTGTCGATAACTAAACCAAACTTTGGCGCTTGAATCTCCTCAATATGACAGTCATCTAACATGAGGAATGACCCAGAAATTCTAATTATGGTTTTGGTTTAAAATGCATTAAATTAGTTTTATTTTATAATTAACAGATAAATTATTATAATAATATGAATTTGCCCCTAACCACAATCACTGGAACTTAATAAAACACAATTATCTGATTGATTGTTCTTTATTAATTATATCCACTTAATGCCCTGATGTACATTTCGATAACATGGTTATCATCATCGGAGGGTCTTGCTTATAAACTAAATCTAACCTTACATATCTATTACTAAAATAAAATTAAACCTAAAACTATGATAACCTGAGTGTAGGCTAAAATCCCTCCCACTCCACATATCAGTTGACCAGTAAGGGCTTGGGCTGGCCCTTTGTCAAGTGATAAATTATTTTCAGCAAAGTGCTGACTTTTAATATAATATTCCAGAAAACAATTTATTTCTAAATCATTTATGGGATCTGTTTAAAAATTTAGGCTTCTGTCATCTGGAAAATATATTACTTTTTCAACACTCATTTAAAAAACACCCACTAGTTAAGATTGTGGTGGTTCTGTGACTGTAAATTAGTGCAAAATTTGGCCTTGTAAAGTATTATGTATGTATCATCGTATATCATTATATATGTATGAATAAAAATCGATGTTGTTAGTAAAATATAGTACAGTACTACCTCGTTTATCCGGACCTCATTCAACCGGATGTCCGGATTATCCAGATCGATCCGGAACAAAAAATAAAAAATTTAATCAAGGATAAAATAAAGCAAAAGCTTAAAGTTTCAAAATATTTTAATAATTACTGTATTTTGAATAATATTTTAAATAATATTTATAATATTTTGAAACATTAAGCTTTTGCTTTATTTTATCCTTGAATATGGAGTTTCAACAAGAAATATCTGATATTACATTAATGTTGATAAAAACGTGATTTCCTCAACACTACAGTGTCGCCTCGAGGTATTAGGGCGGGTTGTTGATGCACTTCGAAGAGAAAGTGGAGGAGCAATGACCTCTGCGTCACCATCCCCCTACCCCGATGCGGCATGACAGTGTGAAATAAATACAAACCAGGTGCATGTTTACAACGCATCATAAACCATCATGTCATTTTTACAACTTTTTTTGTTGTCGGGTTGCTAAGACTCAAGGGTGTAAATCAGTAAATGTGAACATTTTGTCACATCTTAAAGCGTGCCGCCAGCTTTGGGAACCTCGTTCTTTTTTTTTGGCAGTTGGCACATCACATCCCCAGTCGGGAGTATCGAGGACGTGAATGAGAATCGGCATAGTATTTAGAGGTGGGCGTTGTTACTGATATTTATTTATATTCGTGTGTTAGCGTTTGTGCATGGAAATGGCGACGAAACGAAAACGTAATGTGCTTACAATGGCCCAAAAGTTAGACGCATTGAATCGTATAGACAGGGCCGCATTGAAACGACACACCAAATTAAAACAGAGGAAGATAAATGACTTTTTTTGTAAATAACAACTAAACCCTGTGTAAATTAAAAGCATGTGTAAATATTTCAGGTGTGTAAATAAAATGTTTTTCGTCATTTACGGTACATTGTGTAAATTGAATGACTGTGTAAATATTGTGTTTTTTCATGACTTATAAATGGTAAGTTATCATTTTATATTTTGTTTTATTTATCTTTCTATAATTTTGGATTATCCAGATTTTTGATTAACCGGATCACTTCCGGTCCCAATTAGTCTGGATAAACGAAGTTATACTGTACATAAATAACAAAAAAAACCAGTGAAATGAGTAAAATTGTTATTGCCACAAAGAAGAAGTGATTTTAGTTGACCACAGTCAGACCTATGTGGTTTATAGTCTACCATAATAATATCTTGCTTCTTCATAATAATAACACTATGTCTTCATAAACACCTAGATTTACTGTAAGTTTATTTACTGTATTGTCTTTTATTAATCTTAATCTTGCAAATCAATATTTTAATCCATCAAATATTTTAATCTTTAAAATTATGATTATGTAATTTGTTTTTAACAAGTTATATAATTTTGACATCAATAGGTTTAGATTTTGTAATTTGGAATTTAGGTTTTATATTTTACATATATTACATTATAACTTGTTTCAAGAGTACCTATTTGGAAATATTTTAATGTTTATTTTGTGTGCACCTTATTTTGTAGGGAAGTTTTCATCAAGTTATTGTTAGTCATACTGTATGTAATTATATTTTACGTGGGTAATATTTACTAGCAGAAAATATTGTAGTTGCTTGTACATGAAAATGTTTTTACATATAGGTAGAACGGAACATGTTCCCATTTATTACAAGATAATCCTTTTTAAGAACATTTCTAAAACCATACCTTGAAGCTACTCTTAGTGCAAAAATTTTGATAATGGCACATTTTGTGTATCAAAATACTTTTATATACAGAATTCATTACTTGTTGACAAAATGTTTCTGTAGAAGTAATATAGAACGATCTTGTTACTTCTTTTTAAAAATTTATTATTTTATCAATTACCTTAGACATTTTAAATCCTATTTTAATTTGAGGTTTACATCATACATCGAAACTATTTCATCAAACATTGTTTGTATAAATGGGTATTATTGAATTAATGGTTTGAACTTGTTTTTAGTGAACGTGACTGGTGGCGAGTAAGACATTTGCGTACAGGTGATGAGGGACTCATTCCGTGGAATTTTGTTGCTGAGGAGAAGTCTGTTGAGAGCGAAGAGTATGTTACATTTAAAATAATAAATATTTAAAAACATTTTGTAACATTAGTTTAGTAACATATTGAAAAATGCTTTTAGGGCTTATTTTTATGTAACAAAATATATGTGCTGTTCACTTTTTTTATTACATAATATGGAAACTTGTTAATGGACTAATGTGGGAAGATTATAAACTTGTTTATATACTTTATATAATCTGTGTAGGATTAATACCAATGTTCTTTAATCCTCAGCACAGCAATAAGTAGACCTCACTGTTTATTACTATTTAAATCAAGACATTTTGATTGAAGGAAAAAGTATTTTAATCAAACATTTTTATGGTGAAAATACATATATGTCTTTTCTTATCTCTAATGAGAATTAGCAGATATTCAGGACACATTAAATTTCTATTAGTAGCTTTTTATTTTTGTCTCAATAAAAGGTTCTACATGCTAAAATTGGTTTTTTCTTCATTGTTTACAGTATAGTAATACATAAAAACAAAGTAAATTTATTAGATGGATCAAAAGACACAACTCATTGCAAAGCTTATTGGAGTAAACAGTTGTTTGCAAGAAACAATAAAAATTTAATAGTTAACTTTCTTGAAGTTATATGATTATTTATGAAATTTCCTTCAGCATTAATATAATGATAAAGACAATCTGGAACATATGAGCATACTTTTTTACACAGTTTTAGATTCAAATCAATGTTTTCCATACCTAATTTTATGTTTCCAATCATTTTTGGTTTTGTAGCATACATTTTTTTCTTAACTAATCCCAAACAGAAGAAAAAATCAATTTATATAAGGTCAGGTGATATAACCAGGTCCAGCAGCCTTGAAAATAGGGAATTATGCTTGAATGTTTTAGTCTGGAAAAATCCTTGAATTATGCTTGAGTTTTGCCGGCCGTCAGGAATTTTCCCCCAGGAAGATTTAATGTTAAAAACGAAGATTTAAAGTCTCCTGTAAAATGATCAAGAATGACCCTATATCGGTCCTGTTTACAATAAGAGGATTTCCATTATTGTCTTCAACAAAGTATGGACCAATTATGCCTCTACCTGACACAGCACACCAAATGGTTACAGTACGCTTACTGCTGTGGCCTCTCTACAACACTGTCAGGACATTAAAACCTAAGAAAATGTGTCGTCTGCTTGTTTATGAAACCATTAATTAAGGTGCACATGACATTCATCTGAAAACCATACATCATTCAGAAACTTAGGTTCTCCATAGTACATTGCTAACATTGAAGCACAGTACTGAACTCTGATCGTTTTCTTTATACAGTTCAAAGGTTCCCCTGTAAGGAAAACCACTATTGTTTTTAAACATTCTTCTCAATGATGTATTGCTTATATTCAGTTTCAAAGATGTTCGATTTAGGCTTCTTTTTGGTGACTGTAACACTTGCTGCAACACTCTTCCGTGGTTCATTTGTACAGACTGTAGTTGGGCGACCTGAATAGCCCTTCCGCTGCGTCAAAACAATACCTGTTCTTCGAAATTTTTGAACAACACTAATAATCACAGCATTACTAGGCGGGTTTTTGTGAAAATGTTCCTGAAAATGTAATGTAGTGTGTGACAATCTTGGCCCACCCACACGTCCAATTCCGTATGAGCCAAAATACTGCTCTACGATAAAAGCTTTCTCTGCAGTAGTTAACACCATGTCAGCAAAAACTAACCTCAAATAAGAAAGAAATAATAATCACGAAGACGTGGCAACAATAAAAAGTTGACACAGCTGATCGAGAAGGCAGCTACAGCTGATTCAGTTTCAGTACTGTTTATTTTGGCGCATACCGTATTTAATATTACATAATTGATGATAGATAAACTGCAAAATTGCATACGGACACTGCGTGACCATGACTTTGTGTGCTATTTAATAACTCATGTTTTCCTCTAAATTATTTTTGTTTCTGTCATTTTTAATCTTTTGTATTGTCATTTAAAACCTTTTTATACAACGTATGTTCTTCAAATCAATGAGTAAATAGTAATAGAACGTTTTCATTCTTACTTTTCAAATTTGCTTTTGAAATTGTACATCCATTTTACTTATCAAATGAAAATGTATCTACGAATGAAGTGTATTGCTTGTACACAGTTTTATTTTATATATTATATAACTAAATTTATTTTGAATCCAACTTACTGTTCTATTTTAATTTTAATTTTTTTTAAATACAAATTTGATTTATACAAATTTTTATTGGAATTTCTAAAAGTATTATTTTTATAAATAAAACATATTGATTTCTATAATCATATTATTTTAATCATTAAAAAAATAAATAAATAAATATCGAAATTAAAAAAAAAACAAAATTATAATGAATTTAAATTTTATAAAAATAGTATATGTTTTTATCTTGCCTTTGATTTTTGTGATATCGCCTACAGTATATTAAAGCAGAATTAATTTGTTGACGAGAGCCTTTAATTTTTTTAATTCAAGCCTTGAATTCTTTGAGACTAGACCACTGGATACACTGTCTTAAGTACCCCACTCGCCTTCCAATAACGTTGTTATTAAACGTTTCATTAATATAGAGTCTTACAACTGTTACGTAATGATCACTATCATGTTCAAAGGAAAGTAAGTTTAAATTGTAGTTCCTCTGTAGTCCTAGAACAACATAGTCAACATTTTCAAGTATTTTTCTGTAGTGACTGAATCTTCAAAAAACCTAAGAACTAGGTGAGGTTATCTCCATGGTGAGATACTACCTAAACAGTAACTAGATGTTGATTTAGCTACCTTTAACAACAATTCCATAATTATTTATATGCCAATACATATAGTTGTGTCTTTTGATGTGACCACATAATTTGAAGATGCTTCATCACTCCAAAGTTATTTTTAGAAAACATCTCTTACCTTTCGTGTTTCATTTATAACTGATATCGCCAAGTGATTTTGTTATTTTATTTGAACCCGTAGAAAATGAATATAGGAGAAAAGCTATTACTTATAAGAAAAATTTGACAACTTAAAAGTGTATAATAAATTGAACACCATAGACACTTATCATAATTTATGTAAAAGCATACACAAATCACAATTATTTTAGTAAAAACTAAAGATTAAAATTACAAAAATTAATTGCTTTCCATATGGTAATAAATGTTTTGAGTAAAGACTAAATATCCAGCCAATGCACCATTCTTATGAATAGTAGGTTTCTCCTGTATTCATTTTCTAAGGGTTCAAATAAAATCACTTGTCAATATCAGCTAAGGCAATATATAATTTATTACATATAAAAGATATCCATATATTTACTGGAACATTATCAAGCAGGGGCGGCTTCAGGATTTATTTTTGTCTAGGCACAGTTTAGGGGTGTCATGACTATGGCGGGGGACCTGGGTAAATACCCCCTAGGATAAGGGGGGACTGCTTATTGAAGATAAAAGCATACACCACACTGTTAATTTTAAAACTATGGAGCCAAGTCCACTATGAAAAAAAAAAAAAAAATTTTTTTGTTATTTTATAATATATAATATATTTTATTGCCTATAAGTGTCACAAAAGTAGTTGTTGAGAAATAATATTTAAATCAAAGTAAACCATACAGCTCGTTAATACACCTTAAAACGGTAATATGTACATTTAGGCGTGTCACCAGCCGAAAACCAAATAAGTTGGGTAGGCCCGGGCCTACCCGCTAGAGCCGCCACTGCTATCAAGTATTTATCTTTTCTCACATAATTAATGAGATTATTACTTACATTTAGCTCACAGAAACAAGATACTAAATGACACATCTGAGCTTAAGATTTATTCATAAGGTTTATTCCATAAACCCAGATCTATCGACCACAATCTTATTTCCAAAAAAGAATCTGTTGTTCCCTCAGTTTAAAATATTTGTCTAGACATTGCCCAAAGGAAATGGCGTCTTTACCTTTCTTCTTCTCCGGAGTTGGCCGACTCTAAACTGCTGACCTCTTAAGTCTTACCAGTGTTCTTTCCTGTGCCGGAAGCTTCCATACTTGTCCCCTTCCTCGATGCACCAAAATTGAGAGACCACCCCACTTGGCTGATCCCCCAGAAAAAAAACCTTTCTCTTTGTCCTCCTGGTTATTTAAAACCTTTCCATCTCCTCTCCTCAACTGTGTCATTTTCACATTAAATATTCACTAGACCAGCTGGTCTAGTCAGCATTTGACAACTTCTCACTTAGAGCCTACAAATAGAGTCTTTAGAACTTTAAATAATCGCATGTAACATTAACCTTGGTTTTCTCATTAACCGATATCCTATCTGACCTGTTGTAGTTCATACAGATTCATGAACGTTTGCATATATTGTAGATCGGATTCTTCGTTGAAATTTGAAGTGTAAATTATAATTCTACTCTTTCATCATTAAACTAAACCCATCTTTGTACCAGGCTTTTAAAGCAAAAATCCTGTATTCTTTAATAAATATTTTCATAACAATAATTAGCCATACATAATGAAAAATACAATCTTGTTGAGCACTGTGGTGAAATTCACAATAATAATTCGAATTTGCCCCTAACCACAATCACTAGAAACTTAATAAAACACAATTATCTGGTTAATTGTTCTTTATTAACCCTTTTAGGACCAACCATTTTTCAGGGGGTGTGTAAAAAGTGTAATCTGAATTTCGGCAACAGGTTTTAAAAACTGCACACTATAAGAATAGACTTATTTAGCAAGTTTTTTTTAAAAAGTCACAAAATATTTATTTATAAATGGAATTTAAAAAATTTTTTTTTGAATTGAAGATAAATAAATGGACTTTTTAATAAATGAACATTTTAGCTGAAATAATATATATTTTTATTTTAAAACGCCAAAATTGGGAAAAAAATTTTAATTTCATATTTAAATTTTAAATTCAAATTTTCCTATTTTAAAAACAAACAAAAATTTTACTGTGGGAAACTTGATTTTTATCATTTTTATTATGTTCTATATTAATCCTGAAAATTTCATAAAGATAAGTACAGAAACAACAAAAATATAGAAAAAATTAAAACCTAACCTAACCTATACAGCTGATCGCACAAATACGCGCAGAAAATAAACACAGTTTGTTTGTCTATTTTAAAATATTTATTCATATTATGAGTTAATAATGATTATTACATTTATTATAAATGACATTATTTAGTCTTCAAAAATAACAATTTTATTACTTTTACCTATTTAATTACGTTGAAATTAATTTTTTCGCAAATGACGAAATATCGTCAAATGGTCTTTTACGCATTGAAATAATTTGACGATATTTCGTCAGATGGTCTTTTGCGCATATTTTAAAATTGACGAAATATCGTCAGATGGTCCTAAAAGGGTTAATTATTTCCACTTAGTGTTTTATAAAGTTTCTAGTGATTGTGGTTAGGGGCAAATTCGAATTATTATTATACATAATGAACATAATAACATAACCTCAACCAGTAAATACCATATGTTTGTTTGGGTATCATTGTACTTTAGTGCTTACGTCACTTAACAGATAAACATAAAAGAGGATGAAAAAAAGGTTAAAAACAACATTGGATTAGTGAAATTTTATGTTGTATGGATAATGACTTTTGGCTGACCCTGTATTTTATATTTTAATGTTTCAGTTGGTTCTTTGGTAAGGTTTCTCGAAAAGAAGCAGAGAAGTTGTTGATGTGCGAAGAAAATCCTCGAGGTACATTCCTGGTGCGTGACTCTGAGCACAACCCTCATGGTTACTCATTAAGTGTAAAGGATTGGGAAGAGAGCCGAGGTTACCATGTTAAACATTACAAGATCAAACCTTTGGATAAAGGAGGTTATTACATTGCTACTAGTCAGACGTTCCCCACGCTTCCTGCCCTTGTACTTGCATATTCGAGTAAGTTGGCATTGTGGATAAAGTAATATGTACTATATGTTTTCAAATTAGCTGTGTTCAATAATGTTGTTATTGTAAAATATAGATGATTGTTAAAATAGTTTAACCCAACGTTGTCAATATCATCCCACAGATAAAACTCCACCATGTTCTTAATGGACAGTGTCATTGAATATGCCACCTGTCTCGAAATTGTTAGATGGATATATATGTATATAACTTTTTTAGTTTGGTGTGTATTTGTTACACGATACGGCCGAAGATGTTTACCAGTCATTATGAAATTTAGGAATATGGTTCTTTGCTAGTGGATTATAGGTTAAATAATGATTATACAAGATCTTTTGTTTATGTTTGTTTTAAAATGGTGGGGATTCAAAACAGCTACTGTAAGATTTCGAGATATGGATGTGAGTGCTCCGGCTAGGATTAAGGTGCATGTTCCAAAGTATTAAATATAATGGTATGAACAAGATATAATGAGCAGTCGTAAAAATAAACCATACAAAATAAAAAATTAATTGTAGTCTAAAATTTTGACACAGGAAGGTTTTACGAATCAAAAATTAAAAACTTCCTACCTTAGTACTTTTTTATGTTTTCAGTTATAAAACTTAAAACCTTCTCGAATTTTATAGGGTTAAAAAAATATGAAATAAATTGGTACATTGTTTATGATTATAAATAATAGGGTGACCCACTTAGGGCTATCAAAGGTTTGTGTTTCAGATAAAATCATCAGCAATCCTGTATTTATATACATCTATGGTAACAGTGTACATTCATACTGTCACTGTGGTCCCAAGGAATGGTAAATCATAATAATGTTATAAGGAGCAAGCCACCCATAAAGGATTTTTCAGCAGCCGTGGTATTATTTATTTATTGTTACGTCTTGATCTATTAATATTGTAATTTGTCATGTAGATAGTAGCCACATTGTGTTTACGAAAAACGATTTATTGAATGTATTAAAACAAGTAGTTAGGTCTACTGTTCATCGAACCATTAGTTTAAAATTATATATATTAAAAAAAAATTAAAATGCATAGTAGTCTTCTTAGATGGTGACTAAAGCAATTTCCATAGGATTTTTATTGATATCCTCTTCCTTGAAAAGTCATTCTTAAGTTGAACATGATTTTTCACTTGTTTTTGTCTCACTGTATCCAAAATGAAAATTAAAAAATATTTGCTCCATAAATTATTGTATTCTATCAATGGCTGTTGAGCTATAGTTATTTATTTGTTGTTGTGGTTTGAAGGCCGAGAGGTCATCATCGCCTTTACAAAAGTGAAGTTTGAAATAGAATCCTAGAGTGAACGAATACTCCAACAGCATCAGGGTTTAAAGAGAGGAAATTTGAAAGGGAGGGATCTAACATAAGTCTAGAAGAAAAGTGTAAATCCAGCAGCCAGAGATTGCTACACCCCTAGTCACTATAAATAAACCCCTGAGTGGTTATTTATTATAAAATATGGGGTGGGGTGTTTTATAATCCATAAATAAAATTACTTATGGAAAAACCTTTTTTGTAGCCCAAATAATATAGATTGATCTATATATTTATATTTAGTTATACAGAATCCACCAGAATGATTTCCTGGTTTTGGAATGTAAATTAAAATGGTAACATAGTTCCTTTGAATTTTTTTATTTTACTATAAGATAGAATTTTATTCATCATTTTGTTTTGTTATTGGCGTTATTTTGGATTATATTTTCTCAATGGCTGCACTAATTAACTCTACACCTCCGAAGCCTTATCCTAATTTTTTTTTAGCAATTGCCTAATAAATTACCTCTGGTATTACTGCTATTTCTTGACGATACCCTAAAATATGAGCAAAAATTTGAAAACTGCTGCCTTTAGGTATCCTTGAAGGAAATAACCACAAGGGGATAGATCTGGTGAGTGTGCTGGTCATTAGACGTCACCAGAGAAGTGAAGTGAGATAAATTTTTATCAGGTGTGTGGTGGTTATTCATTTTCATACTTATTAAATCTAAACTCCAAGAAGTTTTGTTAACATATCTACAAGATGGTGGGATCTAATTGTAAGGATTATGTTTTTTCTTAAAAAAAGTATTGCAAAATTGTTCCAAATTCTAAATAATATACCAAACTGTATTGCTAACAGCAGTAGTTGCAACGGCTCATGGATTAAAAACCTATTTTTGCATTGCCACACAAAAACCAAAACAAAATTTTTAACTCCCCCCCCCCAAAGAAAACTTACTAACCAGGAACGCTGCAAAGCAATTTGAGATAACTCTGTACAAGTTATTAGACACAAGATAACAAAAATATCTCTGTAAATACAAGACACATCTGTATAGTTTTTATTAAAAAAAAAAAAAAAAAAAAAAAAAAAAAAAAAAAAAAAAAAATTAGCTGACCAAAATCAATTACAATTTATAATTCATTTTCCATAATTTATAAAAGTTTTTCTGTTTATAATTATTAAACAATTTGCATTCCTTTTGTTTCTTTAATATATATGCAATATATAATTATACAGTGTGTCCCACAAAGGTATTTACATTTTGAAACAACCACCAAGTACATATCCATCAACCAAATTGTAAGATTTTTTTCTATACATATTGGAAACATATCCAAAAGTGTACCAACAAATTTTTACCTTGATATCTGCAATAGAAATAAAATGGCGGCTTTAGTGTGGTAATTTTATAAAACACAAATAAACACACTTAAATTTAATGTATAACTAAAATAATCTACAACATAAATAACTAAAGGTATATCAAAATAACTGCACAATTATTTTCCATTCACGTAAACGTGTCTATTAGATCAGCACAACCACAAACAGCTGTTCCAATATTCAATATATCAGATGTAATTATTGGATAATATTCTAGATATTGAATAAGGGTACAGCTGGAATTGAACCATAGACCTACTGAATCATTTCAAGCAGGCGAAACCCGATAATACACCTACTATTTATTAATAAAGAATTAAATAGAATGCCCCGAGCTATACTCGGAATTCGGTCACACGCGAATTAACGCTGCTTGTTGTGCTGCGTTGCGTTATAGGTTTCAAAATGTTAACTAACTCTGCAAGGTACAAGGTGTGTCTACTGTCTGTGCTCTAGTGGCCTACAAAGTATGTGCCGTTTGGTGTCGCCATCTACCGTGATTTATACTAATGCTTTATGCTCATTTATGTTTGTTTTTATGAAGCTCAGAAGGCAAAAGGTCAGTAAAGAATAAAAAGGGGCGGAATTCTTAAGAATGCTACAACAGTAATATACTCAATGTGTAGAAGCTTCCCATGGAGTTGTCGAGGATTGTCTGAGACTCAGTGCAGAAAATTTAACTTATTAGTACAGCTCGATAAATGAAAATGAATTTTGTCAGTATGCCTAACAGCATCAGCTGAAACATTTCACATGATGGCCTCAAATGGTGTGATATTCTCTGGTGTTTTAACACTGTGAATTCTACTGATTCATTTTTTTAAAGGCCTAATCTTTCTCTGAAATTTCTAACCACGAGAATATGGTTTAATATCAAAGTTTTTTTCTGTGTTGACCAACTACAAAATATCTATGAAATAACCGTTGTGTTGCAATTATAGAATCACCATTTGAATAAGTCAATTATAAATACACAATGTACACCATTTAAATAAGTCAATTATAAATACACAATGTACACCATGATGACAACAGAAATGGCACGATTTCTGCTGCTCAAAGACATACCTCCCACTGCCAATAGTGCCTGGATGGTGACAAATGTTATAACATGTATACATGTGTAATTTACCATGTATAGTACAATTGTATTTTGTACAAGTATATTAGGTATAAAGTAATACAATTATGAATTTAATTTTAGGAAAGTTGAATATTTAAATATTTCTCATTAAGTGTTTTTATAATTTTAATCTTGATCGTAATTTCACCTATATTCTTATTGAAAATGACCAATTTCTATTTTATTCAGAAAATGCTCTTGGGTTGTGCCATGTATTAGCCAGAGCTTGTCCAAAACCACAACCACAGATTTGGGATTTGTCTCCTGAACTGCGAGATCAATGGGAGATAGAGCGCAGTGAGGTTCAACTTATACGCAAATTAGGACATGGAAACTTTGGCGAAGTGTGGTATGGTGAGTATTTTACCACATCCACATTTCTTTCAGTAACACGTTTTTTTAAATTCTATTATTTTTATATTTTATTACTCACATAAACAATTTTTACCATTATTCATTATTTATTGTAAATTTTAAATCTGTTGACACTTAATGTCTATACTAGACTATACAAAAAATGATTTGGTAAGGTTAAGCATCTATAATAAATTATATAAATAATTTTTTTTTATTGAATAGTACACCTAAGTAATATTATTGCAACCATTGGATTCAGACTCATATTGAAGCTAAGATTCTACATGTCTATACTCATGTACAAAACAACAATGATTAGGTATTGATGTATAAAAGGGATTGAGTATGTAGTTTTGGCCACATGAAAGATCTCCCTCAATGTTGAACATTGTAGCAGATAAAAAATTATTCACTTTAATTTTTTTTTGTAAACTGGTAAGTTTTGCTTTATTTTAGTACAAGTGGAATTTGTTTAATTCAAAGCTTAAGGGACCAAAAATAAATTCTAATTATCCAAAAATTTGAATTAGAAAAGTTAGATGCTCAGGTAAAAAAACTTAACAAAATACAATTTGATCACAATATAAATTTATTTCCCATCTAACATATGGAATCATTATTTTTAAATAGTCTACAGTATAATAGTATTCCTCAGCTTTAGCACAAACAAGTGATCCACTTAACAAGTGGGATTTTTTTGTCTCACCATTGTTTAACCTGTTGGCAAGTACGGATTGCATATATACCGTCCTTTGATGCATGCTACAAGAGAGTACGTATTTGACCAAAAACAAACTACAAAGATGTAAGATTTTCTCTCTTTTATTAATGTGAATACTTATTTATTTTAACTCAAAATAACTTAAAAAGATATTTTAAATACAAAATTGTTTTAAACATTTATTTTTAGAATTTTTTTAACATGTGATATTCTTGGAAACAAAGATATACATAGGGATATATCATTCCTAATATCTTCACTCCGAAGTAAAAACGTCTACATAGTCACTCAAATCTAATCTTTATACAAATTTACAACAAACACATCTAAACAACCACAAATTAGCACCAACATAAACTATTCTTCTCACAGCTAACTAGTAATAAAGCTTGCCAAACATAAACATGTATGATAAAGGCAGTAAAACAAATAATTGTTTTAAGTGCCAGATGGCAATGATACTGTTATCAGCAGATGTGTTGCAATAAATACATTATTTCGAATTCTATTTAGTTCAAGATACTGTTGTTAGATGTCAGAGCATTTGCAAAACAAATTAAGTGTAGAATAATGTCAAGAACGGTAAATGCTGTGTTATACTAATCAACACATACTGTTTTAGGGTGCTCTGTAACATTTCACATTTTTGGGACTCTAAGTTGGGTTAGTACTTGGTTCAATATGTGACGTAAGCGAGATATCACGTCAGGAAACTTATATCATCTCTCGTATATTCAAAGCCTCGTATGGACGGACAGACACTGTTCTGAAATTGGTTAATGTTATAGAATCACGAGTAAACAATTGGAATGAATGTAAAAGTTTAAATATTGTATTATAAATAATACAATACTATTTTTAATAAAAGACGTTGTAAACTTTTTACTTTTATTATAAAATAAGTAACTAATTGTAAGAAATAATAGTTTTTTCCCCAAAATTAATAATTGACTTCATCGTCCGACGAGAGTGGTTGTATTGACTCTCTCGTCACTACGGGACCTTCTCATTTGGCTGACCGGCTCCTAACATTTTGCAGAGCGACGTTTCAACAAGAGTTATTCAGAAAAAAAACAGTTTTAACCTGAGTTTAAATAAAGTTAGTGATTGCATCCTGGTATAGATGCCTACGTTAAAACTTTAAAAAAAAAAAACTAAAATATTTCAAAGAGAAAGTATTAATTTTGAAGATAATAATTGTAAGAACCTTATAAACAAATATTTCACGTTATTATCGATATACGTATAAAAATAGTGACTTTCATTAATTTATATCATTGGACAATTCTTTTGTATTTCCCTTTAAAGTACAATCACATTGATTGTGGAAAATGTTATATTGAAAAACATTATTATAAATTGTTTAAAGATAGGGAAAATCTTAGGACTTTGAAAATTTATCCATTTGTATGTCATGTAATAATATTAACCTGTTGAAGAGTACAGGGAAATACCGATTAACGAGTACGGCCGTTCTTGAACGTCCTCTGTGCTGTTTGCGTAAATGAGTATGGACGTTCCGGAACATTTTAGGTTACGTCTGAGCAATAAAAGTATTTATCATAAAACAAATTAGTCATGGCTTATTGTGTTGTCACAATTCAACAAGAAATAGTATTAAGAACACATGAAATCGGGTTTTTCACAATTGTAAGGCAGGACAACTCCAGGGGGCGTGGTTTCAGGAGAATTCACCATGCGTATTGATTGACGCGTAAATGTAGGCGATGGCATCGTCTTCTCCGCGGTTGTTTCCCCCCTACACACACCTGTGCCTATGTTCCTTGTCTAGTATAAGTGATTTGTATCATTATATTATGTTACGTATATTATACATCAAACATGAAAAATTAAACACTACAAAGCTTTTTTACAGATTCCCCTCTGTCTAGTCTTTTGACACATTTAGCCGCGTCTCAAACGAAACCAACACACGCTTCCAAGAAAATTGAAAAGAAATGTTATATTTTCCATAATGTAGGCTATACTAAATTGATTCGTGGAAAAAAAGCGACCCATCAAACGTTTTTGTCTGTGTATGTCTGCTATACCGACGGGTGACAATGCCACGGTGTTTTTATGCCGCCGACAATGGGATACCGCTATCAGCAAACGAAACCAACACACGCTTCCAAGAAAACTGAAAAGAAATGTTATATTTTCCATAATGTAGGCTATACTAAATTGATTCGTGGAAAATAAGCGGCCCATCAAACGTTTTTGTCTGTGTATGTCTGCTATACCGACGGGTGACAATGATTTTTCAGTGCAAATTTTTTTTAAAGTACATTTATCAGTGTAAATTTTTATTCTTACAAGTTTTTAACACAATATTATTATATTATTATACATTTGTAACCAATAAAACAACTATTTTCAAATTTTTTTTTCTTACTCCTTGACAACAATTTTCTTGTAAATACTTACTAACCAGCTGTTGGCTATTTGGGACGTTCAGGAACGGCCGCACTCGTCAACAGGTTAAAAAAATATATCAATATTCAAATACATGTGTATTAGAGTGAGAATAATACCATATTATTAAAACTGGTGTTTCCACAGAGATCTGTAGTTGGTTTGCAACTAGAAATTACACTTTTCTAGATCCCACGATCCCAAAATTTTAAAGTACAAGTGTCTATGCTTAATCATAGAATGGCACCCATTAAACTATAAGTTTTACTTTGTTTTTTTTATCCACAGTGTATGAAAAATTACATCGTTTGGGAACTAACAGCAATTATACTCTTTTGGGATCATTATGCTTACTCGCTAACAGGTTAAATTATTTAAGGATGCATTCATCAACGTCAGGATTTTTCAATCTTCTTGCTCTTTTTCAGTCCTTTCCACTTTTGTTTGATGCACTATTCATAATTTTTTCCTTACATTTAAAATACATAGATAACATATTCAGTAGTATTCCAAAATCACCTGCTAAATTATTTATTTTTTTAAACATTCTTCATCACTTTATGGATAGTGGTGACTTTTTCCGCTAAAGTAATGTTTTGTACACTCGTTTCGATATAGACATGAGAGATAACAGTTGAATAAAAAGTGAAACGGTGACTCACAACATTAACTTATAAAAAAAGACATAACTTTCAGGACCAGTGTAGCAAACCAACTAACAGGTCCCTGCGAGGAAGAAACAGTGACTCGACAATACAGTACAGCCTAGATGCACACATGCCTACATCATAGTATTTGTTGACTGTAGTAACTGTTGAGGTAGAGGGTGCCCTTGTATTTTTCCATTTCTGTCCATTCGCAGGCAGTTCACCCCCCATAACGGAGGCGATTTAAAGTAATACTGATTGTTTAACAATGTTATTCTTGCTATATTACAGGCTGATTTTCATTAATTTCTTAACAAAATTATAAGTTTTAATTTCGAATTAGCCAACAAATGTTCAATTTACAAACGATTTTTCTACATTTGTATATAATAGTAATGTCAAGGGAAGTAAAAACTCACATTATCTGCGACAGTAGCGGCCGGTGGTTAAGGGCAATGGGAGGGCTCTGTTTTATTTTATAAACGTAAGGGAATGTATGTTATCAAAATATACACTACGGTTCAGAAAGCAGGCGTAACACAAGTGTTATTCATTCCATATTAAAAACATGTGGGGTCTACATAGCGATTATAAAGCAAAGTTTGTATAGTCTATAGCTAATAAAATAAAAATAGGGCCTACCTTCAATTTAACTGCTTGTAAGTAAAGTCCACCCTCCTCTCCTTCTGACTAGCGAAGTGGTTAATCACACGTTCATTAAAATTTGGAGTTGATAACAATGACTTTTCAATGGAACACATAGCGAGGGCACTAAGTCTCTCTCCTTTCATCGTGCTTCTGGTGAACGTTTTTACTCGTTTTAGAGTAGAGAAACATCTTTCACTTTCTGAAGTTGTCATTGGGATAGTGCATATAATTTGTAAAAGTTTTACCGACTCGGGAAGCACATCTTTAAGATTATTATCATAGATAAAGTTAAGTAACCGTAAAGACCCTGTTGCCGTTGAAAAGTCATTCCTATTGTACATAACTGTTAATTCTTGTTTCAGTTCTGTTTTATTTAGATGGTATAAATCTACAGCAGTACATAATTCTACTTCCGGGAAATTATTTTTGAATTGATTAAACAAACTCGGCTGGAAAAGTTTTGCGGCGGACAAATGGTCTAAGAATGTGAATCGGCTATCTATACCGGACGTGATTACGTCACACACTTCCTTCGCAACAATGCGTCTTCCATCCTCAAATCGTGCACGTTTTTTACTTGGTTCGGGTTCGCTGGTATTGGGCTGATCTAGCTCAGGCGAGTTTCTTATACCTTGTACAACAGTCTTGAACTCATTCACATACTTAAAAGCCTTAATACAATCAATTGTTTTGTGTTGCAATTCATTGTACAAAATGTCACAATGGGGTAATATTTTATTAAAAAATTCTAACCAGAAAATAAAGGCTTCATCTTTTAGAATATGTCTTAGGCCAACAGCTTTATTTATTGAGGAATAGTCATTGGAATCGTCGTCTAATATGTGACTTAAACATTCCTCTAACTCTTCTCGATATTTAAATACTGTGCTGACAATTCTTGATTTAAAATTCCAACGAGTATTAGAGCTTTTAGGTATGCGTCTTTTAACAATTTCGTCAAGTACTGCTGTTCTTTTAGTTGATTTTGAGAAAAAAGTTGAAAATCCCTCGATATGACTGAAAAATATTTTAACTGGTTTATTTTGTGTTGCACTGCGTTCTATAATTAAATTTAATTGATGTGCGTAGCAATGTACGAAATTTGCATTTTTGTACAGAGTTTTGACTCGTGTTTGCACACCTGTGTGTTGGCCACTCATCACTGAAGAACCATCGTAGCTCTGTGCAATCACTTTATCAGGTGTTTTATCAAGTTTTAATTTGTTTAGCTCTTTGAAAATAGTTTCACAAACAGACGCTGCATCATGGCCTTCGGGTGTAATAAAACTAATGAATCGAACATTTACTATGCCCTTTAACTCGTACCTAACAACAAAAACAAGTTGAGACAAAGTAGCACAGTCTGTTGTTTCATCAGCTTCAATCGCAACATAATTGGTTTGAGTCAGTTCGTCACAAATAATCTCTAAACACACATAATAAATTGAGTCTAGTAACTCGTTCTGGATTGTTTTGGAAAGCCCTAAAAACACTTTATTTGTTTGGTCAATGTGTTGTTTTAAGGTTAGATCTAATTCTGCCATGAGATTAATAAGACCTCGAAAAATTCCAGGATTGTTTGAATTCTCACGTTCGTCATGTCCTCTTAAAGCTAATTCAAATGCCCCACAAAACTTAACAGCGTCTATTAGTTTACTTAAAATATATCGGTTTTTCGACACTTCTTCGTTTAGTTTTTGGACTTTTAATCTATATGCTGTATCCAATTGGCATCTGATGTCAACCTTTCCTAACACAGCATATTCTATACATGAATTTATGTGTTTTTCACTTATTTTATGTTTTTTTACCTTATCATTTAAATGTTTAATGTCTGAAATGCCATCTACAGTCCATGCACAATCTGGAACTCCCATGACTAAGCAGGGGTAACAGAAAAATGAGTTTTTTAATTTACAACCACACAACCAATCCGCATAATTGTACAAATTTTGTGAAAATTTACGGGTGACGCTATTCTTGTTCTTTGAACTATTTTGAGTTTTACTTATTACCATGTCAGGCCTAGGGGGTCCTAAATCTTTTAAGGCAATTCTATGTTCTATGTTTTTAATTCCTTGACTAATGATTATACTTACATCATTTGTCACAACGTTTACCGTTGACATATTACCGGCAACGGCATTGGCGTCCATTATTTAACAAAACAAAACTACTTGATTAAATAACACACTCACACTCACTCGTCTCGTACTAATTAATTCACTTATTCACAATCTCTAAAACATTCACTTAACATTCACAATCACAAAGGGTTAAACTTAAAAACATAAACAAACAAATTGTGTGAGTAGCGAGACACTATTTAGAACAGTTGCGCCAACTTATTTTGCCCATCGAAAACAAGGTTTTTAGTAATGCGGAACATCTAATTTATGGTGGCTGCACTGACTGATGTCTGCGTGCGCAGCTTCGGACTCTGCCCTAGAAGCCCATTACACGCTGTGTAAATGACGTCACGGCACCCTCAGCTCTGTCCGCTGCTTTCCCCATATGACTACATGCAATGAAACTGGGACGCTCTGGCCAGCGTCCGAACTCCAGAATACATTCGTCAAATATTTTATATTGTAAAACTTCCGCTACAAATGATGGTGAAATCCATAGCGGCAATTCATAATTCATTTATCTCCAAAGAATTAAATACATATAGGTATTTACATTATTAAAATAATATTATCATTGGGGGGGGGGGGGCGGCGTCCGAGAGTCCTTATGAGTAAGCCGCCACTGATCCGCGATACATAAATTACATAAGTTTGAATTAGACAGGTTGAATTGTATCACTATAAAGTATAGGCCGACTTTTTTATTAATTTATGTTATTACATATTTTTCTTCACATCTTAATTCTGAAAATATTGTATATCTTGGATTACTAATTTTGTTTGTTTGTTTATAGTATACATAGTTGTTTTTGTAATCTTTAAATTATGTGTACATACAAATTTATGATTCCTTGCACACTAACTCTGAAATATTTCTAATTTCATAGACAAATTCTTGGGATTTTTCTCTAAATAATAATATACAACAAGTGAAGTACCTAGTTGCAATAATGTTATATACATTTGGGTGTGAAGTACCTATTTTTTATTAATTTTTTAAAATAGACTTACAAAATGCTTGTTTAAGCATAATAATGATTGTAATGTAACACTTTAAACTAAAAAAAAACTCCATGGTGCAACACTCCATTAAGAGCCTTGCCCTGATAGACTTTTTTTTGTTGGATAATGTGCGGTTACAATATTATTTAAATTCCTGTTGTTGTTGTTATTCTATATTTCTCAAGCAGAGTTTACTACCAATTGTAGCTTCCCAATTTTCCTCGTGATCCTGGGTCAACACTTTAAATCTTTGAGGCCCGTAGGGATTGTACCCAGAACTTTTCACTTATAAAGTGAAACCACTAACTATTAGACTAGCAAGAAACTCAGTATAAACCTTAACTGAATAATAACATCTAACTTTACCTTGTTTCTTACTGCAGTGACATTAAATTTTTACATTGTAGTCAAGTACTATTAATTGATTAATTTATTGCAGGCAAGTGGAGGAATAATATAGAAGTGGCTGTAAAAACTTTGAGACAAGGTACAATGTCGACTCAAGCATTCCTACAAGAAGCTGCCATCATGAAAAAGTTTCGTCATGATCGTTTGGTTGCTTTGTATGCAGTGTGTTCAAAAGAAGAGCCTGTTTACATCGTCCAAGAATATATGAATAAAGGCAGTCTTTTAGATTTCTTACGAAATGGAGAAGGCAAGCTTTTACAGTTTGGAGATCTGGTTTACATTGCAGCACAGGTAAAACAATGCTAGGTTTTCTGTATTTATATTTATTTAGAGTAAAAACATTATATGCTACATGATATTTGAAGTGATTAAAGTGTCACTTTTTTAACATTCTGAAAATTTGTTGTGGATTTGGGCTCAGAGATGGTGTCAAGAGAAGGGTTGTGACCACCTCGACTTGTTTAATTTTTTTACATAAAGCAGTATAGAGAAATTTATGATGACTCAAAAATTGATGTTGAAATAGTTATTTTGATATTCCTGAAGTCATCTATTAGTATTTTACAGCCCAAATATTTTATATGGGCATGTTTTGCCTATATCTCAAGACATTTTATTTTTTTCTTTCTCAGTAACAAAAATTTTTGAGTAGCTGTCATAAAATCGCAACTGAAAATCAGCTCAAGTAATTTTGCTACAACACAGTTTCCAAGGATCGAAACAAAACTGATTTTTGGGAGATGTTGTTTAAAAATGGAAAATGAACCTTGGGTTGAAGTTTGTTTTTATTTTTCCAAATTACTCGTTAATTGTATTTTACTTGGTATTTAGTATTTTTGTTTCGGTTATAAAGCTTTGGATTTCACCAAAACTTGGCCAAAATTGAATTTGCTTATTTTGAAATATTTGAACTTTTTAAGATGACACCTTTTAAACTCATAAATTTTAAATCCAATATATTTAGGAGATGATAACCAATATTTTATTTGAACTCTGATATATAGTTTTGCTTAGGTCCTGCTATTTAACAAAATAATATAAATCATTAAAGCCGATTTTGATAAAATCTTGAATTTTTATTTTATGGGCATGTCTCTCTTAAAGTTTTTGAATAATTGGTATTTGATTTTATATATGAGTGTGTGAGATGTTTATTTGAATTTACAACTAACAGGTCAATATAAGCAATTAAAAACAAATAATTATTTCAAGTGAAAAATATACGACCTAGACTGGGAATTGAACCCAGCTTTACGTGCCATGCTCTACCAACTGAGCTATTCTAGTCGCTTCCTAGTATAGGACATACACTTTTCACTTGACTTTGCTTTTGCTGCATTTTTTGAGTCAACACAATAATCACCTAGTTAACAACATTAAAAGTTAGCTAAATACATACATAAAGCCAAGTATACAGATCAGTTTCAATGTCGTTAATGAGATGATTGATCTGTTGTAACTCAAAATTGCACCAAAAGCAAAGTCAAGTGAGGAGTGTACACCCTATACTATGAAGCGATCAAGGATAGCTCAGTTGGTAAAGCATTGGCGTGTAAAGCCAAACGTCCTGGATTCCCAGTCTAGGTCATATATTTTCCACTTGAAATAATTATTTAATTAATAATACAAGCTAGTTTGGTAAAAAATGTATAAGACAAGTCTTAAAATCAGTAAATTGATATAATAATAACAATTAAATATATACAATATTTTCTGAATAATATTTACTAATATCTATAATTTTATTACCAAACTTTGTATCAATAGATTTACATAGTTGACTGTAGAATTGCCAGAAAAAATTAACCCCCCACACACACCGTATAAGTCCAACTCTTATGCTCCTTCCATCCAGACACTTCCTCCACGCTGTTTGAAATGGTATTTTTTTTAGGTATCGTTTCTTAATTTGTTTGGTTAAAACTGCTTCACTTTATTTTCAATTTCCATATTAGTTTTCATTGTGTTCATATTTTTATATACAATAGTTGTTTAAGAAAAGTTGATTTACAAGGATTACAAAAGATAAATAAAGACAATAATAAATTAACATTTAAAACAAACAAATTATATTAAAACTATGAAAATTATTGTATTCTATGATTACTCCACTCCACCCATATCTAACTACCTGAACCAATAAACAACATTTATTATCACTCATGGCAGATAAAGTCCATGGCAAAAAGCATAGGCCTGTTGACTGCTTTTCAGTCGGATAAAAGTTATCTGAAAGTTTATTTAATAGTGTTACATCAGTTTGTGATGGTAGTTTTTTTGTACTTGATGAGTCTGTATTGGCCTAAAGATAAGTAGCTTCTGAATTGGGTACTGTAAATGTACATCCTAATCCAGAGTCGATGACACTTTTTTTTAGTGTATAATATTATTTCAAACTTCATGTCAATACTCCTAACTCCTGAAAAATATTTTTACAAGTAGTAATTTATTTATACCTGTCACAAACCGTACTGCTTCTTTTTCTTAAACTATAAGAAACCTTTTCACTTGCTGAATGCTGAATTGATGAATGACCCAATTATATGACTAATAACACAAGTGAGGATGTATAAGTTCATTTTAGGCTGTTGACATGGATTTTTTTTGTTGGAGTTTTAAAACGAAAAACTATTTTGGTCATTATCACCTTATTGACATATAGGAAGGTTGAATGAGCTAAACGAACAATGTATAAAACTGACTGCTAGAATTTTTGTTGTTGTACATTTCATACAGTCAAAGCAGTGGTATATAGTAGTATTAATTGATTATGTATATTAACAGATTGCTAGTGGAATGGCATACTTGGAAGTCAAACAGCTGATTCATCGAGACTTGGCAGCTCGTAACGTTCTTATTGGTGATAACAATATAGCAAAGATCTGTGACTTTGGTTTAGCAAGAGTTATCGAAGATGATGAATACTGTCCAAGGCAAGGGTCTCGATTTCCAGTAAAATGGACAGCTCCAGAAGCCATTGTGTATGGACGGTTTTCAATAAAGTCGGATGTTTGGTCATACGGTATTCTTCTCATGGAATTGTATACGTATGGACAGGTTCCTTATCCAGGTATATACAAGTTGCTTTTTTTATAGGTCTCTTACTTGTACTGAATGTATCAAACTTTCATACTGAAAGCATACTTTTAATGTTCAGTTATGGAAATGTTTGTATTGTTATAAATTATAAAGTCTTAGTCAAATAAAAGACATAAAAAGCATTTGGTCTTGGAAGCCATAATTATTATTAGCTTATTTTAAATAACTATCTTTAAGTATTGGTTAGGTTAGATTATTGATGGATTTTAATGAAACTCTAGGAAAATGTGCTTCTTGTGAAGATTATTAACAAACACGCTAAATTTAGAATCAAATTATTTGAAACATAACCTAAAAATTGCATTTTTTGAAAAGAAAAAACAAAAATTTGATGCCTTCTAGACATAATAACCCTTGCGCCATAATTTCTTGCAGATTTTAATTTTCTTTTAAATAGTAGTTTTTAAAAATACTAATGCAATAGAGAGAAAAGTCAATATAATGAAAGTAACTTTTTAATAAATAAAAAAAAAGCTTGACAATCTTCTGGGTGTGTTGTGTAGCCTAGTTCAAAGCCCGTCACTTAAAGTGAAAGGGATAGCCATATCAAGCCAGGCTTTTTTGAAGAAAGAAACACTTGTAAATCTGGATTATTTTGAGCATATCGTTGAACATTTGTTTCTTTTCTAATTTACAATTATTTTAAAATACAAATAGATAAATTTAGCATATTCTATCAAATAATTTACAAATAAATGTGTAAAACATATAATATAAGCCATCTTACCTTCTAATTAAGATCAAATTTAGTTTTCCGTTTCCTCATTTTTCTTCAGTTTTCGTGTTTTAAATATTTTAAAAGTATTAAAATCATTTTAATTTGTATTCAATATTCCTATTAACAAATTACATTTTTAAAATAATTATTTTACTCGAAATAAAGATGGTTGTTAACTGATGTGTGCCGATGAGCGACATGCTGTGTCGGTAATCTGCACACAGTCACATTTTTCGGAATTCAACATTTTGTCCTCTAAGAATCATCTTACCAGATTAAGTAATATACTGTTGTAAAGCTAATCTTCCAAACATTCATATTCATGTAACCAAAATACCATAATATTTAGTTAATTGGTAAAGTTTGTTTATTTCGCAGCAAACAAGTAACTCAACAACTGCGTAGTTGTGAAACACAAATCTTCAGTGACACTGTTCTATACAGCGATTTTTCATCTTTCGATCTGTCCTTTTCAAATCTTTTTAACTGTTGTAGTTTTTAATCTATAAAAATTAAACAAAATCAAGAATTTTAACACGTTTTCACACCCTAAAAAATAACATTTTGTGTAATACAACTTTAAGCCTAGTAAATATTATTGTATCGGAATGTGTTATATATCATTGTAAAGGTAATGTTTCAACCTTTCACAATCATGTAACCATAATTCTATATAGCAATAGGTAAAAATTATAGCATTTGATGTAGTTGGAGTGTTTTGCTGCTAAGGATGGGCACTTCGTGGTTCTTCGCAATATAAGAAAATATGTTCTCATTGATCATATAATGTTTATTGTATTTTTCTACCTCTTTAGAACTATATATTCCAAATTATCCTTACTGCCATACAGTACTACCTCGTTTATCCGGACCTCATTCAACCGGATGTCTGGATTATCCGGATCGATCCGGTACAAAAAATAAAAAAATTAATCAAGGATAAAATAAAGCAAAAGCTTAAAGTTTCAAAATATTTTAATAATTACTGTATTTTGAATAATATTTATAATAGGCCTATTTTGAAACTTTAAGCTTTTGCTTTATTTTATCCTTGAATATGGAGTTTCAACAAGAAATATCTGCTATTACATTAACGTTGATAAAAACGTGATTTCCTCAACACTACAGTGTCACCTCGAGGTATTAGGGCGGGTTGTTGATGTACTGGGAAGAGAAAGTGGAGGAGCAATGACCTCTGCGTCACCATCCCCCTACCCCGATGCGGCATGACAGTGTGAAATAAATACAAACCAGGTGCATGTTTACAACGCATCATAAACCATCATGTCATTTTTACAACTTTATTGTTGTCGGGTTGCTAAGACTCAAGGGTGTAAATCAGTAAATGTGAACATTTTGTCACATCTTAAAGCGGTGCCGCCAACTTTGGGAACCCCCGTTCTTTTTTTTTGACAGTTGGCACATCACATCCCCAGTCGGGAGTATCGAGGACCTGAATGAGAATCGGCATAGTATTTAGAGGTGGGCGTTGTTACTGCTATTTATTTATATTCGTGTGTTAGCGTTTGTGCGTGGAAATGGCGACGAAACGAAAACGTAATGTGCTTGCAATGGCCCAAAAGTTAGACGCATTGAATCGTATAGACAGGGCCGCATTGAAACGTAACACCAAATTAAAACAGAGGAAGATAAATGACTTTTTTGTAAATAACAACTAAACCCTGTGTAAATTAAAAGCATGTGTAAATATTTCAGGTGTGTAAATAAAATGTTTTTCATCATTTACAGTACATTGTGTAATTTCGTGTACAGTAGAACCTCTGTTAACCAGCCTCGGATTAACCGGTCCTCGGATTAACCGGCCTAGCCTATATCGTAGTGTACTGGTTGGATGAGAGTTTCTGAAAATAAATTGTAATTGAAACACCAAAGCGGCGGCGATATCAAAGGACTTTGTGGATAGCGGTATCCCATTGTCGGCGGAGTAAAAACACCGCGGCACCAAAGCGGCGGCGATATCAAACGACTTTGTCGATAGCGGTATCCCATTGTCGGCGACGTAAAAACACCGCGGCACCAAAGCGGCGGCGATATCAAACGACTTTGTCGATAGCGGTATCCCATTGTCGGCGCCGTAAAAACACCGCGGCATTGGCACCCGTCGGTATAGCAGACATACACCCACAAAAACGTTTGATGGGCCGATTTTTTTTCCACGAATCATTTTAGTTTACATTATGAAAAATATAACATTTCTTTTCAGTTTTCTTCTTGTCTTTGACGGGTATATTACAGTAAATAAAAATGAGTGAGTTACGAAAACAACGGAAGCGTGTGTTGGTTTCGTTTGAGACGCGGTTAAATGTGTCAAAAGACTTGACATAGGGGAATCTGTAAACGAACTTTGTAGTGTTAAATTTTTTCACGTTTGATGTATAATATACATAACATAATATATAAGATACATTTATGTACAATAAAATGAGTTGCAATAACATCTTAATTGCATAATTCTTAGCGCTACCTGATTAAATAAGCTTTCTTTCAACGAAAACCGATTTTTTAGGGGAACCTCTGATTAACCGGCCAAACGGGCAACCGGCCCGGGTGCCAGTCCCGACTAGACCGGTTAAGAGGGGTTCTACTGTATTGTGTAAATTGAATGACTGTGTAAATATTGTGTTTTTTCATGACTTATAAATGGTAAGTTATCATTTTATATTTTGTTTTATTTATCTTTCTATAATTTCGGATTATCCGGATTTTTGATTAACCGGATCACTTCCGGTCCCAATTAGTCCGGATAAACGAGGTTGTACTGTAGTTTTTGAGAAATATACATTCTACAAAGTTGTAACCAATCCTGTTTTCTTTTTGATACGTTTACGAAATGTCAAATAACGTAACATTAATAATATTTTGAATTTTTTTTACGATTTTTATAGTATTGGATAGTAGAATTTCAGATCTGTCGAATGTTTTATACCATTCCCCCTCCAACTAATATTTAGGACCTGATTAACACAAGAAAAGTCATCAACAAACTTGTCTAGTGATCTTGTTCGTACAGTTGAGTGTAAAAAAACAATCTGACAACAAGCGGTGTCTAGGTACAGCAATGTGCACATTAAATCGTTGTTTTGAAAGTTTTTTGGATTATAATTTATTGTGAATTATTTATGATGTTTTGTTAATACGGATTTATCTTCACAGCTATATTCTACAACTATTGTAAGTGTTTGAATAGTGTAAACAATTTTTTTTGCGTATTTGTTGGTGATTTTTATGTTAAAATTTATGGACATGAAGACAATTTTTCTCCTTCTTGATTACTTTACTTGAAAATTTATAAATTCATAGTTCAATTTTATGTACAATTTTCTAAACAATGATATATAACAAGTTGAGTTTTGCATAATATTAATATTTTTGGTGAATTTTTCAAAATAACATTAACTTTTTAGGAAGTTTTTTTTTCATCAAAAATTAATACTTCAACGTGTAAATTTTATAAATTGATTAATTTTTCTATCAACATTTATTCACAACTACATTACAAAACTTTAGGCAATCTTGAAAACTTTTTTAAATAATTCGAATTCGATCTCATAAAGAGATGTGTGATTTGTTTAATGAATTTCCAAACCGTATGCCCATTTCCAAATCTACTGTAAGAAAAACTATTTTCCCTTTTCAAGAAACTGGTTCAGTTAAGGATCATGTTTGTAGTGGGGAGTCCAAAAACTGCGACTAACTTTGAAAATTCAAATAATGTTTTGCAAGCAATAATTGTTGAGAATCCAAAATCATTGGTAAGGTTAACAGATAGATTTAAAGCAAATGTCTACCTCTAAAGCTGTTTTCCTTACCGATGATATTGTAACATAACCATGCATCATGAGCAGAGTAATTCTCTCCGTTTCACTTAATGACATGTTCAATAAAAGATTAATTATACCTACCTACCAAATAGAGAATCAGCTGTTTCAGGGTACGTTGATGTTCACAACAATGGATTTTCACTAATGTTATTATTAGTGAGAATAATCTAGATTGTGCTTAAGGTATTTAGCTAGGTATAAGTAAATTTTTATTGAAATTGTCGTTAAGTGAAACAGAGAGAATTACTCTGCTCGTGATGGATGGTTATGGTGATCGAATTTGATCATATAAAGAGATGTGTGATTTGTTTAATAACGAATTTCAAATGAACGTTTTGCAAGCAGTTGTTGAGAATCTAAAATCATCGGCAAACAGCTTTAGACATAGAGATTTTCTTTAAATCTGTCCATATGATCCTTAAGAAATACAAATATAATCCATTTTAAATACATTTGGTACAAGAGCTGTGCGAGATTGATTCTGTATTGAATTAAAAATTATTTATTGAACCTACAAGCCTGAGATATAAGCAAAAGCTGAAAACATTAATTCTTGGTAATTGTCTATAACACCCAAGATTAGCCTAGAACCAACATTTTTGTTTGATTTCTACAAATTTGTATCTTCAAATTTTCCTGTAATACCCTCAGTTATTTGTGTAATTAATGCAATAACAGTTTCATACCTACACTTTTAATTGTACTGTTTCGATAATGGCTGGTGAATCGTGAGTGAATAGGTTTATCAAAAACTGACTTCACCATCGATTTCCTCTTGAAATTCCACATTAAAACGATGTGTCATAGTACCCCATTCCCATTTAATTCAAAAAAATTAAATTCAAAGTGGCTGTGGAAAATTACGAGTGCTTAAAAAGTAGAATTTTTGCATCTGTACTGATTCCCATCAGTTAATATTTGATACCTGCAGCCATTTGTCTAATAATCAATCGGTTCCAGACTTTTTACACACACACTGTATAGTTTGACTACTGACATAGGTATTAAATTTTGTATTGTATGTCTGACGTGTCAATTTATTAAAACAGTCAACCACTAAGAGGACAGCTTCCACGCAGATAAAACAGCTGGACAATTGCGCTCCATGCTACACTGTCTAGAAAATTGTACATAAGCACTTAAGAACTTATTTCTAGCCACTTTACTTTTAATGTTTGACACATGTAAACAATGAAAAAATTTGTTGAACTTTCTGATTTTTGCTTAGAAATCAAAAAAATCATTACAATTGGTAAAATGATTTAAGCTTAAATTATATAAATACTCATATTATATAAATATCATTCAGTGATATTGTTAATTTAAAATTTGTGCTTTATACAACTGATAGTTTTTAAGCAAAACACACTTATTATTATATTAGTTTACTTATTAATTTCGAAAAGAAAGTGGTAAGGTTACAAATGACTGTAAAGATCTGGTTCTTCCTGGCATTTAATCACCTTAATCAAGGTAATTTCACTATACAATATTCTCTTCCAAAATAACTTACTCTTCTTCAATTCCCAACCTTTATATATACCTAACCTATTAATAATATATAACCAATATAACTTTTTTTTACCTTTTACTTATCTTATACCTTATTTACTTATCCTATATCCTTAAATTTTCCTATTCCTTCCAGATGAATGAAAATTAAGACCAAAAGTAAAGAAAAGGGGAACTATGAAATGAGAAAGTATTTAGAAAACTGTGACAATATAAGAGAGGCAAAAAGACTAAAGGAAAACATTCTAAAATGAAGATGGATAAAATATGAAAATAATAATTTACTAGGGTATGGTATATTTTCAATTTTAGAGTCATATATTGCAATATGTAACAGGACATTTTGAAAAAAATTTCAATTTTATAATTACAGGAAATCATTACAACAATTGGTGTTTATCAAGTACTTAAATTTAAAGTGTTTTCACTCCTATTTCCGGAGGACCTTTATTATAATATTAATTGGATAACAGACACTGAAATAATTAAGTGAATGTTGATCTTACCTTGTGGTGTGATGTTATGATGATTCCTGGCCAGGACTGGTCTGCAGAGCTGGAAGTAAAAGATCACAAACACAAATGCTCCAGTGTCTTTTTAAAATAGAGTGGTGAATTGAGGTTAAAGTGTAAAAAATATATATATGTTTTTTTTTGTAACACGCATACTCGACAGTTGCAAAACAGCATCTGAACAAACCTGCTCCAATTATCGCATGAATCAAAAAAATGCGCACGCCGCCTCTTCAAGTCTGTAGCCTAATTGGGTTTATTGCAGGGGCCATATGAATACCAAACACCTATTTACGTAAAAATCTCATTTGGTAGTTAATTAATTAATTTAAATATAAATGATATTTTAAATAATAGTTTAAATGATTATGATCAAATTCCTGCTTTAAACTTAAGTTTACCTTTTCATTAGGATAAGAAAATGTTAAGATTGCACAGATCATTTTTATTTTAGTATTTTACATCTTTAATACTTTTAAATGTCTTTATATACTTATATTTTTTTAATATTTTGATATACTGATAAAATTTGACTATCTTTATTAAATCATAGTAATATTCAAAATCAAACAACATATATTTAGATAATTCTTCATTCTTATTTAGTTATTTATTTCGAACAATTTATAATTTTTCAGGAATGCATGGCCGAGACGTGATTGAACAGGTAGAACGAGGTTACAGAATGCCTAAACCAACAGCACATTTCATTCCCGATCCCATATACAGACTAATGATCCAGTGCTGGGATGCTGACCCAGATAAACGGCCGACATTTGAGTTCCTTAACCATTATTTTGAAGACTTCACAATCACATCAGAGCTGCCATACAGAGAAGTCAGCGATTAAACCATCATAGCGTATTTAGTTTTGTGTACAGGTTAGGTCAGTGCAACTTGTCTTCCTTTATAGAAGTTACAGGTCATAATTAAAATAAAGCAATTAAACAAACATAATATTTGAAATCTTAGCCAGTGAGATAAATGTTAACTTTTTTTTTTTAGTTTATCTTTTGTGTTTTGTCAAAAAATATTGTATTACAAAAGGAGTTTCACCCAGCTTATTAACTGTATTTATTTCTAATATTTCAACTACATAAAAAGGTACAGACTACTTACCTTTTATACTGATTTTTAAGTCTGTCTATTTTAACTGAATCTGAGAGAATCTAAATTTAAAAAGGTAGGCCTAGTTGAGATTACAAGACAAGTACCTAAATAAGTTTCATTATTTGAAATGTATTTATTTATAATTTCTTGAATTTGTACAAATTGTAAAAGTTTTGATCTTACTTTAAGTTTACACATCTCTCTTTCCCTCTCTTGCTACACATATATTTTTATGGACTAAAGTATTTTTGTGCAATTATTTGATTTTTGTGACAAATCAATTTGCATACTTACTTAAATTTGTGATATTTATAAATAAAACTGAAATTAAACTTTAATTTTGTGTTATGATTATTAATCGGTTTGCATTATTTATTGTTCATGATTGAGTTATAGTTGTGGAATATAAGGTCAATTTTATTTATGATACTTTAGTAAAACTCTGAATCTATGTTGCCGTTTTTAAAGATTCCATTCTACAATATTTTCTGGAGATTACAATCAATAATTTTATCCTTTCCCAGTTTGTATGGATTTTTACATCTCTCTTGATTTTATTTGTTCTGTACTTATTTTATTTCCCGTAAGGTAATATCAATAGTTTTGCATTTTCTAAGATGGTAAACCCGAAATAATGTGACTATTCCTTTATATCATAAATACATTTTGAAGACTTAATGTCCTAGTTATGTTTAATGATTAAGTTTTTAACTCTCTGTAGGGTAACATTTTCCATACATTAATTTCATTTAGCTTATACTATTGATAATTGTCTGCAATTTAATATTATTTCAAAGCTAAGATTTCAAGTTTCTAACACAAGCTCACGGAGTTAAACTTTAAGATATACAAATATGACTATTTTTATGCACTAAGAATTATGATAACTGGTAAACAGAATATTAAATGTCCCAATTGTGTCTAAAGCACGTGTCCTATATTTTGTAATAATATAAAGTCTATACACTAAATTTTTATATTCTTTTTTTTCTCTTTTTTATTGGACATGGTAAAGTTATGAAGAAAACAAGTTTGGTGTTAGTGTACATGAAAGGAAGATTAAAATGTTTTGTGCGAAAAGAACTTGTTGCAGTGAATGCGATCAAGTGGGGGCACGTGGTGCTAAAGAAGGATTGTGGGTGCTAAGTGAGAAAATTATTGCTTAAGGAACTGAATTTAGCAATATTAAAATATATCCCAGTGGAATTCGGCTCAGAAAGTTCTCATTTAGTTTATGTATGATCTCTAGACAATTCACCATTGCTTAAGTGTATAAATAAAATAACCCTGTGTACGATATTTATTTACAGATGTATTTCAACAGATTAGATTTAACATATTTATTAATTTAGTTTTTGTTTTTTAAATTATATACCGTATTAAATTTATTCAATCTATTTTTTGTTTTATTTTTATGCTTGTACTCATTTTACTGAAAACCGTTTTTTCCCCTCTCTTAATTTTTAAATAAAGAAATATGTTTTTAGAAGTTGGTGCTATAATTAAATCTAAATCAAAATTTGAATTTTGTTTAGTTTTTTAAAAATATCTTTTATGAAATTATTATTCAATAATCAAATTTCATGTTACTAAATAAACAAAATGTAAGTGTAATTCTAGCAATTTATTACAAGAAGTGTATGATTAGGCTCAAATTCAGAACAGATCATTATTACACAATTTGAAAGTAAAAAATGACACCAAAATAGATAAGTAATAGCAATAAATTTTTTGTAAAATATGATATGCTTAATCTTTATCTAAATCAGGCTTCTATGTGCACAACTATACCTGTATACCTGCGGAAAAGAAAAATGAAAATTGTATACAAACAGTTTTAGCCTTAAGGGCCAAGATTTTGAACTAAACAAATTTACAATTTTCTGCAAAAGTTGCCATTGTTTGAATGTAAACTCAAAAATGGGTTTTATAGTATGCAACTAGCCATAGATGAACTAGGTTATAGTTAAAAATATATTGAGGACCACCATTAATAATAGCATCTTTTACCATGCTAAACAATGGCTTCATGAACCTTCCTTCTGAGTTGGATTTGTTGAGACATTCAATCACTTCTTCATTTACGATGAAGTTTCTAAGACTATGTCTTTATTTTATTTTTTATCATTTGAAGTCCATTTTAAAATAAGAATGGATTTACATTTAAAATTTCTCACTTTTCTATTCAAAATTGTATAAATTGGAGCAGTATATTAGTTAAACATCATCAATTAAAATTAAATCATAAACTTAAATACACCTTGTTATGGAAGTACAATTATTTTTTACAATTGATAAAGAATTTTATTTCAGTTAATATCTTTACTTGACTTTAACTAGAATTAGTGAAAATAGATTAGACATAATGTACAATCTGTGGATAAATTTGACAACACTGTTGCTTGTGCCAAACAAGATCATAATACTGTAATGTATTTAGAAATAATATTGCTAAGGATTGTATGTACAGGGTTTGGACATAGATTTAGTGAGCTTTGACTGACTAGATTAACACATAACTGAAGAGTGTTTGCAAGAAATAAGTAGTCTGTATATAATTTATCTTTTGAGTACTCTGTAATGCATTTAGTTTATCTGTATATGGTAATGTTCATTGTGATTATTTTATAACTTTAATTCTATATATTTATTAACACGTAGAGTTAGTTACCACAGTATAGTACAGTGGGTATAAAATGGTTCAGTTTGGAATTATAATTTTGGATTTATTTTCTAAAATGAAGAAACACATTATTTCTTTCGTTTGTTACAATTTTTTCTGTTTTCAAGAAAGAAGAATCTGTTCCTGACAATATAATGAAATTTGGTCTTCTATGTTTGTGTGTGTTAGAAGGGGATGGAACTACCTCAGCCACAATTGGCTGTTTCTACTCAAACCTTCAGAACAGATAGGAAGATAAGATGAGAATAGAGCAGTCTTATCTTAGATTAAAGCTGAACCTAAGTAGAGACATCGATTAACTCTATAAAGCCACTTTCAGTAGTTTGTTATGAACTATCTCCTCATCTTTTGACATGCCTCTCATACCCGAGGAACCTCCATCAGAGATACCTTTGAGGCTCAGAGACAGCTCCATAAAAACTTTCCCTCCATCGATTGAGAACTGCTCAAAGGAGTTACATATATTCTGGGCAATAATAATTAATTGACAACTTTCTCTAATATATACTATAACATTTCCCAACTTTGAAATTTAAGATAATTGTTACTGATGCAGCTCAGTACAATGAACCTGCTAGGTTGATCATCTGAATTAGTTATTCAATAAATAATATAATTTTACTTAACCGAGTACTAGTGAGAAACACTAGATATGTTAACTGTTATCGAATTCAGACTGAATTAAGTCTTCAAGTTTAATAAAATATGAAATTTGTTTCATATGGTCTGTTTGTCGGTGGTTATATAGTTTTTGTTCAAGTAAATTGGTTTAGTTTTCTGAGAAAATGGAACTCCAAGTGTCTTAGTTTAAAGGATATCATTGCTCAGCTGAAACCTTTTCTCAAAATCGAATTGATAATTTTTCTCCATATTCCAATGTTTCCTCTTTTGTTAAGAATAAAAAATTTGAACAACGTTCGTATGTTTGGTTTGTATAACTACTCAGTTTTTGTGTACAAATCCAAATGTTAGATTACAGTGTTAATAAAACTGTGTTTCTTGATTTTATGAAACAGATTTTCATTTTTATCTCTGAAAATATTAAAGATTTTGTAAATCTCTATTCTCTTGTCACTGTTTTTAGTGCTTAAATAATATTTCCATATACAACAGTTCTTTGGTCCTATCTATTTTAGTTTAATGCTGTATTAGATTTTAATATTGTTTGTTTTTATTTTTTAAATATCTTTTAACGTTGTTACCCGTGTCCATTTGTAAGAAATCTTAACATTATGTATAGTAATTGCAGTCGAATTTAGACTGATATTCATGTTCATAAAATAAGAAATTTGAAAGTGATTTTCATCATTTTCTCATTTTTTTTAATTGTTGATTTTTCATAAAGTTATTTTACAAACTCAAAAATTCTTATGGAATATTTAGTTTTCATGGTACTTCAATCTGTAGTGGGTCTTGGCCTCCTTATGAAATCTAGCATGACCAAATATTTGTTTAAAATAAACTTGTATAAAACATTTTTTAAATTATATTTAAGTACCATCTCTTTTATTGATAATATACAATCTTAATAAACTAATATCTGACTTTGGTAGAAAATATGTCTGTAAGACTAATGAGAACAGGAAACCATCTTAATAGAGAAAAAAATATAAGGAGTTCGAACAAAGGGCTTTCTATATGCTGAACAGTTCCTGATAAGCTTTTTTCTATGATGTCGTATACATTCAGTAGATTAACAATTTATGATGTTTTAAAGATATTGAAGTAAGTAGGTCTTTGTGAAATTTTGAATAAATTAAATCTGTTTACTTTTACTAACAACAATAGAACCTTATAAATTAATTAATTGTAAAGAATATTCCCACATAAAAAATTCCCATTATTAATAATAAAATTTTTTCACAAATACTAAGACATATTCATCGATTGTGATAGATGTATTCAGTTTTGTACTGTTTGAGAAAATGGTATTTAAAACTGTGAAATTAACTGGAAAAAAGGACAGAAATTTGTTAACAGATGTTCATAATCAATAACCAACTAAAACCTGAGAATATCAAGTGTCTTCATTAATGATCTAATTAATTGTTAATTTCATTTTGTTCAGAATGTGTAACTACATTTTTACATGGTAAACATCTAATCTGTTTGATTTTGTCATTAAAAAAAAGACTTTCGTCATACTGCTAAAAAGCAGCTGTTTTCAATACATGCATTGAGATGCTAAAGTTGTTCTTTTTAGTCCCAGGACCTAAAAACATCAGCTGAGGTTGAGGTCATCAGCTGTTACTTCGTTTCTACAAATTAATTCATTATTGTAAAGCATCTATAAACACAGCGGATACACTTGATTGTAAATAACCATTAAAACAGCTGTTACCATCGATTTGAAGGTAAATAGGTTATAACATTTTAGTTTTTGTGAAATTGTTATCTTATATTATTTGCAGTATAACAAAAAATATACTGCATCACTTGGACCAAAAGAAGCTTTTCGATCCTCGCTCATTTTCCGAGTTAAACTTGAGCTTTTATTGAAAAGTTTCACTTTTGGTTAAAAAGATCTTTTTATAACTGTACTATTCTTAATAGTTTTAATTTTATATATACAGTATAGAAGTTAATGAATCAACAAGAGAATAGAGAACATTATAACAATAAATAATGCTTTGCTGTACTGTGTTTAGAAAACTGTGTGCCTTGGTCACAACTCTGCTAACATTTCGTACTCAACCATAGTATACTCTCTCTCTTTCACTCACACACTGTAGATGTGATCCAAATGACAAATAACTGAACCCAAGTAGTCTTGGCATGTTCGTCTATTAATCAATATTATATCTCTTTTTTTCTCTTTCTTTTTTGTATGGAACTTAAAATGTTCCCCTTTATCTGTTTAGAATTTAAGCTAACTTAGGACTGAATTAGATGTTAAAAAGAGGTGAAATAAGGAGAAATAAATATTTGATGGACCAAATGTTAGTCTGAATCTTTATTTGTTTTTGTTTTAGTTTTCAAGATTTTGTATAAAGTCAATTTAATTGCCAATTTCACCAAGTTAGAGGTTAATTTTTGATAAATGGGAAATGTATTTTCTGATGTATTTTTAATTTTTAAGAATAGAAAAAAAGTTGTGTTAAAATCTCTAATTCAAAATTATTTATGGTCAAGATTTTTCCAAGATTGATTGTCGAGTACTATTTTGAAACAAATAATTTGTCTCAGGTGATTTTAGTAATATTATATAGGACATACATTTCTTTTAATGAACTTCAAAACCTCTTGTTTGATGATTCGTCTGGGTATAAAATACATTATCACCTTAAACATTTAAATATTTCATACTACAAGAATTTTACTGTGATATTTGTCAAGAATTTCAAACAACTAAACAAGTGCTTTTATTATTAAGTTTTACTGATCTAAGTATTTGGTGACCTTGTTCATTTATTTTATTTTTTCTATGGGGAGATGTAGAGAAGATGAAAGGTTAATTGTCATTTTTTCTTTGAGTTTTACCTGAAACTGCTTTCTTTATCTGGGTTTATTTCGTGAATATGATTTTAATAAGTTGTCTTGTTTATTAATTTGAATATGGTCACGAGTTTATTTTATTTAAAACATGTTTTAAAATTTTCTCAGATGTTCATTTTAAAATACAGTGAACTCCTGATTATCCGCGAATTGGGTGGCACAGAGATCACGGGTAATCTGCAAGAATGCTAAAAATAGTGGAAAAATACTTAATAAAAAAAATAGTTTTGACATAAAATGACTTTAATATACTGTACATAAAACACGTAATATACAGTAGAAACTTACATACAGTAAAAACTTTTTAATAAACATTTTTCAAGAAATAAAAAAAGTATAATAAACGAGAAGTTCTTATAGTAAAACAAAAGAACAATAATGGAATCACATTAAGCTACACTAGTACAGTACTACAATTTTAATTACCTGATGGTTTTTCAAAAAATCAAACACTGTTTTTTGTTTCTTACTGAGAAAACACTGTCGCTTGATTCTTGACTAAACTTTTCTTAGCATCAGTTTTTCAGCTACCTGCGCGTTGTCGTCTTGTTCCTCTAATTACTGGAGCAGTGAGCAATCCATTGATGTTTGCAAGGCCACTTTGTGTGTCAATCACGCATGCGTTCATTCCTTCTTTCTTTTTATTTACATTTGCTCTTCGTTTACCCCTCTTGCTTTGTCTGCTATTTCTTGGTCCATCAGTCGTTCGAAACCCGACTCATTATCATCACAGTTCGACCACTCTAGACAGTAAGCTTATCTCTACTGTACAACTTCATTATTGTAGTTTTACTGGTTGTTACCCATACTAAGAGAACCGTAAAAATATTGTGGAAAAATATTTTTTCCACAAGACTCGCGGATAATCTGTAGTACACTGTGTACAAATTAAGAAAATAAATAAATAAGTAAAATTGAGTCCAAATATATTTTCTGTAGAAATTTGCTAAATTTTTCTTTCGTATGATCAAAATAGTTTGTACCACTTTCACAAGTTTCATCTCTTCATGTTTAAAATGTAAAACTCTGATGAAATATTAGACTTTTTTTTTTGTTTAACATCTGATATATTAAATTTGGATGATTTCATCATACTTTGGAAAGTAACAACTTAATTTTTTAGTTACTTTTTAAATAATAATATAAAGTGTTTAATTTCAGCAATAGCACAAGTAATTATGATATATTACAAGGCATAATTCATAGTCAAGTAATTTATACTAATGACAGTTGTTGTAATCAAGTAAATTATTTTCATTTGAAAATCTTCTTGGGATTGTCTTAATAATGTGTACTGTAGTCCTAATTTTATTTGTATACTTTTTTGTTTGCTTTATAAATCCACCTACGTTTGTACTTCATAGATTATGTTAACATTTTGCCATTATTAAAATGTCCCCCCCCACCATTTGAAGTCTGTTTAATTTTGTAAAACTTAATATTTTTGTTCTGTATTATAAAACCATTCTGTACATTTTGTAACCATAGTATTTTACCTGAGAATAATACTTTCACCCAGTTTTAAGATTTTAACAGTTATTCTAATATGATTTTAACATTTAAATTTTGACTAACATTATTAAATTACACAAATTATGAGCTTTTCACAGCTGTAGAACACAGTCTGTTGTAAATAAACTTTGAATATTATTTCTTTGGCAGTTAAAAAAACTCAAAACCTATCCTTTTTCATCTAATCCAACTGTCACAGAGTGCTGTTCTGTCACTCAGAACTTCACAAAAACATCTTGATGCATTCTGTGTTTTGGTCTAAAGATTAATTTCAGTGTTCAAGGAAAAAATAGAAGGTTCTTAATATAAATATATTTATGGCCTAGGCTTATTTTTTTTATTTGTTTCATATTTAAGACGTTTTTTGTACACAACTAATAATAATTGTCTAATAAATAGTACTAAGGATACACTGTCCAATGTCATTGGTACATTTCTGCTTTAAATACAGAAAAGAAGACGGATCATTAAGTTAATAAACAGTGTTTGCTTAACATAAAATTAAAAATACGAAAACTGCTTCTTCTACCAAAATTGATGTAAAAGCAGAAAATAACTTTATATATAATTAAATACATAACTTAATCAAAGTTCAAAGAATTTTACAAAATTCATTGAATTTACACCTTAAACAAAATGCCTCATAACATACTATAAAATTAGGCTTGCCAAAGGTGACTGTTTAATTTCTAAACATCAAACCATACTATGGTGATTTTGCTTGTCTATTTTTTATATAAAATCAATGGTTCAATCTATGAATTAAAAATATATATATATAAATATAATTTTATACAGAGAAAAAAAAACTAAAGACACTTTTAATTTACAATAAGAAATTCTTATTTAATTGAATTTATATTACACAGAATGCGCAATGATGCTTTTAAGAGCTCTGTTTGTTACTGTACTCATTGTGGTTGCTGAATTATTGCCCATCTTAATTAATTCCTAGTGCCTTCTCAAACTCTTTGGGATAAAATTATACTGCCGCATTAATAAAATATTTCATCTAATAGCATATGAAACCTGCTGACTATTAACTTGACAGTTGTTTGTCATTAAATGTGTATGAAAAATTATTTATTTATTACCTTCTCTGTTTTATTTAATCAGCTACTTACTCCTTATTAGGTAATGATTTATATATATATATATATATATATATATATATATATATATATATATATATATTCATTTTATAAAGTATTCCTAAACCATGTTGTATTTATTAGATGGCCATCTTTACAATGAAGTGATGCCATCCATTGGTTATTAATTGTTGAATTTGTTTATATTAAAATGTATTTATTTTGAATAATTAATTAAAGAAATCACGTTGAACACAAACAAAACACAATAGTTACTACAGAAAGAATTTGACAGTCTGTATTGTCCTATTTTATGTGATATATTTGTAATTATTTTCTGTCTTAAAAATTAATTTGTAATTAAAAAATAATTGTGTGCACATTTGATCGGTCTATTTTTAATTTCCTGTTTCATAATATATTTTTTATAAAATATCTCATACGCTTGTATTATTACTTGTTCCTTAAATTTTATGATCAAGTAATAGTAATAATAGGGAGCTACAATGTTCATTCTGCACCTCAACATCCAATATATTTAGCTTGTCAATCATTCATGTGCAAGTTTTACCTTCTCAATTGTATCCTGTTTCCACATCCCTTTAGGTCATCTCTTCCCCTATGATTTGGTGGGATAAATATACTCTATAATCTTAACATAATAACATATTATGATCCCTAGTTAGATCATTTTCTATAATATGATCTCATTATGTGTGTGTACCTTCTTATTTATTCTAAGTTTTCCAATTTTTGAATTTATTCTCTCCTTGATGTATGCCTTTTTTATTTTTCACGTAAACTAGATACTCGAGCAATCCATGCCAACCACAAAATTTTATTTCTTTTCGTCAATTTCCAAAATTCTGTAGTTGTGTTTATTTCTGTGGTGTTGTTTAACTAAGGTTATCTTTCCTTATGTTTATATGATTGTGATTTTTGGTTTCTGTGAGTTGTAATATTTGTTATTGGGATAGTTTTGTTAATTTTTTACTATGGTAAGGCTTATTGTATAAATATGGATGACGAAAATACAGTAAATCATCCAAGTGAAGTTGACAGACAATTGGCCACCTCTGAACTTTCAGACAATGACTGGTCGGAATATTTGGCATTATTTAATAGTGATGATAATGACGTGGACCCTACTTATGACCCAGAAAACAATTCAGCCATTCTTGGTAATAATTTATTTACTGACAAGGACTTTATTGTTGATCAGCCTTCTTCAATACAAGCAAATGCAAGGACTACTCCATCAAAAGTACCTCGTCTTCATGATCATTTTCGTAGACAGGTGTTTAGTGACAGTTCTGAATATTCTTCTACAGAAGAAGAGGAAGATAATGAAATTTGGGAAGGTCTAAATGAAGTAAAAAGGACAAAATTTCATGGACTCATTTGATTTTCATGAGTTACCTGGGCCTAAACATTCCCCAGCTAATGCAAAAAAACCTATTGATTTTTTAAATTTTAGTCATTTTTCATTTTCAAAAAATTAACTTTTAGTGTAAATATAAACATTTCTTTTATGATATCAAAAGATAAATATATACAAATGGATACCACAATATAAATTTGTTGAGTACTTATTTTTTCTTATTTATTTATTTGGTATGCCATATCTTTTTATCTGTTTTTTTTTTTTTTTTTTTTTTCTTTTTCATGTAGCATACAGTTATCAAAAAAGGTTATTAATAGTTTAATATTTGATTTAGAAATACTATATATATAATATGATATTTAGAATGAAATGATATAGCTTCCCATGGATCAACTTTTGTAAAAGTCTCCAAATTTTCTTAAACAAATTTATAATAATAATTTTTGTTGAAGTGGTTGTGGGTTAAACAACATTAATAGTTATAAATACTTTTTTATTTTATAGTACATTTTATTCCTAACACTTTGAGATCTCATTCATAATAATAGCTCACATATTAACAAAGTTATGAATTTTTTACCAAAACATTGAAAATAGCCACTTCGGTTCTGGTATTTTTTGACATTTTTTTGGAAGTGATGTGTATATACAGATATTGTAATTCAATTTTTTGGTCCGGGTTGAAAAGAGTTAAGATAAGTTTATATATACTCACTCCATCACGTGTGTCTTATTTGTAACATTGAGTTACGCATTTCAGAATCTATGTTCCATCTTCAGAATTTCGTTTGTAAGAAGGTCGTTAAAACACTAAGTTTATATATATATATATATATATATATATATATATACACATAGAACTGTGTTCACCTGTCATGAGTATTGTGACAATAAGTGTTTGTGTTTTATGTTTATATATGTATATTATTAATGTTTTGACAATCTCTAATAAGCGATATTCTGAAACGGATAACTCAACGTTACAAATAAGTCACCAGACAGAGTGAGTATGTATAAACTTAGCTTAATATGATTTTAGTGTTTATCCTCATTTTGAAGATCAGAGTAATAACTTCAGTTTCTGAGCTGTCTTTCCTATAATGCTTCTCAGGTATTTTTTTTATTCAAGACATTGTTTAACGATTCTTCTGTCAAGAGTGGTATCATTTGTCTTCCAATAGTTATCTCATTATAAATGTTAAATTTTATATATTGATAAGGACTTGTGCAAATTTTAGAACATATTAATGAAAGAAACATGTTTACTTCTTCAACAATAGAATTTTTTTTTTTTAAATAGACAAGTACTAAAATCAAAGACACATAGTTTTGGTCAGAAAACAAGGCTTTCTTTCATTTATAGTCTGTATTTTTGATGCAATTTGTACAGTCTAGTTATTTTCCTTTAATTAGTACCAAAAGGAGAAATGGACTAAAGAGTTCAACCTTAAAATATAATACATTTTTAGATTAATGTCAAAGAAAGAATGAAAAAAATTGTTTATGGAGCCACATTGTTAAATTTTGGCTGGTTTATGATCAAACCATTATTTTGGCTGTACAAGGTTCATCCGGAAAGTATTAAGCCATTTTGAATACTTTGTGGCCTAATTTAACTTGCCAGACAATCAGGGGAACCTTTATTCATATGCTTCAGTAGTTTCTAATCAATTGGATTATCAGGTTGGTTAATAAATGACATTAAGTGGGAATGTTTATTGTGACTGTCATATTACCAATGACTGAGCGAACAGGTCAGCAAATATGCAAACATTTTGCCTAAGACTTGAACATTTGCCAACTTAAACTATTAAAAATATATTTGGGATTTTTTAAATCTGAAAGCATTGAGACTGCTTATAATGGCTGGTCAAATGTATGAGATGCATCATCCCATCGATATGGCATAACACATTACAAGAAGTAAGTAAGTAATATGAGAACAAATTGGTAAACTCCAATAAGGAGGTAGCTATTGGTAACCAGAGTTGTAACAGGTTTTGGAAGTAAATAGGACCATGAAAGTAAGTAAATTCACCTATTGTTTACAATAATTTCACTTTATAGGAAATAAAAGCTGAGTTTTAGTGAAAGTTTGTTCTTAAATTAGATTTTAACAGAGAAGAATTACTATGCAATTATTTTTTACAGAGTTTGTTATGGAATATTGAAAAAAGAAGCGATTTTCTCTTATAAATCTTTACTTTTCATCTCTAACACTTTTGTTCAAATATTTTATTAGTATTCATTGTTTTGCCTTAGAACTACTTTAATTAATTAACATACCTTATTTGAAGTCGATAGTAAGTTTGAAATTTATAATCACCAAAAGATCAATCCGTCAAACATATTAAATGACAAACTGAATTTCACCTCCAACTACATGTATGACCTGATATTTGAACATCAGAATAGGACTAACATATCTGATAAGGAATGTTCAAAGTAGCAGTGTCCCATTCTAACTCACTCAGTGAACATGTGGCCAATATACTGTGAGGAACTAAAACAATTTTTAACTTATAACGAGTGCAGGTTCTGCATGATGATTTGTGTTAGACCAAGAATTTTATATGTTTTTGTGATTTGTGTATGAACAATGTGTTTATGTTATTAGCTGGCCTGATGATGCTGCCTATGGCAGCGAAACATGTAGCAATTAATATAATATAAGGAACTACTATCGACTTCAAATAAGGTATGTTAATTAATTAAAGTAGTTCTAAGGCAAAACAATGAATATTGATATAGCGAGTCACACAAAATTAGCCTACAGCTATATGAATACAAAAAGACGAGTCTGTTGCATATCACTGGACATTAAATACAACAAAAATTGTTTAAAAAACGGAATTGTTCCTAAATACATAAATGTGAAGATTAATAACAAATCAAAAGCAGCACGTTTAGCTAAGTCCACAGCTGAAAGGATTTAGCTAAAAGAAGAAATAAAACTATTACATTCAAAGAAAGACAGACTTACACTTGAATTATATAGATTAAATTCTAATATGGCTAATTACTTACACCCGATTGAGTTTGACATATTCTATGATAAGATTAACTCCAGAATCAAGAATAAAGTAAATAGTAAGCAATTGTTACTTAATAGTAAACTCAGGTCATTATTGATGAACAAACAAGGAGATAAGCCTATCCAAACAACACACAATTTTTTCCCCCGTACTACCAACCTCACAAATATTGTCTTGACTGATCTTGAATCTAATCTTCTAAACAAGGGTTTGAAATATAACTTAAGGCCCAAAAGCATTGACATAAGTTCAGCTCTAATTAATGTAGAAACGACCATCCAATGTTTGCCAAAGGAACACCAGAGTAGCACAAGACATATCCTGGCAGATAAAGCCTCCACTTATATCAAACGAATGAAAAACACCGCATGTGCACCCAACCACCAATCCGAAATAAAAACTTCTATCAACATAAAACAAAAACTAATAGATAATAATGCCTTAATTACAAAAGCTGACAAGGGAGACTGTCTAGTCATAATGAAAAATCAGGAATACATTGATAAAGTGCACAAATTTTTTATACTGAACAATATAATTCAATTAAAAACAGACCCTACAATGAAATTTCATAGAGCCATAAATAATGATTTAAATCAATGCAGGCACCTCATTAACAATAAAGATGCAAAATTTCTAAAAATGATCAAACCTACTGCACCCACTCTCACTACCCAAAATCTATAAGCCCAACATACCAATACGACCAATAGTAAATTTCATGAATGCCCCAACATACAAAACAGCCAAATTCTTGGCAAAAGTAATTAAAAGAGAAACCAAGCTACAACCAAATTACAGCCTCTCCAATAATTTTGATCTGATAAATAAAATAAAAGATGTCAAGGTTAAGCATAGCCACACATTGGTCTCCTTTGACACTGTTAACTTATATACCAACGTACCGGTTGAAGAAACTATAGAATACCTGGAAAACAACCTAAATGCCAATAGCAAACTGAAGAAGGAGGAAATTATTGAATTAATTAGATTGTTAAGAACATGCCTGACACAAAATTATTTTTCTTTTAATAATAACGTTTATATACAGAATAATGGATTAGCCATGGGTTCGCCTTTATCTGGAATCATGGCTGAAATCTTGTAATAAATATAAAATAAGAGGGTAAACTACTTCATTTATAAATATTACTTTTTTTAAAAAATGGAAAAATGAATTTAATTTAATTTTATTTTCAACTTTTAATTTTAATGAGTTTAATATTTTGCTCAGCATTAAGGGCGCCAGGTGGAATTAACTCACCAATTTTGAAAAAAAAAAACATGAATTTACTTTTTATAAATATCTCGGCATGGATTCTTTTTAAGTGTACTCCCAGTGATTCTTTGGTTGTGAATGAGAAACTCTTGTTGACTGAAATTTTAACATACATTTATTATTCACAGAACATTTTCATACAAGAACATATTATTCAAACATATTATGAAAGTAAATATGAATATTGACTTAATTAATTTGCTTAATCTTTTTATCGCCTCAGAAGGAGATTGATTCAATGAATTTAAATCTTTATTTTAAATGTTGCAACAAATTACTTTTCTTTTTTCTATTTCAAATTACTTTGAAGATCTCTGAATCTTAAATATTGAATGCTTCAAAAATTGTATTTATTTATTTTGAATTATTTTCCAAAAGATTAAATGATCAAACATATATATATCAAAAATTATTAAAACATAACATAATTCCTTAATCTAAAATTAATATAAGATGTCTATACCACGACATCGGTTTTATATAGAGATTGTCCGAAGGTAGCAATTTGAATGTCCAGTATGTTGCAGTTCATTGGTATCGCCGCTTTCAGGAAAGTTCATATTTTGTATGTTCACACAGCACTCTAGAAATGTTTTTTGTACAATAGTTCATAGCATTTATGGTTAATAAAAGGATGTTCAGTTTAATACACGATTTTCGCCACACGGTAAACGATCAGTTTAAGACTCACGTATAAAGTACATAGTCTCTTAGTATTATTAAACTTACAAACGCAAGTATTCATTAAGGTATTGATATTAACTGTTCAGTCATTCACTTTATACCAATTGTCTCACTTTTGTTTGTCCATTGTCTGCACTAACTCTATTAGTCTGTTAACCTCGTTTACATTGTCATTGAAAACACTCTTTATCACTTTTCTAACCAGTTTACTCTTTGCTAATCTCTATTTGAGACTAAAAATCAATTATATTACATTTTTTAACAAAACAAGCTTCCAACTAAACACAACTAACCAACTCTGCTCTCCAATCTCGACTGACTAACCTCATGGTAAAAACTACTTTCCGGTATCCGGCTATGTTCCAAATCTCACTGCATAAGCGATATTGGTCTCATATACATTTCATCTAGTTCTGTTCAAGTACTACGCAAATCACAATTTGTCCAATTTCATAATTTTTATCACACACAATTTATTAAATTTCTTATGACTAAATTTCCTTAAAATCTATACATTATTATTTACTTGTGTTTGGAAATCTATTCTAGTTGAATTTACTTTATTTTAACCTTAAGAGCCATAAGTCATGTTTTTGACTTACGTTCCATTACCCTCTACTCAATACGATTTCCATTATAATAAATATTTTATTCAAATTAACCTTTTTTGGTATTACAATCTTCTTTAACCACATAGAAAAAGAAAATATAATGAACACAAAAAACAAATTTAAAGAAAATATTATCTATTACCACAGATATTTAGATGACATCCTATGTCTCTTTAACGGATCAACAAGACAGATTATAAATTTTAATAAATACTTCAATAATATTCACCCTTCTCTCAAATTTACAGAAGAAATTGAGATTAATAGGAGTATAAATTACCTTGACCTCAACATCAGTACAATAAATAATAAACATCAATTTAAAGTCCACAGGAAACCAACTGAGACAAATCACACAATACAAGCTTCATCCAGACATCCTGATTCACACAAGATGGCCGCATACAACAGTATGGTTTATAGAGCATTGAACATCCCAATGGAGGAAAATGATTTTACCACTGAAATCACATTGATAAAACACATAGCCCAATGTAATGGCTATGATTCATCAATAGTCGACAAATGCAAGCACATGAGAAATCCCACCTGTCAATCCACATATGCTTGAACTCATGCTTTGAATTTACACTTAGTGTTTGAATTTAAGAAGATTTTGAATGGAATTAGAGCTCTTGCAATCTGCTTTCTCAATTCCCGGTATAATGAAGTGAATTTTTGACATAGGTGAATGGTTATGTATCTGGTAAGACTCTGAAGTATGTCTTGAATAGTGTTTATGTAGTAGAAATGTGAAGATGGTTCATATGCTACAACTGGCCAGAGAAATGTTTTGAATATTTTGTCTGCAGTTCTGAAATGGCACAATTATGGCTAAAAGTTCTCCATGCTTGATTTACCATAAGAGGAGATGTAAGGTATGCTTTTAATAACTTAAAACTTGCTTAATAGTTAAGCAAATCTAACTGACGGTTCTAAAGTTAAAATACATATTCATGGAATTTATTGAGAGCTTATGGTGAATGTAAATGTAGCCAAGTAACTAAATAACAATATCCAGATATTATGAGTATAAAGTTTATAGGCCATTCAGTTAAACACATTGATGGATATGTGTTGGTTTATGAAAAAAAATCCTAATGTAACTGATTAATTTCCAATGAGACAAATCCACCAAAGAGATGTGATGGATTGTCTATAAATTCACAGATGGCCATTAGATACAATTGAAATTCCTTAATTAAATTTTGGATTGATTTTATAGACAATACAGATAGATTTCTGATTTAATTAATTCATGCACTAATAAGTTTAGGGACATGCTCAAGGTAGCAAAGAAAGAAAATATCAATTATATTTTTTAAAGTCATTTTATTACAAATTTCAGTTATGCCTAACACACATTGAACATAAAAATAAACTTTATGCATCTGACATTACCTAAGATAAACACTATATTTCAGGCATTTATTAAAAAATTTCCTTACACTGTTCAATACTACACAGCACAATTTGATGATGCATTATAATGAAATCCTCCATAGATTTCTAAATTTATTTTAAAGATTGTATTTGTTGATAAAAGTAAATTTAATTGCATTAACTTAACAGCACATAATAATACTAAAAACAACAAAAATCAATAATTTAAAAATACATTTATTTCTTAAATTGAATTTGTAGATCTAACTAATGTTCATAAAGTAATATTCTGTTGGACACTCCTCAAGTATCTGTATATTGTTTGTTGGAGGTTTGTAACTAAGACATATATAATACCGTTTGTTATGAGAAAATATTGAGTATAAATTAAAACCATTTAGGTTGTGAAATGTGTTTGTGATTAAATATATTGTAGGTTCTTCTTCTAATCCATTATAAGAAAACACTTAAAATGAAACATACATCACCGACAATCTAGCTAATATCACTGACCTGTTAAACACTACAGTCAAAAAGATCAATGCACTCATATTTAATGTAGAAATAGATCTAATAAAAAAGACTGTGATAATGTAACAACCATTTTAAAGAAAAACATAATTATGTTTTCAGTTGCATGCAGCTATATATTTATTTATAAAAGTAAATAATAGTAATCAATTCACTTTGAATGAGCACATTTGTTGAAACTTCAAAATCACCAGATGAAACGAAACACAATTTTCAACAACACTATTTAAAACTAGACGGTATGACATACATAAGTCTTCATTTTCAGTTGTGATATTTACACAAATGTTTAAAAATTAAATAACTGAAGATGGTGACATAGTCATTAACATGTCATATTGTTTCAATATACAAATATTTTTGTGTTAAAATTGTGTTCCGTTAATTTGATGAATAATTAAAGTCAAATTCTGGAAGTATATTTGTTTTGATAATAAAAGTATTGAAGAATTATCAACTTATATTGTAAATGTAATCATTTTAAAAAACAAAATTCATATTATCCTATATACCAAAACTATGTTGGTCATGACACCAATGGTTGTTTAGAAGGAATCAATGTCAGAGTTTAAAAAATGGTGTTAATTCACATAACATGAGATTAAAATTTTAAATAAATATCGTAGACAGTAAATGTTATTTGATTAAAAGATATTTTAAACTAGTTTTCAACAAATTATTAAATAATTATAAGTGAAATTTTGTTGACCATACCATAATTATAATCTGGAACCTTCAGTTTCTTTTTTCCTATATCTTGTGACTAACTGATCTATTAGTAAAATAGAGTACCTCACTTAGAGGACATAATTGCTACTGCTTCAATCAACTAGACGTGGCCAATCAGCTACTGTTTCCCATTTCTTATTCATTTTATCAAGGGGACATAACAGTTCTACTTATATAGAGTTGAGTAACTAATTAACAATATGTATTCAATGAGGAAGTTTTATGGGAGTATGGTATCTCAGTTAGAATTCCAGCGTATAAAGTTGCAGTTTACAACTAATTATGAGCAATATTTGTTTTTTTATTTGTTACTTTTATTTTTAAGTATTTGAATAAAAAATACTTTGGAAATGAAATATGTTTTTTTGATCAATCAGTGATCAAATAAATTATTTATAATTTAGTTGTAAAATTTTAAACAATCTGACATGAGTTTAAAAATGACTTTATATATTACTTTTTTTAAAATTATTTAGAAATTTCTTTGTTGTATTCAAAACAGACAATTTAGATGAGAATTACCAACTAATACAAGCCATACCATATACCATAGTTTGGACCATATATGAGTTAACTAAGTTTCTATTATTTATAAATTTTTAATTAATTTTAATACATTCCTCTGCTATTCCTAGCATTGCCCAACTTTTGCTGATGTATTTTGGATTAACTACATTTTCAAAAGGCCAATTTTCCGCAGTGGTGTTATATTTTATAACCCATGTAACTTCCCCTTTCTTCCACCTGTAGGCTCCCCTCTCCCTCTACCTTAGGCTTTGCCCACTTTTTGAATGTTTGAAATCATGCTGATATGTTAGTTTTTACAGTTTGATGTTTCAATCAAGTTCTACCCAATAACATTGTTAAGCATCATACCTGACTGACTATTATTTATTTGCTCATTTTTATCATTTTGTCCTTTTAATTTTAGTTTGTTTATTTTCCAATACATTCTTGTTTATTTTAGCTGTCTACCCTTGCTACGATAATTTAATACTTTCATACAATCTTTCATTTCTCTTGGAATGAGTTCTTCAACAGATTCTTTAGAAAATTTGAATCCTTTCTTTCATAATTATTATGAGATCTAAAGTGTTCCCAAAATCGTATCTTAAGTTTATCTGATTTCATAAAGTCGATTTTTATTGTAACTTTAATTTTTTCAATTGTATCAATTCTTCTAAGGAATCAGATTTAGAAGAATTAAACAGAATACATGTAAATTTAAAATTCACAATGGAAGAGAAGAAACCAATAATATAAATTTCTTAGATTTAAACATAAATAGGAACTTTAAAATACAGGATTTGTAATTTTTAGAAAATAAACTAATCCAATAATGTAAATAATGTGAGTTCTCACTATACAATGGAGCATAAACTATCCACCTTCCAATATATGATTAATAGGTTACCTAGTTTGGTTAACTAAAACTGTATACAGAAAACAATTGAACACTAAAGGAAAATAATGGATATAGAAAAGAAATAATAATAAAGTTGTTTAGAAAAATCAAAAGTCAAATTGATGACACAAGAAGGACCTTAGAGAAACAGAAAAGTGGATGGGGTAAATTTACTTTTACAGGAAATGAAACAACAAATAAAACTTGTTTTAAAGAAATATAATATAAAGACAGCAATAATCACAAATAGTATATTTAAGAACAGACTAAATAATACAATTGAAGAAAATAACAGTAAAACAGAAATGAAGTTAATGAAGTCACATGTGTGTGTTACACAAAATACATAGACTAATATTTAAGGTCATAGGGTAGAAATTTAAGACACAAATTAGAGAACCCATTAGATCTTATAAATATGAAAGGAATTATTCAAATTTTGCATCAAATCTCTTAGATGAAGATCACATTCCAAAAGAAATGAAACATTGTATGAAATTATTACATTACTCTAGCAAGGGTGGATGATTAAATATATGAAAATATACAAACTAACATTAAAAGGACAATATACTATAAATGAACAAATGAATAATGTTTAACAATGTAATGTTATTAGGTAAAACTTAACTAAAATATTGAGTTGTAAAAACTAATATGTAGAGCACAATTTCAACTAGTCACAGAAAAAGAGGCAGAGCCAACAGGTAGAGTTGAGGAGACGTTACGTGGGTTATATAAGACGTAAAATTATATAAATTTTTCTATTGGAGGACAAACCAATTTGTAAATTGCTTTTCAAAATAGAGTTAATTCAAAACATACATCCAGAAATTATCATAATAATTATATATATATATATATATATATATATATATGTTTAATTTTTTTATAGTTTCTACTTATTCAAAGAAATGTTGGTCATTTCTCTAAAACCGGAAGTAATTTATAGTTATTTATCACAAAAGAATTTTTTAATTTCTCTTTCTCTCTATACAATAAGTCTTTTTGTTCAAGTGAATTAGTGAAAATTGAGTTGGTATATTTTAAAAAAAATTTAGGCTTTTTTTAATTTTTAACATAATTTTTTTGCCCACTGAAATGAACGTTTTATTTTGGGACACCTTCAGAAAGCAATTTTTGTTACTATGAGTGACTTTGGTTGTGAATTTGAAAAATGTTGAGTTTATATGTATGTATGTATATTGTATGTATGTTTATATATATTCAAACATGAGTTGTGTCTTTATATTATTTTAAGTATATGTCCCCTGTCAAACTCCGAAAACAGCCATTGGGCAAAAAAATCTCAATCCTAAGGTTGGATGTTTCTAAATGATCAAAGTTCGAATAACTCTGATATCTAATTTTATCTTTTTAAAATTAATTTAATATTAATTTTTTTTAACAGTGTTCAATTTTGACAAATTTAATTTACAAATCTCTAAATTTATACAAACTCTATTTGAGTATAGTTGGGATAAGAAATCTCTGTAGTTATAAGTTTTGTTTTCTTTGGACCTTCTTCATAAACTGGATTTGATTAACAAATTGATTAAATCACAGAGAAGTTCTACAGTGCAGACATTAATTATGTAATTGAAAACCAGATATTAGAAACACGGTTATGATAACAGATAATGAACAGTGATCTAAATGTTAGTTAAAAGACATTAAAACAGCTGTAGAAACAAGTTAATTTGTCAGACGGGTGATTGTTAAAATTTTGTTTCAATACTAGAGCCACTAACTCTTAAGTTGTGTATCACCCATTCGTGTTTTGTTTATATTATATTATTGTATTCTAAGTGGTATGTGTTCCAAACAACCAGTTATTGTTTACGCAAACTAGGAATCACAATTGAATTCCCCAACATTGAGTCATAGAGATATTGAGTGTCAATATCTCTAAAATTTAAGGCTTTCTTTTCATCATTGGTCGGTTAGCTAATCTCATATTTTTGTTTTCAATAGTGAATGTCATATGTTTAAACTAGTAAAACAAAGACATGTGTTATGTGCTATTATTTATTATTATGTTTTTTTATAAATTAGACATGTTTTAAAGCATATCCACATTAACTATATCATACTGTAATTCTGTATGGATAGGAGACACAGGCTTACCTTGGAAAGCGGTCCTTGGATTATCAAGTTTGTGATTATCTAGTAGTACACAAACAGGAAAACACACAATAAACACTAATTTTTTATTTAATTTTTTTTTATTTGTGTTCTATTAGGTTTCAAGGGCCACTTTCCATGGTAAGCCTGTGTCTCCTGTCTGTACAAAATCTAAACGGATTGGCTTTGTGCTCTATTAAACTCTAACTGTAATTTTATTAATTTATAACTTACCTTTAATTTGATTAATTTGTATTTTTATTTTCAACTTTTTTGACAAATATTTTTATTCTTGATGATCAGTATTTCCTTTATAATATAAATGTGAGTGATGTTTAATGATGAAATAACATGTTACACAATACTATATTTAAGAATACAGTAAATACAGTTTTAGTAAATTAAAAATGAGATTAAAACAAAATACATTGAAAACAATAAACAGAAATAGCAAGCAAAACAATCACTATTTTGTGTTAAAACGTATAATGTATAATAAATTTAAGTTGTTAAATTTCACAAAATATCTACTACGTAAAGATTGAGATAGTAAGACAGATAAAAAAAGATAATAACCACTTCAAAATAACATTTTGAAAATTTAGTGAATATTCTATAGGAGCATGACACACAAGTAAGACAGGACCACCAACCAAAACCATACAATAGCCTACTACAAATAAAAAATATTTCAGTCTTAGACTAATAATATATAAAACTATAACCACAAGATAAGAACAAATTAAAAATACAGTTTTTTTATAATAATTTAGCATAATGGGTTTCATTGGTCCTTACCAATTCTGTCTCAGCAACCTTCTTACATAGGTCAGAAAAACAGTCATTTGATCAAAAAAAGTAACTTGATTGTTTTTGTTCAAATAATCGAAACAGCTTCCAACCACTTCCAAATCTTGGAATAAAATAAAACTTAGATAAAATGTTTCCATTTATATAATTTAAAAAAAGATTCTTATTCAAAAATATAAAACTGTCTGTATTTCTTAGATTTTAATTTACATAATTTTTACTCTGTTCAAAGGCTTTATAGATAAAAGTGTGTGAACAGATTTAAGAACAGAATAAAAATGATGTAAATTAAAATTTATGAAATCTTGGTATTTACGACACAGAATATATCTTTCCTTTAATTATTTGTTTTTTATTGAAATAGTTCTATGTACCCTATTTCTCTTAAAAAATTATTTGATATGATGGGTTGTTCATATTATTGATATGATTTAATAAGTTTACTTCATTTGTATGAATGAAAAACACCAACATAGCCTAAAGTAATGTTGGAAACTAAATCTTATTTAAGAAATGAACTCAAAGCTATAACATTTTCCTGATTATGTCTTAGTTATTTTGACTGCTCAGGTGCACGTTCTTTTCTTAGATGCTAATTTTAGGTTTAATTTTCAACATGACCCTAGACATTTTACACTTTTTTTAATGTTCTAAGTTTATAATTGGATTTCAGGAGTTGTAATGTCCGAACATTGTATATTAGTTTTTTTACATACACAATTGATGGCAAATATTCAATTAAAACGTACCAATGATATGATTGTTTTCGTATAGTGTATATTTAGTATGAGAAATGCAGTTGTAGATGGAAAATTAATCCCTAATGTTGCCTTTGAAATTCTAAAAATGATTTAATATTAAGCTAAAATCTTTTAATATAGTTTTCTCTACAATGGTCTTATAAATTGATAATGAAACTTGGATAATTTATTGATAAAAAACACATCCGTACATGAATTCACTTAAATGTGAACAAAGATAAATAAAAAAAGTATGGTGTTCGAGTATGATTTTACGTGGGAACGTATAATGAAATGTATTGTGTTCAGGGATAGTTTGTCAATCTGAGATTTAGATGAAGGCTTGAAGATTAGATATGATTTGAGATTTAAGTCAGTGTTTTAAATGGAATTTATTAAACACATTTTCTGTATATGTAATATAAATCGATATGATATTTACATGGGTCACAACATTATATCTCTGGCACAAACTAGGAATATTTTCTATCCAGCTCCGAGGGAAAAGAGTTAATTAATATTAATCCTGTTCTTGAACTTAATTTAAAATCATCTTTTAAATGAGAATACTTTGTCAAAGGTCTTTGTCAATTTATCTTTACTGGGAAAAATAAAAAATATTTAATATATTACAGCATTTTTTAAATTCAGGTGTACAAAATTGCAGCACAATAAAGCATGGAAAACAAAATTAGTTTAATTATATACACAAATTGATGTTCAAATAAACAATTTTAATTATTACATTTTTGAAAATATTGTGTAAAATATATAAAGTTATGTAAATTAAAATATATATTGTTTGGGTTAGAATTAATATTATTAGATTATTTATGAGATTTCCATAATAAATGTTTAAGTAAAATATTTATCAAGTACACAAATATTATTTTATTTATTAAAATTTAAAGAACATTGCAAATCAATAATACAATAAAAAAAACAATCATTTTGCAATCTTCAGTTAAAAAAAAAATTATATAAAAGTAATAACTTTGATTCATTAAATGTTTATTTTATAAAAGTATTTTATATATTACTAAGTAATTGTGAACCCAAATCTTTTTGTAAAATTCTAGCCTTTATTTAAAAATGCCATATTTTTGTAAACAAAATTAATAATAAGCCTAGTTTTAAAATAGAGGGCTAAAATTGGATTTTTGGTTGCAACACCACCCCAAACCAAACCTAAACTATCTTTTGGTGTTGCAATAAAAACTCTTAGTAAACAAGTAGTCATGAAATAAGTCACAGCTGAACTCAGTAGTCATAAAATGATGACATGTAATAAAGCTAGGCTTTTTACAAAAGAGCTGATTTTATAAAATAAGCTCGAAAAATATATATGACATTATTTTCTTCTCAATAATGTTTCAGTTTTTGAGCAAATATTTTTTTCTTTCTTGTACTGAAATTTAATTTGTATTAGAAATATAATGTGTGTATATGTTTAATGTAATACAATAATTCTCCAGTATTCTAATAAATGCCACTAATTACTATGTACAACTCTATAATTAACTTAATAATACTTCTAGTCACAAATTAAATCTACTTTTGCACTATCTCTTCAAGGACGACTCATTTCACACTTCGATTTAAATAACACAAAACAATTATATACACAACAGATATGTTGACGCTAAAATCACAGTTAAATTCATTAGATGTACAATGGAAAAGATTAATCGAGGGACAGAATAGATTCTTTACTAGATCTTGGAGTTGAGAGATACTTTGGCCCTCCCAAGTAGCTGATAGGGTTGGAAAATGTCCTTTGCCCCTCAAACAAAGGGGACAAATTGTTGATAGGAAATATAGACCGGAGTCTCCTGAATCTTGGCTTATTGTCTGTCTCTGTAAACAGACACACCTTTTAGGCCTAAATGTAATTATAAAATTCATTACTTAGATTATGTACAACATCCTATTGAAATATATTAATGATTAAAGTACTTAGGCAAAACTGATTGTTTTGCTGGTGTATTAAAAAATATATAATTCTATTATTTATAATATTGTTATTGGCTACTTAACCAACATTCAATATCCCCTATCAACTTGCAGAGTTTCAAAAATATTAATTTTTGGGAGAATCTAATATGGAATCAAAAAATTAAGATTTATATATAAATATTTGTTTAAAAATACTTTCATGTAAGAAATAGAAGATAATAGATTAGGTAAAAATTTTAAACATTTCTTAATTAAGAAATATCTGTAATACGTTGAGGCAATTGGAATATCATAAAATAACAATCATAGTGTACATGATCAATAATATTAATTTAATAGGTTTGATAAAAATATGTATTGTTAATTTTTGACAGGGTTTTAATTTCTTTAAAAGGTAACATAGAGATCACATCATTGGTTGTCAGTGTTTTTTAGAAATTAATTTTAACAAATCTAATTTATTCTAACACATTAACTGCTAACGAAAATTAGATCATGGGTCCCAAAGTGCTAAAGGTCTTGACTGTTTACTTGTGGTAGGTCCACAGAAAATCTCTAATGGATATATATTTGTGTTTTACACACTGATTCCAGGAGAACCTCCATGATAAAACCAATCAATCGGTTCATTTTCACCTGATGTAGGGACCAATAATTTAGATAGAAATTCAGTTTTTAGTGCTAAAAATAGTTATCCGAATAAGTTAATTTTCATACGTTATGTGTCATTCATTGTTAGGAACATTAACTACATTTTATAATAAAACACATAACTTCATTAATTTAATCTGTGTGTTTATTTTTTGCAAATCATTCAGCCATAGATGCATTTTTTTACATTGCTCACAGAGATTAGAAGCATTAAGAAAAAAAGTTAATGTGAACACATAACTTGTTAAAATTTTAATGTAAGAACAGTTAATGCAGTGTTTGAAAATAAGGAGCATCTACTTAAATGTCTTGGAGAATTATAATCTTTAAGGATTTTGGATAAAATAATCAAATAATCGACTAAATTCTTAGGATTATTAAAAAATGAAACATTTTTATTTTGCCTAGAACCATTAAAATGATATCTCAAGTAGAATATTATATAAACAAATGCAACAATCAAAGAATGTGGATGCTAATAAGATCCAAAGATCATTAAATCATTTTTATGAAGCAATTACTCTAATCTGCAAATTAGGAACTTGTGAACATTCGAGTATGTCTAAAGTTATAGAAACTAAATAAGAAGTATTTGACCGTATTTGCGTAGAAATTAAAGAAGATTAACATTTAAAAATCACTTAATAGCTGCTAAACTCTTTTACCAAGGGAATTTTGGCACTTTTGTTCAAGTCTACCATAATTTGTAATAAAAGAACTGTGTAAAGTATATAAATTAAACAGAATTTCACAACTTTAACAGTTTAATTTCATTGATTGTTAAGTGAACTCAATGAAGAAAACCTTGTATGTGTTTAAAAAAACCATTAAACTTATTAACATATTAATTAAAACTCTAATGACAATGACGGAACGATGTTTTTCTACGATAAAAAGAGTGAAATCATTTTCAAGGTAATTAATGAACCAGTAGATGTTAACACGGTGTTATATGATATGAAAGAAGGATGAATTCACAAATAGCAAACTTTCCTGAGAAGGTTATTGACCTTTTTTTTTCAATACTAAAATAGAAGAGCGGAATTTATTTTTATATAACATGTTTTATATTCTGTTAAATTTGTTATTTGTATAAAAATGTAGCTGAATAATACGTCGGTTATTTGATAGAAAAAAAATGAATTTTTATTATTGTTAATTCTACACAACACCCCTTATTAAAATACCCACCAGTCGCCACTGAGGGGTTACAGTTTTAATTTGAGTTTCACAAAATTTTTAATATATAGATGGATTTTTATAAAAGTTTAGACATAATTGTTAGCTAACAAAATCTGAAAATAAATAAAAAAATTGATTGGGGTTTTAGCTAATTTTCAATTTATCAGATACAATTTTTTCTTAATTTCGAAATGTTCATGTTGTTTTTATTCAATTCAAACATCAACATATAATGACCAAGATAAACTTTAATCCAAAACGTAAAATGTATAGTTGAAAGTTGGATTTTAGTCGATTTTCATTTATAATAATTAAAATATACATAACATATCTATTCGAAGAAAAACATTCAAAAGAAATTAAATTATTTTATTGTACCAAGAATATGGTTGAATATATATTTGAAAATATGAAAATATTTAAGCCAAACTTGAATGAACAATATGTTGTAAAAGAATAAATATGACATTATTCATAAGTTATATTTAATCATGAATGTTATCATTAGTTATACCGTAATGTTTCAAAATTTAAAGTAATTGAAAAAGCAAACTGTGAAAAGCAATTATATGAAAACCATCAGTGATGAAGCAACCACTCAGAAACCTGTCAAATCAAGGATATTATGTCAATGATGCTAGGAATAACAGGTCATTTTACATGAAGTAAAAAGAATGAGTTAAAACTGTAAATAAACAAGATTAGAAAAGCGAAACGTTTATATTCAAGAAAACAACTTTTTTTTTTAATTCAGTAAATATTAAAGAAAATGTGTTATTAAAATACAGGTTTGTTGAGAGATAGTGGAAATTAACATTATCTCATGACAACATGTAGGTGTTTCTATTTTTTTCCTCATTGAACAAATAAAAATATAAGGAATTGATTGGAAATATTTGAGTGATCTATAACTGATAACTTGAATCAGCTAAAAGCAAACATTAAACTATGTTTCTATCGTAAATTATTATTCTCTAAACTGCATTTATTACATTTTACGAAAATTTTCTTTATGATTTTTGAGAAATTAACTGAACTATAGATATAAACAGATATAAACAAATGTATACATAAAGATTGAAAACCATTATTATTATTTCTTTTCACTACATCATTTGACAAACTAGGTAAAAAAAGAGTTGAAGGGGGGGGGTGTTATATAGGATTTCACAATTAAGCAAGAATGTTTGATAAAATGCAATTAATTATTAGACCACATTATTCCCTTGTCCCTTGCTTACAATTTTGTAAAACATAGAAAACTATTGAAATATATTGAAGAACTGACAACCAATGAAAATTTCACTTTATTTTACCATATATATAATAAGGGAATTAACCTTAGATGTAGAGCAAACTCACCTCTGTCATGTTGTTCTACAGTTGGCTCAAGACTTTCCTGCATCATAGTAAAATATTTAGAGGGAAACAAAAATGTTATATGAGAATTATTTTTATACAAATTAAATTAACATTAAAGGAACAACTTTGTGAATAAATAAAATGTAAATCAAACCTTTAATTAAACTAATGAATGTTAAATATATTCTAATTTATTTACAAAAAGTCTTTATTTTAAATGAAAAGAAAACTGTGTTCTTGTTCAACATAATGTAACACCTACTCTTTAAATTTTTTTTCTCTGGAATTATTAATATACAACTAATGATTTTTGTATCACAGGAAAAACAGTAATGAACTAGTAAGAAAATACAAATTTGTAATTAGGGAGTCCATTTTGTCTGCAAAATACAGTAAAAATTACTGATTGCTAAATGTTGAAATTATATACCATATTATGACAGTTGTCTTTTCATGAGAAATTGATAGCCAAAACCGGATTAATATATTAGTATGTGAGTTTATTAAAATGGCAAACCTTTTTCCTTCAATTCACTATCAGCCTCTTAAATAGTTGGAAACATGATTGTAAGTCCATTAACCTGGATATAATTGTAGAGCCTGACAACAACACAAATATAAAACATAAAGCAACAAAACACACAAACATGAAAGCATGCAAAAACGTAGATTAAAAGCAGGCAGGCGTGCACTAAATTTGACAGATTTTCTTTTCTAGAACCAAGACATAAAGTAAAATGCGTTTTATTTGTTGAGTTATCAGATTTTTTTGTAACCTTTCACAATGTTGACTTTGAACAACCATTTTGGCTAAAACATCAAAATTGACCCAACTTTATATAATATGTAAAAATTACAAAAAAATTTAAATATACATGTGTGGTAAAACATTTTTATAATAAAAATAAATTTTTGAATGTCTCTAATAAAACAAAAGCAGCATGGGATGTCATAAAAATGATACCTGTGGTAATGAACACAAAAAAGAGAAGAACACCACAATAAATATTAATGGTCCAGTTTGTAAAACTTAGCATACTGTTTCTAATCTGTTTTAATGAATTTTTATCAATACTGTGAATCATTCACAAATCACACTGAAGCACTGGGTTTACATAATGGACAATTCTGTAGTTACGCCAGGCTGTAAAATGAATACATTCAAACCAATAACAGAAGGTGAGATTAAAAAATTATAACAGGATTTACCTCATCAAGGTCATGTGATTGGGATGTAATCCCTCATTTTCTTATAATTGTGAAGACATCACTGTTAAACCTTTGTTTGGCGTGTCTATAAATGTCTTTTCAAACAGGTCATTTTCCTTGGTTTATTCAAATATAGCAACCTTGTGCCTATATATAAGAGAAATCTTTTTATTAAATAATTATAAGCCAATTTTCTTGTTACCAGCAATCTCAAAGATTTTGAAAGGGCCAATTTATAGAAGAGTGGTTGAGTATCTCAATGGTAATAATTTTATTAACCTCTAAACAATTTGGGTTAGAAAAGGCAGAACCATTGTCAATGCTATATATATAAAGGATTTAGTAGCTGGAGTGGTTAGTGCAACTTATAGATCAGAATTTGCCATTGGCGCAGTTTTTGATATATCGAAAGCATTTGACTGTGAAAATCACGAATTGCTACTAGCAAAGTTGTCCATCTATGTGCTGGAGGTGGGAGATTTTTAAATGGTTTGTCTCTTATCTTTCTGATTGGTATCAAAGAGTAGTTATTGGAATAAATAAAATATGCAGTAAATTTTTGAAAATTGTTGCTATGTACCATTTTGAGCCCAATACTCTTCATTGTCTAGGTAAATGACTTGCTATATTGTGTTGACCATGTAATTTTAATTGTTTTTTCTGATGATACAACAGCAGTAAATACAACATAAAAGCAATAGGCAGCAGTAAGTCTGACTTAAAGGTGAATTTGGAGCATGATCGTGGTACCATCAGCTATTTGTTTAAGAAAAATGAGTTTCTATTGAATTCAGAAGAATCACCTAATGAATTTTCATCCCAATTACAAAACTCTTTTCCTAAATGATGATAGCCATCAGCTCAGTTTTAAAAAACCTTCAAGTTGTGTGAATTTTTTTGTATAAAAATTGACAATACACTCACATGGCGGCTATATATTTTTGATTTGAATATAAAATTTTAAAAACATTATATGATTTTGACTGTAAAAAGAGTTACTGAAATAAATACTACGATGATGGTGTATTATTCTTATTCTCTACTTTCCTATGGTGTTATATTTGGGAAAATGCAGTGAGTAGCAAACGGTATTCACTACCGCAAACGGTTTTCAAACGGTTTAGATTGAATTATTTTCAATCTAAAAAGGCAGGCATCATATGTAAACCAATTAAAAAATGCATCAAATATCACCATGCATGTAACCTATCTACAATATTATGTATTTTGTTAAATTAAATCTTCATAAATTCTATAACCATCAACAAGAATGTAAATATCCTACACAAGGTAAAAATACACTCAATTATTATTGTCATAGAACCACTTTATTCAAAAATTCACCATTCTATAGTGGGATTAAATTATATAACAAACTGTTTGAGTACCTAAATAAAAATGTTGGAATGTCAAAAAATTCAAAAAAGATCTCTTTTCATATTTAATAAAAGATTATTAATATGAGTGATTGTTATAATGTTTTGCTTTTGTTAGGGACTTTGTGACCTGTTAGTTGTGGTTGCAATATATTCTGTATTGTGTACTAGACTGAAGTTGATCACAACTAGACTGAAGCTATGTTCTTGACTGAAGTCTTAACTATTTGTTCTAATTTGAATTTTGATCACTATAATTTTGTTAGGATTCAATGTATTTTACTATTTTTGTATATTATGTGGGCTAGTCATCTGGGCTTGTATTTTCATACTGTTTGTAGTAAATAAAGATAATAATAATAATTTTAATTGGCCTATTAAAGCATTTTTTTATTTGTAGAATCTGCAGGTAAAACTAGACAAATGACCCATATTTTTGTATGTTTTTTATGTCAGTTCCCAAACAGGAACTAAATTAGTTAAACACAAGAGTTTTATATCATATTGATCCAAAGCGTAATATTGTACATTTTTAGTTCTTAGATCTTAAACAGAATGGGATATATATTGAACTTAGATAGAATAGAGTGTAGTCTAGACTTGATGAATCAAGCACAAAACATATTTTTTTTTTGAGTAAAATTAATAAAAGATTAAAAAAGTAAATAGAATAATTGATACTAAATGATCAGGGAAATTTATTTTATCTATTTTAAAAATTGAAACAATTATAAACTTTATGATTAAATCAGTGCTGTGTAAATGCTATGTACACAAATACCAGAACTTATACGCCAAGTGGATAATTATTTAGTCTGGAAAGAATCTTCAAGGCGAGAGCACGCAGCTCTAAAAAACATGTTCGCTCCAGTAAAGTGGAAGTACAAAGAAAAGGTGTTTTATTAAGTAACTATTAGTTGATAAACATATATTGTTATGAACTATTGTTAATCGGTTACATTTGAGTTAAATAATGAACTTTCAGAAGAATTGTTTAGTCTGGATAGAACTTTCGAAGCGAGAGCACGTCACTCGGACAGACGTGTCCAGTCTCGGACAAAGAAAAGTGTTTTCTTCAATAATAATTAATAATTTTAGTAAATAATGATATGTGGTATAAATTTAGCTTTGTTTGCTATCTAAAAAACGAACATTTAGTTTGAATAGAACTTTCAAAATGAGAGCATGTCGCTTATATAATTGTGTTCGATTTTGAACAAAGACAATGTATATTAAAAGTGTTTTCTACAATAAAAATGAACTGTTTTAGTAATAATGTAATGTGATACAGATTTGATCTCGTTTGAATTAATTATGAATGTTTAAAGTGAAAATATTTGACTTATTAATTTTACACATTCAGTAAATGTAAGTTACCCGGAAAGTACGGATGTAAAGACTAAGTTTTATTTTGAGTTTTATCTAAAATAAGATAATTTGAATATTTAATTATTCTTTTCAAAAAATGAACGTTTGACGTTTTCTTATTAGTAAGAAATGTGGACTTAAAACATTAACTTTCAATAACGGTTGGAGTGATAGTGATGAAACGACATCATGCAGCTACAAGGAGAGGATGTGATTTTCAAATAAAAAGATTATTTTAAACAAACACATGTGTTAACAAACAAACACACGTGTTTAAACAAACGCACGTATAAACAATTATTTATGAAAAATAAAATGTAATCGTTTAATGACTTATAACTTTGTTGAATCTTTTAATTTTGAATTTGTAATTTTGTTTGATGTCTCTTTATAAAAGACATGATAAATTATGTTATCTTGAATGTGATGTTAAAATCTTGAAACATATAAGAAATTTTTCTTGATAAAAAAATTTTTAGTTGAACATTTTTTAGTACCGGTATGAATTCATAAATGATATTTTAATAAAATTTAAAAATATATTAATTTTGAAAAAAAAAAACATTATTAAATTTTATTTCAATAACTAGGTTGCAACCAAAATTTAACTTAATAAGCCTCTATAAGCTTTATTTAACTAATAGATTATAAATTAGGTATTATGACAGCTAAACAGTCTAGAGCATCATGTGTTTGCCACAGTAAGGAACCTATGATTGAAGGTTCAACCCCCAGTTAACTCTGTCTTTTTAGTTTGATTATCGTGGTTTTCCATCCTCATTAGTTTTAGATTAACAGATATAAAGTATAAACACCCTCACACATATTATCAAATTAGAATGAATGGAAGATTATGCAGAATGAAAGATTATCTATGTTTTGAATATAGAACCACTAAAACTCGATTTAAAAATATAACATTGCATTACTAGTCTACAAAAGAAAATCTGTTAAATTTAATAACAAAATTATTGCACCAAAGTTATAATTGAGTAAAATAAACATAAACACAATTAGAAGCAGTTGGAAAAACATCAATAATGTTGTGGTTATCTTTGTTATTTTGTAGGTGAAACTAAATGCATTTTAACAAAATTAAAGTAATTAAATCCATGACGAAAATAAAGTTATTAAAAAGAGACATAAAACAAAACAAGTAACTGTAATTAATGCTCAAAATTAATTTACGTCTCTAGTATTGGTATTGAAAGATTTCAGTAATTGATTCTAAGTCAATTAAGCCCATTCATAATTTTGTTACTGAGTCTTTACTAAAACTATGGAAGTAAGAAGGAAGGTTACACTATCAAATATTAGATATTTGTCCATCACATGTTCAAATTAAAAAAAAAAAAAAAAATCGGAAATCGGAATAAAATGTTATTGTTTTCCATATGAAATAAGAGGAATTTTGTAATTTTTGTTTTAAGTAAACACATTTGAATTTTGTTTTATTATTGAACATGAATTTTGTGTGAAATTTGATTTCTAGTTTTTTAAAAGTGCGTCATCTTCAAAAAGGCAGATTTATGACAGATATCATTTACATACCTTTTTGAGGCACAATTAAATATTTCTCTGATAAACTGGGTGAACTATAATTCAGATAGTCGCAGAACAGAGTTAATGCTACCCCCCCCCCCACTATTCCATATCCACTATAAATGGAATCATTAAATTATTTGTTATTATTTCTATAATTTTTTTATTTGAGCTGTGCTATTCCAGAGTTATTCAAAAGAGCTAAGTTTAAACAATACATTTTTGAAAGTACAAAAATTAGTTATTTTATTCACATTTAATTTAAGAAAGGAACACTTATTTTTTTATTTTTTTTTCAAAAATAGATCAATTTCAACAAAATGACTTTTCAACAACGCCCTCAGTTGTTTACAAACTAAATAATTGTTGTAGTGTTGAAACAAATTTGATATTGTTGAAAAATCTATCTATAATTTAATTACTGTAAAGTTTTTACATATGCTGCACAATACAGTGCAGTTACTGTAATGATTGAATGTGTAGAAGTCCCAAACATATATAGTTGATAAGAATGTAATGTACTTATATTTTTGGTTAAATAACATAAATATAACAAAAATTTATCATACTAGTAGAGTATAAAGCAATACAATAGCAATAATTTTAATAAGCAATCTGTGCAAAGTGTCATATGAATAAGCTGAAAAATGTGATGGGGAGGGGGGTTATTATGAAAATTATCTATTGTTTAAGCAAAGTTGTAATTTGTCATATACAAACAGGGGTAACATTATTGTATGTACAACAACTACCAATTGAACAGCTTTCAATTAACTGTTATTGAAAATGATAATACATTTTTGCATATTAAGGTTTATAATTAAAAATTATTTTAGAGAATACATCTGTAGAAATTCATGGTTTTATGTCTTTTTACTAGAAAAAAGAACATGTATAAACCAATTGTTGCTGCAAATTTTTAATAAAACCAGATAGAGTAGCTTTGAAACTATTTTTTTGTTCATTACTAATTAGAATGATAATCAAATTATGTTAAAACAGCTGGAATGTCCAGCTGACAGCTGTCAGGGTTCATTTGGGCATTTTCAAGTTTATTTGTGAATTTTTATTTTATTTGATATGAGATTTGGCTTATCAATTTTAATTAAAATCCATTACTATTCCCCAAAATTTGATTGAAATAGCTAGGGCTGTTTTTAAGACATTTTTCTCAAAGTTAGAGTCCTTGGTTCAAGTAAACTTTGAGATCAATTACTCTTATTGAGAACTTTTAGGAAAATTTTGGTCAATATGTTTTGATTTTGGTATATTATAATATGTCTAATAATCCTTTAATTTAGGTATTTCTTACCTTAACTCTATTGCAGTTTCGGGTGAATCACCCATCATCACAAAAATAAAAACACAACTACAACCATCAACACTATGCAAAATACATTTCACTCCATTCAGGGGTCATTTATTGTTTAAAGTATTTGCAAAAATGTAGATGTTCACTTCTATGATAACACAAGTCATCTATATTTTTGCAAGTGCTTTAAAAAATACCTCCAAAATGGAGTGAAATGTATTTTGTATAGTGTTGTATGTTCGTAATTGTGTTTTTATTTTACTGATGAAGGGTGAATAGCCTGAAACTCCAGTAGAGTTAAGGTAAGAAATACCTAAATTAAAAGATTAGTAGATATATTGTAATAACAGAAACTAAGTTTTTATTAATCCGTTGGCTACCACAATGGAATTTAATATCTTTTGTTCGTTGCATCCTTAGGGACTACATTTGAGTAAAACTTGTTCTTAATTGTTGTTTGAGATATTGTCGATTCGGGAGACTGTACTATATTTCTGAGCAGTGCTAGTTATGATATAGTGTGGTACACTGCTGTTTTTACTGTATTCTAAACCAAACACACAGGAACATTCATGCCACTGCCGCAGTCCCCAATATTATTTCCCATCTTAAAAATTAATTGAAACCTTGTTGGATGATAATGTACTGACTATATACTATGACAAAGATTAGTATTGTTGCACCCAAAGGAGCAAGTGATCAACTTAGAAGTTGAGGTTTGCCAGAGAAAATGTGATATTTAACTCTAACGTTTACTTTAGCACAACATTTAAATAGTTGTTATTAGTTATTATAACAAAAAAGTTCATAATTAATATAACTATTTTATCCTATATTGTAACATTTATCAGTTGTTTTGAATAAGCTGTTCAATCATTGTATTAACATGAATTAAAACCTGCTCTGCTAATAAGGGATTTATCAGGAATGAACATCTCTACTTATTTAATCAGTGTTCATGCATGAGATATTATCGGTAAACATTTATTGTACACTATCACTATTTAAATATTTTTCTCGAGAATCATTCTTATCTTGAAACGAAAAGCTAATATTTCTTCTCGTACTTGTTTACTATAAAATCTAAAATTAAACGTATTTATGAAATGCATAGAAAATGAGCTTATGTAGAAATTGTAAGAGGGAAATTCATAAGTTCATATGTAACAGACAACCAAGAATTATAGACGGTTCCCAGGTTATAGACTCAATGCATGCACATTCATTATTATAGAGATAATTTGAGTTTTTATTGAAATATGACAGTTTCAATAGTTGTAATATTGTATATACATGATATTTCATACAAATAATTGTTGGAAAATGTGAATACAACTTACCTAAATTGTTCTATATATAAAACATTTATTTGATTGATAACTTCTGGGCCTAGGGTTACATGTGTCACTTAAATTATACATAAAAAAAAAAAATAAAAATAAAAAAAAATAAAAAATAAAAAATACACAAAGTTAAGTTTCACATATAATATTCTTGTTTAACATACAAGACAAGTTAGGTACCACATTTATTTCATATTAAATGTTTACTGATAGTTGATATCAACCTTGTTGTGCAGTATATAGAAGGTTGTAAAATAGTTCAGTGAAAGCAATTCGAAAGATATCTTGACTTTATGTAACCTTATTTTCTACTTTTCATTTTCAATTTTTATGATGAAAAAGTGATTAAGGAGGTAAATAATATTTTTTTCTTTTCAAGATAAGGTGGAAAGTTAAATTCTTCAGCTTTAAGAATTAAAGTTAATTCTTTAAAAGAAATTAAATATTAAATAGTGTTAGACTACAATTAATGTTTACCTTATTTTATGTCTCTTGTAGTGTCCCAAATTAAAACACTGTCTTTGACTAGACATACCAATATGTGAAACATGCATATTATAGGACATGGTTAATAATTATAATTTGCTTTAATTTGAATGTGTTTCGTGTTCAACCTCATTCTTTTCTGCATTCAACATGCGTTAACTTTTATTTTGCTACATTTTACAACAGACAAAAATTTCTAAATATATATGTATATACACATATATATTTAGGACTATAGATCACCTTGAGTCAGGCATATGGAGTCGTAGTAAACTCAATACTGCCTAGCTCATCAATGGAATACGGTAAACCATTACCATTGTTGGATATCTGTAAAGTTTATTTTAATGTTTTAAAATATAAATAAAAGTTAATTGAAATCAAATACTTTAAAATACATGAAAATAATTCTTGAACAGATATGTTGAACATAAATAATTGTGTGTACATACTGTGCAAGATTTTGTATAAGCACACCAAAATTGTGCATATTTACATACGTATACAGCAACAAACTACCATTTCTTAAAGTTTCTGTCAGTCATACTCTCCAATCAGTGAAAATGATTTGTTTATTCTAAACTATTATGTTCATTTTTATGAACTATCACAGTTAGTTATTATTAATTTTTTGCTACTGCAAAACTTTAAAACAATAAAAGACTTTTGTAAAGCAGAAAAAAAATCAAATAGGTAAAGCAAGCAAAAACCTTTATAACTATTCAAAATGTATTATTGTAAATTCAAACTTTTAATGTAATATTACTTAATAATACTTATCATTCCAAAAATCCTCTTCTTTAAAACACACCAAACCTTTCAAATATCTTTTTATTAATCTAATTAAGATATCACTTAATTTTACTTTTGTTATATTATATACACACACACACACACACACACACGTGCGCGCGTTTTAATATGTCAGTAAACAAGCAGTAATTGTTAATGCAATTATAAATTACCAAAATTTATATAATACCAAGTTGTAAGGTAATATGTTATGGTGATACAGTATTTCTAAATGTAATTTGTAAAACAACATACAAGTAGAGTTCACAATAAACAAATATATCAAAACTTCATGATGGAAAATAAAGGGTAGAGACTGATTTTGAATAAGGCATGCATTTTCTTTTTCCAGGGTTAACGGTGAAAAATAACTTAAATTTCAGGTAAAAATATTTGTAATAGGAAAATGAGTAAATAAAAAATATTATTACGAAATAAAGTTAGCTTATTGTGTTACTTAGATTTGTGAAAAAACCAGATATTTTAGTTGCAATTTTTTTTGTATATATTTTTTCAAACTCAAAGATTGTAACGTTTACAATTTTAAGATTTTTATATCAAGATATATTTGGTTTGGGAAAATGGAATAGTTGCAAGTAACATGATTAATCAATAAATCTAATAAAGTTATAAAAGATTTTATTACTTGGATTATTTGTTGTAATATAATTATTGTAAGATAAAAAAAAACTATAATTCAGAAGTTAAATGTAGACGGACGAGATTTCAAAGTTGTTGAACTTACAGCATTATGTATGTGTGTGATTTAAAAACAATTGGAAAACTTACAATAAATGTTAGTTTAAAATTATTATGTAATTGTAATAAAATTAAGTAATTTTAGTATGTCTAATGAAATTAAGAAAAAAATATATTTTGTAAAATAATTGGTTGGAAATAGTTGGTCAGAAATCAGAGTGTGTGGTTTTAACCAATCAGAAAACAGATAGAAGAAAAGTGTGTAATGGGAAGGTGTATGATCCTGGATATCAAAAAATATGGACTACTAGCGTTACTAGCGAATGGGTCTCTGAGAAGAGTAGTTCTGTGTTAAGAACGCTCGAACTCCATCATAAGCTGATCGCTTGATCTTCCAGACCTACGATCGATGGCCATTGTAAAATTCAGTAATGTAAACAGTTTTTAACTTTGAATTTTAAGATAGAATCAGTGAAAATTACACCCTGGTATGAGCGTAAATTGAGTTTTTTATATTTTTAACATGAACAATTAACTATTGATTTTTTTACTTTTAGAAGCTAAGACAAATAGCTTTATTAATAAAATAAACAAAAATCATGTAAAATATAATAAAAGGACTTTTGTAAGGAAAACTGTTAAATAGCTTAAATAAAGAAAACTATTGTTTTAAACAATTTGAGTAGAAATGAACTATCAGTTGCAACGTCATAAGTAGTGTGAGAAATTAAGTTTTTCATGATCATTTTTCAAATAAGAGTACATTTTCACGAAATTCACAACTTTAGAAAAGAGTAAAATAAAAATTATGAAGGTTCTTTGAAATTAGGCTAAATGATTTATGAATCAGGTTTTTAAATATTATTTTCCATTTTTCAATGGTTGCCACTCAAAACAGCTTACTGAACACAAGTGATTTGACTAGGAATAAAGGATGGTCTTCGAAGTACTAAATGTAGTATATGAACAAAGCATAATAAATCATACAAAAAAACTTCAAATGAAATAATCGGAATTATTTTTTATAACCTTTCTCACAGAAAATTTTTACCTGATCAAAAAATAAAACACTTACATATTTGGTACTTTTGTTGTCTTTTCATTTGAATCCATTAAAACCTTTTCAAGCTTGATATGGTTACAAAAATATCAAGTATGTTATTATTTGTATAACAGTCCCTGAAATTTCTTCCAAAACTGACTAAAACTTTAATGTAACATGCACAAATGCATGAATGTGAATTAGAGTAAATAAACAGTACTTGGATTGTTTACACTTCCATCAAACTAAGCCACAAACTACCAAGGCCAACTAATGGTAAGAGTAAAGTTTTGTTTTTCAGTCACAGGGTGGGTACAGCATAATATTTACTATAGTTGTAATCTCAATAATTGTTAAATAAAATTCATAAAACAAGGAGAAAGCGACCCTTTAAGCATTTAACTTTTATTATGAAAAATGGTAAATATATGATAGAGTAAATAGATTTAATTTAAATCAATTCACAACTTAGAGAACATTAAAAACATATTTGTTTATGGTATTTAAAATACTAGTAATATATATTTTGTATACATATAAAAAATTTAATTTATACTATAATTATAAACTAACAGTAAAAATGTTAAGAATGACATCAATTAAAATTATTGTGAACTCTACAAATATTTTCATCAACCAAAAATTTAAATTACCCTTTGGTTATTGTCAAAGCATTATCATCACAACCTTAAAAAATGAACACCTAAACATGAATGAATACAAATTAATGAACATTATATAAAACTTAATAATACTGTAAGTACAGTTCAGTAATTTCTTCACCATAGAAATTACTATTGCTAAATTTGATTCTAAAACCCATTAAACAGTCTTTATTTCTGCAGTACAGTTTTTAATGTTCAAGGAAAAGTTCTGTAAGATACCCTACTTGTCTTGTCTTAGTCTAACAGCCTATGTTTGGTTCACCCATGTTGGGAATATATTAGTAATAATTATCACAAAATTATAAGCTGCGAAAATATACTGACAAAAGGTACTAGAGTAGTAGAGTATTTGCTAGATAAGCACACTTCTGTGAGAAGCATGCCAAGTGGTCAAGAGGGAGATTGAACTGGACTCCTAGAGGGTATGTAAAGTTAACCCAAAAGAGAAAAGGATGTTTCCTACTTCCCTCTACTTTGCCTGGGTTAAAATCACTCTTTATCATAACATCTTTTCTCCTTGATTATTCTGGACGTTTGAGTACAAAAAGCCAATTGTGGTTGAGGTGCTTGTGGAACTGCTTAATTACAATCTAGAACACATCAGTGGCTAGTGTTTGAAAGAGGGGGTTCTAGTCAATCCCTCCAAAACAGTCATGGTTCCCTTTAGTAGAAAGAGAGCCATGAGTAAAGAAAATGTATTACTTAAGGAAACCAGATTGAATGTTTTCCAGAGGATGAAATATCTGGGAGTGATCCTGGATAGGAAGCTGATGTAGATTGTCCACCTAGATTGCTAGGAATTAGGATAGTTTTAGTTAGAAATAGAGTCTAAGATCTTTTAAAGAAGAAAGATTGCCAACAATTATTGTGACAGACCTGGGAAACTGATGAAATTGCTTACCTTGCAAGCAAGGCAGACATCATTGATACTACAATGATATATTTTATAAACTCTTGGGTGAGTAGAAATGTGGTCAGTAGGCCAAGAAGTAGATCAAGGGAAGGTACTGCAGGAATACTTGAAGATAGTCAGATGGACTTGACAAGTAAGAGCTTCCTGGGAGAATTGAGACTCCGGACAATCATCCATAAGAATTGCAAACTGGGTGATCAAACTTCGTGTATTAAGAAACTTGTAATTATTTCAGAGTCAGATAATTAAACTACAACCTAGAATCAGATCTGTGTCACAACAATTAGAGTCATTCTGAATTAATAATAATAAGAAGAAGATCATAGCATTGTAATAAGATAGGAGATAGTTATTCTTATTAATAAAGGTTAATTTAGTACTGAACCACTAATTTATTTAGTTAAAGAACCCAGGCTGGAAGCTTGATTTCTAACAAGATCATGGCATTCTAAAGGCAACTTTGTTACTATTGGTGATAGGTGCCTTATTGGATATGATTAACTAAACCCTTCACAGTTCTTCTTCATTCCCAAGAAGACCAGAAAGAAACTAGGTTAGAGATTTATTTTACAGTATTCCAAGCTGAAATATGTACAATCTCAGCAAGTATACATCAAAGACTAGATGAAGGTTTTAAGGTAAGAAGATTCCAATTCTTTAAGATAGTCAAGCAACAATCAAAGCCTTAAGGTCGATAGAAATCTCAGCCAACTGGTATGTGATTCCCTCCGTCCCCTCTGTATTATTTTTACTGTGAACATGGTGCGCTTAGAATATGGGTACCTGGGCATTTCAGGATTGAGGAAAACGAGAGGGTGAACTTGTTGGCCAAAAAGGAAGCTGCTGCCAAAGGCAGGTCTTGTAGGACCAAGACCCATCTGTGAGATCAATCAAACAATGGTAAGTAATGTGTTGAGAATATAGGTCAGGGAAGTGCACATTGAACAATGGAGGCAATTTCCTGGCCAGTGATTAGGGAAATGCCTTTTCTTGAGACCAGACCCTTGCACTGTCAAGGATACTTGTTCAGCTCAACAAGTAGCCCTTGATAGAGCTTGTTGCCATGATTACCGGGTATTACCCCATTCGGAGTCACTTATATAAGGTGAGACTACTTCATGGCTTACCTAATTGTCATCTCTTCGGGTAGTATCCTAAAACTGCAGCACTTATATTCTTTGTTTACAAGACACTAGAGTTTAGAAGAAGGAGACTTTTCAGACCTTAGCAGCCAAACAAAAATTTTGATAAAACCATCCTACATATGATTCTATAACTTGTCAAAGGCACTGGAATCAGTCTAAGGTGAATCATAGACATGCTAAAGGCCAGTGGAGCCTTTGTATCAATTATTCCCCTTATAGAAAAAAAAGACTGAGTCTTTACCTCATCTATATGGTAGATATGAAGTTGTCTGTTAGAAAACTTCAATTGAAAGAACATTTAAAGAGAATCTAATCTATTTCCTCATCTGCTTTATAAATTGGAATAAAGTATATGATTTTATTTAAGTCAGTAGTGTTAGTTTAAAAATTTTTTATTAAGTTGCTTCCACATCAAAAACACTTAAAGTATAGTCATTTTAAAACATTAAAACAATTAATGTCTTCTATGCAAGTGTAGTATTCATTAACATTTCTTGCATTTTTACCAAGGACTGTTAAATGGTTTTTGGAATGAAATCTAGCAATTACTTATTTATACTTCTCACAAGCATCTTTGACTTGTTACTTGCCCAAGTTTTCTTACTGTTAAAAACTAATAAATCACTAAGTACAGGTATATATAAAACATAAAAAGGTAGACTAGGCCACCTGTACATTTTATCTTTGTTTTTCTTATTTGATTTTAATTGATCTTAAAAAAATCAATAGACTTAAGTTCTGTTTAAAAAGTATTATAAATTTTAATGAACATTTTCAATATTAAAAGAACAAAATATATGACAGACTATAGAATACTTCAAATTCAAATCAAAATCTTAATTCGTCTCATACACATTAAAAAAGTCAAAGGTGTTTAATATCATATTTTAGTTGTGGACCTTAAACATATCAAATATGTGTAGGTCAGTTTTAATATTTATAAAGTAATTTATCTAAATAAATATAATGTTAGTGATATTAAATGCAACTAATATTTAAGAACAAAATATCTAATATATATATATATATATATATTCTGAGTATCAGCATAAAAAGTATATATTGATTTTATAAAAAGTACCATTAAACTTTCAAAATAAAATGGGTTTTTTAATCTTTATAATTAATAGCAACTGGGTTTGAGATATGATGGATAATGTAGAAATAACAGTCATGAAGATTATCTATGATTAGATAATATAATTGTAAACTGTGTATATAATAAATTTCACTCTTTCAGTTTATCAAACATTATTACTTTCTTTTTTGAAAAATTAATAACATCATATAAATTAAGAAATATCAGTAAAGAAATTATTTTTTATTTGTTTTAATTCACAATATTAAGCTCAAATTATTTGTTCTGGGAATTACATTAATCTGTCTCGTCAGAGTTTTGTATTATGAAAGTATTGATGAAGTCAAGCTCAATAGGTCTTGTTCCAGGGTGATTTACTGAAACCCTGGTACAGAGCCAACCCGAGAGTTAAGACACAGATTGTAGTTAATTGTCATAACTATGAAGGAGACTCATAAATCTCATGGATTCAAAACGAGGGACTCAATATGAATGGGTCAAAAGATCATCAGATGAATTCAACAAGGGGTGGTAACTAAAGTGGCCGATCTGTTTAATATTTGTCAGGAGAGAAGACAGAAAAGACATAAGATGAGCAATCAGTCAATTGGACACGGGTCAGTGAGATACCACATAAAAGTAATGGTTTTGGTAAAACAAGATGTCAGTTTTGCTCCTTCAGAATGAAGGTGGTAAACAATGGAGATTCAGTATATTTGGAAGGGCATATGCGTGGTTTGAAGTAGGGGATGTTGATCTCTAGGCATTAAGCCTAGGGAGGAATTATTTAAGTTTGAAATATATTATCTACATACGAGATTTCCACAATATACTATTTTGGGGTGCATTGGAGAATGTCTGTGGCATTGTGACGACTTCATTTGTGGGTGAAGGGAAGCTAAAATGATCAGAAACATAAGTTCACTAGAAAAAAAGTAGTCAATATTTTGAAAATTATAAGTATAGACCAATTGCTAAGGCAGTTACAATGTTACCACTCTACAGAAATATTTTAGGAGAAACTTGCTTCATTGTAGGTGTGATAAATTGTGACTTTTCATTTTACTGTTTATCAAGAAAAGATTATCCAAAAGACGAACTTTGAAAATATTTTAACAATAACCAATGGTTTATATGTTGTCTATGGGTTATTTTTGGTAGCTGATTCAAGAGTGAAAACAGTTTTTGCTTCTAAACATAGCAATAAATTACATGATTAAATTCTTAATACAAATTTAGATAGAAATTGGAGAGAAAAATATAGCTTCTCTATGATGTGCAGTACTAATATTCAGAATGTTTCTGGGGGGGGGGGGGGGGCTTGACTTTTTGTAGAAACATATTTTAAGAATCCAAATAGTAGATATACCAATATTACACTATGTCTCCGAGAAGAGTTAAAATGAGTTGAAACTTACAGCAAATAATCAACGAATAGTAAAACTTATCTTAACTATATTTTAAATATCTCAAACCCAGTTGTCATTGTACTTTATTTTTTATCAAATCATATGAAAACTGCCTTTTTATATTAATTTAAATCTCAATAAAAATCACACAAAGAATAAAAAAACAAAAAAAGGAACTAATTTTCCTCAGGATGATATTCTTATTTCAAATTTCTTTATCAAAGGCAAGCAATTCGCTCATAGAACCAAGAGGTGCTTGTCCGCTTACCGGTTTCGGAGATAGTATTGATTTGATTTTTTCTTTTGGCTTATCTAGCTCTTCTATTACTATATTTGGTTCTTCGATATCTTCTTCATCTTCTTCAGGTATGATATCAATAGGTATACTGATTGCTTCTTCTTCTTTCTCTGTACTATCATCATCTACTTCCTGTTAGTTGTAGAAACAATGTTATTTTCAGAAAGGAATAAATTAAGTTGGTATAGAAGTCTTATTTTATACAGAAAAGATTATTATTATTCTTTAATTAATAATTAGTTTTTTGTTTGGTTTTGTTTAAAAAATATATTATTATTAATAATAAATAAATGATTCATAAGTAAAATAAATAATAAAAACACTATTTTAAAACTGTTGTTGAATCATTAAAAAAAAAAAAAAAAAAAAAAAATTAAACCAACTAAACTGACCATCTTTGTCCACAAAATCAAAAGTAAGTTCATTTACCCTATTAGGAAAGTTATACACTATAATACCAAACTCCCTATAATTTTATAAATCCAACATGCTGAGTTTGTACAAATATTTTAATGATATTTGCTTTAGCAATGCGCATCTAGCAATGAATTGAAAAATATCCGCTTTCATTGTATAAAGTACATTTATCATAAACATTGGATTTATATTTAGGCATAATCTTGACAACAAATTTATCGAGGGAAACTTAAATTTAATTTTAAACTATAGGTAAATGCAAATAATCAGCAGCTTATAATGTATAATAGCTGACACATGAAATCCAATTGCGGTTAGTTTATTAACAAATAATGTTAAACGCACAACATAGAGTTCAGTTCAGTACTACTAGTAGATACAAATTGAAGATGTTTGAATTATAGAAAATAACTACAATGCATGGTTTTATTATTTTACAACTAACCTGTGGAATTAGACTTGTAGTTTCTTCTGCTTCTATTGTGTCAGGTTCATCTTTAATGCTTTCATTAGCCACTTCATCATCTGTCATAATATTAATAAAAAACAATCATCTTATTTTTCTTTTTAAACACAAACATATTGGGAGAGCATTCTCATATAATTATTATTATTTAAAAAATGAACAATAGGATTTTTAAAAGAAATAGTTATATTATAGATTTATTGGAAATGGAAATCATACATTGTCAATAAATTCTGGTTCAGAAAGATAAAGGCGAACAAAATTGTCCTCTTCTAAACCCCTTAAAATTACTAATATTTGCCTACTATGGCATTATAAATTTATGCCATTAATCATGAACTCTTATTCTGTTTACCTTTGTTATTATTTGGTGCTTCATTATCATCATCATCATCATCAGGAGTAATATGAAACCTAATTGTAGGCACTGGAGTTGAAGGCTGTGTTTTAATCAAAGGCTTCAGTTCAGTACCATTTCCCATTTGTACCTTGCTTGTTTCATCTTGTTGTGGGACCTAAAATAATCACATGTATTTTAAACTCATAAATCAATATTTTAAAACATTGCCTATGTGATGTTTAAACAGGGTGATTACCGGTAAACACATGTTTTTGTATTGGGTAGTACACAGCAAGTAGTGGGGGATGGCAGTTGGGAAGGTCATACAGCATGGAGGCTAGTTGGAAGTTTCAGTTACACTCAAGATGTGGGACCTTGAACACCGCGCTTTTGTTATGAGACGGTTTTACGCTAACAATGAGTCCGTGACACAGACCCAGCGAGACTTTCGTCGGCACTTCAATGTTCCGCCGCTTGGGCCGATTCTGGATCGTAACACAATATTGAGGTGGATGCATAATGTGAACACAATGGGATAATTAATGAAAAAAAACCTCCAGGACCAGCAAAAACCGTTCGTACACCTGAGAATGTTGATCGTGTGCACGTCGCTATGTTGGAGAGCCCATGTCGTTCGCTAAGGAAGCGGGCCTCAAACCTCGGCATTTCTGTCTCTAGGGTAAGAAACATTTTGATTAAAGACCTGAATTTCCATCCGTATAAGCTTGCGATATGTCAACAACTTAACCCGGGTGATTACAGACAGCGTTTACAATTTTGTCAGCAAATGTTGGCAATCTTGGACGAAAACGAAAATGCAGTTTTACTCATGAGCAACGAGGCTCATTTTCATATGGACGGTTTTGTAAATAAGCAGAACTGTCAATATTGGTGTCCAGTAAATCCGCAAATATTGCAAGAGAAACCGTTACACAGTGCCCGAGTGACATGTGGTGTGCAGTAGGTGAAGTGGGGACATTGGGCCGTATTTTTTTGAGAACGATAACGGCGAGGCAGTTACTGTTAACGCAGACCGCTACTTGGAAATGTTTAATAATTTTTTATTGCCTGCACGTCGCATAGCAATGTGAAACATATGGTTCCAGCAAGATGAGGCTACGGCCCACACTGCTCGAATTTCGATGGAAAGTGTCCAAAAGTTATCTCTCATTTTGGAGATGTTCCTTGGCCCCCACGGTCTCCTGATTTGACGATCCCAGACTACTTTCTTTAGGGTTTCTTGAAATCGCGTGTTTACGCTGAAATCCACGCACATTACAAGAGTTGAAGGAAGCCATCCGAAGAGAAATCCAAGCCATTCCACGAGCAATGTTACGAGATGCAATGCGTAAACTCAGGGAACGTCTGGAAACATGTGTTCAATCGGAAAGACGCCACCTACGCGATGTTATTTTTGCTACTTAATTTCTGTAATTTTCTTAAAATTCCGAGTTTGTAGAACACATTGTATAAAATAAAGTTTTTGTTCAACATTTAAAAATATGTGGCTTTTTTGAAACCATGCGGTTTCCAGTAAACACCCTGTAGATACGATATTATCATGAAATAAAGGTAATGTTTTTCACCTTTTTAACTTAAGAAAATATTATTTAATAATACATAAGTAAATCTATTTCTAGAAGTTATGACATGAATTCAATATAAAAATAATTAGTATGATCAATGAGTATGATTAGTATGATTAGATGATACTTGAGAGAATTGATTCTCAAACAAAGTGAACTACCATACTCCAAACTATACAATTACACTATTAATCATCATTAAAATAAAAATACTATTTACTTACTTCCCTGCATGTTTTAACAATGTGGTTGTCTTATTTAGAGAACTCAATGACTACTGATATTTTCTCCTAAAGGAATAACTATAGGCTGGATAATTTTAATAACAAATCAATACTTTGTAGGTTACATCCACTTTGTATGCATAAATGTTCCCTTTCAATTTTATATTTTTACCAGTTGTCTTACCAGTTAAACAAACTAGACAAATAGCAAACAACAGAGATTCACTGAAAAAAAACTACTGTGAAAAGTTAAAATACACAATATGACAAAGGAAACAATAACACAATTGTTACATGCTTCACTAAGAATTTTAATAACTTGGTTTCTTTAGAAATTGATTGAAAAACCTTCAGGTAGTTTAAAGCCCTACTAAGCATTTGCTATACCATAATGCAACAGAATAGTGGAGTAAGGCTCATTTATATTAAAAGGTAGCTTAGCAGACTTTCAATCACCTCCAGGTTCTTGTGTTTGTCAAGTGTAACACAATTGTTTTTTTTTAACTACTTCAATCTTATTTTATATATTTCAACAACGGTTTTTATCAGCAATATTTATTGTTTTGTTTTGATATTGTGTGTGTTTTAACAGCTATAACACAATAGAATTGAAGAGGAATTAAATATTATGTGCATGTATATTAAGTGGTGGTTCATTAACACCATTAAAAAGGAACTATTTAAGGATAACAGACATGATGTTGAAAAAAAACACAGACATAAGTAGATATCTGTGCATAATTAGCATTAATATTTTTGAGGCCATTGATAATTTAGATGAGGTCTGTGGTTTGGAGTAATTAATTTACTTTGTGAAATACACAAAAGGAAGCTCTGTAAAATTCAATTTATAATTCTAGCTATATTATATTATGATTCATATTTAAAACTGTTATTTTTCCCCCTTGGTAAGCTCACTGATTTCCTTATTCTAATAGGTCCGGGATATTTATTACTGGTAGTAATGTTTCTTTACAATTTAAAAATTTGATATTCACTTAATTATACATATATCTGTAAATTTGGACAGAAATTTCAATAGAACTTTGAGCATACATTATGGTGGAAATCATTATGAATTTCATTTCAATTACCAAATTGTTTTTAACAATTTTGCCATATTATTTAAGCTTCTAGAAAATCTGTACAAAACGGTTCCAAAGAATCTTACTTAGGAGCAAAACAACTGAAAATATGCGTGTCTTTTAACAAATTTAAGCTTATTGAAAATTACTCTAATTTTATGAAAAGGATAAAATCAAAATTTATTAAATTATTGATATTCAAGGTAATGTACATAAGGAATTTTTGCCTCAAGGATTTATTACCGCAAGTTTCTCAAGCGACTTAAAAAAGGTCATTTATGTCTAGCCCGGAATTGTTGACTCTTGAGTGCTTCATCACTCTTCCTGTGACACCATGCTTTCTGAAGGAGTATTTGGCCAAAAAGACGATTCAAGTTTTATTGCAACCTGTTCTCCCTTGTTCTTAGTTCATGTTATTATTACTGTTCTCAAATCTCACATACCAACTTCAAAGTCACCATTTTTTAAGTGTAATGATATACAAAAGATTGTGACAAACCAGCTAAAGTATGTGGCTTCTCAAGATAACTATTTTGAAGGAAATAAATTGTTTTGTAGAATAGTTGACAATAAATAAATCTACACTTCATCTCATTAGTTTTTAGATAAACTATATTCCAAAAAAATGTTTTAGTTTTTTAAATGTTAAAAAAAAAATGTGTTTACAGTGATCTAGCTTTGATTATCATAATTTTTAACTAGAGTATTAAAAATGAATGTTATGTTGGAACGAAATCTAACCACTTAGATGAGTAGAAAGGCAGAAAATGAGTTAATATAACTGATTTTGATTCTATTAAGATAACTCTAAACAAGGTCTCAAAACTTATTTTCAAATAGGCAGATATTTATTTGAATTAAAAGTAAGAAAGCAAAAACCAGTTGACCATTTCTTCTTAGGGCAAAAACCAGTTATATTTTGTTAGTAAAAACTGTAATCTATAATGTTTGTCTCTGTTTTCATAATCAATGTTTACTTTGATTTTGTTTCTATACAAAACATATGAAAGTTTGCAACCAACAACATGCACATTTCTAAAAAAACTTTAAGCTGTTTAAAAATAAGGACAAATATTATACAAATACACTTAGAAAAATAATACTAAATAAATTAGTACTCACACTTTTTGACCTGGAGTACTTAAAGGTGTACTTCGCTGTCTCTTCTTGCAACCTTCCATTGTGCCATGAGAGTGGTGCTTCTGACACCTGGGACAGACAAACAGTGTAGCCCTGTTCTGAGTTTTCATTGGTTAGTTATAATTTGTAAATATTCACAGGCACATGCTCAGACATCATGCCAATCAAGACCTTTCGAAAAATCATTTGTTTTTATTTAGTTTTCGTAAATCATTTTTTGTCCTTTTATTTGCTACTTTTTTTATTGGAAGAGGGCTACACTGTTCATTCTATATCCATCTAATATCTAACAAACTTAGGATGATAGTTTTTAAATAAGTGTTTATAAAATTTGACATTTAAACTTTGTTGAATCTACCATTAAAAATGTATAAACTATTTATTATGATAAAATATTTGGTTTATAATGTGTACATATTTAATGTGTAAATCATAAAATATAATAATTTAAAGCTAGCGAAATAACTTGAATTTTGTACGTTAAAAAAATCCCTAAATACTAATTGATGAAGACGGGTTATTTTCAAAAATTAATTTACTTTATAACCTATTCTCGTATATAGTACTTTTGAAAGGTAAAAATATACAACATTCCCTGTAGAATTTACTTTTAATTTTAATTTTAGAACAATGCTTAAAATATGTAATTACCAACTTTACTCATAGATAAAAATCTGTTTATTTAAAAAAAAAAAAAAAATTAAATACAAATTTATTTAATGACCTAAAGTGTTAGTTTTCTTAAACAATGTTTTATATGAAGACTATGGGAGTCAATTTTTATGTTTTTTTTTTCTTCTTAGGTCTCTTTTGGTCATGCTGTAAAGTCAAACATGCTATAAAAGTAATAAATGTATTCAAAACCACAACCCAAAAAAGTTATTTTTTAAAAATTCTATAAAACATAAAGTTGCCTAGCCCAGTTTATTATTTTTACTAATTAATTCTTTTGGTTGCAGAAATAAAATTAAATCTAACATCTTATGGGTGGGTCGCCAAAAAAATCATGAATATAGAAAGAGATATAAAAAAATTACATCAAAGAGATAGGGAGGAGAATTGAAATTTATCAATGGGCTTACCAAAAAGAAGTTCAAGTAAGAAGATTTACATCAAATGAGTCAAACAACTGCTCAAAGTTTAGAAAATGGAAGTTAAGTTAAGTACGAGACCAATACATTACAAATTTAATTATTATGAATTACAAAGAAGGAAAAAAAAAATTAACTAACAAATTGTTTTGATGGTAGGATTACAAATATGTACAAAATTGCAATAAATAGAATAATATCAGTTTAGAAATTAAGCAAAATACTTTTGATTGATTAAAACTAGATGTCCAAAATAGTTTTTTTTTTAAATTCTGTTAATCTGTTTCCTTAAACAAGTCTATGATACATTTAATACTGAACCATTAAGGAATTCATGAAACAAGTTTTAGTAGAGACTAAATTATTAGTAACAAATTTCACAAATCCTAATCTAAAAAAAGTTTTTTCTTAGGGACTCGAGCAAATATTTTACTATGATATAAATGAGAAAAATGTATACAGTATTAATCAATATCAAAGCAGTGAATAAGAAGGAAAACCTTAGAGAGGTATATTATATCTTTGAAAGAGAACTGTAGTAGAGAGTTTCATAAGTTTAGTATCAAACAAGGATTAGTATCCTAGATTATGCTGATGAAAGAGGAAAATAATCTACAGGGTATAGGTTTTAGTTGCATATTTTCGTAAGTGTGAGGGGTCCCCTTGAATTAATCGATGTCCAAAATAAAGGACACAATGGGAATGAGTGAAGTATCATCAGAAGAGTTTAACAAAGAGTGATAGTTAAAGTGACCATATGCAACAGTAGATAAAATCTTCTATATGAAAATTCAAATCAACATTACTTTGGAAATGTTTTAGCTGAGTATCTCTTAATGAACAGACATGATCTAATAGGTCTTCTCTTTTACTCAGTGATATACAACTTAGGAATAATAGGATTCATAGAATGAGATGTCTGTCTGTTTTGGTCCTGTAGAGGGTATGGCGGAACACCTTGTATGCAATTGTGAGGTGTTTGCTGGAGAGAGACTCAACGTACTTGTATATATGATCCAACTAATATATATTCCAGAATGAATCCATTTTGGATGGTACCTAAGAAAATCTACCTGTAAACTTACATTCCAAAGAGATGAAAAAACGAAGGAAAACTAAATTATTTAACTGATATTAGAAACTTTAGTAAAATTAAATTACTTTTATATCATTTAATGTCTAAGAGAAAACACCAGAAAATAAAAATTGATAAACAAAACTCTATTCAGTAAATTTATGGTATGTAATTTTTATACCTTAAAATATGTCTAGAAGATATACGCCTATGTTGAATGAAAAGGTTGCAGACATGCAAACAACAAAATTTTTAATTTAATACTTTTATAATATCATAATGCACACATAAACATGCCTAATATGGGTTAGAATAAATTTAACAAAAAATAGACTTTAAATATTCAACAAAGAAAAGTCATTAATCAACGAAACAAACAAACACGAATTTACACAAAACAAAACTACAGTATTACAGTTAAAAAATATCAAATCGAAATTCATGCTTGACAGTAATCATGCGTCAATGCATTGAAAAAACCAAAACTATCATCCGTCAAAGTTTGAACTTACATTTCTAATGTTATCATTAATCATTGTATATGTAAGTTTGTAATGAATTCTCATAGATACATTTATGATCTATGATAATACAATCACACAACATATATAATACTTGTTGACCTGACCCATGTTTGACTTACACTCCTTGACCGAGCTACTTTGATGGTTGTTGGATTCATAATTGGATCTTGATATCCAGGTGTAAGTTGTTGTCCGTTAAGCCATAAAATAGATGAAGCTGTTTCTCTCTCTTTACGTTTCTTCCATTGTAGATGGTTACGGTACACATGATACAAAGTACCAAGGATTACGATGCAAAATATTGAAGTGGCAATTATAAATATCACTGAAACATACCAAATATTGAAGATAAAAATACAGTTACCAATGAAACTGGTAATGATTCTTCATGGATGACCATATTTTTATATTTTATTAAATTTGAAAGAAATCTGATTGAAATTGTGGCTACTATTTATTATAATTATATGGATAAAATTCCATTTCTGGTTAAAAAAAATCTTTATTTATAATCATAGATGGTAAATCATTAAATGAAGAATGTAAAATAAGTCAAATTAACTATTGTAGGATATTGTTTGATATCTAAATAATATATTATTTACAAACAAATTTTAAACATAAGTAAATCAATGATAGTTAACGAGGGGTAAATAAATTAAATTACAGTGAATCTCATTTCCGATTCACTGAAATTAGCTGTGAATTCATCCGGATTGTGTACTTGTATTATTTACTGGCTGCGCCCCACGTTTTTCTCTCCAAGTATTCCAAATATATCCATAGCCACTAACAATCCTCCCTCAAAATTGTAGAAGGGTCATGAAAAATTATTTTATACTTTTTAGTTCTTTTTAAAAAGTGGTATGTTAAAAAATTTTTTTTTATTTGATTTATTATTTTCTGTTTTTTAGTCTTATGTCCGGGTGAAAGATTTCAATCAGTTTGGTATATATTGATGAGACTCTGACAGTCACACTTACGCTTATCACACTATTATGGTATGTTAACAAAAAAAAATTATTTGATTTATTATTAATCCAATAAATCTCACAAGCCATGAAAAATTTGCTCATCCTACTTCAATATTCTGGTTACCATTCAAAAGCGATAACGCATTTAAGCAATAACGCTTTTAAGCGATAACACGTTTAAGCGATAACGTGGTTAAAAAAAACTATATATCATTGGCCAATTTTTATTTGTTTAAATAACTATTGTTTAAACAAATGTGGAGACAAGAAACCAACTGTCATCCAATTCTGACCTATGTTCCAAATTTCAGGTCTCTAGCTTATCGGGAAGTTACTTTAAACTCGATTGCAAAATTCCACCCGGACAGACTGACAGATATGACGGAAACCGAACTAATAAAAATGTGGTAAAATATAGTAAACTTTTTATTAAAATTAACATTTTCTAAAATATTATTTTTTAAATTATACATATTAAATCTAGTTGAGAGATATTTTAAAAAAATAGCAGTGGTTTAGATATAAATTATAAATATAATGACTTTTAATTAAAATTCACCACTATTTACTTTATAAATCAAAAACTTTTTTTCTTTTTTATAAAATTTAGATAATAATAGAAACTCATAAAAATGATTGCTAAACGTACACTTCAAAACAAAATAAAATGTTCACCTTATAAACACTAAACCTTAAACTATTACATTAAAAAAGGTTCCACATTAATTATACTAAGTAACCATTTCCTGAGTTCAAATTGGAATCTCATACATGTCTTACAGATTCTTTACTATCTCAGATTGTTTAATATTGTTATAGATTCTTGGATCCAAAAATGAAAAGGTTTTTGTAAAAAATTAAATCAACTTTACAAACCAAAACTTAGATTTTTAATATGATCTACAGATCAACTAGTTCCTAATATAATAATAGAACCAGAAATCGTTTTTGCCATTTTGTGTGGTGTTTGTACTGTTTCCAAATGTGCACTCTGTTACAAATCTCAACATTGTAGTTTTACTACATTTATTGATTTCTATAAGTACTACCACTTAGTAATTAATTAATGATATAGTGTGTTGTATTTTATTTTGTATTCAAATAAAAAGTCAAAAATTATTTATAAAACAAATTTATTTATTTACCATCACCAGTGCCATCTTCCTCAGTGGAAGGATCTGAATACAAAGATATATAAGGTGTCTTTGCAGGTTGATCTTCTACCCAAACTCTGTTTTGTTCTCCACTCTGCAAATTGAATTATATTAATATACATTATAACAAAGTATCATGCATCCACTTTAAATATCTCTAACACAAAGTACAGAGATGTACTTTTTTTTACTGTTGAATAAATATCTTTACTATTTTTAATGAGTTAAAGATTCAAATTGAAAGTAACACAAATGTTTCTTTCTATTTAGGAAGTTTTATTTAAATACGAAATTATGTCCTGGAATTCATAAATTTTTAAAAGTATCTCTACCTCATCCTACAGTGACCTTGGACTTAGACTTTTCAGATCTAGTAAGATATCGGTCATTTAGTCGTTTATATAAATCACAAAAGAATTCACATACCTATAAGAATAGAATTTTAAAACGTATCTTGCAAGGTAAAATGCAATTAGAAGGGTAGCACAAACAATATTCAGTTATTTACTTACAATGCTCATGTTAAGAGGTCTAGGTCTATGAATGACATCAAAGAATGCACACTGCGCACTACGTATACCATGAGAGTTCATTACATTTACTTCTTCACTTCCTGTTTTTGTAAACAACATGTATTCATCCAGAGGTTTCATACTGTAATTATTTACCTCCAGAAAGACGTCTGAAACCAGATTATATTAGATTAAAGGTGTGCTTATTAAAGACTCAATAGGTGTTAAATACAAAAGAAAGATAGAGAAACTGTACAAATGCTCAAACAGGGGCGCTCTGGCCACCTCGGCTGGTCGGCGATTACCGAGGGCCCCTGATTTTTCTACTTTAATTACTTTAAGTAGACCTGAAAAAAGTAAAATAAATCAATGTAATTTTCAGGTGACTTGTCAAGTGTAATATACCAGTAAATAAATTGTTGAAACAGCACTAGCCGTCAGTACGTTAACAGTGTTGTACTAGTACTGTACTGGTATATGTCCACATTAGTAGCCAGACACGAGATGTGATGTTGACTCACGTCATTATCATCAGCTGATCTGAATTAAGTCAGGTGGTCTTTGTTGCTGTCTGCTCGGGTCACTAGTTATTGCTCTTTACTCAGCACTCAGCAGTAGTGCAGTTGGTAGTGTGTTCTTGTTCAGTGACTGATGACTAGTGGTGTTAGTTTTAAGTTTTAAATTTAAAAATGAAACATGTGTATCAAAGTGGTGCGCAGAAAAGAAAGAAGAGGAAGAAAAAGTCTTTAGATGTTGATAAACATTCTAACAGTTTAAACATTTTGTTCAACAGTGGTTCCAGTACACTATCAAAACACAGTGTTAGTTCCAATACAGGTACGTTGGAATTATTTTATTTTATTTTTATTAATTATATTAGTACCCTATACCTGTACCCAGGTTTCATGCTCGAGGTGTAAGATCTGATAATCTGCATTTTAACTGTCTCTTCTTGCAGGAAACTAGTAAAACTGTCTTATTTTCGGTACTTTGTAATTTGTTTGCATAGTTTAAAAAAATTACAGTGATTAAAGTTTAGATTAGAAAAAACTATTTGTTCCTCTGTTGACCTATTTATACGTAAGTGTAACTGAATGTATATATGTATGTACGTATTGTAAGATGATTTTAAAACTAAATAATTTTTGATGTCATGCTAACCATAATTTCTATTAAGATTGTATTTTCTATTGTTTGTTTTCCAGTTTTGTATTGAAACTTACAATACATTATTCGGTATCACCTATAGCTGTAAACTATACTTTATAAACTAGTTTAGGTATGTTTTACTGAATTAATTGTGCATTATTAAGTAATTATAATTTTGAGTCAGTTAATGTTTTCTGTGGATTATTGAATCAAAAATATGACATTACGCAATATTCATCTTATACCTAAGGAAAATACTCTTATTCTGAAATATTTCTTCTAGTCATTATAGAAATAATCTTAATAATCTTATTAAGAAATAGTCTTATTTTCATTTCGTTTTATTTCCTGGTCATTTCGTTTTATTTTTTCTAATAACTAACAATAAAAAATAAATATATAACAAAATCACTGTATAAGATAATAAATTTTCAATGTGTGATAAAAACATAAAAGTGGAACTTGAAACTTTAATTGTGTGATGAACTTTAATCTGTCTGTTTAGTCAGCCATATTATCAATTAGAATCAATCATGTGTAGGTTAAGATAAAAGAAAAATCTGTAAAGTAACACATCAGATCTTAAGGGGTTCTGTAACATTTCACATTTTTTGGTAAATTAAAGTTGGTTAGATTATATATACAATTATCAGAAGGCAAAGCTCGTTATGAAAAATGAGATTTGAGGAGTGGTTACTTTTGGTTGCGTATATAGTCTGATTGAATATAAATATGGGTGAAAGTGGAGTGTTACAGAATCAAGCAAATAAATAAAAAATAAATCACTTCTTTTTATCATATTGTTTAATATAATAAATTACCAGGAATAATTTATAAATGTATAATTATAAATTTGGTAAGAAATTGTATAATGTAAAATGCAAATTGAAACGTGGTAACAGTGTTTTCTGTGTATTTTAACTCCCATCTGATTGGTTAGAAAAAATAGCCAATAAGAGTGGTTTAAAAGGGTGTGGTCCCTAAGGAATCAAGAGAGAAAAAGATTCTTAGAGTTCAGTTCAGAAGAGGTTTCTAAAGCGAGTAGACTTATCAGTCAAAAATATATGTATAATAAGATATGTATATGTCAATAAGTAGATATATGGTAGTTCAGGAAAGGCTTCTAAAATGATTAGATGTATGAGTCAAAAAGATATGTTTAAAGTAATATATAATTTAAACTAGTTTAAAATAGAATTTAAATTTAAACTTAATGAAAAAAACAAAGCTTCAATCAGTTTAACAAGCAAGATCTTTTAAAAGTTCACATAGTTAGCTATTTCAATTATTATTATTATTATTATTCATGAAAGTATGGTAAAAATTATAAGCCATTAAAAAAATAACAATACCAAATAATACATCAGAACTATTTCTTGCTCCATGTTACAATGTTTAAAAAATCTCTTTCAAACACTTAGAACCTTACTTCTGGCAATCTTATTCTTATTTTAGTTGCAAATAGAAATTTTGAAGTAATTTGTAGAAAATAGAAAATCATTACGATGATATACCACTTTCAACTACTTCAACTTACAATAGTGTTTTTCTCATATCCTATATTCAAAACTGAAAAATTTATGTTTTAGCCAAATGATAGTTTGGAATTTTGTGGATAAATACATGTCTATTACATTAGTTTTTGCTTAGAATGTAATAAGATTTTAGATAGGTACATGAATTAGTTTTATCCATTTTGAGATAAAATACTTAAAAAATGAATAAACTTACTTGATAGGCAACCACTGTAACTTGTGTACGCTGTGAACCGAGGGTCACTAGTATTTAGGCCTCCAATTTGTACTTCATTTGCTCCAAGATGGCCGTCAGGTACTTCACTTAGACTGAGAACTGGTATTTGGGAGAGTGGTACTGGTTTCCGATCAACCTGAAAATCAGTGTTCAATGTGGAACTCATTGTTTTCCCAGTACAATTTTTTTCAAAATCTATGTCAATAAGTTTGTTTTCTTATTCATAAACTTTTTCTTACATTTAAAATTGAGGCAGTATTATTAATAAAAAATATTTGGTTTTTTTATTACTGAATACAATTTTCATTTGAACATTTTTCAAAAACCTCAAGTTAAAAGAAGATAAGAATCACATTTCTGCATTTTTCATTGAGAATACTTTACTGATTTTGATAAATCTTAACATAATTGATATCTTGATATAACTTGTAATACTCTAGTTGCCTGCCAACTTTTGGCGTTTTGTAAGTATTTATTCATAAAGTCACTATAAATTGAAAACTATGAAGTGTTATATATAGTTTTACTCAGCATAGCCTAAATAACACGATTATATGAGAAAATGAAAAGAAAATTATATATTTAATCTAGTTAAGAAAATTGATAAAATGTCTTACTATAATATAACATAGTTTTCAGTGATATCAGATATTTATTGAAAATCAATCCCATTATTTATAAAAGATCTACAATTTTATGTTGAATAAATATATATTGAGTATTCATAATTTGTTTTTAAAAATTAAGAAAAGTAGTTAACTTACAAAAATAAACACAATAATAGAAATTAGCTTTACAAAAACAATTGCTTCTTTTAGATAGTTCTACTAATCTACAGAACTAAATTTCCAACATGTTGAACATCATACGAAAGGTTGATTTTTAGATACTAGCGAACATTAACAAAGATAGTCGAATTGGATAAAAATTAATAACAGATTAAACAAAGGTCTCCTTGATCATATAAGATATAATACAGCAGTACAGAATAGGGTGTGACAGCCAAAATTAAATGGTTGGCAATTCTAGGGTTAATATTATACAGATGAAGTCGAAATATAAACAAAATATCTGAAGATAGCTACTATTTGAAAACTGTCAATACTAGAAATAAATAACTAAAAATTGGTAATAAATATTTTGACTAAATTCCATCAGAATTACAAGCAAGTAAAATTATTTATTTACAAAAACACTATTTTTTTCCTTACACTATCTACAAAAATTCAATAAGGTTTCAAAAAATTTTAACTTCTTTTGTTTCTTTATCAATTAGGAATATCAGTAGTTGTTTTAAAAGTGTAGAGAGGAATTCGATATTTGACTATGCCTAGGTTTCAATATGTAATAGGGGCTCACAGCTTCTGATTCGTTACGACTTTTTGATTGAATAAGTATTGTTATGTTCAGACACTCTGTAAAACAATTTACTAACAACACTTATTTACATTTGCTTACCAATAGTATGGCAGTTTCATTTGTTCGCAAATAGTAAATAGAATGTCTAGCACCATTCAGGAAATAACGGTCTTTTTTAATTCTCACTCCGTAAGCAGAACCTTCACGATCTTCCTCAAATATGAGCTCACCTTCACTGCTCAAGGCTACAAGTAAGTAATAACTGCGTCTATAACATATAATGAAAAAACTGATGATAAATGTATTTAACATGATTGTTTAATAAATATTAAGCAATTTAATTGGTTCTTATTTCAGAAGTTCATAATTAATTTGTAAATTATTATATCTTTTAAAAGAGAAAAAGTTTATACTTTCTTAGTTTAAACAATATAGATAGTTTATTATATTTTAAGACCACAATTTGGCAAGGAAAAAAAAAAAAAAAACAGGATCTGATATGATTTGTTAAAAAAAATATAAATAAAACCTAAATTTGTCTTATTTAATGATGTGTACAGTTTATATTTTTATTTAAAGTGGTTTCCATATTTTGGTATGAAGATATAACTTGTAAATTAAAATTTTTGTACATAACGTATTTTTAACATTGGTAACTTACAGTAAATCTAAGTTATTTCTTAGAAGGATTAAATGATATTTTTTTTAAAATTATACAAGAAAAGGGAAACAAAATTACAAAATAATTTTTCATCTTAGCACCACTTTTTGAATAAAAAGTAGACTTTCGAAAACTGTGCTTATACATAGATAGATGAAGATATCTAAAATGATATTTTTTATTGGAATTGAAAAAATATAATAACTCCCGAGAATAAATTGTTACTCTAAAACTAATCCAGCGCTATCACAAATTTAAATTATGTTTAGCTTAATATGATTATATTGAAAATTTATACTTGGAAAATAAAAATGAGTTTATTACTTTTTTAATTTCATAGGAAGTAGTATTGTGAGGAAACAGATATATTTTTCACAGTTTTGATAGTTTTCAACATATTATTCAGCTCCAATGAACTCATTTAAACCATTTTCAGAATGAAGTCTATTATGTATCTTTCGGCCTCTCTATCTGTCATTCATTACATGAAGAAGATTCGAAATTTATATAAAATTTCAATTATAGTTACTAAATTTTATATATACTAAATTTCAATTGATGAAACTCTTAGTATTTATAAAAGGTTAAGTTCAAATTTGAAATTTGCTTGTGTATACGATTTGGTCCTAGTATAAAATTAAGAATAAACTAATTGAAAAGAGAAAATGTTGTTAACTAATTTTCATAAAACTTTAAATTTGTCTTTTAAGGCAGTGTTTAAAATTTGATATCAGTTTTTATGCACTCCATATTCCAGTATTGGGTTCTGTATCCTAAAATGTTTTTAATAAAGCTATTGGAAGAAACATAAATATAGTATTTGTTTTTTTAAGCGGCTGTCTTAGTATTTAATATTATTTGTTTACACAAATATAAAATCATGTACTGGTGATATCAATGATTTGTTAATAGTTAATCATTACTTGTTTTCAGTCTGCAGTAGAAGTATGGCACTATTTCGCTGTCGATCATCTGTGCTAGAGAAAGCAAGCTGTACTTTAATTTGGTTAACAGGGCCTTCCAGAGAAAATTTTCTTTGAAGAACTGACTCACCACTGAAATCTGCTCCTTTTTCTACAGTTTAAAAAGAACAAAAATAATAAGGTGGGCTAATAAATTTGTTTTTACAGTTTATAAAATTAATCCCTTAACTAATTAATTATGGTATTTCTTCAGAGATAGCTGCCATAATTTATATTATTCAACGTAAAAATAAAATAATTTAAAAGTATTTATTTGCACAATTTATACTGCAAATAGTCACAGAAAGGGAGAATATTCACAATAGGAACCAACAGAAAAAAAGGTACTACTTCTTAAATAATCCTACTTCTGGATTAGGTACTAAATGGCATCATTTTGAAGGAATTGTGAGTATTATTTATATTGAATTAAACTACGAAACTCATGCACTTTTTGATCGATTTAGGATAAATGCTCTAGATGGAACCATCATGGAAGGAATATAAACATTATTCTGTACTAATATGAAGACTGTTAGGGTAGCAGTGCAGTTTTTGGTATTTTGAAGAGCAATTATTTCCACAGGGCCAAAGCTTCAAAACGTGTCGAGCATGATGGCAAAAAATGTGTCAATAAATAACAATTAACAACAGTTTAAGTCTTAATAAACAATACAATCTGTAATAGTTGGAGATTATAGTTTTAACAAATCGAAAGAATAGAGGTTTGCAAAGTTTTTTACAATCCATGTAACAGAACTTGCAGAATCATTTCAAGATAAATAAATAAATAAATATATACTCAGGAGTCAGATGATGACCAGTTTATTTTTCCTAAACACACTACATAAAAAGATGGCTTATAAGTTTTAGTAGTAATAAAAAAAAACACATTTCTTGCCTTCATTTTATACATCAAAGTTTTGTAATAAAATATAATATTATAAGAAAAAAATCTCAATACTCGAATATAAAAATATATTTAATTGTGTTAAACATTGGTGAATTCCAAATGTATGTTATTATATGTTGTTATAAAACCTTAGTTTTATTAAAAAAACCATTTAACAAAAAATCATTATAATTTTTTATAATAATGATGTGTGAGGAAATAATACATTTTCAACACATGTCCACCATTGATTTATTGCAAACAATCATAATTAATTAATAATTACAAATAATAAAATACAAGGTCATAAAAATGTATTATATTACTTTTAATTAATTTTCTGTGGAACCATTTTCTAAGGTCCCATTAATATTAAAAGTCTGACTATTTTATATTTCTATATTTACTAATTGATAGAAAAATCTTAACCCAGTTACCTTGACCACAAAATTCACCGTAGTATGATGTAAGCTCACAGTTGCAGGAACTCTCATTGTTCTGGAAGTCTTCTATACAAATACCTTGGTTCCTGCAAGGTCGTTCATCACACTTCATATTACAGCCTGCCACTATTCCAACACTGTCTACAACAATATACCGTACTTAGTTTTATAAATTTATTATTATAAGTGTTAATAAAGTTTTACATAAAAACAATGAATCCATGATTTACAAGAAAAATATCCCCTGGCTTTTGTACACTGTACACAAACTTCTAGGAAAACTGATAAATAACAAAGATTATAATATATGCATGTCCTTATGTCCATCTTTGTAATTCTTTCATGTGTTTCCCACTACAGTTGTTTCACCAATCAATGCAAGAATAGGTTCGAAGCAAGAACAAGTCAAGTGGAAGGATCTTTTCATTTTTACTTAAATTTTAATAACTTGAAGTGTTTGAAAAGAAACCAATTTAAGTGTCCAGTGTTTGTGTTAATGTATGTATACGTTGTATAATGTTCTGTAACTTTCACCTGATGATATCTCCTTGATTGGTGAAACAACTATAGTGAGAAACACAATGAAAGAATTGCAAAGATGGACATAAGGTATTTATATGAATATATAACTATATTTAACAATTCGGAGGCATAACATAAATTTTTTAATTAAAGGTTAGTCTTTACTGAAAGGTAATAAAGTACAATTAGTTAACACTCTATGTGATAGGCTCAAAATGATAAGCCTATTTTGGCTATATTGCAAACATGTTTTATAAAATACTTAAAAACACATATAAAATATTCTGGATATACTATTTTATAATATATCACTAAACTCAGAAAACTATGAACACATAAACTATGAAATTTTAGGATAAATGTGTTTATATATAAATATATATAAACACATTTATCCTAAAATTTTGTACACATAAGAAAAAATAAAATTTTCAAAGTTATTACTTAAAGTACCTATTTTTATTAAAAATACAACTAATCTAATAACAATTCCAAGATATGTAAAATCTATCCAAAAATTTCACGATTTAAATAGATACAGAGTGCTCATATTTAATATGATAATAATGATAATAAACTCTGTTGTTTGTTATACAGCAGTAGCCAATAAAAACAACAAGACTGTTGACATAATACAACACTTCCAACCCACCAAGAGAATCTCTGAAGGCGAGAGATTGGTGTTGATGAAAATTTAATAGTTACCTCAGATTTTCATCACCAAGAATTGTTGAGCACTTGCAGCAGCACTGTTGATACTGGGCTGTCAGCACATCACCTGATACTGGTAGGCCGTTATAAGAAGTAAGTACAATGAACTAAACTGCATGGCACAACAGCCTGTGAAGAGCCTAGGGCTGCTAGATGACTTTTCAGTAAGGTAATGTGTGGTTAGAACATCAAAATTCCTGTGGCCGCATTTCTACATTTCTCAACCAGAGTTTGCTACTAATTCTTGCTTCCTAATTTCCTCACTAAGCTGGTTCAACACCATAATGTTTGAGCATCTACAGCGATTGAACCCAGAACCTCACTCGTGAAGCGAGAGCACTAACTACTAAACCAGCCAGAGGCTCACGTATGTATAATGGCTAATAATTTAAGTTTCTATGTTCCTAGTGTTTCCTAAGTAAATAATTTTACGAAAGAATAGTTTTCCCCAAAATTGAAACTTATTAAGAGTCAGTGCAGTGTGTTAGTGCGCCAATCAGAATGTTTCTAATTGGTCCAATAATTCAACCAATGCCAATATTTTGAGGTTGGAAAGGATTAGTTTAGTTTTGGAAAGGACACAAGTAATTGTATCCGTCGGTGGAGGAAGTTTCATTTGGCCTTTTCTCCGTTAAACAAAACTTCTCATTAGGCTGATCGGCTCAGATCAGAATTCGCTTCTCTTTGAGAGTGTGGCGCTTTGAAAAAGAGCTATTTATAAAAATTTAAAAAATTATTTGAACTTAAGTAAATTCAGTGATTAGTGTCTGTGGTATCAGACGGCAGACGGCTACATTAAAATTTTAACACCTAAAGTATCTCAAAGATAAATCATGTGAAATTAATTTTGGATATACTAATTGAAAGAAAATAAATAGGTAAATATTTCCATTTATTATCAAAATACATAAAATTGAGAAATTTAATTTATCTATGTCATTGGACAACTTTTAAGTGTTCCCCGTAGAAGGAGAGTCAGATGGATTGTGTTAAATTTTGTATTAATAAACATTAATTATTTGTATTACAGTACAACCTCGTTTATCCGGACTAATTGTGACCGGAAGTGATCCGGTTAATCAAAAATCCGGATAATCCAAAATTATAGAAAGATAAATAAAACAAAATATAAAATGATAACTTACCATTTATAAGTCATGAAAAAACACAATATTTACACAGTCATTCAATTTACACAATACACGAAATTACACAATGTACTGTAAATGATGAAAAACATTTATTTACACACCTGAAATATTTACACATGCTTTTAATTTACACAGGGTTTAGTTGTTATTTACAAAAAAGTCATTTATCTTCCTCTGTTTTAATTTGGTGTTACGTTTCAATGCGGCCCTGTCTATACGATTCAATGCGTCTAACTTTTGGGCCATTGTAAGCACATTACGTTTTCGTTTCGTCGCCATTTCCACGCACAAACGCTAACACACGAATATAAATAAATAGCAGTAACAACGCCCACCTCTAAATACTATGCCGATTCTCATTCACGTCCTCGATACTCCCGACTGGGGATGTGATGTGCCAACTGCCAAAAAAAAAAAGAACGGGGGTTCCCAAAGCTGGCGGCACCGCTTTAAGATGTGCCAAAATGTTCACATTTACTGATTTACACCCTTGAGTCTTAGCAACCCGACAACAATAAAGTTGTAAAAATGACTTGATGGTTTATGATGCGTTGTAAACATGCACCTGGTTTGTATTTATTTCACACTGTCATGCCGCATCGGGGTAGGGGGATGGTGACGCAGAGGTCATTGCTCCTCCACTTTCTCTTCCCAGTGCATCAACAACCCGCCCTAATACCTCGAGGAGACACTAAAGTGTTGAGGAAATAACGTTTTTATCAACATTAATGTAATAGCAGATATTTGTTGTTGAAACTCCATATTCAATGATAAAATAAAGCAAAAGCTTAAAGTTTCAAAATAGGCCTATTATAAATATTATTTAAAATATTATTCAAAATACAGTAATTATTAAAATATTTTGAAACTTTAAGCTTTTGCTTTATTTTATCCTTGATTAATTTTTTTATTTTTTGTTCCGGATCGATCCGGATAATCCAGACATCCAGTTGAATGAGGTCCGGATAAACGAGGTAGTACTGTATTAACTTTTAAATGAAATGTAAAAAGACTTTGAACATTATATTTTATAATATTTATTTTAGGCCAAGTCATCGTATGTAAGTCTATTATATATGTTTGTTCTTTCAGGAGCGCCTCCAAGTCATGTTTTCTATTACTGTATGTTAAATGATGAATAACTATCAATCAATGTATGTCTATGTATGTACTTTCAGGAAAGCTGGAGAAATACCTAAAAGATATTAAACTTGTGTCTTTCTAAAACCTTGGTTTGGTTTGTGATTTAAGTACATTTTCCTAGGAACCACAATAACAAACTTTTAATTAAGTGTCTTGTAAGAATTTAAATTAGAAGGGGGTCTTAAAACTGAACTGTACATTTACTAATTGCCACACATTGGTGCACCAATTGAAAGAATTTAATAAACGGGGTTTTGTAAAATTTATATATGAACTCAGTATATATACTGAAATTTATACTGAAAATAAAGAACTCAGTATTTTTTAAAGTATATTTAAGAACTCAGTATATTTAAGAACTCCTCTACTATTTTTGACAGATTTTGACATATTGATTTCAGATTAAATGAAGTTTGTGTATATTTACTTACATTACGTTTTGCAATGTGTTAAAATTTTCAACCGCCATGTTGGATTTGAGTCACTTTTTAAATAGCAACATTGTGTTTTAATATATGATTTAATATCGTTTTTAACTCTGAGTTCAGTGGCATAAATAGTTGTATGATATCTTTCACATATCTCCAGTTATTTACATAAAGTTAAACCATAGGAAATATGTGAAATTCAATTTTTTTTTAATACTGCTAATTGTGTGCCGTTTAAAAAATTGATTCAAATCCAAAATGGTGGATTCGAGATGGGTGCCGAAAATTTCATCACATCACTAAAGTAACATCACATCACATACATGGTATAAGTAATTATAAAATATACAAACTTCATTTAGTCCGAAAATGTTATTACAAAAACTGTGGAAAAAAGTATGAAATAAGAGACTTTATTTTCACTCTTATAATTCTTTTTATATGTTTGTGTAAAAGAAAAAAATTTAAAATAAAAATTATATTATATTACTTTAGTACAATTTACCATTTTTATCCATTTGAGAAGGAAGATCCATTATCGATTCTCCAATCTTCAGTCCTCGGATACATCCAACATAACCTTCAAGTATAGGAGCTTGTTGGTCAATACGAAGCAGGTTTTCTTTATCATATCCTCCTAAATTTACTTGAAAGTAATCTGTAGGTGGTGCTGGTGGTCGCTGAGGAGCTAAAACCTCTGAAAAAAATATTTCCATCTAAATGTTTGTTTTTGTTTTATATTTTGTGATATCTATATGAGAAAAAATAAATCATTATCATCATTGTATACTCACATTTTGAAATTAGATGTTAAACTTTGGAATAAAGCAACTTACCTTTCTCTGAGTTATTCCATGGTTTGTTGGAGTATTCTGATAGAAGTTGGACACCAAATGGCACTGAGTTATTTCTGTCATTAACATGGAGTATTGTTTCTTCCTCCATACGTTCTATTGCGATTTGAACTGATGTTCCACTATTTAATCCTGAAATAAAAGTATAAAAAAAGACTCATTTTAAACTTCTCCTAATAGTTATCTGTAAATAAGTACTCAAGTATTTCTATTTTTTAAATTATTACTTAATGATAGAATACTTGTATAAATATTTTTGTTTGTTCGGACATTTGCCATCATTTGTATATAAGAAATAATACATGATGTTTTGAGATTATATATCAACTCCCGTTATCAAGTGCCCAATCAAAAAACACTCAAATCAAAAACTAAAAAGAACTAAGAAGAAACATGTGAGTTTATTTTTAGTTTTTGACCACTCAGTGTTTGTCCTGGGTGTTTTTTTATTAGGTTTAGTTTCTGAACATAGGCATCTAGGCCTGTGTTCTGTTTGCATGTTTTAGTTTGTAAGTTACGCACTTGATAACGGGAGTTGATTTATACTCTCGAAACGTTGTGTATTCTTTCTTATACACAAATGATGGCAAATGTCTGAACAAACGATAATATTAACTCAAGTGTTTGTCTTATTACAGGTACTTTTTTACTTTTCGTTAAAAATATAAATAAGCATCTAGGAAAGAAATGTGAAATGTTAGAAACTTTTACATATAAAAAGTGTCCTAAATGTATCAGAACGGCAATGGTGAACCATTGTAGATTAAGCAATAAAACTTAGCACATCAATACTATTCCTAAAATCTACTTTTTGAAACAACTATCAAGTTTTCATCAACTTATGGGGACAGCCCACAGGGAGTAAGAAGAAAATCTTAAATGAGAGCGTAGGTTGAGTTTTACATCATATTAATGTCTCTGTTAGGTGAATACAATGTCTCAAATCCGACCTCAAAAGGTTCACTCTATACAAAATTGTGGCAGTTTAAAGTTATAATGTTGTACGATAGATAGGTCGGAGAGGTCTGATTGAATGACCTGCTAGGTCACCTTACATGTCACCTTTAGGGTACCTACTCTTTTGGGGGAGATTATAAAACCAAAATGTATGAAACCAAGCCCAATGACATAAACTACTTAACACACCAAATACTACACGCAACAACAAAATATCTGCTAAGATGCTACATAGCGTTATGGATTGGCTACTACAACTGCCTAGCTCACTGCCAAACTGCAGAATGAAAACAATTTGAATATTTATGTTAAAAAAGATAAGCACCAACAATATCCACAACTATATTTTTTATTTAAATTTGTTATTTTTTAACAAGTAGTAGTAAATTTTCTGACACCATCCTTTTTTGATGTGGGTTGCAGTAAAATGTTTTATTCAAATAGCATTTTAATTTGATGTGCTAGTTAATATATGTTTACATTAAAAATTTCCATCCTCATAGACTGTTTGCACTGGAGGTGAAAAGTCATTCTATATCCAGAAAGGTGTCCCTTACATCCACTGTTAATTGTTGGAGTTTTACTTATATAACACATAACAAACAAAGAAAATAAAACCATTTTAAACAAGCCCAACATTGTAACTTTAAACTGCCACATTTTGTATAGGGTGAACCTTTTGAAGTTGGATTTGTGGCACTGTATTCTCCTAACAGAGACCTTTAATATGATGTAAAACTCTACCTATGATCTCATTTAAGATTTTCTTTTGGCTCCCTGTGGCCTGTCACCATAAGATGATGAAAAATTGATAATTGCTTCAAAAAGTAGATTTTAGGTAGTTTTATTGTTTAATCTGGAATGGTTAAAAAAATATAACACTGTTTTGATACTTTTTGGACACCCTGTATATATATAGTAAAGAGAAAGTAATGTAAAAACAGTGATATTGTGTTTTTCATAGAAATATTTCTTTTAAGATCTCTTGAACTGTAAAGGTAAAGAGTGTTTTGAAGTGATAAATTCTCATTACGATATAACTGAAAAGTTATAGTGGACAATAGACTCATGTAATTTTGCAAGACATTAACTATAGATCGCGTGGTGAAATGATTTCAGAAAGACTGAATGTGTTACTAAGTTATGAACATTCTCAAACTATTCGAGAAAACGACTTCTGAACTTTGGAGAACCAATAAGGAGCCGTAGAACTTCAACTTGCTGGACCTCAGTTGTTTTTCGTGTGAAAACATTATATTTTTCTTTATAACGGCGTCTTGGTATAGACGTTATACATTACTTTTTAGATTAAGAAATTTGTAATATTTTAAGTTGATTTTTTTTACCATTTGAATTAAATTATTTGAAGATGAAATAATTAAAAGTTAAAAATTTTAAATACTAAATTAACATCTCCTTCAGAGAGTTGTATTATTGCTAAAAAATTCATGAATTGAATTCCTGTTGCAACAAAAGTTAAAAAAAGCATTTAAAATAAAAAGTTGATTAATTTTGAAAATAATAAAAGGAAACATAAATTAATGATTTGTTTATTAAAGCTAAACGATAACTGTTAATTACAAAAAATGATATTTTTTTCTTTGTAAATGATTTGTAGGATGTTTTTTTGAACAATTAATAAATGTTTATGTGAAATTTCAGCAGAAAAGACTTCGAATTTTTATTCAAATCACCTTAGCCAAGTACGTTTTAAAAAGAACTTAAGACCCTGAGACTTTAATATAAATTCAGTTTTAACTTTACTAAATTGACGAAAACTCGTCTGGCGCCCTAATGACCGAGCAATGTTTAAAATTAATTAACTTGTAAACTTTAAAAAAGTTTCGTAAACTTCATTTATTTTTAAAATTTTTATTAATAAAGTAATTCAAAATATAAAACCTTCAGTTTTATATTTATTACAATCTATACCTAAACAGCTCAAATAAAGTTGACTAGTATTTACTAATTTTGTTTACAAGGAATATTTTTTTAATATATTTTTTCTATGGCAAATTTGAGTTTACCTGCCATTACACCAGAATACAAAATTTTGATTTAAAAATAATCAGATTGAATGATTTTGGTACAATGTTTCTAAATTGTAGCATATTAGAACTCAAATAAGAGATTAGTTGTCATTTATTTAAAATAATAGTTTTGGGAGGTGTTGGTCAAATAAACCTGATAATAAAATGTGGATACTAACAAAGAAATTCAAATTACTCAAAATTATTTATTTCTTAAAAAAAAAAAAAACTCTTGAACATTATTTTTCATTTAGTATGTTCTTTTGGCACATTGTTTTAGTTTACAAATGTTCACATTTCATCAAAATTTAATTAATTTAACTTGGTGTCTTTTGAGATATTTGATTTTCCATGTACCCATAGGTAATTTTCAATTTTTGATATTTTGTAAGTTGATTGAAATTAATTAACTGGAATTGAATTTCTTTTAAGTACAAGGTATGGAATATATTCTTTTTATTTTTTATGTTTATTTATTTATTTTTTAAAATAATTTTTATGAAAAGAATTTGATAGTGTCTCAAGTTTGTTTGTTAGTGGTGATAAAATATCGAGTAAATTCAATAATTTTATATCAAACTAGCAAAAACCACTTAGACTTGAGATTTAACCAAGTAACTACCACTCAGTTTGGTTGCAATTGTAGGCGTATATGGTAGGTGAACTATGTTTTTTCTTTACACATTGATTATTTTCTTATAACTTATCATCATATTACAGTGACTTCCAAATAACTGTACTATAGTAGCAGGGCCGGAACTAGAAGATTTGTCAGGGGGGGCAAAGATCATTTTGCCGCCCCATCACCCCCTCCCTCCTACCTCCCCCACTATTAAAATACAATACCTCCGTAAGCTATTTTTTAGATGCGGTAGTTGAAATTACACACCATATGTATGTTATGAAGAAGTTTCATTTATGAAAAGCACTTATTTATTACATTAATACCCTTATACATGACTAATACAAATAATTTTTTTTTTATTTGTAACTCAATTGCAACTACGCAAAAATTTACGTCATAAATGTCATTTTAGCTTGGTCGGAAGTTGGAATGTTATTTATTTATTTTACACAAACGGGCTTTTAAGCCCAATTAAACAAAATTAACAATGTTATAAGAAAACAATTAAATTACAATAGAATTAAAGTAGATTTAAAGTAGTAAAATGATTACATTAAAACAAAAATATGTATATACTACCACACAATTAGATTCAATTAAGATAATTATCACAATTAGACAATTGATAGTCAGTTAGAATAAACTATAGATATAAAATACACATTAGGAATATTTAAAAGGAATAATAAAAATATATATGTATATATTATCACAATGAGATTAAATAAAGATAATTATCACAATTAGACAATTGATATTCATTATAATTCAATATAAATAAACTATCGATATAAATATACATTAGGAATAAAACTAGGAATTACTAATAAAAAATTATCTAGACATAGTTGAGATGAAAATAAAAGAACGTATCCATGAAAACAATCACATGTCTTGATATGAAATGAAAAATGTTTATTAAATAATGTTATATATTGTACCTAAACTTGAATTCTTCGAGCCTTCTTAGCTGCAAATGTACTGATGATGTCGTCAAAATCATCCGTCAATAACCTCTAACATGGCTATTTGACACACATTCTCAGCACTTGGAGATTCATCACCACACAGCTCATCAGGCATTTTTTTTTCTTTGTCTTTTTTCTGAGAGCTCAGATGGTAGATTCTTTAGCAGCTAATCGGTGGGTCGAATCGCAAAAATGTATAGGACCTTATTTGTTCGTCTTGGCGAGCTAAATCGAATGTGAAAATTAGCGCGGTTGCACGTGAGCGTGGCGCATTGGGAGACCAAGCAACATCCCCCATTTCCTTCACCGAGTACCCAAACGCCTAGATACGGAAAATGGTTTCGTAATGTCCAGCCTTTTTGGCGTGATTGACACAAAATGAGTGTGTTTCACGCGGGTTCTTGTCGCTTTCACGGCTAATTGGTGGGTCGAATCGCAAAAATGTAAGTCCTTATTTGTTCCTCCGGCGAGCTGAATCGAATGACACCTTGGGCGGGCAGATCGGAAAAAAATTGAAAATCTTGCGCGATTACGCGCGAGCGCGGTGCATTGGTAGACTAACTCTCTTATGTCCTTCTCCAGGAAACCAAACGCCTAGATACGTTTCGAAATGTCCAGCTGTTTTGGCGTGATTGACACATACACACAAAGAGACACTCGCGCTCCCGACCCCGCTACCGAGAGCTCTGGCCTCTAACTCATATTAGTAGTAGGCATAACACTCAATCCAGATCCACGAGCTGTGTTAATTTTGGTCTTATAAGACTTAAGAATTAATTTGGTATACAGTATAATAAATTTTATAAATTATGCAAAGAAAATCAAATAAAATTAAACAATATTGATTGTATTGTTATTATTTTGAAAACTTTTTAATAACTTACTATTTTTTTATAAACTTTTCAATTTTTGCCGCCCTCTGAAATCTGCTGCTTGGGGCACGTGCCCCCCTGCCCCGCCCTAGTTCCGGGCCTGTATAGTAGTATAAGACAAAACATTAAAATATTACTGAAATATAATATACTAAAGCGTTAATAATTTATGTGACTTACCTTTATACTCAACAGTGATATTATGAATCCTGTCCCCATAGTTGAAAAGAAAGACAATCATTGATCCTGAATCTATATACAGTTGGATAAAGTTATTAAGATGATCATTAGCATGAAGAATTAAAGAGTGATGATCATATGTGCGTAGATTTAGCAGCAGTGTTTCCGAGAGTAATCCTTTGTATTTTGTTTTTTCTTCACTTGTCATATTGAATAGATAATTTTTCTTGAAGTATGATTCACGAGTCACAAATGTTATTCCATTTTCATTAATATCTAAGGAAAAATATTAATAACATATTTGTAAACAATAATCATAAAGTGGTAGATTCAATATCTGATTTTGCTTATATTTTATGAATGACAGAAAAAAGCAATTTAAATGAATAGTAGTAATTAAGAGTAATTAAGAAGAATGATTTTATCATAAATTTTAAAACAAAAATATATATTTGACAGGGCATGTTGCTAGAGTGTACAACTTGAGGGCGCAAACAAGGATGTAATATGAATGGACAGAGAAGAAAAGAAATACCTTGAAGCCTTGATGAAGTTGAGAGAGATGCTAGGATGGTAGGAGTGGGTAATTGGAGAAGTGCCGACTCTTTGAATAGACACTTCTGGTTGTTACAGAGAGTCATGGGTTACATCAATATGTAAGTAATAGGGTTTAAAAGTTATTTAATGAGTTCGCAGTTGATCTTTAAGGTAAAGTTTTCACTTTGTAACTTGGAAACTCAAAAAGTTACAATTTTGATTATGGTTATGAATGTAAAGGGATCTCAATGCATTAACTACTTAAAGTCTGATGATGACGTTAACTACTCGATGGTACCTGACTGTAAACCATCACCAAGCCTAGGCTCTTTAAGGGATGTTACACCACAGTATTTAATCATTTTCTTAGCTTAAGTAAATATAAGTTGAAAATATAATATATTATTACTATTAAATATTATTAAGGCATAATATCTTGCCAGTGTGTTTACAGAGTGAATAAAGTATGGAAAAGCTTTATTACTTTTGATGTTATAATAGCAATGAAACTAGAAATGGGATATACCCGTTTTGTGTTCTAAGCCAAGGTGTTGTGTCACTCGTGCAGAAAAGCTGATTGGCACTGGAGTCATATCCAGTGTTAAAAACATGGTCTATTGGAAACACGGAGGAAACCAGTGTTACCGAGTCAAGTGTTTATGATGTCAGACCCTGAGAGATCTTCAGCCTCACCCTGGAAATGCTGACAACCATTTTTTAAGTGGAGGTGATTGGCCTTACAGAATGTGCAAGAAGAAATAGAGATAGGTGCTACAATGATAAGAAAAAGTATATAAACTCAGACAGTAGGGGATCACTTATGCTTTGATAAAAGACAACTATAATTCTAGGATAGTGTGGTACTGTCATGTCACTCTGAAAACCCTGGCAGAAACTAACAAACTAAATTTGTTGTGGGGCCCGGGTCATCAAGGTATTGAGGGTAATGGTACACAGGTGTGCCAAAAAGAAAGTAAGTGCCCCTCCATTGTCCCAGAACATACCTGCGGGTTATCCTATATCTTAACATGGCAATGTGCCTCCTAATGGGTTTTGAAGGAACACCCGAAGTTTTGGGAGAGAACAAAGGGTAATGTGTAGTCTAAGAGAATGCTCAAGAGTAGGTTAAGACTCCACACAGAGGAGGCCCATAGACTGAACAGATCTGATCTGCGGGGAGTGATTAGATTCCTGATGGGTCACTGGATTTTCTGTAGCCAACTACACAAAATGGGGTTATGCACTCCAGACCTTTTGTTTAGGATATGTGGTGCAGCTGTGAAAATGGCTCAACATGCAGTTTTTTACAGCTAAGTTCTGGACAGAAAACTGTTTGAATCTTTAGGCACTTTATGAAGTAGGTGGTAAATAGGTTTTTTTTACCTTCTGCAGCATCTCACAGTTTTCCAAAAATATGTAATTGGATTGATATGGAAGTATTTTACATTGTTTGTTATATATAAATCACTTCAGTACAAACTCCATTGTCTACGAATTAACTCTTTCACCAATCGAAAATACGTGTGTCCACTTTGAACGCTCTTCTGTAGACTCTAAGATTAACTGACTTTAATCTAGTAGTAATTTACATTGTTTAATTTATAAAAATCACTTCTGTTCAAATTCCATTGTCCTCAGACTAACTCTTTCTCTAGTTGAAACCACATTTGTCCATTTTAGACGTTCATCCTAGACTAACTTTAAGCACGCTTTCAGATTTCGGATATCACTTCTTAATCATGTGATTATAGCCTCAAACCCATAACCACTTGACAACCAGCAAATTTACTTCATTTAAACACTATTTCACTCAAATACTAAACTTATCTTAAATGTAAATATTACTATCAATATAAATACATTTTTTGGTAATTTATTTTTGATTAATCTCGTCATTCTAGAAACAGCAAAGTCTATTTTCGCTTAAGATCATTAACTCTTTCTGTTTCATTTAAACCAATGTCAGCATTTATCTATTTTACCGCGAATTTCCATCTCATATTCAAAAATTACAAATCATAATCGTGCAAATGTCTGAGCCAAAGATGTTGATCCTATTCAGGTGCTGCACCAAACAGTTATGAAAAAATATCGCAACTGATTCTCTTCTCAGAAGTTCCTTATATTCTTTAACATTTTGAGTTTTAAAATATTATAAATAAGTTCTCTTGAAATTTTACTTTAAAAACGTGTTATTAAATTTTAACGGCTCAGTTACAATGTAAACTGTAGCTTGTAAATATGGTTTCCTAACACTATTGATACCTTGTAAGAGATGGATGCATATTTACTTGCCCTCTTGGACCTCAACTACAATGGGTTTTTTGTGTTCAAATCTCCAAGAGAGATGAAAAGAAAAAGTAAGAAGATGAGATGAAAAAAGAAGTCTTCATCACAAATGCTTGTCTTGTCACTCACAAAGTTTACCTATCCAGCCCATATTCTGTAGCAGGACCTTTTGTGAATGATATACTCAAAAGCTCAGAAAGGCTTCAAAAAGACATTCCATCCATCAGCCGAGATCTGCACTAAGTAGTTACACAATATCTATGACTCTTAAATGATTTCCCAGTTTTATTGCATTGTATAACAACTGTTTACTTTTCTCCATTTTTAAATTTTAAATATTTGTGACTGATGTATAAAAATACATGATAAACTTTCTAGTGGGACTATAATATACTTTAATTATTATCATATTTGTAAGAGAGCTCTGGACACACACATTTCTAAAGGTTATAAATACTGGTCGACCCTAATTATTAATTTATTTAGATTCACCCTTTTTTAATATTCCAATTTTCCATTTTGGAGTAAAACATCTTATATTAGCACTTACTGGTTTCACACAAGTGTCCAATATATGCCCAAGGATTATCACAGACACATTGGTAAGTACTCCACAACTCCTTGCATGTAGCTCCGTTCTTACAGGGGTTAGGATCACATGATGGTTTACAGTCTTTAATGATTTCTGACAAATGAACACTCATGTATGAGTAAATGTCCAATATTTCACCATTAACAACAAGGCCTCGAAAGCAGCCTATCAAACCTTGGCGTACTGATCTTTTTTCAAGGAGATCTCTATAAAATAAATAATTATGTTCAAGTTCTGTCAGATTCTATTCATTTCACAAATCATAAAAAAATAATAGCAAATATAGTACAATATAATATCTATTGGAGTTATTGGCTTCAAAGCCCTAATGTTAATTAAGTAACAAAAAATTAGTATGGTACCAAACCATTATATATTATTTTAAAAAATGCAAATTTTGAATTTTTCTAATTAAATTGTATTTGCAAATAAAAAAAAAGTTATCTTAGATAAATCATTCCAGGCTGACAAAAAATTTGTACATAATATGTCTGTCAAATGCTTTGGGATAAATAAAAGTCTGTAACTAAAGTATGTAATATAAAGTTGGTAACTTCAAAATTTTATTAAAAAACTTAAATTGTTTTTAAATTAAAAATTAAAAATCTGTGGAATGAGTTTCAGATTTTCTATCAAAAAAGTAAGACATTAATAGCTCTATCTTTTTATCTTTTTGCTCGTTCGATTAATGAAATGGGGAGAAGAATGCTGCCATCATAAAAATATATTTTCAATCTTGCCCTAATTAAATTAGGATACAATATCCAAATAAATTATTTGAGAATTGAGAAATATTTAATATTTATTAAATATCTAAAAAATTTGTATATGTTGAGGCCACAATGTTTGATAAAAATGAAAAATCTCGAAGAGTCGCTTTCAATTCTATGGTTCACAGGTTATAAACTCTCCTCTGTATAAAGAATATTACGAAAAAGAACTTCAATATATTTATGGTGCTGAAATTTTTAATGGTTATCAAAAAGAAACAATAGATAATATAATAAAGAAAGCGAAATTAAAAATACCCTCTTATGGGCAGTATGCCTCGACAACGATGGGTAAAAACTGCATTTGCTCCTCCATTGTCAAATATTGTTTAAAAATATGCAAATTTGAATGTAGCAATGTCAGCCGAGAATAATCTTTGTAAAATTTTGAGAAATCCAAAAGATAAAATTAAAGAACAAGATAAATCAGGAATTTATTGTATAAATTGTGAAATATGTCCGAAAAAATATATAGGCCAAACAAAACGAAATGTCAGGATAAGAGCAAAGTACATTTTGCCCACTTCAAATAATTATAACAGGCCTAATAAATCAACCATGGCTAAACATTGTTTAGAGGAAAAACATTACTTTAAAGTAGAAAACTCTGTATTGTTGAAAAATGTTACTAAATTAAACACAATAGATGCATGGGAAACTTTTTATATTAACAAATACCATAATATAACTGTTAATAATGAATTAGGCCCAATGCAAAATTTTATATTAAAGTAATATATTAAATGTGGTGTTAGATATAAGATTAGTTAAGAATATTGTATTAGTTAGATGTTAACATTAAGCTATTTAGATTGACGCTAGGCACTTGTTAATGCCTTAATATTAGAAAGTAGGTTTAGGCCTCGCCCCCCTTTAGTTTTGTATAAATACAGGGGTTGGCACAGTGCTGGTTTAGTTATAGTTTTGTTATTGTAGCTTATGTATTGCTGAGGATGGCGACTTTGTTGTTGAAACACGTTTGATTAAATAAACGTAGTTTTTGTGAGATCTTGTGTTAGAGTTTGTGTTCTACATAATATTATCTCACAAGTCAAGCTCAAAATTTATTTATAATTGTTCTAACAAGAAAATAACTCTAACTCTATTCATTTTTTTCTATTTTTATTCAATTCTAAATTTCACATCCATTGGGTGAAAACGTCCGGTCTCTTCCGTCTCTATATTCCAAATGTTTATGAGTCTGACTTATAAATGTATTTAGTTCATCATTTCCGGAGGACCACACCCTAACACATATCCAATCCAAGTTCTTTTTCAGTATAACAGATACTATAAAATTTATTTTATTATTTCTATTTTTAATACTATTACACATGTTCCTGGCACTATATTTTATTTTTTTTATTCTTACAATATATTCCAAATACCTATATTTTTCTCTCATACAAAATACATTTTACATAAATCAACACTATCATTATCTTAAAGAAAAACATTATTTCATTGTTCTTATATCTACAATTCATATACAGTACTATATTGTTCTTTATTTATATTATCTCGTCCATACCATCACTATAATTTTTCTCATCACATTTCAGTTTCATCACTAAAACCATTCTTCTTACCTCACTCACTTTTCATGAGCCATAAAGCCTTTTATCTGGTAATGCTATGATAGTAAACTTATCCATCTATTTAGGCTTTCCTAACCTAGTTTGCTCTCAAGACTATTAAATGTTTTAAATTTTTTAAATCTTTTTATTGTCTTCTATGCTTGTGAAAATTACCATGCTACAAATTATAATTTAAAATTATGATTTTGACTATAATATTACAAGTTGTATTATATTATACATTTGTAAATCAAGAGAGAAATAATAAATTCTCATCTGGTATAGATGATGATTTTTGATTATTTCTTTTCTTTATACATATTTGTTTTCGCCATTCCGACTACTGATTAATAATTAGATATATTAATAAGACTTACCGTCACAATAGTCTATGTTTGTCTGTAGTTATATCACTACGGCCGTTTCGGCTATTCAGCCATTTTCAAGTGTTATGCGGGTATTACCGTTGTCTTAGTTGCGTTGTGACAGTGGGCCTACTGCATCATGTTTTAAATGTTTAAAGAACTTGTGTGTTTGTTATGTGTCGTGTGTTCGTAATTTGTGATTTTAAACTAAGACAACGGTAATACCCGCATAACACTTGAAAATGGCTGAATAGCCGAAACAGCCGTAGTGATATAACTACAGACAAACATAGACTATTTTGACGGTAAGTCTTATTAATATATCTAATTTCTTTTCTCTCACATACTATATATACTTGTGATAGAGTATGCCAACAGTATGAAATAAATTGTGTTATAATCTGGTGTAAAGTTATTTGCACACAATTCTAGTTTTTAGGGTTTATTAATGTCACTCAAAACATATTCTAGGGTCAAAATTGCTGCTTATTTCATGGTCCTAGCTCTAGCTTTGGTATGAAGATAACAGGAAAAAGCTATATATTTTTAAAAAGAGACTTTAATTTAAAAAATATGAACAAAATACGTACTCTGTAGCACCGCCAATGAACATGCTGCCTTCAAATGGTCCGAACTCTTCCTCAGGTTTCAAATCAACCATTTCATGATGAGTATTGATCATAAAGCGTACATGATGTTGGTTGTAATCTATCCAGATCTTCTGCCATTCACCAGAGTTCAGTTTTCTTTCAGATTTTATCCTTAATTCTTTAGAATTTTTAGTGTTCAGGGTGAAGTTGAATGTTAGCTGGAAATCTGTGCAAGAGAAGCATTTTTATCTATGAGTACACATTTATAAAGTACTATAACACAAACAATTCATAACAAATTTTAGCCCCAAGGATATCAATTTTTTTTTAATACTATAATTTATAACTCAATTTATCAATTATTTCAAAAAATTTTGCTTATCATAGTTCTCCAAAACTTTATTTTGTTGAAAAACTTAACATACTACCTTCAAAAGATCTACAAGTTTGTTTACAATAAATTAGTCTCAAAATCTATATTATTTTAGCCTCAACAAAATATATCACTAAAAATATATTTAGTAAAAATTTATTTAGATGAAACAAGAGTGTAATTGTAGAATTACTGTTGCAGCTACAATTTATATTAGAAATATAAAACCAAGAAAGTTAGTACTAAATATGTTTTCGGGGTTTCAATATTACCTAATAATAATAAAACACTGAAAAAAGTATATAAACAAAATTCAAATAATGTGATCTTCAGGTTACAAGTCTAACATGTTACCACTGTAATAATTAATTTTACTAGGGGAATAGCCTAATTCTATAGTAATTAACCTTGTATTGGAAGCTAATACAAATAATTTTATAGTAGAAATTAACAAAAACAAACAATTACTTTTAAATTAGTTTTTCACTTTCATTTCTCATAAGAGATAAGTAAGCATAGAAGGACCAAGAATACAGGGTATAAAATTTAATGCAAAAATCTGGCATCTTATTCCACAAATAGACTATCCAAATTAGAAATTTGTGAAACAGGTATGAAAATAGGTTCATTCATTTGGGATGCTGTAACATCCAGACATCCTCTAATTTGTTGCTTTTCATTTTCAATAATAAAGTTTGATATCAAAATACTACAACTAACAATAAAATAATGGGTTTTTATACAAAGCTGTAAGAAGGTAAGTTTATGACACCAAATATCATATTCAAGTGTTAAATTTTATAATGTTAGGTGTTATCAAAATGAATTACAGGATAGAAAAATGTAAAATTATTGGCAATATTCTGCACTTCACCAAGCAATATAGTTTGACTATAGTGATTTACTGTATTAAATTAATTCTTTAAATAATTAAACTTTAAAAATACAATTTTCAAAAGTTACAAACTCTTCTTCTTTAGTAACATAACTTATCAGGAAATAAAAATTGTGTACCTATCTATTTTTAAGTAAGTTAATTGTTAATAATTTGTTTTTTTAACTTTTGTGTTAACGTAATTATGAATTCTTCATTTCTATTGAAATGCAGTATTTTAAAATGTATCAATCAAATTAATAAATATCTTTAAAAACCAAAGACATTATAACATTCAAATAATAACAAATACTAAACAGATGTGTTAAGGCTAAGCATGTCTGACCACTGGTAAGTGCCACCATGAAGGAAGGATGGTGTGGCCGTATTGGAGGTTGGTACAAGAGAATTGCTTTCTCTCCAGTAGTTCTGAAACTGAAAGCGATGTCCCCTTTCCTCCAGCCTGGGACTTCAATATACGACTGGCTTGTAGTAAAAGTCACAACATATTTCTGAGTATCTAGAAGATGAACATGTTTAGTAAATTAGTTTTGTAAAATAAAAATAAAACACAAATTATATTTATAAAGTTACTGATAGTAAACACAAAAATAAATGTGTAACAGAAGTTGTATCTTAGCTATGATTTAAAATCGATCGCCTTAGACATTATATTGCATCATACTGTCCATGATATTCTCATAGGCCTATAAATCTTGAAGAGAGAATGTAATATAGGTTTTATTATTACAATATATTATAGAAAAAGAAAATATTATTGAAAGAAAATGTAACGATTTAAAATAATAGATAACCATTTAATATATTGGAATGATGTTATTAGTATTAAAATGCAAGATATGTTGTATTTCTTTTTTTGGTACAAGAAGTGGTGAATTCATGACTTTGACCTACTGGGGTACCATGAAAGTCAAAATCCCTTAATTGGTACGCTGAATAAAAATCAATTGTGTCAGTGCAACCTAGTTTTTGACACACTTATCTAGGACTTATTTTGATGAAAAAACTATTCACAGATTAAACAATCAATTCCCTCTAGGCTGGATTAAAACATCAGGCTAGAGTGTCAATCATATTTTCAGGATTGTGTTAGGAGCCCAATAAAATTAATATAAAAATTTTGAGTACAGTTTCCAATGACTACAACTTAAAATGCCCTCCATAATGGTTTATGGCATTAGTATGCCTACAACATTCATCTGAAACAGTATTTAAAAGTTGAAGAATGCTCTAAACATGTTCATTTGGCATGTCTAATGCTAAACGAAATTGATAAACATTGACCCTAGTTTCTTAAGCTGATTGTTCTTCACAAATTAAGCTTTTTTTTCTTTTTTCTTTTTTTTTTTTTTTTTTTCATTTCAACAGATATGTTAATAAATTAAATGTTTGAACATCTGAACGTGCAAATTTGATTAATAATTACTAAAAGTAAATGGGTGAGGTGGGTTACTTCATAACAGAGTTATGTGCCCTTATCTTTGCAAAGAAATCAATTATAGGTAATATTTATTTAGTTATGCTAGAACATTATGACCCATGTTATTTTTATGCAGAATGGTGAACTGGCATATTTATTTTTATTCTGGCGGAACATCAAAAACATAGTATACAGCAAGAAGATTTATACACCTAAAGGAAAAACATGTTGCTGCTATTATGTTGGTAACACCAGACTTGTTAAAGTACACATGGCATAAAATTGATATTGTTTTAATGATGACAAAGCCATAAATGGAAATTTATTCAAGTATGTAAACAAAACAAAAAAGGTTTAATCTTTTTGAACATTGTAATAACATTCAAATACAATCCAAAACACAGTTGCTGAGTAATGATTTTTTTTTTTAATCTTAGCATTCTTTTTTGATGACCTAGATTATATCTGCAGTCAAATGATACTTAGCATTGGAATTAAGCATTTTACCTCTTTATCTGTAGATTCTTTTTAATAAGTAAGTTTATACATAAATAGCTCATTGCATCATAAAATATTGTAATTTTATCGTCATACAAAATTTAAATATGTAACTTCTATTTGACTCAAAGTTTATGACATGTAATTTTATCAAATATCCAAGGAACACTGTAGTGATAATCACAATAAGGAAAATAAGGTTTCCCTGAACCACAAAAATAAGAAATAAAACTAAGATTATAATTTATTATAATAAATCTAATATGTTTATTATAATACCATTATGGACCTAGTCATCAAAATTTGCATAAAGGTATTACGGCCTATAATAAAAATACTAGATTTATTATAATCTTAGTTTTGTTTCTTATTTTTTGTATTGAGAATCCTTGTTTTGCTTAATGCAATTTTATGGTAAAATAATACAAAATAGATAACATGGGTTTGAATTTTGAATTCACTTAGTAAATTAGTAATCAAAATAACAATAATTTTTATGACAGTAGTTTATCATCCATACAGTACTCGGGATATTTATTTTATTTCAGTACTAACAGTTGACAATCATGTAAATACTTACTGGTTTCAACACATTCCAAAGGACCCAACGTAATCCTGCCTAATGCGTTCTCTTCCAAGTCCTTCTGCTGTAGAAATACCATCTGTGTAATACCCAAGCTGTTGGCTGATATATAATATCCTTCATCTGACAACCACTTGGCTTCGGATATATCACAATTACAAGACTGCTCTGGGCTTACACAAGTACGATTTACTAAACACAGAAAGCAAATTATACAATCTTTGAAGTTATATTTAAATGAAATAAATAGTTTTCAAACATTATACTTACTTTCTCACACATCTCTGTAACCAAAGCCTAAGTAAACAAAAATATTCATCAAACTCTCAAAAAACAATGAGCTAGGAGTTCAAGCATAAATATAAATCGTAAATGTTGAATTTATCAAAATCAGCAATAATTTCAATTATATTTGAAGAATTTTTAATATTTATAAAATTTTGAAGATTTATATCTTAAAACAATGTTCAAATTCCACATTAAAGAAAATTACCTTTAATAATTTGGAAAATATTAAAACGAACACAACTAACTACAGTTTCTTTTTGGAATTTTTCAATATCATGTTACTCACAAATATTACTTTTACATGAGGTTTGGAGTATTATTGTGGATTATAAATTGCCACATTTCATCAAAGAATAACTGTAGTTTCTTAGGTCACTATTGAGATATTTAACCTCTTAAAATAGATTTTTATTTGAGTTTTTGATTATCAATTCCCTAACCTGCATTTTAGCAAGAAATTATTTGGTTTTGTATTTGATAGTGTGAGTTGTTGTTTTTACAAAGTTTTTGCATTATTTAATTCATATTAAATAATTTTTACAAGCAGAAAATAATTTATACAAAAACAGAACTGAATATTCATTAATCATAAACTCTAAGTACAAAATAGGTTAATTTATTGCTGGTTTCCAATAACAAGTGTTCTATATAATCCTATATTATACAGTTGCTTGTTGGTTAAATATTATAGCTAGTTTTAATAAAATTTGATTGTCAAAAAGGCAGCACAGATGAAACTCAAACCCTTTTGGAAAATGACAACTATCACCTACTCTGAGCTGATTTAGAGAGTATGCAGAAATGAGTGATTGAGCACCTGGAAGAATAGTGTAAAGGACAGAAAAATTTGAAATATACAGCCAGAACTAAGTAAGTGACCTGAGTCTGCATGATGGATTCTCCACGAAAAACAAACCTTTGCTGCTAGAGCAATGGCAGAAGAATATCTTTTCTGATATAACTTATCGAATTCTCCACTTTATAAGAGATGTTCAAGAGAATCAGACACATTACAGCACATCATACTGGACTACACAGAGACAAATACAATAAGAAATTAAATCAAAACACTACTCCAAGACAAACAGATACAACCAAGTTCACCGATAATAAGAATCTTTAGAGTCAAGATTTTGCTGATAATGGCTACTGGGTTGTACGAAACGTGTCTTGTTGTCAGTGTCACATAACTGGTTGGATATGGTAAGAAGTAAGTAAGTAATGAAATTTCTTTTTTCAAGACGAATCTGCATGAGCAATTAATTTTCTTTTGTTTAAATAAACCAACAATCTCACAAACAAAACTAAAAATAATTTTTAATTTCATCCATGGAAAGTATCCAATCTTCTCTTTAAATTCATTTTTTTAGCATGTATGATTTTACCTGCACAAGGACAAGAACCACGTTTAACATTGCCAAGATAGTCAACTGTGCCATTTTCCTCAGCAGAAATAAACCATGTAGCTGAATGTAGTTCCAATGGTGCTTTGAAGCAGTCATATTTAATATGTTGACTACAATACAGTGAATGTGAGATCAATTCTGTTAACATCTCAGAGCTAAACTCTCGGTATGAGATCAAGAAACTAAAGTCAGCTTCATTTGGACCTCGCACATCCTAGAAGGGAAAGAATATCATTAGAAAATAGATTATATTACTATTTTGAATATATTTTATAATTTCGTTGAGCTCTTGCAGAGATCATGTAGAAGCTAGAGCTCAGGTTGAAAACTCTATGCTACTTGCTAAAACCTGGTTTTCTGTAAATAATTTTAATATGATGAAGTTAAGATTGAATATATAATTTTCACGTTTAATCACAATCTCTTGGAAAATGAAAAAAGATAAAATGTCAAAGTATTTGGTATTTATTTGGATACCAAACTTGGTTGAGAGCCTCAAATATCAAATCTTTGTGAAAGACTGTCACAGGTAATTTACCTTCTAAGAAAATTCTGTGTTAGCAATACGGTATTCCTTATCACATATTATTGTCTATTTCATTCGTTGTTTACGATTATGGGGCAATTCAGGTCCTTAAGGTAGATTCTTTATTTTACACAAAAAAGCCATTCGAATCATAAAGGGTTATCAAATAGACAATATTGTAAACCTGTTTTCTCTGCACTTTAGATTATGACTTTGCCTATTATTATACTTTACGGTAATTTATTATACATGAAACAGAATCTATTACTATCTGATAAGCAAATTTTAAAGCATTCTTACAGTACTAGACAGAATTCTGACATTGTTGGTCTCTACGTTAGACTAGTTAAAACATATAAGAGCTATTACTACCAGCAATATAGGTTATTTAATAAATTGCCTGTACAGACTAGAACTTAACCAGAAAAAACATTTCAAATTCTTATTACAAAATGGCTAAAACAAAAGAATTTATTCTATAAATGAGTAATTAAATTAAATGAGTATAAATAATTTAAAAAATTAAAACATGTTTAAGAACAATATACGTATAAACTAATACAACAATGCTATTAGCATTTGTTCATAAAATAAGACATAGGATTAAATAGTCACTGAATAAATTATGTAATTGACATTTATAATTTATTGCTTTGATTTATTTGGACCCCTGCTTATTGTGGTGTGGATAGGAACATGCATATGATGAAATATCAAAAGTAGCTATGTCCATGTCTCCAATATATTTCCCACAGTATTACCTGTCTAAATACAAGAGCACCATCAAGGGAAGGATTAGGAGCCAGTGGATTGAACAATGGGCTGCCACAACTACAGCAACACAGTTTGAATTACAGAAGGGGCCGACTGATCCCTAATGTTTATAAAGGAATCCCGTGGACAAGTGGCCACTTTTGGAACCTAAGCTAGAACTGGTTATATTGTTACCACCAAATATGCCCATCACTTTAACTTGAGAGACAGAAATATGTTATATCTGCCAAATGGATGAAGAAACACTCATCCATCAACACTCAACCAACGAGAGAAACACTTAAGTTGTAACCAGGAGTAAGCTGCGTTAACAAAAATATTAAAAAATAAACTATTATGGCCTATGGCAACAATTGCATACTCTGGACATCGACCCATCAGAGTGACCTAGCTCTGCATGCCTGTATGAAGAAGTAATTGCTTTGATTTTGAACATAATGAATGTATTACATAGATAAAACATTGCAGTTTTAAAATATTTAGGCTTCTAGGCTATATTTTATATGGGTTTGATTGATTATATCTACACAATATAACTAAAACTCATTTTTGGTTCTGAATATACCATTGCTAAGTGTGGAATTTCATAAAAATTTGATGTTAAAATAAATGGGAATGGGAGTAGGCACAAGTAGGGAATGGAATTACCTCATGCACACATTAAAATAAAAAATACTTTAGTTTATAAGGTATATGAAACTTGATTTAATTTCTTGGACAAATAGAACAATAGAAAAATAATATTATATATATATATATATATATATATATATATATATATATATATATCTTCCTTAAAAACAAGGTAGGATCATATCTGTCTCATATAAGTCTCTGTTAAATGTAATAACCAAGAAATTTTGAAATAGAGTTTAAAAATACTTAAAGAATTCATATCTTATATTAGTGCTTATAACTTATAACATATTTAAAATGTTGCGTTTACTTTTTTAAACATAATAAAAACATATAAATATAATGTTGAAGCGAATATACTGTTTTTAATTTATTAGAGAATTATAAAAACAAGAAATTGTATATAGTTATTTAATGTTTTACTTATAGGATATTTTTGATATTATTTTAATCCCTCACAAATATTCTGATTTTTTTTTTTTTAATTTGATATTTTTTAAAAGGAAATCTTGGATTTGAGTAGAGTCTTGGATTAATTTAGGTAATTTCCCATTTCTGCTTGCATGTTTCAAAATAGTGCCTATTCATAGCAATAAATATAAAAACTTTAAAGTTCTTTCAGAGATGAATATTGAAAAATAACAATATATCGTTTTCTTGGTTATACTATTTGGCTATCTATAATGATTGAGCAAAGAGATATTGTCTAATTTGTTATTTTCCGTTATTTTTATAAGAAGAAAAGTAATCAATAAATTTGTAAATTACAATCTACAAACCCTTACCACTTGGCTAGGCAGGTTATGTTCGACAATAGTCTTTGTTGAATCCTCCAGTGACTGAAACTCACACTTGACATGTGCTGGTGGAAATCTTCCATTTCCATCAATATCTATTAAATATACATCTGGCTCTGTGTAGCCTAATAGTGCCAACTCTTCACAAGTCTTACGGAACTGGGCTGAAATTTTAAAAATGACATAGGTCAAAATTGATTTGGAACTTACATTTTTAAAAACATACATAATAAAGTGAGATTTAGTATTCAAAGTATTGAAAATTCCCGGAGTTAGACAACTGTTTAACAAATGAAGATAGCAACCACAACTTTAGGCGTGTTTATTGCTTATATGTAACCACCTTTTGACAAATAGTTAGCCTTTTGTTTAGCTTTATCTGCTGAAAAGTTATTTAGAGCAAAAACTCGAACACAAGATCTCACAAAGACTATGTTTATGCAATCAAACGTGTTTCAACGACAAAGTCGCCATCCTCAGTGATACATGAGCTACAATAACAAAACTATAACTAAACCAGCACTGCCTCAACCCTCGTATTTATACAAAACTAAAAGGAGACGTGGCCTAAACCTACTTTATAATATTAAGGTGTTAACAAGTGCCTAGCGTCAATCTAAATAGCTTAAAGTTAACATTTAACTAATACAGTATTCTTAACTAATCTTATATCTAACACTACATTTAATATATTACTTTAATATAAAATTTTGTATCGGGCCCAATTCACTATTAACAGTTATATTATGGTACTTGTTAATATAAAAAGTTTCCCATGCATCTAATGTGTTTAATTTAGTAACATTTTCCAACAACACAGTTTTCTACTTTGTAGTAATGTTTTTCAGCAATGTTTAGCCATGGCTGATTTATCAGGCCTCTTATATTTATTTTGAAGTGGCCAAAATGTTCTTTTGCTCTTATCCTGACATTTTGTTTTGTTTGGACAATAAATTCCTGATTTATCTTGTTCTTTAATTTTATACAAATTATGGATTATGTTCTTGTATGGATTTCCCAAAATTATACAAAGATTATTCTCGGCTGACATTGCTACATTCAAATTTGCTTATTTTTTTAGTGATATTTTTACAATTTTGACAATGAAGGAGCAAATGCAGTTTTTACCCACCGTTGTCGAGGCATACTGCCCATAAGAGTACTTCTCGATTCCTTATTTTTTTTTAAAATTTTGCTTTCTTTACTATATGATCTATTTTTTTTTTGATAACCATGAAAATTGCAACACCATAAATATATTGAAGTTCTTTTTCGTAATATTCTTTAGACAGAGGTAAGTTTAAAGATAATAAAACACAATTTTTTATTTTGTAATATCCAGTTTATTAACTTCTGAACCATAGAATTGAAAGCGGCTCTTTTATTTGCAGATGAATGGTGTGAATCCTTATTTATATATCTATCTGTATGTGTAGGCTTTCTATAAACACTAAACCATAAATGATTACTTTTCTAAACACATTTACATACAAAAATGGAAGATTATTATCTTTTTCAACTTCTGTCGTAAACTTTATAGTAGGGTAAAATCCATCAATAATATCATAAAATTCTTCAAGATTTTCATTTTTATCAAACACTGCAAAAATATTTTCCACATACCTCACCCACACTCGCGAAAAATATTTTAAAGAATTTTTAGCATTTATTTCAAACAAACTCATAAAAAAATTAGCGATGAAACTCGATAGAGGGTTTCCCGTAGCAGTACCTTCATTTTAAACGTAAAACTTGTTTTTAAATTGGAAACTATTTTGACACATGCACAAATTTATAAGTAATAAGTATTCACTCACTGGACTATCACTTAAATTGATGTTAGATAGACTTAGTAACTGTCCATAAAATACATTTAGGCCATCCTATAGTTATAGGAACAATTTTTGGTTATACACTCATTGGTTCTATGTACACAAAATTAATAAACTAAAACCCACTTTCTCTATTATTAAGCAATGAGTTAAATTTAAACAAAATATTACAGCAATTTGGGTTAATGAAGAACCACATATTTTTACAAAAACGTCCTCGGAATAAATTAGTTGTGAAAATCATTATACCACAAATATTTCTCAAGAAGTTGATGTATGCTACATCACTTTGCTTCCATTTAAAGATGGAAGTTACACTTTTAGACAACTCTTTTGATCAAGCAAAAAGACATTTTCTAACTCTAAAAAAAAAAAAAATATACTAAGTTCTAATCAAGAATTTTATACAGATTTTATGAATGACTACATAGAGGCAGGTCATATGACTTTAATTGGCAATTCAGATTTAGATTTATCTAATTATTTTTTTTACCACATCACACAGTTTATAAGGAAATAGTTCCATCACCGAATTAACGTGTTGTCTTTGATGCTAGTGTTAGGAATCAAAATGCGATTCCTGCCTGGGTTCTTTTATTTCAATTAAATATCAGTGGTTCAGTTTGCAATTATCATATTTCTTTATAATTATTAATACATGAGTTATCTCTCTTAGTTTTGTTAGGAAGCTCTCTCTTGCCAAGTGCTTTTAGTTATCTTCTCCCAAAACATTCCAGCAGTCCTTTACTTGATCAATTGACCTGGTTTCCTATAATGTTTATATGGAACCTTCATGACGTTCACCTTACTTGCAAGGCCTGTCACCTTTCATCAGTTTTCCAGGCCTGTCACAATAATTGTTGTTACTCTGACTTCTTCCAAAGAACTTATACTATATTTCTAACCAACTCTATCCCTAATTCCTAACATCACCGCTGCCCTTGAAACATCGTCCCAATGTTTATAAAAAAAATCACAATATAATTTATACAATTGTACAAAATATATCTACAACAAATTTAATGTTGCACAAAAATGTATCAAAATGGAGGGTAGTCCTTTTCAGGCACCCGCATCCATATCATTACAGATACCATGTATATCTTAAACATTATATAAAATATTATGACAGTTAAAGAAGTCTTCCATACAATAATTATTACATATATAAAAGCTGTTGTATCTATCACATTCGACCAAGTTTTAGGTAACGATACTGATTTTAGATCACACCCCATAATGTTGTGTACAAACAATACAGGAGTGGAAAGTGTCCAATTAGTGTTAAAATATGGGTTATGTTTAAATTAAATGTTGGTAGTACCAAAACTAGTAATGAAATTTCACTTAATGATACTCTACATTGTGTTCCTAAATTACAAATTGATATTTGTGACATAACATTTCAATTTCACCACTATATGGTGTTTCCATGTGACATATGTCAAATGTATCATCAAATTAAAATCACTACATCTGATCAGAATTACGAGCTAATTATTAGAGAAAATTGTAAGCAACCGCTTTCTATTTTTAAATAACTATTGTTACATACAAGGTTAAGTTCTCATCCTTATCTTGTAATTCACACGCTTAACCAATTAGTGGAAGATAAAGGTCTAAATTTTCTACTCGCTTCTCAAGTCATCAAGACAAACATTTATATTGATGAACAACATAACAAAAACTTTTCTTCTAACCACTAAGTCAAAGGTAATGCCCCTAAAAAGAATCTCTCTTCCACGTTTACAACTATGTAGTGTGCATTTACTTTCAAAATTAATGTATTATTCTATTGAGCTCATACAAATTAATCACAAAATTAATTTCATTCCCAGTTGGATTGATTCTTTTGTGTCGTTAGCATGAATCAAACATAAACTTATAAACTTAAAAGTCTATGTCGCCAATATAGTAGGTCAAATACAAGACTGGGTTGCACCAGAAAATTGGTCTTATGTTCCCTCATGCTCCAATCTAGCTCATTGTGCAGTGCATTATCCTGTCTGTACATGTGAACCATCCTTTGTGGTGGACAGGGCAAAATTGACTACAACTTTCTATCCATAAGTGGCAAAAATCACTGCATCAGGTGATTGACACTACCTAAAATTCCTATAAACCCCCTCCACATTGGTATTGTTTCTACAGGTCGGAATGGGACCTATTTACATGTTACTCTAATTGGACGACTTTAAAAAGAATCCTTGCTTATGACCTAAGATTCATTGAAAATTGTTTAAAAAAAACAAAATTTCTGTTACTTGTATATTAAAGAAATTAAAACCGCTGAAATTTAAATTGTACAATTAGTTCAACAACATATTTTTTGTGAAGAAATTTAACTCTTAAATCATAAAAAATATTGTACTATAAAATTACAACCCCTATCTCCCTTTTTTGATAATAACCATATTCTACGTGTAGGGGGAGATTGTCACAGTCTTCCCGAAATTATAAAGCATTGCATCCCGTAATACTTAAAAAAAACACCATGTCAGAATGCTCATAATTAACTACTTCATATCACACATTTACACACAGGACCTCAGTTACTGCAATCGTAAATTTTACAATATTTTTTGATAATGTCTGCCAGAAATGTAATATGGACTTACATCTTTAAATGGATTATTTGCTTTTGAGCCAAACTTTCACATAAATTCCCACTTATGGGAAATGTATGTGTTCCCACACAGGTCCCGATCAAAATTAAATACTATTATACAAACGTTTCTTAAAATATCTAATTTTCAAAATGATACCAGCAATTTTACTACCAAACATAACATCAATTTTCACTTTTTACCTCCAACCGTACCTGATTAATGAGGTCTCTGAGAAAGCGCAGTCAAAATACTAAACATCACCTTACTTGAGCCCTTAAAGAGCAATGTCTATTGCTCATGGACTTTCTAATGCTAACCACACAGGTAGAGGCTATTTTAAACTCACCCAACAGAACTTGCAGCATTAACTCCAAATCATTATCTAATAGCCCCAATGTTTACTTTCTCTTCCTGAAGTAGATGTCATGCTTCTTCCTTCCAACTGAGTAAAACATTGGCAACAAATCTAACATTTCACTCAGCTCCTAAGGAAATGATTGAACTTAGAATATTTACACACTCTTCAACAAAGGTCAAAATGAACACGTCCTGTTGGCAATTTAATGGTCGGAGAGCTCGTTCTCATTCTAGAACACCACACTTGCCTGATGGTGTGGCCACTTAGTTGCATCATGCACACCCATTCTGGCAATGATGGTGCTGTTCGTTTTTGTAACATTAAAAACAATAGACGGGATATATACACGTCCTGTCACTAAGGTATTCAAGCTATCACCTGTTATTACAATAACCACCTCCACCATGCGTATTAGTTAATTTTACAGTCTCTGTTCTTTCTCTTTCTTCTCCTCTCATCTCTTTGACAAAAATTAAAATTCTTAACATACCACTCATACACTTTTCCAATTTCGGTAAGCTTTATAATTATAGTTGTTATAACTGGAGGTTATCAAGCCTCTAGTTAAATTTAATATTTAAGTTTTATTATTATTATTTAAATTTTCTGTTCAATACGTTCATGTTTTCTTTTATTTAGTTTTGAGCCTTAACAAATATAGTTTTTAGCATTGGTACAATTGCTATAAGAGGCTGTATGTAACATATTTAGTACGTAAAGGTTGGCTTCAGTGTGTGTATTATTTACGTTAATAAAGTTATGATTTCAAGTTGTAATTATGTGTGTGTGTGTGTGTGTGTGTGTGTGATAGAGAAAAAACAATGCATGAAACATGATGAATATAAAACTACTGTATTAGTATAACTAAATCAACTTTAATGACAAACTATCACAGATTTTACTTACCAAAATGACAGTTTTTCCCAATATAACCAGTACCATTACAATCGCAAGTTAACATATCATCTTTGACAACACATTTTCCTCCGTGTTCACAAGCATTTGGACTTTTACATGGATCTACCAGTTCACAATTGTCTATTGAGACCGAGCCTATAACATTTTTAGTACGAACCACATTTCTGGGTTCAATTTTTTCATTGTTCACTGAAATTTCTCGCATACATCCAACAAGGCCTGGAAAATTATTTTAAATTATTAATAATGCAGTAAAATAAGAATAAGTTGGCGATATTATGTTGTAAGTCATTAAAAATTAGATGGCATACTTAATGAAGAAACTGAGAATGCTCGATTATTTTATAGTAGCAGAGGAGGGTTCATTAAAAAAAGTGGAAGGTGCAAGAGTGCATTAAAATTTGGAAGTGTGAAACTGAAAATTTTGAGCTTCATACACATATGAGAGTAACAATTGAATACAACTTGTTAAGAATAACTAAATTATAAAAAGAAATAACATTTAACAATAATAAAAGGGGTCTAAGAGAAAAATAAGAAATGAACTTTATTTGTAATGAAATTAAACAAATTTCTTTAAACTAAAAATAATATTCCTTTTTCACAAATGATTAACAATTTTAATACATGAAATAAACCAAATTTGATGGAGAGAGTTTATTTTTAAATGATTATTATTTGATAAAGTTGGGCACCATTTTGTAATATTTTATTACAAAAATAAAAATAAAAAGTAATTATAAAAAATTATTATTCTTGAAGAGAGTATAAAGTATCTCTGAGGACGCAAGTTCTTTTGAAAAAGTGTACTATGTAGAATATTGAATAAAGTACAGAATCCTTTTTATTCTGAAATGTACATTTTATTATTGATAAACACAATATAATTAATTTCAGGATTCATACAAGTCAAATAACACCTGTAAAGATAAAATTATATGTATATGATATGTTATGATAATATATATAACATCCTACATACTAAATTAATCAAAAAATTACGTTCATTAAAATTTTGTTTATTATTATTTTTTATGGTTGCAATCTTCCAATGTTGAAATGTTTATATATTCAGAAGCTAATATTCCTTTTTTATTTATCTTATATAATTATTTTCATAGAACTTTAATTCTTTTTCAAATTCAAAACATCAAAATCATAAATTTAAACAAGGAAAATCATTTATTTATAAATGATTTATAAAATTACACTCCAATAACACATAATCTCTCTTTACATAAAACATGAGACGATTCTATAGACACAATATTCAAATTTCAACAATAAATCTCAAGTTTTAATTAATTATATTTCTTAATTTATATAGAAAATAGTTTAGGCATGTTATACCAGACATGCATGAACATTTTACATAGAACTTTTAATTAAAAACACGTATTTTCCGGGTTGAAGTTACATGGCATCGTTTTACTGAAATCTCGTCTCCCTTTTTAAAATTAACTTTTTTAGTTTTCTATCTCACTTTTATGAACGTAACAATTGTTTACTTCATTGATAGTTCAAAACATTCTATTCAAGTTATTCAGTTTTTGTTTAAAACACAGTTATTTGTTCTTTTTTTTTATACGCGTTTTTGCTTATGTAATCCACATACTATTACACCATATTACGCAGTCATAACTTTTCACTTTCGAAAGTTTATTTTTAGCCAATAGAAACTAACTCACATTATTATATAACAGTACTTCTAAAACAACTCTTAGTTTCTCAAGAAAACACTTTCTTTCTATATTTCCACATTGTCTCGGCAAACATATTTATCGTCTGAGCATACTCTTCTTTTGAATGTTAAGCTTGGACTGAATTCCCTCCGGTTAGTAACAGCTTTCGTTCTTTGTGTTCAAAACGTTAATGTTGCAATTTTCTCATAATTAAATTTATACCTGTTTTAAATATTAACATATATACAATAAATTTCTCTGATCATTTTGTATTAATTATTTTCTTTATTTACTTTATTCTTTATTGATTTTATTCAAAAAACATAATACGTTTCCTGTTTGCTGCATTGAGTCTTGGACTCGTATACCCCATTCTATTTAAGATCACTAAACTGAAAATGTACACTATTACTTACATATTAAGCCACCTATAGACTTAAATGACTTTTGTAATTAATACTGGGTACTGAGTTTGAATATATAATTTCCTGTAATCTGATTTACAAAAGCTCAATCTTATACTAAAATTAATGATTTTTTTTATCATGGTTATAACAAAAAACATGTAGCTGAAGTATTCATTGAAACCAAGAAGAGATTCATAAACTTTATGGTTTGGGTCATTAACTTTCACCATTTACAAAATTTTGAGAGAGATTATGTTAACTATTTTTGATTTATATACAACTATTAAAAATGGCATCCATGATTTATTAAAATTTTTTAACAGATAATTTTGCAAAGACAGTAATGAATATTTGTTGTTGTTTAGACTTAGATTTTCAGTATGAATTTGAAATATTTTGTGTACCATTTATTATTTGACTTTGACTTTTAGATCAAATGTGGATTTTCACTTTTCTTTTTATTATCATGGTCATAAAACTGACTGAAAATTTAGTGTAAAAGTAACAAGAAGATTAATTTATATTTATTTTTGTTTATAATTTCAATTTAACATTTCATGGATAGGCAACAATTGTTTCCTAACACTGGTCTTCTTTTTTTTAAATATTAATTATTGTATAATAAATTACACAAATGTATGCTGACATAATATAAAATGGACCATGGTTTAATATTTTTGTTCTTTTCCAGTCGCTAATAGCTAATTCAAGTTCAATTTTTACAGTCACACGGTCAAAACTACATATACTTTAAGAATCATTAAAATATATCAAACCCCCTTAACATTATTTGCTCTTATTTCCTTTCACTTTAATAATTTTAAATTATCATAAAGTTATTATTGAATTACCTTGACTTACGTAATAAATCTATTAACTTCTCCAAATAATCAGATGTTTTATACATGTTAAAAATCATTGTAATTAATTATAAAACAAAAATTTGTAGTGTGAACATATTACACTAAAGTCTCCTGTCAGCTAATCATCCTACATATCACTAAAAGTAATAAAGAAAAAGGAAACAAAGAGAACAAGTTTAGGATATCTAATACAAACACAATGATTAAGCCTATGTATATCCACAAGCATAATTATATAACTTGCTGTGAAAATCTACATCATCTGACAGAAGAGTTAATTATAATGTTAAACAAATTCGGTGACCCTACTACACTTTCAAGAAATGTTTCTAATAAGCCTAGTTTTATTAAATGAAGTAAAATTTTGAGAAAATATAATACATGCCAAATTTCAAGTAATAGATTCTGTTGTCAAGGTAAATCTTTGTCTACATGTGAGTGTTCACAATTTTGTTCAAATTTTATTTGTAAATGTAAGAACAAAAAACAATAATAGACCGATTTCACTACAAACCAACATTAGTCTTCCCAGTAACTGTACTCCCAATCAGTACATGTCCTGCTAGTCTAAACTTGTAACTGTAAGGTTCTTCTTCTTTGGTGTTTTCTATGTCATCAACTATGAGCTCAATGTCTTCATTCCTGTACAGCAAATGTACCTAAACACCAAATTCATATTTATATAACTTAAAAAATTCTGTATTTTTCAAAAAATGGGCCTAAACTTAGTTACAAGTTAGGATATATTCATTAATAAAAGAGACAGACAGGCTAAAAGAGAAACATTATCTCTCCCTCTTAAGGTAACAAAGGCTACTATGGTGAAGGCTTTACCTGCTGGTGGTTTTGGGTACTTTACCTGCTGGGGCTGTCTCTGCAGCGGGGTGAGCTGAAACTTCTAGTCAGCCTAGTTCTAGATAGCAAGCTAAGATAGGTCACAAAGTCAGGATAAGACGGCTGTCACTGTGTTGGAGGCCAAAGTTTCCTCCAACGTCATGCTGGCAGGAGGTTTATTACAGTTTGGCCGGTATGTTTGAGGAATGGAGGTGGTGGGGATGCAGCGTCTAGCAGTTCCTTCCTTCAAAAGGAAAAAGTTCTAGTAAAAAGAACTTGTAGGAAGGAGGCTAAAAGAGTGGACTAATACAGACCACACTGAAGTTGAACACTCCCACATCAGGGACAAATCAAGTCTCTGATATGAAGAAGTAAAATGTCTTCAATAAATCTGAATGTCATTTGGGATAAATCTCAACCATGCCAGGACGGCTTCGGCTGTCTCGGCATGAAATTTACTGAACGCTCTGATGATATAGCACTAATCCATGGGTCAATGGAGGAATCATCAGAGGACTCCCAACGCAAAAATGTTAGTTAATATGGGAAAGAGAGAAGTGGATTCGTGCTGCTTCTGCCTGACACATAAAGAGACAGCCAAACACTGGTTGTGTGAGTGTGAATTTCTAACCTACAAAAGGCTACTTTACCTCAGCAATTCTTCCCCGCGGCTGCAGAGGTAACGTCAATGTCACCCAGAACCATTTTAAGATTCTTAGGAAGCTTAAATCTTGTCTTGGACTAAAACATAATTAGTAGGGTAGTCACAAAAGATCCATTTAGGCAGCAGTGACAAGAGACTGTATAGCCTCGGACCCCAAATTCACTAACCATAATTTTTTGTGATTGAAAATTCAGGTCTGCATGTAAAATTCTCCTTACACTCCTAACAAACAATCCCAAAGCAATAGCGAAGCTGCTTTTTCTCTTCCCTGAAACTGTGTAAACTGCCTGTCTCACTACTTGGCAGTAGAAACATGGCGGTGGTTTCTTCTTCAAAACCTAACCATTTTATAAAACACAGCTGATGGCTCTAAAATTTGACACCCATAACAATATGGTCTTCGTGTCAGGTGCCACATCATTTTGGCCTAGGTCCAATTGAGCACAAAATAATTGCTACACTACAATGGCAAAATAGGCATTTTAAAATAACTCTGGCATGATAGCAACTGAATTTTTAGGGTATTCTCTACGCTACAAGATGGCATATTTACTCCACATAAGTAGTGAGAAATCCTAGAGGTACTTCTGCAAATATAAACATTGTTCTTTTAGATTATAAAATACATTTATTTGTAACTTAAATGATGTCTTAAATGTCTCACTTCAAAATTAGGAGATATTTCTGCCAGACCCACTATAACAACTATAACAACAGAACACTTGGTATTTTTAATTTTTTGATTTTGATAAAACATAATGTAATGAGATAATTAGAAGATTTATTCAAACCAATTTTAAATCTAAAATGTAATCCAACTTTAAAATGTGTCAAAATTAAAAAATACTTACTGTATGCCACTCAACCAAAGGGTCAAATTTCACACTAACTATGCGATCAGTGACATTTTTTGACATATCAAGGACTAACTCAAATCTAACTTCTTCATTTGCGACTTTTACCTGAAAACATATAAGAAATCTGTAGATTCAATTTATTAACACAAAAAATAGATTGTGTAAACAATACAAAATAATTATTTTAAAGTATAATTAAAGGAAAAATAGACTAACTTTAATGTAATAGCAGATATTATTTCTTGTTGAAACTCCATATTCAAGGATAAAATAAAGCAAAAGCTTAAAGTTTCAAATATTTATTAGTATAATGAGCTACAATTGTTTCGCCTTGCGGCATCGACGGAGTAGCCCGTCGATGCCGCAAGGCGAAACAATTGTAGCTCATTATACTAATAAATATTTGAAACTTTAAGCTTTTGCTTTATTTTATCCTTGAAAAATAGACTAGTTCGAACATTACTTTAACAAACTATTATGTCACCCAACAGAATTAATTGGGTAGAAAAGTTTGTTTCTATCTGTTTAAACCTCCCAAAATTCATTAACAAGAAATAAATAGTAACATACTTTAATTATCTTATTAGGTGGATCTCTAAACATAAGTCATAGGAAATTAAAATGGAAGTTTAGTCTTGATATTTATGAATTGTATGTGAAAATAACAATTACATAATCATTTCTTTTATGATGTGCATAAGACATATAAAATAACTGTTACAAAAGTTTAACACACCATACCGGACCCAATAAAATTAATGCTTTAACATACAATAACTAAAAAAAATTGTTTTTTCTTAAAGTTTAGTTTTGAATTAATAACAATATAGATAAACATGAATTCATATAACATTTATTTATTTAACTAATAATATTTATCTCTCAAACAAATATAAACCTTAGTCAGATATATTTGTTATTTCAATTTTTTACAAAAATCTTTAAAACAATCTGGCAGACAAAAGATAAACCAAGCCAATATACCGGGTGTATCAAAATTAATAGCGGGATTTTAACGTCTTATAATTTTTATTACACTACAATTACAGCTATAAATGATACATCAAATGAAACAGCAACTCAAACAGTTTTGTTTGTTGGCACCAGTGCACATGTGCACGCAATGTTTTCGCCACCATCCGTTAGAAATCGCTAGTGGCAAAGATGGCGACTAGTGAACAGAAAGCTTTTTGTGTTTTACAGTTTGCAAAGAAGGAATCTGTAGTTACTGTGCAACGTGCGTTCCGTATTAAGTTTGGTTGTGATCCTCCAGGTGATAATAACATCCGTAGATGGTATCATCAGTTTGAAGATACCGGTTGCCTTTGTAAGGGGAAGAGTACGGGACGACCAAGAGTTAGTGAAGAGAGAGTTGAGCGGGTGCGAGAGTCGTTCACGCGTAGCCCACAGAAATCCGTTCGGAAGGCTAGTCGTGAATTAGCAATTCCTATAACGACTGTTTGGAGAGTTTTACGTAGACACTTACAACTACGTTCTTATCGTTTGCAGTTGTTACAGATTCTAAAGCCTGCAGACCATGGCTTACGTACCAACTTCGCTAACGAAATGTTGTTACATGACGATGATGATTTTCTGGATAGTGTCGTCTTTCACCTTAGTGATGAATCGACCTTTCACCTTAGTGATGAATCGACCTTTCACCTTAGTGGACATGTGAACACTCATAATGTGCGGATTTGGGGCTCAGAAAAACCTCACGCGATTGTACAAGTGCAACGCGACTCCCCTAAATTGAATGTTTTTTGTGCTATATCCCGGCAGTGGTTTGATACTCTACAGTTATGGCTCTTCCCTCAGTTGAAAGATGATGAACAAGAGAACTTCATTTTCCAGCAAGATGGTGCGCCGCCTCACTAGCACAATGAAGTACGCGATTGGTTGAACGTTACTGTACCCGACCGCTGGATTGGCCGCAAAGGGCCCAACGACAGAGTTTGTTTCGCATGGCCTCCACGGTCACCCGATCTGACGCCTTGCGATTTCTACCTTTGGGGGTTCATAAAGGATCGTGTGTATGTGCCTCCACTACCAACTGGCCTTCCCGAATTAAGAAACAGGATTGGAGCAGCTGTTACAACAATTACTCAAGAAACACTATATATCTTATGGAAGAACTCGCATATCATCTTGAAGTGTGCCGTGTTACGAATGGTGCTCACATTGAACACTTGTAGGCTTTTCTGTAAAACTATTTGAGTTGCTTTTTCATTTGATGTGTCACTTATAGCGGTAAGTTTAATGTAATAAAAGTTATAAAGCGTTAAAACCCCGCTATTCATTTTGAAACACCCGGTACTTGTTTGGCAGAGATTAAAAAAGGTAGGAGATATGAGTAAAACTTTTTTAAAGTTGTAATCTAGGCCTTCGAAGAATTGTATTTGTCTTTTAGGAAACTTGTCTTCCTTTACTGTTTTAGAGAAATTTTTGTTATTCAGGTAATATAAAATTTAAAAATCGGGATCAAATATTACAAATAGATATTATTATTTCGTTTTGTATACAATTTAATGGTTTTACATAGATATATTAATAAATATTATCAAAGCATGTATTCTAATTATGAAATTGTCACCTTTACTTGTTCTGTAAATATAGGTAATAGGTAATATTATGTATTATAGGTAATATAGGTAATGCTTAGTTATTTTTAGAAAAGACACAAATTGACATATAAACACCAAATGAAGCATTTACAGACTAATTGCTTTTTACAATTAATGTTTATTTAGACCACATAATTCAATACGTATCGTCAAAAATAAAGATTACCATTTAATACATTTTTTAATCCATCATTTTGAAATAAAAATGTATTTGTTCTGTACATTGCAAAGATAACAATAATGTTCCAGTTAAAAACTCTCTCTCTCTCTCTCTCTCTCTCTCTCTCTCTCTCTCTCTCTCTCTCTCTCTCTCTCTCTCTCTCTCTCTCTCTCTCTCTCTCTCTCTCTCTCTCTCTCTCTCTCTCTCTCTCTCTCTCTCTCTCTCTCTCTCTCTCTCTCTCTCTCTCTCTCTCTCTCTCTCTCTCTCTCTCTCTCTCTCTCTCTCTCTCTCTCTCTCTCTCTCTCTCTCTCTCTCTCTCTCTCTATATATATATATATATATATATATATATATCCACCATATTACTAAAAATAATGCAAATACACTTACCTCCCAATAACCAGAGATACTATTTATTGTAACATTTGCAGAAGCAAGTACAGCAAGTACGGCCATACTCCGACTAGTTTTGAAGTCAAATGTAAGTGACAGAGAATGAGGTCTCTCTATTGGCCATTTAATATGTGCTGCTGTGAATGGGAACGTTATAGGAACAACTTGAATATCTACTTCATAGAACATTGGCTCTAAAACTCCAATGTAATGCACTTTGGGGTTTCCTTTCTTCAGTTCATACAGGATAGAGATATCATTAAAGAAAACATATTTCAAAGAGCCAACAAAGGGGTTGTGTGATTTCAAACCTAAACAAATAGAAATATTTTAAAGTTATTAATGGTTGATGAACATGTTGTGTACGATTTAGAACTATGGTTTTTATTTGTATATGTATGAAGGAATTCTTGTGGTTAAATTTTCAGGATTTTATATAAATTAGATGTAAAATTTAGTTAGTCATAGTAAAAACAGATCTTCAAAATTTATGATCCGTGAAATTAATTTTTTTATTCACATTTATGTTTTGATAGCAAATCAAGAATTGATATCATGAGGTTTTAAACAAATACTGTCAATTACTAAGACTCAATTGTTATTGACCATTGACTCGATAAATCCTGATTAAATAGGCCTGTATGGTTGTACACTGCCATGAATAACTAATGAGTTGTAATGGCTACTTCTCTCTTCTATCAGGAAGTTACAGTTTAGGATAAATTACTACACAAACTCATTCAGCCTTCATTAGACCACAAGAAAGGGTACTATAAGAATATTTGATAAGAAAAGTCACGCAAAATATTATCTCTATTGTTAAAAAATGATTGATGTAGGTTACTTGGATTAAACTGGGATAGAATTTATATATATTTTTTTATATTGTATTGAAATAACTTTAGTACGGAGTATATTTATACAAATGGTACATTATATCATCATCCTTTTTTAAATATTATTTAAAATTTATTTACTGTAACACATACAGGACAGAGAATGATCTGGTGTAATAATTGTAGAAAGTAAAGTTGTAGTATTATGTTTGAAGATCAAGCTATCTATACTTCGATTGAATAACTAACTAATTCTTGCTTAAAGTCTGACATTTAAAATTATTATTCTCTATCAATTTAAGTTGTTTACCTGAGTTTTAAAATACTTGGTATAAAAAGAAGATAATAAAATAAACACTTCACTTTTATAATACAAAAAAAAATTGTTCTGTTTATGGTAATTATTATAAAAGTATCATTCATCAAAATGAGTTTTTTTTTTCACAGTGAAATCGTACATTTTGCCTTGATAAATATATAAATATAACAAATTCTTATATTTTCGAGTCACATAACAACAAACAGTGATATAATTTACCTTTCATGCCTTTACATGTTGGTTTTATCCAAAATAATATGAAGACATAATCTTTTTTTTTTTTGTTTGTATATTATATACAGATCTAGTGATTAGTGTTTTTTATTCTTCGATTATACTTAACTGTTTACTTAGATCTCTCACAATATAAAAAAATGTACATAAATAGAAAATATTCGTAAAAGTCATGAAAGGGGAAAACATAGCAAAAATGAATCCAACCATTAGAATAGTAAAACCACAGTGACATTAAAAAAGGTTGTGGATGTGAGTTGGTTGAAAAGCTCATGTCAGTTTCAGCTAAAACTTGTCTGATACAAAAAAAAACAAACTAGAAGTTGTTTTATAAAATTTATGAATGTTTACTTTTACATAGTTAATGATAATTTTATGCCTATTAGATTAATGAGGGTGCAGAGGAGCATAATATTGAAAAAACCAATGCTTGTAACAGCAAGCTAGTTGTACTTTAGTTCCACAACATTATTATAAAGCTCATGATATTAGACCAAAACTAATTATAAATTTGAGTTGAAAATTTCAAAGACCCATGGGACATTTAAGACATTTGAAAATCAATTTAAAAAACAATTAAAAAACAATAAAAAATATGGATGGATGTTTTTATCTTGGTAGATATGTCTGCACAATATTTTCTGTTATTTTTTAGCCATATTACCAAATTGTTATAGTAAGTCAACAACAAGAAAAAAATGACTAAGGTAATTTGTTGTAAGATTCAACCTTTTCAAAATGGTTCCACACTAATATCTAAACTGTCTCTTTCATTTTTCAGCAATTTACTAAAAGTCGATATTAAGGTAATAAGTTTTATAACAAAATATTCAAAATATTATGTTTTAATCCCACTTTTAGTTTATTTTGCACTTTGCCTCTTGTCACTATGACTCAGGTGGATATTTTGTAACTACCCTACTAATAATACACATAGTCCAGACCCAATCTCCTTAAAAAGCTTCATTGTTCTGAGGACGGTTTCCTTAATCTCTGAGGTTGTGGTAAATGCACTATCAAGGTATAATTAACTGTATTTTATATGATACAGACCCATAGTCACATAACCGGTATTCAGCCATTTCCTTGCTAAAAGAGCCTCTGCAGAATCAGCACAGATCAGTTAAGATAGTAGTCCACTTTATTCTGCTGAGCATTGTGAGTTGTTTAACTCTTTTTCTACAGAAATCAGTAAAACCTAAGACCAGAATGTTGTCTCAAATAAGTGGAGTCTTCACTCTTTTTCTCTTCCAAGACCTTTATATTAGTAAAATAGGTTATTTTGAATTGTACGATAGAGAAATTGATTTACTATTTAATTGGCGGAACTAATTAAATTACAATACATACAAAAAATAACAATAACTTAATATGGTTTTGTCTAACATCAAATGCAGAGGAAATAAACAGCTGACATATTTTATACATGCACAGTACTAAATTTTTGACTAGCTTAGATTTTGGCAAAGGAGAACTTTTATCTGTATACAATGTCTAGACAGTTCATTAATAAGCTGAGGCAAGAGTATTACACTACTTATTTTTAGAAAACTTAGAATTCTATACAACATAAAATGTATCCATAATATGCTATGTAACCTTTATTCAAGTTGTATTTTAATTAGTGGTAATTAAATTAGTATTAATATGAAAACACAACTCACCGGCTTTGGTAGACAGTTCAGGACCTCCTCCAATATAGATCTCAGGATCTATGTATAAATATTGTTGAGAGTCCACTAGTTCCAAAACCTTGGTTTCACTGTCTAATGATAAAGTAAGAGAGTAATGATTGTGTGAAATTGTTAAGTTGTGCCATGTGTTTCCAGTGACACTCTGGCCTAGCCATGTGACTACTGCGTTGTTACCTAGATCCACTTCTACCACTACAGAATCATTGACTATAGCAACTGCTATATGATGGTGGTTTGGAGATTCCCCACTAGCGTAGAATAGAGCCGAATCATCAAATCGTGTCTAAGGGAAATGATAATTTATTACATTAAAGCTATAAAAGAAAATTTCATTATATAATATGTTTTAATTTTGTTAGAAAAAATAAATATATACTAGTTCGTCATCAAATGAGATAAGACTCTGGAGCAGAGAAAATTTTTCAGTTAATATATAATGATTCCTAAGGAAAAATTAATTGTATTCATAACATACAAAACTTAAAACCTTTAAGAACTAAAGTTTACATTTATAGTATTAAGTAATAAAATGTAAATTGATATTCAGACAACAGGAGTAAATCACTCCTACATGAACAAATATAGTTGGTCCATGGCCTACTCGAAGCTTGTATATTGTTTCAGAGTAAATTACTTACAATGGAAAAAAAAGAAGATAATGACCGGAAATTTATTTCAGTTTATTTGAACTGTTTTGTCAATTAGAACTTTTGATTTAGATCGAAAATTGAAATCTTCATCGTAACCAAGTCATGAACAAGTTCTAATGATGTGCAAAACATTATGATGGTCACTCAAATAATTTTGAGCTGCAGTGTTTATTACATTTTGATTTCAACCCTCTTCCAACCAAAAAATAACAAGAAGTATTTTGAATGATATTTAACCATATAGTAGGTCTAAATTTCTATATTTTTCTAATGTTACAAAACCTATGAATAAAAGTATAAGATTCTACATATTTATCATAACACATTAATTATGCCAAACATACTATTCATAGAATACATGTTTATCCAAACATACATAGAATAGTATGTTTATTCTATACACATCTATTATGTCCACAACAGGTATTCAATTGTTATCACTCATAATCTATAATAATATGTTCATTGTGAATTCAAAATTCCAAGATTGTATGAATACTGCATTTGTTGACAGGTAAATATATTGGATATTATATACAATGAAGAAAAATAGTTTATGCACTTTCCATTACTCGTGTAAAAAAAAAAAGTGAATTTCGAGCTCAGAGACTTAAATTCCATCGTTATTATGAATTTGATTAAAATCTGTTATTAAATAAACATTTCAAAAATTGGAATAAGAGTGTGTACCGACCAGTTGAAGTCGCAGGACGTGTTTCTGCATTGTGCCTCATTTATTTTATAAATGTGGTAATATTTTGAGAAAGTTCAAGTTCCTTGAAAGGTCGGGTCTAAAATGCTGGAGGTATTTGAGAATCACACTTGTGAATTGACTTATATTGTTTAAATGAGTAAGCCTAAAGGATGGCAAATAGAGGTTTGATGATGATGGTGTCACTATTTAAAAAATAGTAAACGTGACTGGGTTAAAACACAGTTGGCAGAATTTTTAAATGAAGAAGCTAGTGAAACACTCTGCAAATGTGTTAGGTCAAGACAAGTATGTAGAAAAATAAGTAAATAATTGAAGTTTTTATTCATAATAAAGTTTTTTTTTATATTCTCCAGTTTTGTTTTAATTTCAAACCGGACTTTACATAAAACATGGGCGTCATCACCAGTTCATTATTGGGGGGGGGGACATATGCCGGGGGTCTGGGGGTATGGAAATTTTTTTAAATTAAACTTCTCAAAACATCGTTTTTTTGCATTTATTTATGCGTTTATAACAGAAATGTAATGTTAAAAACTCTAGTAAAAACAAAGCCTGATGTTTACCTTTTAAGGTTTTAAGAATCATTCGTTTTTAGCAAAAATATTTTTACATCTCAAATATTGGGGGGGACGCGTCCCCCCGTCGATGACGCCCATGACATAAAAAATATGCTTCAAGTAATGTTTATTATTATTTACAGTAGATCTTCCCAGAAGAAGAAATTTATTTCAAAAAGTCTTTACCTCATTATATAAATCATCCTTGATAATCAAATTTTGTGTGATCTTAAAACCACCTACATTTAATTTTACAATTTTCAGAAAGTGTTATGAAATTATTAAAGTGGATTATTTTTTTAGCAATTGAGCCTAATCCATTAACATTTGATTGACTTATTGAAATATTAACATTCACTTCATTACCGTATAACAGATAAAATATTTTTCAATATTTTGTTAACATGATATTATGTTGATATTCTTTAAAATAAAAAATATAAAATTATTTTTTAGTCATTAAAAGCCAATTAAGGAATAAAAATGTAAGTAAAAATACAAGAAAGTCGAAACTTATGACTCTTCTCAACCATATTTATTGTATAAAATTTTACTCATCTATTTAGGTTAGTAAATTGATAATAAAAAGTTATTAAATAATAGAATGAAATTTAAAAAAATAAAAATTTGAAATAAATCTTAAAAGACATATTTACCTTAAAATGTAAACTTATTCTGTTAGAACTAGAATGTACACGATCCTTCCAGTCATACACTCGGTACGAAACATATGAAGATCCTCGAAAAGTAAGTATAGTAGCAGCTGAAAATAAAATATCAGTATTTTAATTATTTACAAATAAACAAAGTCAGTAAATATATTGTATAACATGTGCCTAACTTTACAGCTCCTAAGATAATATTCTATGTGAACTTTTACCATTTCTTTAGTTTAATTGAAGGTCAGAAGTCTTTTGATATATGAGAGAGATATATTTCATTCAATCACACGTTTACAATTAAAAAGTTAAAATGAGCAAGATGATTTGAACACCTATTAATCTGTTTAAATCACGATAATTATTTATTTTAAACAAATCTAAGATTAGGAACTTCACTATAATCTTACTGTAAATGTCACAGAGTTCTCCTTCATAACAAGTACCAAAGCAATCACATGATAGTTCGTTATAATGGTTGATACATCTACTTCCTTCGAAACAGAAATTTTCCATGGAACGACATCTGTTAACAATTATGACACTTGTTGATTAATTGATATCTCATATATTAATTTAAACTTATGTTACACACCTTAATACAAAAAACTTTAATCTTATTAATTATAATCTCTTCTTTTAAGTTACTATAAACTGCAAATCTATATGACTTTTTTAAACACTTTTGTAACAGCTAGGATAATGAGGATAGTGCAACAAAAATTTAAGGTTAACTGGAATTTGATCCCATGATTAGTACAATAAAAGTCTGATAGCCTGCCATGTCAGTATGCTTCGCCAATATAGTTATTGTGATGCTGCCACCATTTTCTACCAGTCATGGTTCCAGCATAAATAGTTCTTTTTGTGTATAATGTTTTAAAATATCTTCTGCCTGTCTGTTGCATTTGTAAACAATGTCTCAAGAACAAGTGGTTGAATTGACTCAAACATTTTAAAGTATGTTGTGTGAATGTTTCACAAAATTATTAGATTTCTGCAAAATGTTTGATGAAAAAGTAATTGTCACACATTGTCTTGCAAAATCAATTGTCCAAAATTTTACTTTTAACTGTAAGGTTAAATATAGAGTGGATATCCCTCAAAATTATTATGTTGGACAAAATCATGTAAAAGTTGGGGTGAAAATATAGGACCAGACCAAAATCTTATGAAAAATGTATATCTGTTTTTGTTGAAACTCATAATATTTATCTATTTGAGGAGAGCTGGGGTATAGTTTTATATCAGTTTTTATATACCGAAAACTACCCTAAAATCCAAAATAAACCTAAATTTTGAAATAGTTTTTTTTTACTGATTGTTAAGAGTTTTTACCATTTTATGTCTTTTAATATACTGAGTTCAAATGTAACATTGTTATTTTGTTGTAAATAATTGAAAGTCATTTTCCATTTACTTTTATAATAATAGTTTTTCTATATAAATAATTAATAACTAAAATAACTAATAATTTTATGATTGAAAACAATCGTATTGTAATAAATATATATTGTTATACATTACAAAACTACTTTCATTACAGAAAAAACATAATTTGATACTTATCAGACTAGATTTGGAAATGCAGTTTATCACACATATTATTATGCAATTTATAAAACATGTAAATGAATTATTAAAAACACTAGAATGTTTTTTAAATATGAACAAGTTTTGTTTACAATTAAATAAATAAATAAAATGCTTTATACTTAAGTGTAGCATCAATTAAGTCAGTGAGGGTGTTATTGCACATGTTTAAAATATTCAAAGAGTGTTGCCACTGTAATTGATGAACTTATTGTAAGGCGATGTTACATACATTTCATTTTGCCTGAGCTCAGTTAGATGTATCGGTTTTAATTGATAAGATTCTATCAAAACTTCATTTGAGTTTATTCCTCAGTTCACACCATCAGAACTATAATGTGCTATCATTTTGTATGTAAAAGTCATAACTAAAATTAAGTTTTAATTTAAATTTAAAACCATAAGTTCTACCTAATTAAAAAAACAAAACATGGAGTTAAGGTACACACTTACTTGTCGATGCAGCCCTCTTGTACTTCTTGGTGTTTTGTGGCAATTAAAGGTTTGATGGGTAATAAATCTGAAGCTGCTTTTCCTGCACTCAGCACCATGTCCTTTATACAGCCCACAAAGGATTCAATAATGTATTTGACACCATGGAGTTTCTCCTCAGGACTCAAACCTTAATTAATAAACAATTAAACTGTTGAAATAAGAGAGAAAATATGAAATGCTTCTTATAGAATGGTATGGAGTGGTAAAATAATTTATGGAATAAAATATGGAATGGTAGAATGCTTTAATAACGGTAAAATCTTGAGTTTTATAATAGCCTAAAGAATATCCGAGTAAAATTTTAACATTATGTTCAAATTAAATTTGTATACAACTTTAAATATAGTTAATATTTTCCAAATGGCACTCATGACATATTAACCTTTCTGATGGATTATGTCTGCCCCTCTGACAAGTATGGCATGTTATTACTTTCATTCATAGTCCATGAGAGAAGTTCACCTTTCTTGGGCAGACTTGAATATTATCAAAAATAAATGGTGGTAGATAAGCTTTTGTAGTTTATTCATCAGGGGACAGAATGTTTTTATAAGAGAGAGTAATATTTCTCGCAATATTGAGCAACTGATTAGATAAGGAAGTGCTCTATGTTGACAAGATCTCTTCATATGCTTTCTCTTGTGTACAAGATTGAGAGTGTAAACTAGAATAAGAAGTAAAATATGTCCTTTTTTGAAACTCTTTTCCGGCTCATCCTTATAAATGGTACCATATACCAAATTATACAATATCAAAATATATCTTGTTGATTGTATTAAAACAAAAATTATTTAAATATTTTAAAATTAGAATTAGCCTAGTAAATTATTTATTTTATACACTAAAACTCTCAATTGATAGGCACACAATATTGTTCTGCTGCATCTAGAGTGGATACAGTTAACAGTAGGGCGTAATGACAGAAACCTTCAGTCCAAGAGAACAAAATAACATCTTAATGGCCAGTTTAGTCTTCAAATTGCTAAAAATAGTATAATTAATTATAAAAATTTGTTTGCAAAATCTGATACTTTTAAATATGTAACCTTTCATTACAGAAATTAATTATTTAATTCAGAATGATAACAGTCTCTCTGGAAAGAGTAGACTCTAAAGAGGACTAAACTTCATTATGCCTATAAAATTTACTTTTGTCAATCATTGTAATGTCGTTACATACATGGATAGAATCACTAAACCTGGGAAAACTGCTGCAATTATGTATAAGATGTAACATTTTATAAAAGAAGAACTTGAAGAGTTCATAAATTTATTGTTACTTAAAAAAAAGAAAAGATTTTAAAGTTTATTGTTTAGAATTAAAAGTTTGCTCAGCTATAAGGGCGCCAGGAAGATTTCGCTTTCCAATTTAGAAAAAATGAATTTAAATTAATAATCTTATCTCGGGCGTAAGTTCTTTCTTTAGTGTACTCTCAGTGACTTGGTAGAATGAATAACACCTGAACTGAAATTTTGACATAAAAATTTATTAAACACATTCAAAATATCAACATGTACATTCATCAAAATAAACATATCATGAATATTAATTACAATTAACATCCTATTAAACCATGAATTTTATTGCCTTTGAAGAAGGTCTATCTTCTTAGTCAAAAATTGACTTTAGTTGAGAATTGTATTAACTAAAAAATAAAACTTGCAAGTATTATATTACTTTACTGAAGTTAAAATCTTAAATGTGAAAACTTTACTCTTTTTGCCTGAGAACGAAAAATATATAAAATAGAAAAATTAATTTGGTCCATTATCTAAGTGATATTTGGACTAATAAAGCTTTTTAAGGAAATTGATCAAATTTACTTATACTAAATACAAAGAAAAGACATATAACATATTATAAAAAATTTACATAATTGAAACGTAACATGTGGTACATGATTTTACCAAACTGTAGAAACTCATTGTCTTTTAAGGACCATTGTTCCTCAAACCGTGTATGTAGCGTTGTATTACAGTTGAATACATCTGTATTTCGAATAATGTCCGTGTTATAATACTTGAGATTCAGTTCACATAACGAGTTAATACAAAAGTTCATTGTTCGTTTTTTGAAAAGCACGTGCATGAGATTGCACCATATAGTTCTTTTCCCACATTTTTAGACATATACGATTCTAAAACACACAATATTGTCTTTGTAACTCTTGCGAATGTTTTTCACCATGAATTAAGCAAAGTTACTACTTCCGAACATATTTTCTACCTTTTTACATAAAACTCATAGCACAACCTAACAGAGGTCTGTGGGCAACTAGCCCCAAAGCTCGACTGAAAATAGTGAAAATTAACACGTTCTCCTCGCTTTTGCGAGCCTGTTTCTCCCGGTTAAAACAGTTTCAATAGTCCAACACACTCCCCGACGAATGTCCACTCATAACTATACATAACACAAATTTAATAAACACTTTATTTCAACAATTTATCTTAAATTAATACATGATTATTTATTTTGTTTATTTGAAAATCTATTTTTATCTTAAAATTTACTTTGTTTGGTACAAAATATTACTTAATCCGGTTACCCCCACCATTTTACCCGCTGTTTTCAAATATTTTAATCAAACCAACATTTTTACATTATTACAAAGACAATTAGGTTAGTTTGAACTTGATAATGACAACTCAAAACTAGTTATGTCTAGTTTATCTTGTTATGTAAAAGGAAATCTTGTCGATAGTATCATATCTTTAAATATATAAGATTAAAAGAATTATTATTACTTTAATGTTAGCCTTTAAGCATTGTATTAGTTGGTCCCCTGATATCTTTCAGCTGCAATGTAGCCAGAATAAGTAAACAAAAATAAAGTAATTGAGATAGGATTATAAATAGTATTGATTTTCCTTATTTAATATTAATCGAGTAATCTCCGAAGGGTAATTGTTTTTTAATATAATATTTTAATGTTTAAAAATAGTATGTGTCTACCTCTGTCAAGTTTTTGAACAATATCTTTAGTATTTTCCTAAAGCAAAAATCATAAAATAACATTAAACATTTTTTTTTTTAAATTACATTCTGCTTGATTTTCATAGGCTAAAAAAACAGCCTTTGATGACAGAGGAAAGACACAGGCTTTCAACATGTTTACAGCTGCAGAATTTTTTTTTTAAGATTCCGCAACCATTACTATTCATTAATTTATAATTAGCCATTAGTAGGCTATGATTATAACATTTATTAACAAAGACATATAACTAATGGAAAGAATATCTAAACTCATAAAACAGTGTTACCTCCAATGAGAACAACAGAACTCAGATCAGACATAACTCCATAATTAGTAGAAGGGTGTAGACCTGGGATGATAGTTTCATTGCTTTTATCATCTACCTTAGCAATGAGACGAGTTCCATGGACATCTATGCGAACTGTTACACTGTGCCATGTGTCACGGTTTAAACCTGTAAGATAATGGAATGTGTGTAATTAGAGATTTGTATACTGTATTACTTAAAAAAATTTATACCAAATAAATCAAATAATTTCTTTATTATCCCTCTCCTTGAGACAATATTTAATATATTTCTATTATTTTTTGTAGTACAGTCAAACTTGAATAATTTGAAGTTGAAGGGGCCGTCGGAAAAATTCGAATTATCCAATATTTCGAATTAGACCAGTTTAGTTTTTACAAACCTACCTTAGTTATAAATGACTAGGTACTTACACATCTAAAGCTATACACAGTATAAGCCGACGGTTGACGTGCAGGGAGACCTTCTCGAAGAGGGTCTCCACCCCATCTTAAATCTAAATCTAAATCTACACATCTAAAGATAGACAGATAGTCCATTATCATCATTATGATTAAATATTGTTTTTTAGGTTATAACAGAGATTTACATAGTACAGTAAATAAAACTGACAAAGAAATTTGGTACAGTAACATCAAAACATGTACAACATGTATTTTAGCTTTTTAGGCAAACATTGTTTAGTGAATCTACTATAAATGGTAACATTTAAGGAAAAATATGTAACTATATACAGTTTTGGGGAATTTTTTTGTTATTTTTGTTTGTTTTTTAGAATTAATTCTCTCATAAAAACAAAATTCCTCAAGTTTTTTAATAATTGCAAAATAGTGTCGCTCATATTTTGTCGAGCATCAACAAAGCACCTTAATTCCTTAATTTGTTCTATGGCTTCGTAGATTGAAGGCACTGGTTTTTCGGGAATTTTATCTTCATTATCTGAAGGTAGGGACATAGTAGCTTGAGTATTTATGACTACGGCCAAAATGTCTATGTTTGTTAACTCCCCACACACTGCCAAGTCATCATCCATTTGCACAAAGTCCTCATAGGAAACATCAGTTTCACCAATAACTTCTTTCCAGTTTTCGAGAGTAGGAACAAATCCTTATTTTTTTGAAGACCTTCAAGTGCGGCATGTAAAACCGGCCTTTTTAAAACAGTGGGCAATAGTGTTTAGTGTCACTTGATCCCGTGCACTGCTGCACAGTCAAGCTGCTTGCAGGACGTTAATTATTAGTTTTTCATTTTTGTCAAGAAAATCTCCTGACACAAGGTCTGAACTATGAGACGTCTGTAGAAACGTTTTAGATTTTTTATAACTCCTTTATCCATTAGTCGCACTTCGGAAGTCACGTTAAGAGGGAAAAGTAACTTTTTTAATTTTCTAGCTGTGGTATGCTGTTATGAGCTCTGCAATTGTCAATAAACAATTAAATCTTGAAATTTTGTTTGCGAAATGATTTGTCCAATTTTAACAGCCTTTTTCTCAAAGAGATCAGATCATCCAAGCTTTTCTGTTGGCTTCATACTATACAGGTTTTGATTTGACATTCTGCTAAAAGGAATATTTTTGTCCTGTGCCTGCTGGAACCATTTCAAAACACAGTCATTAAAATCAGGGTTTTCTGGTCGCTTAGCTCTTTTCCTACATTTATCACGGTTTGCTACGTAACTCAAGATTTTGTCCTTATTTTTAAGATAGGTAGACAAGGTGTTTGAAGAAATCCCAAATCTTCAGCAATCTCTGATTTCATTTTAAATCCTTTCTCCACCTCATGAATGAGACTGCTGCCTTCTCAGCAAAAGTTAGAGTTACTATACCGAAATGTTACTATACCTTCCAATGCTAAAATTGTATCTTTCGATGTTAAAAGCCTGTTTACAAGTATACCCATTAACCAATGTAAAAACATAGTCAATGACATAATTAGCGATACCAATGTTGATACTACACTTAGTAATGAATTAAAAACAGCCATAGAAATTTGCATTAGTCAAAATTATTTTAAATTTAACGATAAATTTTACCAATAAATAGAAGGGTTGGCAATGGGTTCACCTTTGTCACCTCTTCTAGCAGAAATTTTCATGGCTGATTTCGAAAATAATTTATTTGGTAAAGACAATCCTTTATTTAAAAATATAATTTATTGGTACCGTTATGTTGACGATGTTTTGTGTTTGTTTAGTGGCATTAATAGACAGTTAGACTCTCTCCTTAAAACCATAAATTCTGTAAATAGCAACATTCAGTTCACTATGGAAGTGGGTAACAATAACAGCATTAATTTCTTGGACCTTAACATTAATATCAGTGATAGTTATCATAAATTTAAAATTTTCAGAAAACCTACTTATACAGATACAGTTATACCTGCTGATTCTAACTATCCTATCAGCCATAAACATGCTGCTTTTCACAGCATGGTACATAGACTTATTAGTATACCTCTTTCACCTAATGACTTTTATGATGAACTGAATGTCGTTAAACAAATTGCTGTTAATAATAAGTATGAGGTTAGTTTAATAGATAATATTTTAAGAAAAAAGTTAAAGCATAGAGCTGAAATTTAGTCTACTCTTCCCATAACGAGAACATTGAAATAGTTAGATATTGTAAATTATCTTATATCAACAGAACTAGTTATAAAATCAGTAACCTTATTTCAACTAAATGTAATCGTAAAGTTGCCTTTTATTGTACAAAAAATCTAGGGAAAATGTTGGTTAATAATAAAGATAAAAAAGAAATGTTAGAAAATAGTGGAGTTTATAAAATATCTTGTCAAGATTGTGACTCTGAGTACATAGGTCAAACAGGTAGATCTATAAAAGTTAGAATTAAAGAACATGTAAATAGCTCGAAACATGGCTATAGAAACTCTAACTTTGCTAACCACCTTTTGGACTCGGGTCATAGTTTTGATCCGAAATTGAATGTTAAACTTTTACATATAGAAAATAAAAGCAATAGATTAAATAATTTAGAATGTTTAGAAATAAATAGATCTATTTCACTTAGGCCTATTCTCAACTTAAATGACCAAATTGTATTGAATTTGTCACCTCTTCTAAAACCTATCCGTAACATAGTTCATTAACCTTTATCTACCTGCTAGTTCATCCCCCTACCTTTCCCGATTTCTCTATTGTATTTCAGTTTCCTGTACTTATGTTTGAATAGTTGTCTATACCTGTAAATTATCAGTTGCCCGACGATGCCGCAAGGCGAAACAATTGTAGCTCATTTATACTATTAAATATTTGAAACTTTAAGCTTTTGCTTTATTTTATCTTTGAGTTAAAGTTTTGTATGTCACCCTGGATGGTTTGGACAAAAACATTGTCAATAAACAAAAATCACTAAATGACACAGAAGAGAAAACACTACATAAATGAATCACACAATTTCACAGAAGAAGAGTTGCATAATTTAAAACATTATGTACAGTAAAAGAATCACACAATTTCACAGAAGAAGAATTGCATAGTTTAAAACACTATGTACACAGTAAAAGAATCATACTGTACTATTTCACAGAAGAAGAGACAACAGTTAAAACACAAACACAACTATATGTCTGTCAACTGAACTTATGAGCCCAGAGTCGGCCACCAGTGTCTGTCGTGTGTATGCATGGGGGTGGGGGGGATAACCCACTTAGCTGAATGTGGAGCCTGGTAGTCGCTTGACGCGTGAACAATCAAAAGGTTTTGGGTGACTGTTTTCACTTCTCTACCCATATAATGAAGCCTGTAGACATTTTTAAATTTATTTACTGCTCGTTATTAAACAAACGTTACTGCTCCTCTTTGCTACAAACAAGTGGACCGATTTTAATCAAATTTTGATGTATGTTATGAACGAATCTTAAATTTTTTTCATTTTTTGATAAATTTGAAGATAGCTGCTATAAAATCAATATTCAAAATAACTAATTTTTTCAAATTATCAATTTTGGTCAAATTTTGTTAAAATGTAGCCTCTAAGGACCTAAACATAATGTTTATTTTAGGGACTTATCTTCCCTAAAATGCAGTTTTAGAGTTTAAAAAAAAAAAAAAATTCCTAGAGATGTATAATGTCATTCTACTGATTTATTTCAAATTTTTATGAAATGTAAAGATTAATGACCCAAACTAGTGTACTAAAAGTTCAGACTTAATGCCAAACAGAAAATTAAGGTTTATAAATAATGGGTAAAAATAAAATTAAACTTTGGCTGCCATCATTAAAAACTAGATTTCAATAACTCTAACCTAACCTAACATATTTATATTTGGGACAAATTAACAAACTAATATAATAAACTAAAATAAAAAATGACCAACAAGTTGATAAGGGCTTCTCTTCTTTATCATCTTATCTCCCCTATAAAAATACATGAGGAAAAACTCAATAATAAAGAAATTGTGGTTTTCCCCACTTAAAAATAGTATTAACATTTTATGAAAATAGCAATGAATATTATTAATGGTATTGTAGATGAGTAGGTGAGAAAGTTAGCGCAGTGTTTTCTGCTCCAGTTATTTCTAAGTCATCCATCTCTAAAATGTCTGTGAGTTTTTTCTAGTTCTTACAATAACTACTCTAACAGTACCAGACATTTTGTAGACAAACAACCAAATCAGTACTAATTACAATAATAAAACAACTTAAAGAACAGTGTTAAAGTTGATAAATGACTAAACCAAGTAACATGTTATAAATAAACATACCTTCTCCAACAATGACAGAAGTGGAATGTTTACCAAATACATGGACAACTTTCAAATGACCTTTCTCAACTATCACATAAAGAGCATAAGGATCCAGACCTTCTGGGCGGTCTTTGACACTGTGATACACTAATAGTCCATGTGGTAGTCGTGTTCTGAATTGAAATGAGATCTCACGACATAACCTGTAAATAATATTTAATAATAAAATATATGTTACTTCTTATGTTTAATAGAAATGCACAAAAATAGTAATACTTTTAGTACAAATTATACGGTACTGCCTTTTGTTATTTTTAATGGTTTGAATATATAGATACAAGTTACTTTTACGAAAGCAACATTAGTGAATCTGCCATATTTGCTTTTGATTCCTTAAATCAACCTAAAAATCAAACTTCTAAATTTTGATTTTACAGACTAACAAACTCATCTGAGAAATTGATAAACGATGTCCATATACCTTATTCACACTGAGTTATCAATTTCCCTAATATAGATATCTATACTCGTTAACACATTTAACATTTATGATAAAAGTGTGCTTAAAAGTGCTAATCACGTGCCCATAACCTCTGGAAGGGACTGGGAGTAACTAGATATTTTTAATGTAAAAATCGGTGAATTATCTTCATTTTAAAAGCTATTAAAGAAAACCATACGGAAGGATCAGAATTTGTATCAATATCCACACTTCAAGATGGCAGCTGGTGAAAGTGAACATTGCTTTGGTTGACCACATACCATCTTGGATTGGATGCTCAGATAGTAAATATTTTTTGAAAAAGCTTTTTTCTTTTCATTAAATGAAAGAAAATACATAATTTTTCATAACAAAAACTTTATTTGTATCAAGATGATGTTTCAATGATTAAGATATCATCCTCAGTTGTTTCATTTACATAAACAGTTGTGACACTGATCCACAAGAGATGTTTCAATCTCTTATTATTTTTGTATTCTTTTAAAAGGATATATTTCTAAAGGTATTTATATTCTTTATCACATTTTTGAGTTTCACTTACTGTTTCTAAATTTTGTTTAATTGTTCTACAACTTCTGAAATTTAAATTACGATGGAACCTGTGGATGTCCAAGAGTAATAATACTCCCTTGTCACTTCTTCAAAAAAACATAAATTTGATAACTTAGTTTTTATATTCCCAAAAATTCCTTATAGGTACCTAAATTGGTGTATTTCATATCAATCATCTATTCTTAATTTACAAAATGAACCAGTTAGATTTAATTAGTGGATAAAATAGCAACCAATATTTTTATGGATATAAATATAATTTTAATTAAATTTATGGGTATAAACTTGGTTTTAAACGATTGAATGTTAAAACCAAATCAATAGTTGTAAAACTATGATGTGCCAGGCACATGTAAATTCATATATAGTGATTGTGTTTTAATTTATTACCAAAAAATTGGTATACAAACAACATTGACCTACAATTTTACAACAATTACATCATTAAAAACAAATTTTAATGTTAGTAAAATACACTACTGTATTTAAATTCAGTAGGTGTATAATGTGTTTTTTTTTCGAAGAACTTCTGTAGCCTGTAGCTGAAGTTTTCCAGGAGAACAAACAAAAAGATTAGACTATAGAAAGTAAAATTATTTATATATGATTTTAGTTATATACTGTATAGCTTAAAATGAAGCAATAAAGAATTTAAATAAATAAAAAAGGAAAAGGCCTTCATTCTTAATTTGTTTTTCTTGGTGGACAAAAAAATTTCCCATTTATAAAGCTTTTATTATTTCATAAGGAAACTACAATTTTTGTTTATTATTTATTATTATCTTGCACACTCTTTTTTCTACATTACCCTATATGAAATGAAAATTTATTATTATCCTCTAGGTACATACAAGCACACACACACACATACACGCTACATTCAGTCTAAGAAAAATATTTCAACAAAAAATCTACATTATCTAGTTCCTCCAAATATTCTCGAACCAGTTTTTTTAAATACATTTTTATTTAAACAAGTTTTAACAAGAACAGGCAATGAATTGAAAAGTTTTGGTGCTTAGTAGGTATAAACTCTTTTAAATATTGTTTTGTTAAGTTTGGGGACTAAGGCATTTATCTTATTTCTATATGAAATTGTTTTGAGACCCCTACTTGCAACATCAGTTTCAGTCCTTTCAACAAATATGTGTAATACTTTGTAAATATGTAAATTTCTTAGTGGTAGTATTTTTAATATACTGGTACCTACCTTTAGTACAATAATTCATACATATATTTTATATTTTCATTGAAATTTTATTGAGATTTACTCAAAGTATCGTCAAAAGAATCTCTAAATATAAAAGTTTGCATTTATTAGAAATTTCTCTTGGTTAGAGTGTCACATAAATGAAGTTTTTAACTCCACATATAAAACATACTAGTATTTTATTCCAAACTAATATACAGTAATTTAATATTCATTTTTGCACAGACTACTTTTTCATATAATATATAATTAGTTATATAATGGGTAAAACAATGATAGGTTTTCATGGAAATATTTATTTTTGTGACTCCTGGAATAAAAAAGTTGTTTTAAGAAAGGATATCTGTTTGTCATCTCTTTGGTACTCTACAGTCAGACTGAAGCGACCAAATTTGATTAAACGGAGTATATTTTGGTTATATCTAAAAGATTTTTTATACTTTTTTGATGGTTCAAAATTTAGAGAGGAAGCTTCCACAAAACCAAAAAGGAAACTTCAATTTTTATAAAAATTATTCTATAGGTTTAACGAAACTGTTTATGAGTAATTTAGAAACAAAACTAAAACAAACCTGATAGTGGTGAGAGCTTATTTCTGAATTTTCCAAATTGATTGGTATTTGGTTTGTGTATGGGAAAGTTTGAGCACTGTTTACTTTTATTTGATTAGATTACCCAATAACTCAAGGTGACGATTGCTATAATGGGTGACAATACCAAGTTTCATATAAACTCAGTTAAGATTTATGATTTACTTCAGTTATTGTGAAACCTAGACACTTACATAGGTTCTATCCAGAATCATAGTAAAGAAGTTACTCTGTCTTGCATCAATTATTTGACAATTTGGAAGATAAAATATTTATTTATCTTAATAATAATATTAATATGATAAACATACATGAGTGATTTTCTGTAAGAATAACCCTAACCTCATATTTCAAAATAAATCTTATTTTAAAGTACATAACGTTGAATGTAAGTTTAAAAAAAATCCATACTATAATATATAACTATGGACATAAATTTACTTCATTATTTACTTTAAGGTTATGTTGACTTATCTCACCTGAGTTGAAAAGTAGGGATTCTGTTTCCATCAAGTTGAATAAATGCATTACTCTTAGCCATCATAAATACTTTTTGTTGTCCTGTTTCTGGAAATGTTAGTTCAACTCCTCGATGGTCTACTGGAACTGCAGGTCTAATTGATGATGATTTCTCAGTAATGAATAATTCAGTTTCATCTTTAGTTATGTCTTTAGGACTGGATGTTTCTAGAGGCATTAAGTATGGTGGTAATGTATCTGCAGAAAGAAAATCATCATCAGTATAACAGGTAATGTTTTTAACCACAAATAATAAATATTGAGTGAAAATTATCTTTATAATTTATTCAAATTACTTCTAGATAATGGATATACAATTTTTAACAACTTGTACATTATGGGTTCAGATCGACTTTGAAAATTTTTGACAAAAGTGAGGGAAAAAGTTAATAATAAGTCTGAGGCACAAGACCTCGTAAAAGGCATAGAACTGCTAGATATTGTTGTTAGCAGATGCTGGATTAATACCATAACCTTTTGGGACCTCATGGAGATTGAATGTGAAACCACGTGCATACCATACGCTAGCTCATTATAGTATATAGTGGATTCAATTTTAAAGTCTGCCTACAAAAATAGTCCTATCCCCTAAAGGTACAATATTTTTAAAATTCTCATTTTGGTGGGCAATAAAGATGACCATGATAGAAAAAAGATCTAATTTACACTAGAACAAGGGACTGTGAAAAATGGTAAACAAAATTACAAATTTGTGGTTTAATTCTTTCCTGTACATTTTGACATAAAAATTAGTTATATAACCAAAAAGTTGTCTGAAAATGAATTGAAGCAACTTTGGTTATCAATCACCTGTACATCCCCACTTGAAAAAAAAATAGATCTAGCTTTAGTTTGGTACTAAAAATTACCACTTTTTTATCATTCTATTCTACAAGGTTTTTTTTTTTTTTTTTTTAATTTTAACTTGCTTCTCATACATTGTAAATGTCAGCAAGGTAATAGATTACAAAAATGATTGAAATGAATTTCAGCAAACAAATATATCCCTAATAGTTTTTTAATATGTTTGATCAATGAAAAACACTATAAAAATTGATTTTTGTAATATTTTAATCCTGTGGTCCCACAAGACAAGTAAAAGTTATAGAGGACTTTTATAAACTGAACTATCTATAAGAAACTAGTAAATATATTTTTAAAAAACAAATATCTTAAAAGATACCACAAGGTTTTACTGAGATACAGTAATAGGTTGTTCTTGGTAGAGATTTATAGGCAATTGATTTACTTCAATTTAATTAATATCAGATGATCAGAAAAAGAGATTTAACAAATCTGAAAACTACGATTTTTTTCATCTCAACTCAAAGAAAAACTGGTTTGAGTGTATTTTGAAAACTATACAAATATATTGGAACTTTATTATTTTATTTAAGTTTTATCGAGATTGTTGTGTAGGTACTTTAAACTTCAATTTTCAAATAATTAAATTTTTCATCATATTATACACAGGAGAAGATCAATCTATGATTTGTAATTTTTTTTTTACTATTTTACAAAATATATTCCCTATAGTAATCTGAATTTAATCTAAAAAAACCCAAGAACATCATTTTGCAACTAAAAATGAAGTTTTCCAAATAATGGACCTCTTTGAAACTTTACCATGCAGTAAGATAATAGCTGAAGATAAATCAAATTCAGACTTTATAGATGAAATCTTTCCAGGTTCATTTCAATTATTAAAAAAGTAATATCCCTTATCTGTAAAGCTCAACCATGCATTATTCATATTTACCTAAATTAATCCTAGGAATATTGGCTCCGATTTCATTTAGGACTGATTATAATAGTGTATTTTTCCCCCACCTTAGTTGTATATTTTGATTGGGATTATAGAATCATTAAAACAAACATGTAAAGCACAAGATGCAAATCTCTTGTTTTAAACAGTTAATTATGTATTGCAATTTGTGATAAGGTCATAAGAATATTGAATAAATCAAAACCTAACATTATGAACAGTTAAAACTATAATTCTTGCTCATAATAGATACTTGAAACACTTAACATGTGCCTAGACATAATACTCTTTAAATAATTAATTAATAGATAACGTAATGATAGTTCAACTAAATTGGAATGCATAATAGCTTCTTTATAATAAATGGACTATTTCCTGTTTTTTCAAGATGACAAACACATGTCTTTATTTCATAGTTATCTAATAACTACAGTAATTTTCCTTGTAGAAATGAAACAAATGAACAGAAAATTGGAATAAATAATAACAAATTGGTATAAATTTAAAGAAAATTGGTACAAATTGAAAAAGACTTAACAATTAATTGGTTTAAGATAAACTATAATATTTATTAACTTACGATCTCCTCCAACGCAGTAGTGCAAACATTCTGCTTCAGTATCAAATACATTTTCTCCTTTACAGCCTCCATAAACAAAAATTTTACAAGCTTGCATTGACATGTTGAAGTACCATTTGTGCACCCAGTCTTGACAAGGACCTCTGGATACTGTCCTATTGCACCTGTCTGGTAACCAATACATTAAAGTTATTGTGGTTATTAAATTATAATGTTTACTGATAAATTATATTAAAACTTATGATCAGGGCATATGGATAGGCCTGGTGAGATAGGGATTTCTCCTCACTTTGAAATCCTGAACTTGTTGAATACTTGGGATTTTATAACTTCAGTAATACAGTACAGTAGCCTACTTTTAAATTTATTTGTGAACAACTTATTCATTTGAATCCATTCTTGCCTTCGTGTAAATTTCATTAATCATATTTATAAAATATTCGTGTATATTTTTCTCTGAAAATGAAACAACAGTAGCACAAATATTGCTCTTTGTTTTGTAACAATAGTAGATTTTGAGTTATTACTGATATATGCAAACTGACATTTTAGAAATGCTATCATTAATTAATTAATTAATTAATTTTTTTAATGGTTTCTGTATCTTTTGGTTCTTATCCACCACTCTATATTTAATATTTAGCTCAAGGACAATGAAAATATTGAGATACTTCTACCTCCATTTAGAAAAATTCCTTGAAAAGGGGTAATAAATCAATATGTTTTTGTCGGAAGTTTTGTAGTTGGCGAAACAATTTTCATATTTTGTTAGTGTTGATTATCACATTTTGTAAGAAGGTACACAATAAGAAGGAGAAGGACGTTGGTTGAAGAATTTTGATAACATAAAATTATTTCAAGATGACACATTATTGTTGAAAAAAAACACTACTGATTTGATTTAAAATCTATTTATACAAAAAGGGTGAAAATATAAAACTATTATTTTTTAAAGAGAGATATCCCAATCGTAAAGGCTATTTATTATTTTATTTGCAGCAATATTTTTGAAATCCTTAAAACAATGTAAGGAATACAGCAATCTTTAGTTGTACTAATGTTTACTTTTCATACAATTTTTCTCAGTAACGTACCACAGTTGTTTTCATTGCCTGATTTCAGTATCCCAGTTGGAATAAGATTTTAACATTAGTAGGATTAAAATCTGTCATTTACTTAACCTCGTCGCTTATGAGTGGGATTTTTTGATGAACTTGTAGCAAAGATTTCTCATGCTAAGTAGTCGTGATTGAGCATAACATCTGAAACAATGGACCATCACACACAGGGATGTTCACCGGTTTCTATTGTTTCACTGCAATCTTACCAGCATTTGCTCACAGGTGGTGAACCAACAGACTATTTTGATATCAAACATAGCACACGTCTCAAAATGACCGCTCTTGGCTACAATCTATAGTAGTGAATTGGATGAAAAACTTATGTGGGTGATTAAGGATAATTAAGGAAAATGTTACATTTAACCATATTTTATGTTATGAAGTTATTGACAATTTAAAAGTTCAATGCATTTATGAGTATTTTTGTAATTTGTTTTTTATTCACAAAAAAGCTTAATTACTACAAACTAAAATCTATTATTGTATTATAGCTTCAATGTGCTATGTTTGGAAAATGAATGCTTAAACCTTTTTACAGCACATTTTCAATAATTTTTTACTCAGATTACACATCACACAAAATAGCTACAATTTTAGTAATAAATTTGAAGTTTTGCTTCCCTACATGTGGTCAACCTGTTGGCTTTACGGATCCTGCACTCCTAACAAAATAAACTGACAATGCATTTCTTCTTTGGTTAAGTGAACTTCCTCCTTGAGTTGATGAGGTTTCGTTTACCAAGTTACAGAGCCTGTGGAAAGTCAATTTGTTTTTAAAGTTATAACCATCTCTGGAACGTTCAAAATAGTGCAGACTGTAGCAAATTTTATGACGGTAACAGCTAATTTTAGGTTAACATTAATTGCCCTGTGAAAGATTCTTCACTTGTTTATAAGAATTTTGAAGCCGTACTCCCCAAATCTACGGGTACGACATATTCGGTAATTAAGTGCCCCTTTTTTTATATGTGTAAAATGATGCTGTCTATGGCGTCATTACAAAATCAAAAATCGAACATGCTTCATCTCCAATAAAGTTGTATGGCATTGAAAGTTCTTCTGTTCCAGGGAGAGGTCGGCTTTTAGGGATATATGCCTGATGAGTTTCTAACATTTTTTACAGTTTTAGATTCTAAAAAATTGTATTGTCTGATTCTCTTCCATAAAATCTCATTCATTGTAGTTTAACAAATAGTTAGCATCCATAACCACAAATAAGACAACAGAATGAAATTTCTTGTAGTTAAAAA